>OZ025295.1:181642943-182842943 GCA_964019185.1 Maratus speculifer | reverse complement strand
TTTTAAAAATATTACTCTCATATATCAATCTCATAAAATTGTAAATAGTGAATTACAATTAAAACGCTCATCAAACAATGTTTTCCCTGTACCATTATGTAATGGAATACTTTTGTGTGGCCTTGTAAATCAATAACAAATATTCTTTGCACCACAAATTATGTAAAATGTATATTATAAATGTGCTTTATAGTTGCATATAAATTTTATTAAGTTCGAATGAGTGTAACACCATTAAAATGCATTTGAAACATTCTTCCCTATTGACCGTAATGTAACGGAATACTTTTAATTCATCTATACATCCGATTTTCATAAAATTTGAAATAACTCGGCAAAATTATGTAATAATTATGTATTTTACATTTCAAACGTATCAAATACATTTGAAACTTTCCCCCCATTGACCATAATGTAATTGAATACTTTTGATTGCCCCTGTAATTGATCTATGCACCCGATTATCAAAAAAATTGAAATAATTCGTCAAAATTACATAATAATTATGTATTTTAAATTTCAAACGATTAAAATGTATTTGAAACTTTTTTCCCCATTGACTGTAATGTAATGGAATACTTTTGATTGCCAGTGTAACTAATCTATGCATCCGATTTTCATAAAATTTGAAATGACTCGACAAAATTATGTAATAATTATGTATTTTAAATTTCAAACGATTCGGTTGGGTAGTTTTTGCGTTGTTATATGCGGACAGACGGACAGACTGAACGACCACTATAGGTGCTACATATTTACATAATTACGAACGCACCTAAAAATGGAACGCGACTGTAAAAAGGTTCGACAAACCTGTTCTATTGTATAATGTTACATGCCATCTTCATTTAGAATTTCGATTAATATTGTTTTTTGATTCAAAAATGTATTTTATATAGAATTAAAACCTCTAAAAACGTTCATAATCGTAAAACGATAATGTTACGTAAGAAGTCAATTTTTACACACTGCTTGCACAGCTGTATGAAATTATATAATGATTAACCTTCCGCTAAAAATGCACATTTTGCAACGGCATTTTGCCTTTGTGTTAAACTTTATACAATTATTTGTACAATTTTAGCAAATTTTCTTCCGCGAACCTTTCGGAGAAAGCACAGAAAATAAATACAAGAACATATCGCATAAAAGCGCAAAGTTTCAAAACGCTATATAGTAAAGAGAGTGAATATTGAGGTATTAACAAGCATGTTTTGCAATTTCCCTCTCACACGTTCAAGAGAATACGGAGTGGCCAATATAATTTACGTATACTTAAAATAATATTATGCAACAGAAGAATGAATTCAATGTCAGTGTTGAATTCGGATGTTTCGCTTAGAAAAGAGGATGAGGATTTTTGAGTTAAATTTGTATCCTAAGCCATTAGTAAACAACCTCAATTGATGCTCCAGTTAGGAATATACCAATGCCCCTCACCTCGAATTTATTATTGATAGTCTTTATGTGTGGTTATGAAATCTCTCACTGCCTTCGTCTCCGCGCTCTAACCCAACTACATCAAGACATTTTAAAAGAAAATTGATATTTTAATAATGCATGAATAAGGAAGCTATGTAGAAATATAACACTTCTTTTCATTAAATTCAAGAACTGGATCCACTTCTGAGATAAAAAAGGCGGGAGGACAGTAGCGTAGAGCAAGGGGCTCAAGTAGGGGCCGCTACATGAAACTAGTCGTTGGGGACCACCGTAATACTTACCCCATAAATGTTGCATACTATAACATATTAAAACTCGTGTAAAGTATTTATAAAATGCACTGCCATCCCAAAATAAAATTTGGTACTACAGTGTTATCCCATCGACCAAAAAAACTAACGCCAAACTATAATATTACATACCAATAATGAATGATTGTAAATGTCACATTCGCTTCACATTAACTACGATACACATGTTTGTTACGTCATCAAGTGATTTTTAATGCAACTTTTTATTTGTATTTTTGATTATGTTTTACTAATTCATTTATTGTTCAGTTGTTTAAAATAAAAATTATGTCAATTTATATAACTGGGCGTACAGCTTGGCGATTTGTATATATTGACGTAACTGGTCGACGGGATAACCAAGTTGTACCAAAGAATGTTTCTTTTACGTAATTCGGTACTACTTCATTATCCTGTCGACCAAAAAAACTATCGCCAAAGTATAAGATTGAATGCCAATAATGGCTTAATATCGTTCCACAAGTGACTCAGAGGTTGTGCTCTCGAAGCTCGTAGACGGGAGGTGCTGGGTTCAAACTCGATCGCGCCCGTCGGCCTAACCGTTCGGAGTTTTCCGTGGTTTTCATCGAACCTTGGATAACCTTACGTAAATACGGGTTTGGTTCCTTTAGAAAGCCCCCCCCCCCCCTCGTAGGGTCTATATTCCTCGCACAGATAATCTGCCGTTATAAATAACACCTATCGTAAATGTCACATTCACTTGACATTAAACATGTTATACCTATTTGTTACGTCATCAAATAATTTATAATTCAACGTTTTATTTATGTTTTTATTAATCTTTTACTAATTTATTTGTTCTTTCGTTATTTAAAATAAAAATTATGCCAATTTGTTTAATTTTGTGAGTAGTTTGGCGATTTGTATAATTTATCGAAATTACTCAACAAAATAATCAATTAGTACCGAAATTCAGTAATAAAGCACGACTATGTACTAAAAATATTTAAATATAAGTTTAAATTTTAGGTATTACTTAGTTATCCCGTCGACAAAAAAACTATCGACAAAAAAACTATCACCCAACTGTAAGATTAAATGCCAATAATGGATGATCGTGAATTCACATTCAATAACATCAAATACGATACATGTGTTTAAAAGGCCATTAAGTTATTTTTATTTCGACTTTTTAGTGGTATTTTTATGAATATTCTGCTAATTATTTGTTTTTTCGCTATTTAAAATAGAAATTATGTCAATATGTATAATTTGGCTATTAGTTTGGCGAAATTGATAAACGGAATAACCAAGTACTACCCAGAAATCAAACGAAGAAATAATAAAGCAGACACCACATTTCATATTGTATTTCTTCATGACATGGTAATGGCCCTTCTATCAATTTCCAAAGGACGAATTGGGGGGGGGAGGGGGACAAAAGGCTACCCCCCCCAATTCCTCTCTCACACATACACATACGTAGATTCGCATGTGTACAGTGGCGTAGCTAAGCGGGGGCAAGGGGGGCGTCCGCCCCGGGCGCCGAGGCCTAGGGGCAAATTGAGAGAAATTGTTATATATCTATACTGGGGTGGGGGCGCAAAATTTCTTGCTGGCCCCGGGCGCCAAAAAACATAGCTACGCTACTGCATGTGTACCCTTTCCCGACTTTGATATTTTCCAGAAAAATGAACAATAAATAATAGAAATTTATATACAAGAGATCCCTGCCCCCCCCCCTCCCCCCCCTTAACAACAATAAAAATCAGTCAAGCTTATTTTTAAGAAAGTCGTCTGTGTTAGAACTCTCTACGAGTCATACTTGTCTATGAAATAATAATGATGACACAAAACAGATACAATAACATAAAATTTTCAGAGGGGGGGGGGGGGGTATAAGCCTTTCGACCCTCCCCCCCCCCCCTTTCACATACTTGGCTTAAATATTACTTTTCCATACTTTAATATTTCGAGAAAAGAAAATTGAATTAATAAATAAGACAGATTTATGTTTGCTCTGCGAGTTCTGCACAGGTCCCGAAAATTTCTGTTTTTAAAGTCAACCCGAAACCCAATCTGTCATCAAAGAAAATAAATTTATATTTTAATACAACTATGGAAAAGTAGCCTAAAATTATATCCTTTTCATATAAAAATAAACATCATATGTACACTCAATTAATATTTATTTCTTTTCCTTTTTCCAATTTGAAAAATCAAATCAACTCAAACCCGACCTGAAAAATTTAAATTCAAACCGACTCGCAACGAAAACAAACAGCGCCGACCAAACACGGCCGGCTGTGGTCAGATCGAGATAAAAGTCAGATTACCCAACTGAGCCGATCAGGATTTTAGTGTGTGTATGCGAGTGCAGAAAGAGGGGAGAGGAAAGGAGAGATGGGTAATATTCAAGAAAAATTATTACATCCAACAAAATTAGACAATTTTCAAGTATATTTAATATTAAAATTAAAAAAATTCATATTAAGTCTGAAAAATTAATTACCTGACACAACTATACATTTTATAAAATTGAGGAATATTTTTAAGGGCACAATAAATAAATAAATAAAAGATTTAATAAAATAGCTTGCTACGAAATACTGATCGATATATGCTTTTGCGATTTCAGAAGAATCAAAAAGGTAAAAATATATTAAAATAAATAAATAAAAATCTGCACATATTATTATGATGTCAATAAAATTAATAGTAATCAAAATACAAGCGATTATAAATACATTCAAATATAAATTTAGTTTAATTTATTTAAACATATTATATTTTACATCGCGATTTTATGATTGTTGGTAATCATGCAATATTGTTTTACATGAATCGTCTACTGACAATGTTTACATATTAAACATTATAATATTATTATTAAATATCTGTCATTCAATACAAATATATAAAAATAATTTAAATTACAAAAATAATTGTATGATCACTTACTTTTTGAACATTTTCTCATATTCTTTGATTTCTTTCAAGCTGAATTCCTTAAATTCTGTATAAGGATTAAAATATTTCTTCCTATTAGGTAACTGAGAGACATCAACATTTCCCTCGTTGACAATTTGTCGATGAGTTAAAATTGCAGTGAGCTCTGAATCTGCCATAGTTAAAAGAACGTTTAAAAAGCGAGAGAAGATTAAAAACAAACGTGTTCGAGAACACCGGTACTTATTAGAAAAGTGAACTACGAGAATATATTCTTCCTTTTACTTGTAACTGCTGACCCGCTTTAATAAGTTCACGTGCTATTGCTATGTTTCCACCAATAGCACACGGTAGATTGCCGTTGTTCCCATAATTATATTTTTATCGCCATCTTGGCTTCTTTATCGTTATCGCCAAACCGCGGCTGCATATCCGTTCAGTTTGATTCTGTTGTTTCCGGTACTGATTATTATCCTATGTTTTGACTCACAAAAAAAAAAAAAAAAAAAAGATATAATCGCTTTTTATTAATGCATTGTAATATGGTGAGTTTGAAAAATATCCTGTTTACGAAGGTCTTCTGAATCATTCAGAATTATTCAAGAACGTTTTACTACTTTCACACACAAACGTATCAAGTTGCCACATTTTATTTTCGCTGATGATATTAAATTACTTTGAAAATGGTTTAATTTTTGTAAAAAGAGTTGGAAAAAAATATGGTCACAGTTAAAGAAAACAAACAAACCGAAAAAAAAAAAAAAAGAATGATTGATTGAATGATTGTTTGATTGGAAAACACGTGTTTCTTTTCTTATTAATGATAATTATTTCTTATTTGTATGCGATGAAATGATGATTTTAATGTGCGAATATAAATGTAATTATAGAATTAAAAATTTAAAAAGATAGGAAAAAATAAAAAGCTTCTTACTGATGTATTTGTTTACACTAAAAACTGTTGCCAAAATTTTATTTCTAAGAAAATATTAGAAAATATAAACTAAGATAAAGAAAAAAATTATTGTCATAACTACAGCGCCTAGAAGCAGTAATCATAACCTTAGTATTAAATGATTTTAAAATTACTTATAGATCAATCTTTAACTTAAGTAGAAAACACCGATAATTCGGATTAGTTGGGACCAGACGACCAGACCCAATCCGAATTATTCGGAGAATTAGAAAAAAAAAAAAAAAATAAATAAATAAAACAAACTTACAGAAAATCACCTTTATGTTAAATCTATTGAATATTTACAGGCAATAAAAATATTTACTTCGTAATAAAAAGTTTGTAATTTTCTGCGGTGGCTTTTGTGAGCCGTACGATCACGAATCCGCTTGAGCATAAGTAGTTCGTTGGGTGTAGTTTAACCCTCTCATGCATAAATTACAATGTCTCACATAAGTGATGGGACACTTGTGCTTTACAAAAGGAAACTAATCAAATAAATTAAAAAAACATGTACACATTTTTTTTTTGTGGGTGTGTTTCATACTTAAATTTAGTAAAGATTATTACATAACATACATTTTGTCAAAATATTAAAACATTAATTTAATAAAAATACAAATGTTTAGAATGGTGCAAAAAATAGCTCACATAAGTGATGGGACACCATTATATATGCAACAAAAATCGTCTGAAATAAGCAAGAAAAATATTTTTTGGGGTTTTATTTTTACTTAAAAGCAATTGGCAATAATTTATAAAATCGTCTGCAGTATTTCTCTCCAGTTTGTTTTGGAATTTTTGTGTTTTTTAGCTCTGTGTATCCATGAATGCTAAACGAAAAGAAACTTCGCCTGAAATTCAAAAATTAGTTATTAATTTGCATATTGAACATGGAAAATCTATTAGAATAAAAAAGAATACTGCCCAGTTAAACTGAAGGCATTGAGCTCACAGGCTACAAATACTAATTGCACATTAAAGCTTTATATTTTCAAGGGTTAATTCCGTTCGAAAAAAAAATTAAGAAGGGGAAACAGCTCTCCCCTTTTCTCTTTTTTTATACTTAATCATTGAACCTCCTATACTATCAAAGACATGCTTTATCATATAAAAAATCTATATCCAAAATTCAGAGCAAATTAGATAATTCTTAATAAAAACCCATTTAGCATTTATATAATTTAAAAAGAGTTATCCCCCTCTTTTATACTTAACCATTAAACTTCCAAAACTATTCAGAGATTTGAACGAAATCTGAAAATTCTGCTTGAAAAACCCATTTGTATAAATTAAGGGGGGGGGACATTAGAACCCCTGTTCCCCTTATTTATACTTATTCAATGAACACCTAATAACAGTCACGGAATCGCCTCATCAGAATGATCCTAATCTAAATTTTGAACGAAAATTAATTCTGCATGAAAATCCCATTTATATCAACTAACGGGGGGGGGGGGGCATTAGAGCCCCTGTTCCCCCTATTTATACTTATTCAATGAACACCTAATAACAGTCACGGAATCGCCTCATCAGAATGATCCTAATCTAAATTTTGAACGAAAACTTAATTCTGCATTAAAATCCCATTTATATCAACTAACGGGGGGGGGGCATTAGAACCCCTGTTCCCCCTATTTATACTTAATCAATGAACACCTAATAACAGTCACGGAATCGCCTCATCAGAATGATCCTAATCTAAATTTTGAAAACTTAATTCTGCATGAAAATCCCATCTATATCAACTAACGGGGGGCATGAGCCCCCCGTTTCCCCTCTTATACATATCGAATGAACTCCAAAAACTAATCAGGGAAGCGCCTTGTCAGGATATACCTACATACAAAATTTCAAGTGGATCGGATATTTTTATCATGAGTTATCGCGTTACGTACATACGAACATACATACAGAACGGACGGGCACATAAGCTCTCAGGCTATGATAGCCTGTGAGCTAAAAACTGCTGAAACAATTAACTTGAGTACTTCAACAGTTTTCAATATCATTAAACGATATAAAAAGAATCATATGATTCAGGATAAAAGAAGACCTGGCCGACCATCAAAGCTATCCAATGGAATAAAGCGAATTATCGTTCGAAATATTAAAAAAAATCCAAGAAATAGTGCTTCAAAAGTTGCTGCTGATTTATAAGCATTATATGGAAAAATTGTTAATCCTGAGACTATTAGAAGGGTAATTCGATCTGCTGGATATCACGGTAGAGTAGCCAGGAAAAAATTCTTCGTAAGTGAAAAGAATAGAAAACTCAGACTAGCTTTCGCAAAATCCAACATAAATAAGAATTCTGATTACTGGAATAAAGTTACATTTGCTGATGAGAGTAAATTTAATATATTTGGTTCTGACGGTAGAATCTTGGTGTGGAGAAAACCCAGGGAAGAATTTCGCAAACAGAACTTGGTACCAACAGTAAAACATGGTGGAGGAGGAGTTATGGTATGGGGGTGTATGTCGTCCGCTGGAGTTGGTAATCTTGTTTTTATTGACAGTATAATGGAGCAGTACAAGTATATTGATATTTTAAAGCAAAATTTGAAATCTTCAGCACGAAAATTGAACCTTCATAACGATTTAAAATTCTACCAGGACAATGACCCCAAGCATACTGCTGTGAACGTTAGACTCTGGCTGTCATATAACTGTCCTGAAATAATAAAAACACCACCACAATCTCCAGACTTAAATCCCATAGAGAATATTTGGCAAGAATTGGAATCAAGAATTCGCAAACACACCATTTCTTCAAAACAACAACTAAAATCGGTGCTTCAAGAAGAATGGGGTAAAATCACTCCAGAAATCACAAAAAAATTAGTCGAATCCATCCCAAAAAGATTAAATCATGTTTTAAAAGTAAAAGGAAATCCAACAAAATATTAAAACCTTTTAAAAAGTAAAATTTTTGGATAAATATTTGATGGAAAAGTAAGTGTCCTATCACTTATGTGAGCCATTTTTTGCTCCGTTCTGAACCATTGTATTTTTACTAAATTAATATTTTAATATTTTGACAAAATGTATGTTATGGAATAATTGTTACTAACTTTAAATATGAAACACACCCAAAAAATTTTTGCACATGTTTGTTTATTTATTTTATTGCAGTTTCTTTTTATAAAGCACAAGTGTCCCATCACTTGTGTGAGGCACTGCATTTTTCATTATTTTTCATTATTCACAAAAAATCTTTTTTATGATAAATGAAAGACCCATTCTAAAATAATTTTGTTATTGTACTGCATGCTAGCTATTACCTATTCACAAATCAGATCTCCATAAATGAATGCTCGAAATTTTTTTGCTTAATAATGCAATAATTATCTGTCCTCATATGAGGCCCGTATGCATGAGAGGGTTAAATAAGAAAGCTTAAGGTATTCTTCCGAAAAGATTTCAGAAAGTTTTTTTTTAATTCAGAATACGACGATGAAACTTGTTAATGTTATGAAAATTAACCAATCACTTTTGAAACTTGAAAAAAAAAAAAAAAAAAAAAAAAAAAAAAAAAAAAAAGACCAAATTTTTTCGGATTATTTAGAGATCCGAATTAACGGGTTCCTTATTAGCGGGGTTCTACTCTAGCGGAAATATTTGCGTAACTATAGTATCTGAGACCACTTAAAAAATAAAACATCCTAAAAAATCTTCTTGATGACTTTTATTTCTTAATTTAAAAAAATTTCTAAAATATATGACTAATTTTATATTTTAAGTGTTAAAATCTAGTTGCAGCTTTCATGTTGGAAATAAGATTACCTTAAAACAAAACAAAACAAAAACTTAAAACAAAAAACAAAACTTAAAACAAAATTAACGGGATATTTTATGAATATTTTGTTAAATAAAAAAAGAAAGAAATATCCTTCAAGAACAGCATAAAGAAAAATGAGATTATTTTTTATTTTTTATTTTTTGAGGAAAAATATTTAAAAAATGGATTCATTCCAAGCCTATGATTTTAATATTATTCGGGGTGAGGGGTGAAGTGGGGGGGGGGGGATTTGAGAACTGAAGAAGTGCTTCACATACCGGAAAACACATGCTCGTCAAAGTTAATTCTATAAAAAGGGTTTTTTTTTTTTTTTTTTTTTTTTTTTTTTTTTAAAGAATGGTTTAACTTTTGAAATTAAGAAACGAAAGTAAAAATTTGCCAATAAAAAGAAACGAAACAGTAAACAAAATCGAAAATTAAAAAAGATCTTTATACAGATAGACCTCAGTTATTCAATGCACACAACAACAACAAAAAAAATTATTTAAAAATATTCAAATGCAAACGAGATATCTTTTTTTAAATTTTCCATAGGATTAACATTAGCATGAGGGGGTTTTTGCGTGAAAGGAGAAGGCTTTTAAAGCAAGGATATTGCTTATGTACTAAACTATAAGATTTTTATAATCAAAATTCACCGATTTTAGCCATTGTATTAGGACTCCAGTGTAGATATTGTTTATAGTTACAGCTGCATACGAATTTGAGCAATAATGGAATTAATAATGCAGCAAGCCATAGTCGCTAAAATAGGTCAATTGGCTGGGAAAATGCAAGAATGAAATATTTTCAAAACAAAAAAGTAGAAATTAAAAAATAAAATAAAAATAAAGAATGCAATATATATATATAAACCAGTCGGGTGCATTATAGGCCGAATTTCTTAGCTTATTGCACGACCTGTAACAGAAACGGGTTGGATGTTTTGATTTTGTATTAAACTATGTACCCCTGATGAGTAGTTTAATAAAAAAAAACTTTCTACTGTCCATTTATCCATTTGCCTTTCATAATTTTGGTAATCTACTTTTTATATCACTTCAAACTTCAAATGGTTTTAATGGGATTTCATTTTTCATGTTAATTATACATAAATAGCCACATTAATTGCGATTAATTTCTGAATGGAAATCAGGATAGACCTAAAAATAATTTCCATATTGCCCGATTAATCGCAAATGAGAACTCATTTCAAAGAAAAATATTAGAAAAATAATAAGACCATAACAGAATTATCAATGTAATAATTGCAATAGAAAAACTATTTCAAAGAAAAAATATTAGAAAAATAATTAAACTGTAATTGAATATTGATAAAGATAACTTACAATTGTCAATCGCAACCATAATTACCATTGAGAACAGAAAAAAGAAAATATTAATTGAATTAACATTGATTAAATTAAATTGAAAAATCATGTCAAATGGAAATAATTAGACAAATTAAATTAAATAATAGGTTAACTTACAACTAACAATTTCGACCATGTGACCATACAATTTTGCATTCAGTCACATTAGACAGTTAATGTGCAAGTTAAAGTAGTAAAATAGTTTTATTAATATTAGATATTTAAATAACTATTATCAAAAATAATTAATTACAAAACATAAGTAGACAAATTTTTTTTAAACATAATAAAAATAGTTAAACTATTTAATACTAATTACAAGTTTTAAATTATAATTATAGAATTAATTGAATCGATTGTGTATATATATATATATATATATATATATATATATATATATATATATATATATATATTACATACATTTAATTTACCTTTATAATTTAATGGCTTAATATTAATTAAATTGCAGTCATGAATTTAGAAAACTATTTAGAAATGCTGAATAGATAGTTTGAAATATTCGGTTGAGTAATTTTTGCACTATTATATGTGGACAGACTAGACGGCGACTATAGGTACTGCGTATTTACGCAACTACGAACGCACAAAAAATGTAAGTAAACAATAATTTTAATAGCAACAAACTGCCCAGTTGTTCAAACTTCTTTTATATAACTGCTCCTTAAACATATTAAGCTTTCCCATTGGTGAGAATAAAGACTAAATTATAAGCTATTTACTAGATTAAAAAATTAGTCGTTGGGGGCCGCCGTAATACTTACCCATCATTGGTATGCATTCATAAAAAACACGCATAAACTATTTATACGCATTGCAAGTAAAAAATAAAATTTAAACGTATATTTATTAAAATTTAAACGTATAAACGAATATTAAGTGTTTTTAATACATAGTAATGCTCTATTATGGAATTCCCTCTATTATTTAATTATCCCATGCATCCATTTCGACAAATTACATAAATCGCCAAACTACTCGCAAATTATACAAATTAGCATATATTTTTTTTTTAAATAACGAAAGAACAAACAAATTAGTAAAAGATTAATAAGATACAAGTAAAACATAAAATTAAAAATCAGTTATGATATACAAACATATGTAACTTATTTATTTAATGTCAAGTGTGTGTGATATTTACGATAAGCCATTCTTGGCATTTAATCTTATAGTTTGGCGATAGTTTTTTGATCGACTAATAATGAAGTAGTAAAAGAAACAAACATCCTTATAACTCCAAAAATGATAAACCTATTAACTAACAATTTACTGACTTGGATGAAGTGTTTCATTTCAATTAAAATATATCTTTGAATTAAAATTCGAATGAAATACTGGCTCATGAAAAATCGAAGTGTGTGGAAAAAAGGATTATAAATATCTCGACAACTAATTATCCGATCGATTTCATTCGTTATGCAAAATTTATAGTTTTTTTTTATTGTCTTTTACAGCCACTATTTTAAATAATAATAATAAAAAAAAAAAATAAAAAAAATCATACATATCTTCATCAGAACGAATATTTCGAGAGTCCAAAAAAAAAAAAAAAAAAAAAAGTTCCGGATAATCGAGGTTACTGATAATATAGGACTGACTCAATAGGCGTCTTCCCATACTAAGTACACGCCAAATATTCAGCCTCTATCTGAGTTTGTTCGGGAGATGCAGAGTTTACAGACAGCCTGACGGACAGAAAGAGAGACAGGCACACAGACAGGGCCGTAGCTAGAAGTGATCGATAGGGGGGGGGGGGGCTCAAAACGTTGTAGGGGGGGGGGGGCTCATATTTTTTTTTCTCATTCTGACGCAGAAAGATAAATTAGTGCATATTCACATTATAGGTACTATGTTTCTTATTAAACTGTTGTAATAACTTCATTTTATGCTAAGAAAACTATATAATGATGAACATTTTGAGTGTATAACTGGTGCAAAATTAAACAGCATGTTACCTTTATATGTTCAAATTAGTGCTCGCGATAGGATACGTATAGCAGGTATACGATTAAACGATATACGTATATCCGTATAATACGCTTTTCTGCTATACGGATACTTTCGAATATACGTTTAAACGTATCCGGATACGTATAAGGCGTATCAACTAAACGTATATTTAAGAATACGTATATTTAATGTATACGTATATTCGCCGTATCGTATCTAATTTAAATAGCGGACTTCACCAGTCTTATATCGCTGAATGGAGAATAATTTGGAAATCGGTAGCGTTACGACTGAAATCCGCATAGTATGCAGGCCCGTAGCTCGGGGGCGCTATGGGAGGCTCAGCCCCCCCCCCTAGAATATTTTGAGCCCCCCCCCCCCCCCCTGGAAAAGATTCCAAGGTCACTCAATTAATTTCTGTTCCAAAAATTCAAATGAAATTCTGTTCAAAATTCTAATTTAGTTTTGAGACCCTTTCACAATTTTGCAGAGTTACTAAATTGTATCTAAAATAAGTGTTTCAACACTCCCTCATCTTATATGTACCGTAATTTCGGGTGTATGAGCCGCCGATCAAACAATTCTTTTTCGACCCAGAATTTTTTAAGAGACAAATATAACTAGTTAGATCGCCGTAAATATTTGTCTTCAATCACTAAATAAGTTTTCTGGGTCCCAAAAGAATTGTTTGATCCGCGGCTTATACACCCGAAATTACGGTACATATGAAGTTAACATGATGTTTTATTTTGCACCAGTTATACAATCAAAATTTTCATCATGCTATACTTTTCTTAGCATAAAATGAAATTAGTACAACAGTATAATTAGAAACATAATACCTACAATGTGAATAGTTATTAATTTATCTTTCTGCGTCAGAAAGAGAAAAAAAATTATGAGCTCCCCCTACATTCTCTCGAGCCCCCCCCCCCCCCCCCCTATGGTTCACTTCTAGCTACGGCCCTGATAGTATGTCTTATACATACGAGATCAAGCAATGAAAAGCGTATATTTTTTAAAACAGTTTGCAAAAAGTTCACAAAAGATCAGACTCCTGATTGGCTAATCTCGCTTCACTAACAGTGAAATATCTACTATCTACCAAGATCTTGGTATTTCTCTTTATAAATATATTAATCAACGTACATGTTCAGTGCAATTTACCGAAGTGACCCATGTTACCTATCGATTGTAGGGCAGTACGAAACCGAAATGTGGCACCAATGAAAACTATCCTGTTGAACTGTAGCTGACGTCACAATTCGCCTTGATTTTCATTTCATACTACCCTACAATCGGTTGGTAACATTGGTCACTTCGGTAAGTGACCGGTAAGTTACTCTAAACATACTCAATGTTTAATTATGTTTCTTCTAATTTTCATTAAATAAGTCATAAAATATTCTGGGAGGACAAAATAATTAAATTATTTAAAAAAGAAACTAATAAAAATTACCAAATATGTAAATTATTTTAAAATTCCTCCGTGGTAAGACAATTTACATATGGTGAAAAATAAAACCATTGTGTCACGTGACGCAGACACTTAATATAAGTATCTCGTAGTGTAGAAGAACGAGCATTTATAGACGCAGTTCTGCTTAGTTTACAATTAGAAATGAATAGAAAAAGCTGGGTGTGGCGGTACGCTGAGAAAAAGAATGACAGAGCCTACTGCCTGCTATGTGATGATGATATTGCTGAAAACTCATTCTGTGCAACTGGTGGAACAAAATTCATGCCACATATAGACAAAGACACAGACAGATATTTTGTAAAAACATATTTTTCGGACTATCTTACCCTTAAAATGTGTAAACCAGTCGAAAGATTTCTCGAATCCATTACTTTCTTCTTGTTAAGATACAAGAAAATATAAAAAAAATTAGTACTGAGCCACAGCTCTTCCAAAGATTAGTTTGACAATTTATAATAAATAACTTAGTTTTTTGGGAAAGAAACCAATATTTAAACTGAGAAACGTATTCAGATTTTTTAGGTACCTGCATAACAAGTAGTAGTTAAGTAAACGCATCGTAGTTTTTTAAACAGAGAATCGCGATGGGGATACTCTACCGGATATTTCTCAATGTCTGTAATCCGCAGAAAAGCACTGACACATCAAATTTCATATCTTGAATGAAAAACGTTTAAACGTTTATACGTTTAACCGCTTGGATAAGATCCGTATATACGATGTACCGTATATGTTGTTTTGCGCAATACGTATAACCGCCGATGCCGTATTATACGTATAGTTGATCCGTATTTCGTATAATACGTATTATACGTATACGCGTATAAACGTATAATCGAGAGCACTAGTTCAAATAGGATGAAGAAGTGTTGAATTACTTATTTTAGATGCAATTTAGTAATTCTGAAAAACTGTGAAAGGGTTTCAAAGCTATATTAGATTATTGAACATAATTTCATTTGAATTTTCGAAGCAAAAATTCATTGAGTGATCTTGGAATCTTTTTTAGGGGGGGGGGAGGGGCTCAAAATATTTTAGGAGGGGCTGAGCCGCCCATAGCGCCCCCTTAGCTACGGCCCTGCACACAGACAGACGGACGGCAAATATTTTGTAATTAAAATATGTTTTTCGGGATCACCAGTGTCTGAAACGTATAAATCCGCCAATTTTTTTTTTTCTATATTCAAAACGATTTCAAGAATTACCCTATGATGAGTAAATAAAATTGTGTACGATTTTTTTTTCTGTTTTAAATTGCGTTATTAATGACGTTTTTATCATTTTCCAGGTGAAAGAAAAAAGGCAAAAGTGTAAAGTCACGATCGACGAATTTATATTATAAAGGCCAAACGTATCTGTGCGTAACGCATACGTCATGTTTTGAATGGCAACACTTTCCGATGAAATTTCGGTTTTTTAATTTTCGCTATTACAAATTTTTAACTTCTAGACATAGCACATTTTCAATCTTTACATTATTGTATAGAGAAAAAAGTACACTTTTAAATATAGTTTGTTAGAAAACTGTATCTCAGTTTGATTTTGAGATATTAATTTTTTTGTAGCTTTTAGTTCAGTTTCTCTAATGGTGGCAACTTGAGTACAACATTTATGTGGGAAATAAAAAGGGAAACAAGACATAGAATAATAATAAAAAAACAGAATAGAGATGCAGTTTGGTGACTGGAGATGACGCCAAAAATGTATTTCTAAAATCCGCTGCATTAGGCTCAAACACAAACGCGTGCTTTCGCAAAAAAGGAAAAATTTTAGCAATACAGTTTTAATTCATAAGACAATGAAATGCTATTTTAGAATGCTTAAATAACAGCAAATATTTTTCATTTAGAGAAAAAATGCATGGCTGATGTTAAATAATTTGGTCTATGTTTCCAAGTGATTGTTTTGTTTGGGCCAAATAAGAAATTTAAATTGGAAGAAAATCGCAATCAAATCATTTTTATCGCATACTGCGCCTCCATCTGTCTCTTTTCTCCGTGGAAAACAACAGATCACTACATATTTTTGTTGCTATTTTTTCATAGCAATTGAAAAAAAACAGCAATTAAAAGCCTGCTATGTCAAAATATCGTCGCCTATAAAGCCCGGTGGATGTTGTTGCTTTTTATTTCGTTTTTATCTATCAATTTAATGAATATTCGTTTGTTGCAAATTTACTTTACAAAAGATACATCAATTAACCTTTGCATAAATGTATTTTAAAGAATATCTGTGTGTCATATTTTCTTAGCTGGTAAAAGCTGAAAAAATGCAGTTTTATTCTTTGGCAAAATCTTTGGCTAATAATTCCTATCTTGCGTCTAATACGGAAATACCGAATTCGATAATTTACAAAGTTTTATATGATTACATAATTATTATGTTTCATATAAAATTGTTGTTTGGAGTTAGTTGGCAATTTAAAAAGCATATTACATTGGAAAAATTTATTAGACTTTCAAATTAAAATTTTAAAAAAGTTTTCCACCTTTACTTTGTGACCTGGGAACCCCGGGTTCTGTGTACTAGTTATTATTTCGCATGAAAATCTAAAAATGCATCTGTTGAATATTATTTGATATCCGATAAAATTACTGATATTTTATTTCATACTGTTTATATTCTTAAGATAATGTTGGGATACTTTTACAAATCAAGAGCAAGCCCATTGATTTGAGCTGTATCATCCCAAAAGAGACACTCTTTATTTATTACTATATTCTTCACTCTTTATAGTCATCAATCACGACTCAATCAAGATGTGAGTACAAATTATAAAGCAGGCAATTAATTATATCTTACAAGGAAGGTCTCCATACGGGCTAACCCATAAAATCTGAAAAAAAATTACAGAATATTCTTTTCTCGAGGATATATACGTTTATGGAAAAAATTTCGGCGGAACCTTGATACAGCGACCGTTAAAAAATAATAATCAAAATTTCATTATTTGGCGATTTCTCATTGGTTGGCGATGGTTTGTTTTTGTTTTTATGACGTCCGATTATCAACAAGAGGGATATAGACCCAAGGGGTGGCGGGGTGCCCTCCTTGGGGGTCTTTCTAAGGGAAGTTAACTCGTATTTACGAAAGAAAATCCAAGGTTCGAAGAAAACCACGGAAAACTCCGAACGGTTTGGTTGACGGTCGCGACTGGGTTCGAACCCAGAACTTCCGTCTAACAGTTACAGCGGTTGGCGATGGAATGCAACTTCAAGGAATACTTTTTCATGTCAAATATACTTACGTACGCGACACAAATACGTGCTGCAAAAAGGCTTAAGAATCCTTGTTTATCGCCCTCAGTAAAAATTTACTGTAAAATTTGCCGTATTTAATCTGAGCATTTTCACGATTTAATAAGGCACAATTTTGCGTTTTTAAAAACCAGTGACAATACATTAAGAATTTTGAAAAACGCTCCCGTCGCGAAGGGGTTAAAGAAAAAAAAATGTTTTATGTTGAACTTCTTTAAATAATTTTAGTTTATGTAGTTTTAATTTGTTTTAATTGTAATTTTGTCCTATCGAAATTTATCCATGTTTATGTTAAAATTTAACTATTAAAAATTTCGATTTAAAACGAAATCCAAAATTAAGTCCAATTGAGCATTATCGATTCAATTTTATTCCTGTAAATAACTTGAAATGTATAATTGCAGCATTGCTCACCTGGTTTTATATTTTGAATAGGCTAAAAATGCACAAAAATATTTTTTCAACATTTTCATGTTTTTTTTTTTTTTTTTTTTTTTTTTTTTATTTCTTACATCTAAAGATATTTTTTCAGCTTTAAATTAAATAAGAGCAGAAACAAGCATACTTTTTATAAATAAATCCAATGCAACATAGATATTTGCCAAAATTTAAAATTCAGTGAGAAAAATATATGAACTGCCTTATAGCATGTAATTATATATGTAATACAATATATGTATATATATATTAAACTCTTTCATTTGAAATTTAAATTTATTAAATACCATTTATCTCACATTCTAAAAATCCATTAACAAACAATTTTCTGTTACATTAAAATCGTTCGCTTTTGGCGAGAAAATGTGCTTCTAAAAAAGAAAATTTTATTTTCAAAATTGCGGTATTTAGGTATAAAAATTAATTGATGCACAAATGCATCACCGCCCTTCAAAGAGTTGAAGCGACTATTGGCACCAATTACTTATCACCTTAAAGTTCCTTAGCTGCAGGCGAAGACACTTGCAAGGAAATTCTAAACCTACGGGAAGGTTATTTTCTAATATCTCGTTTGCATTTTAATGTTTTTATTTATTTATTTTTATTTTATTTTTGTTTGCATTGGATAGCAGAATTCATCTCTACATTGCTCCTTTTTAACTACTTTCACTTTAGTTGCAGATATTTTTTAGAATGACACATTCATTTTCAAAACCTATTTCGAAAATTAAAGTAACTTTATATAAAATATTTGCTACCAAAATCGGAAAGGAAAAAAATAGCGATGTAGAGATGCATTTCAGCTATCCAATGAACAAATAAATAAATAAATAAATAAAATGTCGAAATGCAATCGAGATATTAGAAAACAATCTCCCCATTGCTTTATCATTAGCTCGCAGGTGTCTTCGAATACATAGGTACAGGAGCCTTAAGGCTGTTGTCCCTCGTCGACGAAGCTCTCGCGAGTCACTGCTATTCCTGTCAGGAAGTTATTTTCTAATATCTGGGGTTTACATTCGACCTTTTTATTTTTATTTTTATTTTTATTTTATTTTATTTTATTTTATTTTATTTTATTTTATTTTATTTTTTATTTTTATTTATTTATTTATTTATTTTTGCATTGGATAGCTGAGGTGCATGCCGACATCGCTCCTTTTTTACTTATTTTGATTTTGGTTGTAGACATTTTTTAAAAACACACGTTCACTTTCGAAATCGGTTTTGAAACTGAAACTAATGCAAACCAGATATTAGGAAATAACTTCCCCATAGGAATAACATTATCTTGCGAGAGCTTCATCGGCTAGGGGCAGGAGCCTTAAGGGTGTATTTCGATTCAACCTGCTTATTTTCCGATTTATTTTTGAATCCACTTTTGCTCTCAATCGCATCAAACTTGCAGATTCTTTTATTTAGACACTACACAAGGTGCCATGTCGGTCAATTTTTTGATAAATGTAGAAAATATTACAAAAAATGCAGTCAAATTTGGCCTTTTGATCGAATTTTCCGAAGCGAGAGATCTGGGAACGTAAAAAAGGATCCTACTGAGAAGGTAATTGTAAATAAATCAAATTCTAATGAATGGAGCACATAATAACATCACACGGCACCTTATTCGTCTTTTCGAAACCCCCCTCAGCAACTTTCATATTTCTACTTTAAAAAATGAGTCTAAAATTGTATCAGAAAATTTCGAACTGTTGGAGGTGAAAAATTATTTTTTCGAATACACCCTTAAGGGAAGACAAGACTGGGTGGAATGCTATGGAAAATATGAGAGTTTTCAGACCCGTTACCATGGAAATTGCTAAATTTTTATGAAATTTGGAATCCTATTTACTGGATTATGGCTCAAGATTTACAGCAGACAGTTTTTCCTGCGATTCAAACTTTTTGTTTTAGAGCAGTGAAAATTTGGGGAAAATTTTTCATTATCAGAAACTTTTTTTTTTCTAAAACCATTTATTTATTTATTATTAGCTGATCCGTCCGGCGTTGCCCGTGACTATAGATGTTTTCAAACAAATTGCGAATATTTAAAATCTCCTTTCATACTATAATATATATATGGGTGATTCTCAAAATAGGGGACAATTTCAAAAGTGAAATCTTAAAAAAATTAGTTTTAGGAAAATTTCTGAAAAAAATAGGTGTTGTTAATGTAATATTAGGTATACTTTACATGTAGTCAGCAGAGCTAGATATTTAAAAATTAACTTAAAAAAATAATTAGTATTTTTTGAGCCATGCTAATGACAAAACAAATTGCATGGAATAAATATATTAAGAAATTTTTATTTTCTTCCTGTTTAAGTATTTTTTACTATATTACTTAGCCTTCCTTTTCAGCAAATGGTTTCCATTTTTACATATATACATATAAGGAGAATAAAAACATTACCAAAGAGCAAACTTTGTTTACATGAGCAACATTCTGACACTAGCAATGTAAGAACTGTCTTAGTGATTTTCTGACAGATTTAATGCATATTTTAGGGATAATAAATGTAATACCTAAATTTATATGTAAAATTAAACTTTATAAAAATACAATATAAGCAATGGTTACATTTATGCACATAGGAGTCTTTTGCATGGACAGAAAAACCATGCTAATGACGCTGATATTTGTCCATGCTAATGACAAATTTTAATTTAAATAAGATCATAATCCATAATATAATCACAATGCAATAGTCCTTTCTGTGGCTTTTTAAAACACAAAAGTCCTATGCAAATAAGTAAAATAAAAGTTTTAATTATAAAATAAACATGAAAATTATTATCCATTCTAATGACATGCAATTGATGTACGCCCCTAATATTCAACTTCTATTTTTAAAATACAATACATGCTTCTATTTTCAGGCTGGGATAAAATGGCTACTTGTTGCCATGGTGAAACTTTATATTTTCAAACTATTGTCATATGTGAAAATGAAATTTTGATTAATAACCAGCTGTTATAATATGACCTTGTTTTGAAAATAGAATATGGAGGACAAACTTTAATTCTTATTTTATATACTATAATTTTATTTTTAAAAAGAAATTTATTGGATAAATCCTCTCCTTGATTAATTTAAAGAAAGAATAACATTTGTTTTATTTTATAAACATGATATTAACTCTTGAAAAAGCTAGTATATACAAGGCACAGCTGCTGTGGACATCCATGCTAATGACATTTTGAACATTTATTCTGTTATTTTAAGCTGTTTTTAAATAAAATGTGAGTAATTCTTGAGTGCAAATAATGAATAATATTAAGACAAACATATCTAAATATAAAAACATGACAGAAAACCTCTCAATTTTTTTTGTATGCCGAAAGACATAAATTGTCCCCTATTTTGAGAATCACCCATATATATATATGGAGAACATTTTAAATTTTAGAATATTTAAAATTTTATCTGAGTGAATACAGGTATGTATTGCTGTTACGAAAACCATGTTTTGAAAAGATAAAGAAATATAGTCGTTGATTTTAGCTGTTTGAACCACAAAAGTAATGCAATAATTGAATAATTTTAAAATTCCTTTCTTCAATGAGACCTACGCCATGCAAAATCTTCTGAACACGCGCGCGATGTGCGCTGCACATCTGAACACACCCTAAGAAAACATAAAAGGAGTAATTATCTAATTTACAACTTTTTTTGGGCAGTGCCATGGATGGATTTTAAAGATCGATTGTAAATAAATCAGGAAAAACAAAATTATCAAAACAGGAAAAAAAAAACAAATGTGTGTGCACTTTGTTACTAGCATTCAGCCGTGAAATATAGTCATTAAATTCCATGTTTAACGCCTGCTCTCACTGGCTGGCTGCTTCGTTGCCGCGGATTGGTGGCGAGCTGCAAATAGCCTCTAACCTGGCTGCTTCGTTGCCGCGAATTGGTGGCGAGCTGCGAATAGCCTCTAACCTGGCTGCTTCGTTGTCGTGAATTGATGAAAAGCAGCAGATATCCTCTTACCCGCCAAGTTTTAATTAAAAAAAACTGAATTGAAATTTAAAAATCCGGCTCTGTGAAGTGCACTTTCCGGTGTTAGCATCCACACGTGACAAAAATTTCAGAGACCTGAGTGTTATAATTTCGGCTGCGGTCAGGCAGGCAGACAGAAATCTCTCATTTTATACTATAAGTTTTTTTTTTTTTTTTTTTTTTTTGCTAATGTATGATCTTACATTTATATAGTACCATCGAAAAAAATTTTTTTTAATCGCTTGAGCACTTTAAAAGTTAATAAAGGTTTTAGCTGAAAAGTACAATTTTTAAAGTAAAAAAATCCCTGTCGGCTGGGCCTATAGGCGGAGGTAGATTTCGAAGTGTGCTCATTTCAACAAAAAAATATATATGATTAGAGATAAACCCAGTTTAATAACTTCATTTGGCCGTTTATGAAAAGTTTTTAATTTCATTTTCCTGCAAAAACTGGTTTTATCAGAATCATCTTAAGAAAAATTCAGCTCAAATGCCCATTATGACAACATATTTTAAAATAGATTCTAAATTTATTAAAAAATCGACCAAAACAGTACATTATACAGTTCCTAAATAACAAAAAACTGTCAGTTGAAAGCATTTGAGAAAAAAATTGAATTTAAAAATGAGTCATAAAATAACCGATTTGTTGTTTGAATACATCCTTAATTCTTTAATCATGCTTGCTTCGGAAAATTTTGTGCGAAATACTCACTTTGACAGCATTTTTAAAAATATATTCTATCTTTATCAAAAAACTGGCCAATGCGTCGCAGTATATAGTTTCTAAATAAGAGGATCTGTAAATTGGATGCATTTGAGAGCGAAAATGGATTTTAAAACGAGTCATAAAAAACGCAATTTGCTATGTGAAAACTTCCTTAAATTTTCAAATCTCGAAGACTTCTGAAAATTCTGTTCAAAATACCCTTTTTGGTAGCCTTTTTTGAAATATATTCCGTCTTTATCAAAAAACTGACCAATGCATCACATTATATAGTTCCTAAATAAGAGGATCTGTAAATTGGATGCGTTTGAGAACAAAAATGGATTTAAAAACGAGTCAGAATAAAACGCGATTTCTTATTTGAATACTTCCTTCAATTTTCAGTCCCGATGACTTTCGGAAATTCTGTTCAAAATACCCTTTTTGGTAGCCTTTTTTTGAAATTTATTCTGTCTTTATCAGAAAATTGACCAATGTGTCACTTTATACAGTTTCTAAATAAGAGGATCTACCATTTGGATGCGTTTAAAATCAAAAATGAATTTAAAAATGAGTCAGAATATAAGCCGTTTGGATTTGAGGTTTTTTTTCTCCAACTCCTATTTTTGTTTAATTTCTTTTTGCTATACGAATTGGTCCTATGAAAAACTTGTCAATATAAAAGTTGTAGATATTTTTGAGAAGATGTAAAATAAATTTAATCAGATTTGATATCTTAAAAATAGACGGAGTTATGGATTTTTCTCTTTTTTCAGCGCCCTTTTTCTTTTCGTTTTTAATTTTTTTCATCGGTAAAAGTTGGTCCTATCAAAAACTTGTAAATACAAAAGTTTTAGATAATTTTAAGAACATTTATAAAAAATTTAGTTGGACTTGATATCTTGAAAATTGACGAAGTTATGAATTTTTTTCTCTCAAAATCCCTGTTTTTTTCGCCCCTTGAGCCCACTTCTAAATTTATCAAAAATCTGTCATATATATACTTTTGGCCCATTTTTAAGAAGTAATATAAACTTTAAACCGATTCGATATCTACTTTAATTAAGAAGTTATGGCGTTTTTTCGGTTTTCACAAAAACGCCCCCTATTCCGACCCCCTTGGTCCGATTTTGCCCATTAACGAACTCATCCAAGATTTTATCCCCATTGATTTTATGTCCAAGTTTGGTGGAGATTGGTGAAGAATTATAGAAGTTATCGTGTCCATAAAAAAGTGAGATATATATATATATATATAGATAGATAGATAGATAGATAGATATATAAACTGGTGCGATTGCAATAGGTAGTATTTCTTACGAAATCTACCTAAAAATGTTAGACACTTCTAACTTGTGTGAAGTTTTTGCACATTTTTATCAAAGACGCTTGAATACGTAAATATTTGGATAAACTTTAGTTACATATAACAATTACATATAAAATACGTATAGTAAAATTTGTCACTCTAATAATGATTGCTACTACAGTCCCAAAATTTGGTTTAACTTCATTCTATGAAACGTATCTGTTCGTAACGCATACGTCATTTTGCTAATGACAACACTTTCTTCTGCAATTTCGGTTTTGCAATTTTCGCTACTGCAAATTTTGCACTTCTAATCATCGCATACTTTAAATTTTTACACCGTCGTATAGAGAAAAAAATGTACTCTTAAATGCAATTTGTTTGAAAGCCGTACCTCAACTTATTTTTCATATATTAATTTTTTTTTATAATTTTTAATACCAATTTTATAATTGTGGCAACAGAATCACTCCATTTTCTCTTAAAATTGAAAAGAAGAAGAAAAAAATAGAGATTAAAATGCGTCTATTATAAAATCCAGTAAATTTCGATTTTATTAATTTTGTTAATTTTAACTTAAGAGCCCACAATAGTCACAGAAAAAGTACGCAAAAAGACCCGGATGATTATGTAAAGTCTATGGGAGCGTTCTTTTCTAATATCTCGCTCAAATTTTAATATTTTTACATGACCTAAGTTTTTATAGCTGCGACAACTATTGTTATTAATACTAAAATCAATTATCCGCTGCAAATATAAAAAATATGGGTAATCTGCCTTCTATTTCTCTTCAAACTTCAACTGTTTTTAATAATATGATTGTAAAAAATACTGGTTTCATTGGTTTATTTAATGGTATTGATGGTGTCCGAGATTCACGAAGCAGTTCTTTGGTGTTGTCAAGTGTAAATAAATTCACACTAATATCTTTTTTGCGTTATATTAACAACTTAAAGAAACATTTAGTAAATTGAGAAAACAAGATACAGGAATGCAGTTTCCTGCTGCGGTTACTGGATTAACATATTATCCAAGTATGCGAAATCATAGCGAAGAGAAATATAAGCACCGTGTGTGCTTTACAAAAAACATAAGAGAGACTGAACTAAGTTCGTTCACAGTAAAATATTGTCCTTGAAGTAATCAACAAAAATGATTTCACAATCATGTGCAATCAACTACTTATGAATTGCTTTAAATAAACAATGATATTATATTAATATCATTAATGTCACTTTTGAGTTATAAAGTAATTTACCATTTATAAATATTATGGTTTTAAAGTAAACAGTTGAATTGATTAATGTCACTTCTGAAATATGAAGTAATTTAACGTTTATAAATATTACTGTTTTAGAATAAACACTCTAAGCATTCGAACACACTCCCACCCTATCAGGCCTTAGTCCTGATATATAGGGAGGAGAGCTAATTTGTGTACTGGTCGTCTCAAAAAAGATCCTTTACACTGTATGGTCACAACACGGACATGTCCGTCCTTTCCTGGGTGCACCTCTTTTACTCGGCCCAATGGCCAAGAGTCTGGTGGCTGGGCATCATCAAGGAGTAGCACAACTTGTCCAGGTTGAAGATTACGTTGCTCGACTCTCCACTTTCCTCTTTTTTGGAGCGAGCTCAAATATTCCTTCTTAAATCGATGGGAGAATCCTCTTTTTAAATTTTGCAGCAGCTCCCAGCGATTTCTAGGGTTGCTCGTAATAGATGAGGTCGCCTCAGGTAGCGAGAAAATTACATCACCTGTAAGAAAATGTGAGGGTGTGAGAACATTTATGCAGTCACTATCATTGTCATTTAAATGTATAAGAGGTCGCGAATTCAGTAAGCCTTCGACTTGGCTAAGTAGGGTGGCGAGCTCTTCGAAAGTTAGAAGTGTCGCTCCTATTACTCTTTTGAGATGGTATTTCGCGGATTTTATTGCAGCCTCCCAAATTCCGCCAAAGTGAGGGGAAGAAGGAGGGATAAAATGCCATTCAATGGATTTTTCAGTTAAATATTGAGACATGATTTCATTTTTAGGAAATGACAACCATGCCCTCTGTATTTGGTCGATTTTTCTTGATGCCCCGAGAAAGTTCTTCCCGTTGTCACTATAAAGGTGACGTGGGGTACCTCTTCTTGCACTAAAACGTCGAAGAGCTGCTATAAATGCTTCAGTTGTTAGATCACTTACAGCTTCTATAGGGACCGCTTTCGTAGCAAGACAAATAAATAAGGCAATGTAACCCTTAGTTGTTTTTGCACCCCTACCCTTGCTAAATTTAATGGATATGGGGCCTGCGTAATCAATTCCGCTGGCAAAAAAGGGGCGTTCAAGATTTACTCGAGGTTTAGGTAAATTCCCCATTAATGGAGGAGTTGTAATAGTTTTCTTATATCTGAAACATTTTAAACATCTATTAATGCATTTGTTGATGAGCTTTTTTCCACCAACTATCCAAAAAGATTGTTTTATATTGTGCGATAGTAGAGAAGGTCCAGCATGTAAAGTGGCAATATGCTGTTGTATTATCAATAGTTCACTCATTTTATGTTGTGATGGAAGTATTACCGGATGCTTGTGATTAAATGCTAACTGTGAATTTTGCAGGCGTCCTCCCACCCGTAAGATACCCTTAGCATCAATAAACGGATATAGGGAGTGTAATTTGCTTTTCTTAGCTAGAGGTTTTTGTTCTTTGATGCATTTTAACTCTTCTTTAAAGTAAGAACTTTGAATCCAAAGAACGATAATTTCTTCAGCAGATTTTGTTTCGTTAGATGTAAGTACTGTTGAAGGGATTTGATATTCATTAGCATTTTTGCATTTTTTAATGAATCTTAGGCAATATGCCAGAATGCGGATAATTTTTGAAAGTGAAGAGTGCTTTTGAAACAAATTATCTAGTACATCATTTGAAGGCTGCATGTGAAATGAAAAAATGGGATCCGATCTTTGCTCAGATTTGATTTGTTCATCGAATTCATCAACATTTAAGTCGTCTTTCGGCCAATTAGATGGGTCTAGAAGTAGCCAGCTTGGCCCTTTCCACCATAGCTCGCATTCCGGCAAACCCTTTGGGTCAATACCGCGAGAAGCGATATCTGCGGGATTTTCTTTTGAGGGAACGTGTCCCCAGTGCTTCGTAGGTAAAACTTCTGTTATTTGAGAGGTTCTGTTCGCCACAAATGTTTTCCACTTGCGGGGGTGTGCGGATAACCATGAAAGGACTACTTTAGAATCAGTCCATGCAAAAATATCGAACTTGTAATTCTTTAGTGTGTCCATAACTGTGCGGAATAATTTAGATAACAAGTGAGCACCACAAAGTTCTAATTTAGGGACAGAAATTTGCTTGATTGGTGCGACTTTTGTTTTAGAAACCAAAAGAAAAGCATTGGTTTTTCCATTGCAAGTTTGTCGGCAATAAATTGCGGCAGCATAAGCTAGTGTTGACGCATCGGAGAATCCGTGTAATTCAAAGGCATTCTCGGATGAAAGCGTAACACATCTTGGTATCGAAAATTGATTGATTTCATTGAATGAATTTTGAAATTTGAATAATTCCTCGGTTAGATGTTCTGGAATAATAGTGTCCCAGTCCCCTTTTGTCAACCACAGTTTTTGATAAAATATTTTTAAAGCTACAGTGCATGGGGAAATTAGACCCAGTGGATCAAAGATTCTAGCAGATTCTGCTAAAATTTGCCTCTTTGTAAGAGGTGGAGTGAGATTTAGTGAAACCTTGAAAATAAAAGTATCTGAAGAAGAGTTCCAGCTTAATCCTAGAACTTTAGAGCTTCCGTTATCACTAGGAATTATTTCAAAATTCGATTCGGTATTGGAATCATCTTCAAACTCTCTAAGAAATTCCTTTGAATTTGAATTCCATTTTCTTAAGTGGAAACCATGCGCGTGCAAAACATCGGTAATTTCTTTACAAGTTTCTATTGCCTCGCTAACAGTGTTTGAGCCTGAAAGTAGATCATCCATATAGAAATCTTTCTCTAATGTTTGAGAAATAACAGCATTTTTTGTATAATCATCAGCAATTTGTTTGAGACATTTAGTGGCTAGATAAGACGCTGGAGCTAGCCCATAAGTAACCGTTTTTAATTTGAAATTTTTTATTTCCTCATTAGAGTTAAACCTCCAAACTATTTTCTGATAATTTTGATCTTCTTCAGAAACTAAAATCTGGCGGTACATCTTTTCTATGTCAGCGCAAAAAACAATTTTTGGAACTCGAAAATTAAGTAAAATCTCAAATATGTCCCGTTGTAATTTAGGACCTACTCCCAATATTGAATTCAAGGAGTTTCCTTTTGAAGTATTACATGATGCATCAAACACAACTCTCAACTTGGTAGTAGTACTAGAAGGTTTAATAACCGCATGATGAGGAAGAAAATATTGTTCGTTTTCAGAATCGTTAATGTTATTTTGTGTTATTAATTCCATATGGCCTAACTGTATATATTCGCGCATAAAATCCTTGTATTGCTTTTCGAATTCTGGATTTTCTTTAAATTTCCTTTCCATTGCCAACAAGCGAGAAATTGCGGCAGGTCTAGAATTACCTAATTCTGTCTTAGATTTTACAAAAGGTAATTTTACTACAAAACGACCCTCGGAATTGATTGAGTAAGTTTTCTGAAAATGTGATTCAACAAATTGTTCTTCTGGAGACAGAATTTGAGCATTATTATTGAATACCTCTTCCATTTCCCAAAACCGTTTTAATTCATTATCAATATTAAGTTCATAAATATGTAAATTATACATTGAATTAGGAGTTGTGTTAAGATGCGGCATTTTTCCAAATACGAGAAAGCCAAAGATCGAATTTTGCGCAATTAAATTGCTCTGAGCACATGTTATTTGACCAGGAAGCAAAATAGAAAAAAAGTAATCTGATCCTAAAATAACATCAATTTTATTTGGAGTCCTAAAATGTGGATCTGCCAAGTTTACATTTTTTAAGTGTGAATAATGCTCTTCACTTATTTTCTCAAAAGGTAATGGAGCTGTTAATTCGTCTAAAATAAAAGCTTTCACTGACAACTTGCTGTCAGCATTATGAATTGATATAAGATCAATCATTACGTAACCCTTGGTTACTGCGATTTTTGAATTAGAAAGACCTTTCACGGGAAATTTGGCATTTTTCCTTTTGAATCCTAACACTTTCATGCATGATTCTGAAACGAACGTAGATTCTGAGCCACTGTCACACATAATTCTTAACGTGTGCTTTTGACCCATGCAATCATAAATATATACTGTAGCAGTGGGCAAAAGTGCGAAAGATGTTTGAACAGAATTTATTGAAGGAAAAACTTCTTTTTTATTATCATCAGGAATCGAAAGGTCCTCTGAATCAGATTTGCTTTTCCGACTCTGTTTTTCATTCGAACGTGAAGTTGACATCGCATAATTTTGTAGTTTATTCTCGCATAACAGCGTATGGTGTTTGAGCTGACAATGATGACAGCTAAATGTAGAATTACATTGATATGTGTAGTGTTTGTCAGACAAACAGTTGCTACATAATTTGTTTTTTCTCACAAATTGTTTTCTATCTCTTACATTTAATTCCTTAAATTTAATACATTTGTACAATAAGTGATTAGCTTTACAAAATAAACATTTGATAACGTTATTGGCGGGAGCTTTCTGAAAATTAAATTGTTTCTCTTTTTTATGTAACCCTGTATAATCATTATTATACAATTCTAAAGATAAACATCTGTCATTAATGAACTGAATAAATTGATCAAAAGAAGGAAAATCATCCTTTGATGAATATTGAGCCCATTCTTCACGTGTTTTATCATCAACCTTTTGAAGAAGAATATGAATTAACCAAATGTCTCTCTCTGATGCTTTAACATCGATTGATTTGAGAGCACGAATTACCTCGTCAGAGATATCTGATATATTGCGTAAGTTAAGTGCATTAGCATGAATAATGGGAGGTATATCCATAAATGTTTTGATAAGAGCTGCGACAATTTGTTTTTTTTTTTGTCTTATCTTGACAATAATTTTTCCCATGCTTCTGCATAACTGGTTTCAGAAATGGGTATATGTTTTATAATTGAAGATGGCTCTTCACCGAGCAAACCTCTTAAGTATTGAAATTTTTGAATATTTGTTATACTGGCATTATTATGCACTAACGATAAATATAAGTCTTTAAATGACTTCCAGTTTTTGAAATTACCATCAAATTGCTCAATATTCAATCTGGGTAATTTAAAATTATTAGTTGTATTAACTATAGGTAATTGTTCATTAACAACTTGAGAATGTGCATTCATACTATTTATAGAAAATTTTTCAAGTTCTGATTGCAGTTTGGCTTTGGTTTCATAATATTTTGTTTCAAATTCCTCCATTTCCGAGGATTCTTCTGGTAATTGTGCATCATATTTATCAAAATCGAAATAAGCTGTTTCTAATTTTTCTAATTTATTCAATAAATCATTCTTTTGAAAAACTTGATCAGCGTCAATGAAGTTCGTGATACGTGTTAATGCAGATTTAGCTCTGCCACGTAAATTTATTGCTGTCTTTTCTAAATCTTCTTGACTCATTATTAAAATAATGAGGGAACCAAGTTAAAAAACAAAGCCAAACTGATAATAAACCAAAATGTACTTATCTGAAACAGCTGGGCTGAAGGGTGCTCCTTTACGGCGACTTTGAAACGAAGTAATCCATAAAAAGCGATGTGTGCAGGTTATCTCGCCGGTGGTGCCTCCATAATGTTGGTGTTCGAGATTCATGAAGCAGTTCTTTGGTGTTGTCAAGTGTAAATAAATTCACACTAATATCTTTTTTGCGTTACATTAACAACTTAAAGAAACATTTAGTAAATTGAGAAAACAAGATACAGGAATGCAGTTTCCTGCTGCGGTTACTGGATTAACATATTATCCAAGTATGCGAAATCATAGCGAAGAGAAATATAAGCACCGTGTGTGCTTTACAAAAAACATAAGAGAGACTGAACTAAGTTCGTTCACAGTAAAATATTGTCCTTGAAGTAATCAACAAAAATGATTTCACAATCATGTGCAATCAACTACTTATGAATTGCTTTAAATAAACAATTATATTATATTAATATCATTAATGTCACTTTTGAGTTATAAAGTAATTTACCATTTATAAATATTATGGTTTTAAAGTAAACAGTTGAATTGATTAATGTCACTTCTGAAATATGAAGTAATTTAACGTTTATAAATATTACTGTTTTAGAATAAACACTCTAAGCATTCGAACAGGTATTGTCTGAATAACTTTGGGTGTATTTATAAAAGTATTTATACATATATATATATATATACACTCCTGGTCAAAATTATAAACTCAGAAAATTTTTAATTTGTTTACATTATAATATAAATAAGCTTAGCTTTATATTAATAAAATAATGATGAATATTTATAATAAGACATCTAAATTTAATATAACTTATAAATAAAATGGAGTAAGTAATTTAAATAAGAAAATACATAACTTTAAAAAAATAACATTATGTGAGTCCTGGACAAAAATATAAACTCAAAGTTACGAATTTCAATATTCTGGTTCTGGCACATTTCATATAAATAACTGCATTTTATGATAAAAAACAAATACATGGAGTCATTATGGATGAATACATTTCAATACATCAATACACGTTTTAATTTTTCCCCTAAAATAACATTATGTGAGACCTGGACAAAATTATAAACTCAAGGCATGAATTTCTATACTCTGGTATTAAATATCTAAATGTGTTCTGTGATAAGAAACTAATTCAGTGAAAGTATTTTTCACATTTGTATTAATGCAAACGACATTTATTCATATTTTCAATTCTCTCCATTATTTTATTAAAGATCTGTAATGGTGTGAGCTGGTTCTTTTCAGAATGGTAAAACTGCTTTGGCTTTTCTTAATGGAAAACAAACAGCAGAAGACTGCGAGTTAATGCTGCAGATAATCTTTTGCCATATGGACCATTGATCCCTGGAGTAAACTGGGTATTTCAGCAAGATAATGTAGAAATACACACAGCAAAACATACAAAAGAGTGGCTGCAGCGCGAGCATATAAATGTCTTGAGTTGGCCAGCCCGTAACCCTGATCTAAACTTCATTGAAAATTATTGGGATGCAAGGGATCTAAGAGTCTATCGCGATGGACGTCAATATCAAAGCACAAATGATTTAAAAGTGGCTATATTTTCAGTTCGGAACCAGTACTCTATGGAGTAGTTGGAAAATTGCATATGCGAAGTCATTCAGAAAAATGGCGATTAAACACATTTTTGAATGTATGCGCTAATACTTTGCACCAGGATTTAAAAGTACGTTCACTTCTTAAACTCTATAATTTTATGTTTTCAGTTTACACATGTACTCAGGCTGTACTATATTACTCATCTTTTTTGAAAGAAAATCTAAAAAATGCATTCATGTATTGAAATATATTCATCCCTAATAACTCTATTTATAAGTTTATTATCACAAAATGCATTTATTTATAATAGAAATTCCCAGCTTTGAGTTTATAATTTTGTCCAGGTTTGACATAATGTTATTTTATGAGAAAAATTAAAATATGTAATGATGTATTGATATGTATTGATCCATAATGGCTGCATTTATTAGTTTCTTATCATAAAGTGCATTTATTTATATCAAATATGCCAGAATAGAGAAATTTATAACTTTGAGTTTATAATTTTGTCCAAGTCTCGCATAATGCTATTTTTTTAAGTAATGTATTTTCTTATTTAAATTATTCGCTTCATTTTATTTATCAGTTATATTAAATTTAGATGCCTTATTAGAAATATTCATCTTTATTTTATTAATTTAAAGTTAAGTTTATTTATATTATGATCTAAACTAATTACAAATTTTCTGAGTTTATAATTTTGTCCAGGAGTGTATATATATATATATATATATATATATATATATATATATATGAATATGTATGAAAAACGAAAAAGAAAAAAGAAAAAGCAAAATTTGAACACTAGCAATTTGGCGAATCTAATCGCTTGTTTACTCGCCAAATGAAGAATTTAGTCGCAATTTGGCGCATTGGCGAGCGACAGCGAGAACACTGCTACCAATATAAGATTGTCTTTTCTACTGTAACTAAATTTGTAGGTTTATTATAAATAATAAAGCTCTTTTTTGAAGATTTCCTTTCGTCGAATTTCAACGGGTTCCACCCAGGGTTCTCGTTGTCGCTCGCCATTGCGCCAATTGCGACTAAATTCTTCATTTGGCGAGTAAACAAGCGATTAAATTCACCAAATTACTAGTGCTCAATTTTTGCTTTTTCTTTTTTTTCTTTTTTGTTTTTCATACATAGCATATATATATATATATATTTAATTAATTTGCAGCGGATAGTTGAAATTAGATTAATAACAATCGTTGTCGCAATTATAAAAACTTAGGTTATTTTAGAACATATTGAAAAAAAAGGGGGTACACTAAAGTATTAAAGATATTTTTTGTGCTACACGGTGAATCTATTTTGCTAATATTTTTAGGTAGATTTCGTATGAAATACTACCTATTGCATTGTCTCCCATGTTGGAATTTCTGAAAAATTTTTGCGGATCTACACGAATCATGACTCCTAGACCCCAAAACTACCATCAGTAAAAAAGTTTATATATATATCTATCTATCTATCTATCTATCTATCTATCTATCTATCTATCGGTGTATATCACTTTCTTCTAGACACGATAACTTCCATAATTATGCTCAGATCTTTTTCAAACTTTTACATAAAATCAAGGAGCTTAAAATCTCGGTCGAGTTCGTTAATGGGCAAAATCGGACCAAGGGGGTGGAAATAGGGAGGGGTTTTGTGAAAACCGAAAAAACGCGATAACTTCTTAATTAAAATAGATATCGAATCAGTTTAAAGTTTATATTACTTCTAAGAAATGGGCAAAAAGTTTATGCATGACAGATTTTTGATAAAGTTAAAAATGGGCTCAAGGGGCGAAAAAAACATGGTTTTTGGGAGAAAAAAATTCATAACTTCGTCAATTCTCAAGATATCAAATCCAACTAAATTTTATATAAATTTACTCAATATTATCTAAAACTTTTGTATTTACAAGTTTTTGATAGGACCAAATTTTACCGATGAAAAAAATTAAAAACGAAAAGAAAAAGGGGGGAGGAAAAAGAAAAAATCCATAACTTACTCAATTCTTAAGCAATCAAATCTAATTAAATTTATTTTACATCTTCACAATAATATCTACAACTTTTATATTAACAAGTTTTTCATAGAACCAATTCTTATAGCAAAAATAAATTAAACAAAAATAGGAGTTGGAGAAAAAATCTCAAATCCAAACTGCTTATATTCTGACTCATTTTAAAATTCATTTTTGATTTTAAACGCATCCAAATGACAGATCCTCTTATTTAGGAACTATATAATGCGACGTATTGGCCAGTTTTTTGATAAAGGCACAATATATTTTTAAAAAGGCTGCCAAAAAGGGTATTTTGAACAGAATTTCCCGAAGTTGTCAATGAAAAATTGAGGAAGTATAACAAATTGCGTTTTTTCTGAGTCATTTTTAAATTCATTTTTGTTCTCAAACCCTTCCAATTTACAGGTCCTCTTATTTAGGGACTATGTAATGTGACGGATTGGCCAGTTTTTTGATAAAAGCAGAATATATTTTCAAAAAGGCTGCTAAAAAGGGTATTTTGAACAGAATTTTACTAAGTTATCGTGATTGAAATTTAAGGAAATTTAAGAAATTGCGTTTTTACCGAGTCATTTTTAAATCTTTTTTTGTTCTCAAACGCATCCAATTTACAGGTTCTCTTATGTAGGAACTATATAATGTGACGGAGTGGCCAGTTTTTTGATAAAGGCAGAATATATTTTTAAAAAGGCTGCCATAATGGGCACTTTGCACAAAATTTCCCAAAGCGATCATGATTAATGAACTGTGGGTATTCAAATAACAAATTGGTTATTTTATGACTCATTTTTAAATCCAATTTTACTCTGAAACGCATTCAAATGACAGTTTTTTGTTACTTAGGAACTATATGATGTGCGTATTCGTCGATTTTTTGATAAAGGGTGAATATATATTTTTTAAAAGCTGTCAAAGTAAGCACCTCGCAAAAAAATTTCCCAAAGCGATCATGATAAAAGAATTGAGGCTGTATTCAAATAACAAATTGTTTATTTTATTACTCATTTTTGAATTCAATTTTCCTCTCAAACGCATTCAATTGACAGTTATTTGTTATTTAGGAACTGTGTAATTACTGTGTATTGGTCAGATTTTTCATAAAGGCTAAATATATATTTAAAAAAATCTGTCAAAGTGGGCACTTCGCACAAAATTTCTCAAAGCGATCTTGATTAAAGAATTGTGGATGTATTAAAATAATAAATCGGTTATTTTATGGCTCATTTTTAAATTCAATTTTGCTGTCAAATGAATTTAATTAACAGTTTTTTGTTATTTAGGAACTATATAATGAGCATATTGGTCAATTTTTTTAAATAAAGTAAGAATATAATTCAAAATATGTTGCCAAAATGGGCATTTGAGTAGAATTTCGTTTAAGATGATTTTGATAAAACCAGTTCTTACAGAAAAATGAAATTAAAAAATTTTTAAAAGCGGCTGAATAAAGTAGTTAAACTGGGTTTATCTCTAATCTTTTTTTTTTTTTTTTTTTTTGAGATGAAAACTTTTCGAAATCTACCTCCGCCTATAGGCCATGCCGAAAGGGATTTTTTTAATTTGGCGAATATTTTTTATTTTTAATTAGCCAAATTACTAACGATAGTCAAATGTCAGCGAGAACACTGGTTCCCCCTCGTATTTTTAACATTGAGATATAAGTAAGAATTTTTTTTTTTTTTTTATATATTTCGTATATTATTTTGTCAATTCCACGAATTCATCCTGTCATTAAATTGTAGTATAAGGAAGCCACATCATAATAAACATGACTATTTTTTTTAACTTATGATTTTCAGACTTGTCTTGTCCAATTAAATTCACTTTCACTTAGAGCAAAAATTTATTTGACGCAATTGTTACATCAGAATTAATCTGAAGAATCAACTGTCAGTTCTTTTTTTTTTTCCAAAGACAGGATATAGGAAACGGATGACTCAGTTAATTCTAGAGAGAGAGAGATTTTTTTCAGACTAAAATAAAAATGTTCAATAACTCACATGGCGATCTATAAAACACTATGTTGGACTTCTGCAGTGAGGGTATTGACCTATCCGCTGATAAGTGAGAGAGAAAAGGCATAGACGGCTACCAGACGTAGAGAAATTTACAATTCACATAAAAAGGTTTTTAATGTCTTCGTTGCACTGCAAGAATTTTTATTGTGACACCTGTAGTTTTTTAAAAAGTACAAAAGAAAAAAAAAATAGTCGCTTATTTGAATTTTAAAAAAAATGTAATTTAACAAATTACAACGACTATTTGGAAAATAATATTTTCAAAAACTCAAATTTTAGAGACTTATAAATAAATTCTATATTTAAATTAATAATAATAATATACATCATTTTTAGGACGATTATAATGAGTCATGTATTACGTATGCCGTGCATTAAACATGAATATTCCTAGACGAATGATAAAAAAGCAGTAATTTATAGATAGACAACTTTAACTGTTTAAAATGTGCATTTTTATTGGATGGAGTTAATCAGACTGACTTCTGAACGCCTCCTATTACGTATGACATGGATTAAACATTAATATTCCTAGACCCATCACAAACAAATTTTAAATGAAATTTCAGTTTTACAATTTTTGGAACTGCAAATTTTTCAATTTCTTAACATCGCACATTTTAAATTTTGACACCGTTGCGTAGAGAAAAAAAATGCACTTTTTAAATTTCTTTGAAATCTGTAACACAATTTGTTTATATTTTTTAAGTTTTTATCATTCTTTTTGTCATTGTGGCAACAGAAGTATTCAATTTTTGGACATTAAACTTGGACCAATCAGGAAACGAATAAAATTAAATAAGTTGCGGTATTCAACCAATAACAATATTCAGATATACTTTAGATTTTTCAATTCTCTACCGAGAACAACTACTATTTTTTCCAAAAAGTTAAAAAAAAGAGAGAAAATGAAAAATTAAATGTAGTATTAAAATTAAGGATAGGCCGAAACAGGATTTTAAGACCGAAACTAAATTTCGGTAATCTTATTTTCAGTTTGATTCGAAAATGGCCAAAAAAGCTTCTCAAAATAATTAATATATATATATATATATATATATTAATTAAAGGTGTGGCCAGAGTTGTATAATATAGATGCACGCGCGAACGCCGCGCGCGGAGAATTTTTCAAAAGATTCGGAACTTTGCAGAAAAAAAGTTAAGAAAAGAAAGATGTATTTTTTGTTTTTGTAACTTATTTTTTTAACCCGAAAATTTAAAATTTTCTCCAATTTTATGTACAATTTATACATTGTTTGTCCACAATTCAAAGTGTAAAGACTCGAAACATTGTTGTGACAATATCACAGATTCTTTTATTCCTATTTTCAGCAGACTAAAACTTGGCGCAGATTGGCGGTTGCAATGACTTTTAGTTCGACGATGATGGTTAAAGAATAAAAAGTACTTGGACTTTTGCTCATTGTATAAGGATAAAAAAAAAGGAGTAAGATACATAGGAAAAACTATATTTTAGAAAGTAATGAGAAAACAGATTCTTTTTGGGTGCCAAATAATTAATATTCGTGTTTTTCATGTCGATTTATTTTAAACAATAATGATTCATAGACATACAGTGGCACCAACTTTTAAAAAATATTGGGTAGGCTCAAAGATATTTTGGTAAAATGGTGCAACCAGTTTGTTTTTACTTTGAAAGGTGGACAGCTGGTGAAAGATAAGACTTTTAAGTAAAGCTGTCATGTTTTAAGATAGTAGCAATTTTTTAAAATCATATTCTCATGCGTTTTTCTTATAAAGACAGTGATACTTACTGTAGTATCATCATATCTTGAACATGATTACAAATTGAAACAGTAAGAAAGCTGAACATTTACATTTCAGTTATTTTGGATGTATAGGTGTCAGAACGAGAATTAAAATGCGCGGTCATTGGCAAAATAAATTTTGTTCAGGATAGAAAAATGAATAATAAAATAATAATGAAATAAATAACGTATTAGAACAATGAAAATTTAGCAGCATATAATACAAAATTATTGGGTGGGTTCAGACCCCACGGGCCCATATAAATTGGCGCCACTGTAGACATAGGTAAGATGGGGAAATTTTTCAAGATAGCAAATTTCATACCAAGTCAGAATTGCAACATTGGCATTCTTATTTTATAATGTCTGAATAAAATATCTTCACAATTTAATATAGGTGAACATGCTATGTCTGATTCAGCGTTGGGTACACTCACAAAATAAATGAGTTAATTCAAATTCAAATTCAGTTTCTGAAAAATGAGCCAAGTTCACACTCAAACTCAAAAATTTTTAAACGAATCCACTCAACTCAAACTCATCTAAGAAAATAAATCACTAAAACCGAGTTTTTTTTTTTTTTTTTTTTTTTTTTTTTTAATATTTTAAACTATTTATCGTTCAAATTTATCGCTAACCTCAACCACTGTTAAATAAAAAACAATGATTGGATTTTATCAAATTACGAGGTGGAACCCATCGAACTTCGACGAAAGAAAATGTTTTAGAGGGAACTGTTTCATTGACTTATAATAACGTACAAAATTAGCTACAGTAAAAAATGCATCTTATATTGGTCAGTTTAACTCTAAAAGAAATATTATTTTAAGCTAAAATCAACAAAATACCATTTCTATAAAAGTGAGTTGTCCAAATTATTAAAATTGAACTTTAATCGCATATGTAAGAAGTAAAACATGATAAAGATAAGTTATTATGATGAAGTTATCAGTTGAGGCTCTTATCCTTCGTAAAAAGGAAAAAAAAAAATCAAATTGACACGATCATAAAATTTCACGTGAAATCTAAACCTGTTATCATTTCAACTTCTCAAAATTTACATACGAAATTTTAATTTCATTTTTTTTTTTAATTTTAGGAGAAAGCGGCGCATTTATGTTGCACAATTACAAAATTCGCACAAAAACGATAAAAAAATTAATATCTCAAAAATAAATTAAGATACAGCTTTCAAACAAATAGCATTTAAAAGTACAATATTTTCTCTATACGCCTATGTAAAAATTGAGAATGTGCGGTGTTTAGATGTATTTAGATGTATAAAAATTGCTGTAACAAAAATTGCAAAACTGAATTGCATGAAAAAGTGTTGTCATTCGCAAAATGACGTATGCGTTACGCATAGATACGTTTGGCCTTTATAATATAGATATTAGCAATGAACTTAAATCGTATTTAAAATTTTGTAGATGAAAATAATTCCAATTGTCATGAAATATTATTTTTCCTTATTTAAAGTATATTTTTCTTCTTTGTTTGAAGAAAATATGGAAAAGAAATCCGAAATTACCTTCTTTTTAGATTTATTGAAAAAATACGTTTGACTTGTACAACATAATGTAATTGATTTGATATTATGTTGTGTGTGATGCAACTTAAAAAGATGTAAAAAAAAAAAAATTAGCTTGATTAACTCATATTTATATATTAGAGTATTTGACACTCTTCCATAAGTTTAAGTTAAGAAATTCATTTAAAGTAACAAAACAAGTTGCTAAAGTTGCATAAAAGAGTTTTATTCTACAGTAAGAAAAATAAGAGTATTTTTTTTTATCAAGGTATATAATTTAAAATTGACAGAACTAAGAATTTTCTTATTTAAAATCTAAGTTGCGAAAATATTGTTTATTCATTACTATACATATAATTGATCATGAGTTATATTCGAATTACGTTGCTGCGATTAGGATAAAGCTCCCTATTTTGTCTTTGCCCAGGTCAACAATTAGTCGTAACCGGGGATTTGCCCGAAGAGTGTATTCCAATCCAAATTACTTACTTTCGGATTTATTTTTAAATTCATTTTTTGCTCTCAAATTCATCAAACTGGCAAATTCTCTTATTTAGAAACTGCATAATGTGTCACGCTTGTCGATTTTTTGATAAATGCAGAAAATATTGGTAAAAAAAATGCTGTCAAAGTGGGCGCTTTGACCCGAATTTCCCTAAGCCGGAGATCTGGAAACGAAAAAAAAAATGGTCATACTGCGAAGGTAATTGTCCATAAATCAAATTTTAATTAATTAAGCGAAAAATGAAATCAGTCGGTGGGCATCTTATACATCTGTTCTAAAACCACCTCAACAAGTTTTATGTTTCTACCTTTAAAAATGAGTCTGAAAATGTATCAGAAAATTTTGAGCCGTTGATGATGAAAAAAATATTTTTTCGAATACACCGATGAAGTACAATGATGAAGTTTCGTCGCTTGAAGTCCATCCTTGGCAATAAGGGATGATATTTATTCAGGTTTTCCGGTAGGTCTTGACTTGACACATCCGGATAAAACCTTTTCTCGTAAGATGTTAAAAAGAAAGAACAGGGGAGAAGCCTTTCTGAGAAAGGTTAACAGGAAGAGAGAGGGTTGGTTACCTTTTTTGTCAGCCTAAACAAAACTGATCTGAACAAAAGGGGCATCTTCCAGCGAGCGAGATGAATTTTAAATTTCTATGTAACCTCGAGGAGATTTCGTAAAGAGGATGTTTCGTTTTTTCGCTAAGGCAGTATTCATACTGCGATAATAAGAAAAGATTTTCACAAGATGTATAAGAAGTAGAAGAAAATTAACGTGTTAGAACATCTAAAAACAGTTTCAAAAATATCACTTAACTTATCAACACGACTGGTAACTTTGAAAAAAGTTTCACAAGTTGTATAAAGAAGCAAAAGAAAATTTAAAAGTTAGAACGCGTTAGAAAGGCTAAAAACTTTTTGAAAAATACTACTTTATCTTTTTTAACCCAATTAGGAACTTAGAAGAGAATTTTCACAAGTTCTATAAGAAGCAAAAGAAAATTAACGGGTTAGAAAGGTTAAAAACTGTTTGAAAAATATCACTTTATACATTTTTTAACACAACAGGGAGCTTTGAAGAGAATTTTCACAAGTTTTATAAGAAGTAAAAGAAAATTAACGTGTTAGAAAGGCTAAAAATTGTTTGAAAAATATCACTTTACTTTTAAAACGCTGGGAACTTTGAAGAGAATTTTCACAAGTTGTATAAGATTATGTAAAAGAAAATTAACGTGTTAGAAAGGCTAAAAACTGAAAAATATCACTTTATTTTCAAAACGGTTGGAACTTTGAAGAGACTTTCACAAGTTGTATAAGAAGTAAAAGAAAAGTAACATGTTACAAATGCTAAAAACTGTTTGAAAAATATAACCTTACTTTTCTACACAACATGGAGCTTTGAAGAGAATATTACAATATGTAAAAGAAAACTTCCATGTTAGAAATATTAAAAACCGCTTGAATAATATCATTTTTTTCAATACAACGGGATAATGTGTTTTGGACAGGGCTGTGGAGTCAGAGTCGGAGTCGGGCCCATTTTGGAGTAAAAGAGTCGGAGTCGGAATCGTTAAAAAACAAGCCGACTCCAACTCCGGCTTTTTGTTATTGTTGTTGTTAGACAGTTTGAAGCGAAATTAACCAATTATATGTAATTAAAAACCTGTAAAAGGAATTATTATTGGTATTTTTGGATTATATTGCGCTATTCAAGTTAAAGATTTTCAATATACTGACCAGTGTACACAGTAGATCAAAACCGTTTTTAATTAAAAACTCTAGTAGATCTCGAATTTTTTTCCGAACCAGTAAAAAGCGCCACAGTTGAATGAAAAAAAATATATATCACGCAATAGTTGAACAAATGTACAAAAAACATAGAAAAGAAACAGAAGCAAAGTCTCGTGATATTTTTATTAAAAAAATGACAAAATTTTCAAATAAACAATATCAATATCACATTTCTACCCTATCAGAAAATGAAAAATCCTATTTCTCTTTTCTCTTCCTATGTTTTTCCCCTATGAGAAAATGAAATGTCGTTTTTTATATTGCCCCTTCCGAAAGAGAAATGGAATGTTTCATTTTCTCTTAGGGGAAAATATGATCATAGACATTGCTTTTCTTGCAACTTTAACAAAATAATAATAATAATAATAACAACAACAAAAAGTCAACTGTGTAAAGTGTCATTAATTAATTACGTCACACAAATTACAAAGCTTCTTTTAAACTTCCTACGACTATGCCACGGTTTATCGTACTTACTAATTGATATCCCCTCACCTGATGTAGAGCAATATTTCCACTCTGTCCCTTGTGACACATGTTTGGATTAGCTGATGACGAGCTGTATTTTTGAAGCTCGAAACGCGTCCTGTTTAATTTTCTTTCTATGGTGATTTTACAAAGTTTTTTAGCTTATTTATAAATTTCTTTAATGACAGCCGACCATATTTGAAGTCTAGATTTTAAAACAGGGCTTGATTTCAATCTTTGTCGCACAGTCTGTATAACTCCGAGGCACTGTTGAATTCAGAAACTTTTCTCCGGGAGGGATTTCTGTAGATCCGATCCACAGAAAATGTTGAGATGAGACCATGTTTGAAAAAAGTCGTCTTGATTAGTCCCTTTGGATATCCCTTTTAATATCAAGATTATTAATGAAGGCATCTGACCCTCTGTTCTCCCCCCCCCCCTCCTTAAAAAATAAATAAAGGAGAGAGACATGAAACCATCTACATTAAAGGCTTGCGTTTGATTTGATTTGCCTCTGCTTCAATAATAATAATAATAATAACAGTAACTTTTATAATAGATAATAGATGGCAGCACCATAAAGTGTTTAGTTATTCATATTAAAAATTTAGCTCTTTTTAATGTTATTAGAGGCTACTTCAATCAAGCGAACAGACCCGTTCGCTAATTCTATTCCTATGGAAAACATTTGAATTTCAATATTTTTAACTATTTTTTTTCATTGGATAGCTAAGACTGATCTGTAAGAAGGCTGTTTTTTTTTACTTTTTAGATTTTGTTTATAGATACTTTATATATATATAAGCGTTCATTTTCGCTCATTTTGTTCTTCGAGCAAAAACATCTTCATAAAAAAAATCTGCATTAAAAATTGAAAAATTAAAAGACGGTCTTTGTGCAGATCAATCTCAGCTATCTAATGCCAAAAGAAAAAAAAAATCATTTAAAAATATTGAAATGTGTCCGAGATATCTTTATAAATTTATTCCATAGGATTAGCATTAGCGAACGGACTTTTCGCTTGACTAAAGTTGTTTCTAACAAGTTGAATGTAGATTCTGCCATTGCAGAATTCAGTTTCGCCTCCGATTAGAAAAAAAAATCGATAGGGTCTTTTAGAATTACGACCCCGTTTAGAATGCAATGAACTAACTTCTTTTTTCTTGTGTTTATCAATATAATAGCAAACAGAACGGCATGAAATACCCGATTGATTAGCAATTTCTCTCTGAGTCATTGGAATTGCGGAATAATAAAGAGATACAATTTGACGTGCTACTTCTTCATCGACTAGATTCATGAAAAACGGATTTTTTCTTTAGTTTAAACGCTTTTTTATAGACGCTGAGAAAAAGGAAATGCATTTTAACAATAAAACGAGTGGAATCCCATCGAATTCGATGAATGAAATATTTAAAAGACCCGATAGATTTCGTTTAAAAAAAAGCAAAGTAATTACATTATTGAATTAATATATAATAAATATATTTCCAAACTTAATGTCAAGTTTGCCAATTACAATTTTGCACAACTATTCGCACATCTTCAGTTAAAATTGTAATCTGAGTGCCGGCGAAATCCAGAAATTTTATTTTGTATGCACTCACAGAAAAAATAGTTTTATTTAAAAAAAAAAAAAAAAAAAAAAAAAAAAAAAAAAAAAACCTAATTTTATTTTTACTGTGACATTATTTTCACCAACTGAAGCCATCTGATATCTGAAAGTAAAATCTCAATCTCAGTGTCCATAATGAAAAGAAATATTGAAATGGAATATCGTTATGAGTAAAAATGCAATGTTTTAAATAGTGACGTCATTTTCTCTTCAAATGTTTTTTAAAAGTTACTGTTATTAGTAATATGAAAAAGGCATCCGTAATAATAATGTAATTCCCATTTATCTGGTTTCTGAATGACATCATTTTCCTAATTTGAAATTTTCCTTTATACATTAATTTTTATCATAAATTATTTTCTGTTATTTTATTTACATTATTATTATTATTTCTCAGTAAATATATTTTTTTAACCTCAATTAGTGCATAATTATACGCAATCATTTTATTGTGGTTAAATTTTACGAAAACAATTAACTTTTTTTCTTTTAAATACAAGGACATGTTCACTGATGAAATAAAGCTTCTGACTAGTGGAAAGTGATAATGGAAAATAAATTTTTATTATCGAGAGAAAAGCTAAACTGAGTTGCCACCATTTTGAAGAAATATCGTAAAAAGCATTTAAAATTAAAAATAAAATATAAAAATGGAAATAAATTAAAAAATAGCTAAAATGGGCACAACTACAAATAAATAGCTTTCATTTAAAAAAATAATTATCAAAATCGATTGAGTAGAAAATTCAGGGCTGATGACACGACATTTTTTAGCTTGTCTGAAAGAAATAGCATCGGAGGCTAATAAAATAAAAAGTACAAGTTTCAACAAATTTTTAATATGAATGCCTAAACACTTTATAGTGCTGCCATCTATTTCCCATTATGAAAGGTTTAAGCAATTAAAGTGAAAGTTATTCAATGAGTGAAATCACTGTATTAATACATACCAGTGTCTTGATGGAATTTTACACCTTGTTATTAAACTTAAAATATACAAATAAATACTTAAAAGGTGTTGCAAAAATATATATTATTTATTTATTATTTACCTTAGATCTTTCGGATGCCTCGCATCCATTTTCAATGGAATATATATACAGGGTGTCCGAAAAGTCTGGAAACGGTCGAATAACTCGAAAAATACATATGAGATTGAAAAACGTAAATATACGTGTTAAATATTTTTAAATAGGCTACTCAGTGATACCAAATTTGACCTTCGTAACCGACCCCCTGGGGGTCAGAGGGGGTCCAACTTTGAAATCTTAAATTATAACCCACATTTTTTATTGCAGATTCGGATTCTACGAACAAAAATACGTAACTTTTGTATTTGATGTTTATTTCGAATCCTCGTTTATCACGGTGTAACTAAGCATATTAAATCGATACATATTTCGGCTTTTCCAATGGGATTTTCCCTAATCGAAACTAATTGGGGAGAATTTATGACATCAAATTCCTCGTCTTTTGCAATAATAGCGTTTCCTGAAAATCACCCGTGCCGATTATTTCGGTAGTGCTACACAGTTAAAAATTTGATCCATTTGCTGTAGCGTCACTCCACAGCTTTTATAGAATATCTCTTTCATGACCAATGAGAATGTTCCATAACACAGTAAAGTACACTGTAAAAAATTGACCCTTTTGCTGCATCGTCACTCCACCGCTTTTATAGAAAACGATTACTTTACTGTGTTATGGAGCATTCTCATTGGTCACAAAAGAGATATTCTATAATAGCTGTGGAGTGACGCTGCAGCAAATGGGTCAAATTTCAGGAAACGCTATTCCTACAAAAGACGAGGAATTTGACGTCAAAAATTCTGCTCAATCAGTTTCGATTAGGGAAAATCCCGTTGGAAAAGCGGGAATATGTATCGATTTAATATGCTCGATTACACCGTGATAAACGAAGATTTGAAATAAACATCAAATACAAAAGTTACGTATTTTTGTCCGTAGAATCCGAATCTGAAATAAAAAATGGGGGTTATAATTTGAGATTTCAAAGTTGGACCCCCTCTGACCCGGAGGGGGTCAGTTTCGAAGGTCAAATTTGGTATCACAGAGTAGCTTATTTAAAAATATTTAACATGTATATTTACGTTTTTCAATCTCATATGTATTTCTCGAGTTATTCGGCCGTTTCCAGACTTTTCGGACACCCTGTATAAAAAATAGTAATAATAATTTTTCATATATATATTCCATTGAAAATGGATGCAAGGGCATCCAAAAGATCTAAGGTAAATAATAAATAAATAATATATATTTTTGAAACACCTTTTAAGTATTTATTTGTATATTTTAAGTGAAAGCTATTAGTAAGATTTTTTTTTCTATTGTTGAAGCAGAGGCAAATCAAATCAAGTGCAAGTTCTTACTTTAGATAAATTTGTGTCTCAAGGTCAACAAAAAAGAGACAACAAAATTTATAAAAGGTAAAGAGTAGAATCAAAATATAAATCTTATTTTGTTGTAATTAAAGTATTAAAGGCAAAATGAAAAGTGAGAAATTCCAAGGCATTGTGAAAGAGAGACATGGCTTCCTCTAAATTAAATGCTTGCGCTAGATTTAAGGCCCCTTTCCCCTGGCCGCGAAGACACTCGCGAGCTAAAGCTATTCCTATAGGGAGTCATTTTTCTAATAACTCTTTCGCATTCTGACATCTTTAATTTTTTTTTTTTTTTTTTTTGCATTGAATAGCTGAGGTCCCTCTTAAGATCGCTCCTTGATTTTTTTTTCGATTTTGGGCGCAGGCATTTTTTGTGAAGTTACATTCACTTTCAGAACTAGTTCCGAAAGTGAAAGTAACTTTACAGACAATACCTGCGACCAAAATCGAAAAAAAAAATCAAGGAGCGATCTTGAGCTCCTCAGCTATCCAATGGAAAAAAAATTATTAAAAATTGTCAAAATGCGAAAGAGTTATTAGAAAAATGCCTCCCCATAGGAATAGCTTTAGCTTGCGAGTGTCTTCGCGGGCAGGGGACAGGACCCCCCTGAAAAAGAAATATATACTATATAACAATAGCTTTCATTTTTGTTGTTTAAATCTTTCATAATGAAAAATAGATAGCAGCACTGTAAAGTGTTTAGGTGCCTTAGGTTAGACGTTCTCAACTACTCTGCTCAACAAGCACAAAACGTTTTGACACATTTACCAATTTATTTTTTAACGAAAATATATAAAATTGGAAGGTTTGACGATAGAAGTGTTTTCAAATCGAACTAAGTTTTCCATTTCATGATAATTAAATCACCTACCAAGTTATGAGCTATTTTCATAACGTGATCATTCGATTTTCTCCCTTTCGTTGACTGATTTTTTCTGCTTCCGTAAGAAAATGAGCTGAGACTGACCAGCGTAGCGGGCGAAGACTGCTAATTGGTTTATAAAATTGCTAGACAGATTCAGATTGACTTGTGCGGAGGTACAGCAAAAGTAACATCCGTGTTCCAATATTTGCTGGAAGACTGTTATGATTCTTTGCTCAAATTCAACAGTTCATAGTAATTTGTTCGTTACAATAATTCAAAATATCCTTTAAGTGATTTTACCTTGATATATGGATCAGAATGACATAATTACTTTACTTGGAATTTTAAACATTTAAACTGAGTATACTACTTAGCTTGAATAAAATAAATTGAATATACTAAGCATACTTAACTTTTATAAAGTTTCAGGATACAGAGAATACAAAGCAGGCAACTCGGATTTGATACCCAACTACATGGAGCATCATAAATTTGAGTAGAATATGCATATGCATTCCTCCTGTAAGGCATGCGGACATTCTTTTTCTTTAAATTGTAATTCTTACCAACACTAGATGGCAGCACTACTCATTATTCAAAACCATCACAAAAATAAGAAATTGTCCTTTTTAAAATCGAATTGTAAGTTTCTTATGCTATTAAACTATTATAATTCATTATTATTGCATGAATTTCACGTATTTCAATGGTTATTTGTTTCACTACTCTTTTAAGATGAAATAAATAAATGGACAAGATAAATAAACAGAAAATAAATAAATATTCCAGCTCAACAGCGCAAAAATTTCTGTCATATTTTCAAATTCATTTTTAGACATAAACAATGCATGATACTTGAAGGCATGATTATCGAAGTGATTTGTAATACGACAGTTATTTTCATTTTAGAATAAACGAATTAATTACATTTTCGGTTATATGGGTTTATTGTTTGAGGGAGGCAATTTTTTTTCCTATTCTACGCTGTTCAGTAGCGTAGCTGTGGGTGACACCAGGGGCGGATGTAAATGGTGTCAGCCCCCCCGCCCCATCCGTCATATTCTTTCAATCTCAATTCTAAATTATTACAACAAATGACCACACCATTCCTTATTTACCTAAGTCCTCCTGCATAAAAAACCCCCACAGAAGTGACTCATCACTCAACCCATAGTCCGCATAAATCAATGCTGTATCTATATGTAGAAGAAAATTCTTTCTTTTAAAGTTCGCTTTCGCTACCCATTCGTTGGACAGGTAGGTTTTTGTTCTCTAGTCTAGTGCACATCTTATTTAAAAAAAAAAAAAAAACGGTACTACTCTGTTATCCCGTCGACCAAAATACTATCGCCAAACTATACGATTAAATGCCAATAATGGATGATCGTGAATGTCACATTCAATTACATTAAATATGATACACGTGTTTAAAATGCCATTAAGTGATTTTTATTTCAACTTCTTATTTGCATTTTTATTAATATTCTACTAATTATTTGTTTTTTTAATATTTAAAATAAAAATTACGTCAATATGTATAATTTGGCTATTAGTTTGGCGATTTGTATAATTTGGCGAAATCGGTCGACGGGATAACAGCGTAGTACCAAAAAATCACATTCCCAAAGAAAAGAAAATTAACCCTGTGGCGTTATGCGCTAGAATTTGCATTTCATTTCAGAATTCGTATATAGATTTACAAAAACGGACTGGGTGTCACCCCTTACAGGGTGACAGCCGGGGCGGACCGCCCCCTCCGCCCCCTCTTACTACTCCATTGTCGCAACCAGGGTGTCCCCCCCCCCCCCCCAATCATGAGTTTTTGATAATAGTCTTATTTTCTCTGTCGGTAAATAGGTTCGAGAAGACTTTATTCTAAATATATTTTGAATAAAGTAAACTAAAAATAAATAAATAAAGGTCAGTGTATTTATGCTGGTGCTGGACTCAAGTGACTAAAATTCGAGAAGATTTTTCCTCGTTCGTAATTGTATAAATACGACGTAATACGTCGTTAGTCGTTAGTCGTCGTCTGGTTTGTCTGTTGTCTTGTCTGTCTGTCTGTCCGCACATAACAGCGCAAGAAGTACCCAATCAAATGGTTTGAAATTTAATATATATATATAATTATTGCAGAATTTCTTCATTTGAAATTTTAATTTCATTATTTGAAAATCAAATCAAAAATTAAAAATATAATGAAAGTTTTTTCCATTCTACTAAGACCTATCATATGTAGTTAATTCAATGATATCCCATAACAGGTAATGATTCTAGGTTGTCATGGTGATTATATTATTAAATCTTATCATACATATTTAAATCATTTTACTTGTCATGTTTGACGTACAATTCCCGAATGGTTTTTTTTTTAATCAGTTGCGTTAAAGGGTTTTCTTCGGAAGTCTGAAAATTGGATTCCTTGAACGTCGCGCCCCAGTCAGTGGATTATTATATCCAGACCAGTATTTTGGATATACGCGGTGTTTCATAAAAGATAGGCAAAACTTTAAGAGGTTGCTATCGAAACCGGTTCCGAAAATGAAAATGTCATTAAAAAAAATATCTGCAACCAAAATCGAAAAAAAAGTGATGTAAAATAGATAGCCTCAGCTATACCATTAGAAAAAAAAAAAAAAAGTACTGAGAAATAACTTCTTCTCCTCTTAGGATTACCATGATGAGCTCGCGAGTATCTTCACTTGTATCTTCACCCTGCTAGCGACTAACGTAAGACCCTCGCGAGTTAACGCTGTTCTTATGAGGAGGTTATTTTCAAATAACTCGTTTTCATTTCGACATATTTATTTATTTATTTATTTATTAACTATTTGGAAAAATAGTTATTGTCCTCGGTGCCGAATTGGGGTATATCTGAATGTTTTTATTGGTTGAATTCCACAACTTATTTTATTTTATTCGTTTTCTGATTGGTCCAAGTTTAATGTCCAAAAATGGAATACTTCTGTTTTTTATTTTATTCGTTTTCTGAATGGTCCAAGATTAATGTCCAAAAATGCAATGCTTCTGTTGCCACGATGACAAAAAAGAGAAATAAAAACTTAAAAAATATAATTTGAAAACAAATTGTGATAAAGATTTCAAACAAATTTCATTAAAAAGTGCATACTTTTCTCTACGCAACAGTGCAAAAATTTAAAATGTGCGATGTTTAGAGGTTTAAAAATTTGGAGTTCCGAAAATTGTAAAACTGAAATTTCATTTAAAATTTGTTTGTGATGGTTCCAGGAATATAATTGTTTAATCCATGTCGTACGTAATAGGAGGCGTTCAGAAATTAATCTGATTAACTCCATCCAATAAAAATGCACATTTTAAACAGCTAAAGTTGTCTATCTATAAACTTGTTTTTTTTTTTTTTTTTTTTTTTAAATCATTGGTCTAGGAATCTTAATGTTTAATGCATGGCGTACGTAATATAGGACTCGTTATAATCATCCTAAAAATTATGCTTATTATTATTATTAATTAAAACACAGAATTTATTTATAAGTTTTTAAAGTTTTAGTCTTTGAAAATATCATTTTCCAAATAGTCGCAATTTGTTTTATAATTTTCTTATTTTTCTTATTTTTATTTTTCATTAGATAGCTGGGGTACTCCTCTATATCTCTTCTTTTCTATTTTTTCGATTTCGGTTGCCAGTATTTTTTTTTTTTTTTATAAATCTTCTTTCACTTTCAAAACCAGTGCCGAAAATAAAGGTGTGTATTTAAAAAATATCTACAACCAACATCGAAAAAGTAGAAAAGGAGCAATGTCAAGAAATACCTCAACTATCCAATGAAAAATAAATAAATAAATAAATAAAAATAAAAAATAAAATTGCTGAAATACAAACGAGTTATTAGAAAATAATCTCCCCATAAGGATAGCATTCATTCGCGAGTGTTTTTGCTTTCAGGCACAGGAGCCCTAATAACTAATGCACGACTATCATCAAACTTCATGTTCCGTTGGACGTTGACTTATGTTGGTGCTGATCAGGTTTTCGGTAAATCATAACAAGTGGCGCTCCTTTGCTGCATTTTTTTGTGATAGCTATAACTCGAAAATTATTGCACGGAATTCAAACAAACTTCATATTCTGCTACACTTTCCTATAAATAGATCGCTTTTATTAGATACGTTCGTAATTATGCAAATACGTAGCACCTATTGTTGTCGTTCAGTCCGCCCGTCTGTCTGTCCGTCTGTCCGCATATAACAACGCAAAAACTACCCAACCGAATCGTTTGAAATTTAAAATACATAATTATTACATAATTTTGTCGAGTCATTTCAAGTTTTATGAAAATCGGATGCACAGATCAATTACAGGGACAATCAAAAGTATTCCGTTACATTGCGGTCAATGGGGAAAAAAGTTTCAAATGCATTCTAATCGTTTCAAATTTAAAATACATAATTATTACCTAATTTTGTCGCGTTATTTCAATTTTATCAAAATCGGATGCATAGTTCAATTACAGGGGCAATCAAAAGTATTCCGTTACATTACGGTCAATGGGGGAAAATGTTTCAAGTGCATTTTAATGGTGTTACACCCATTCGAACATAATAAAATGCATATGTATCTATAAAGTACATATTATATATACATTTTGCACAATCTGTGGTGCAAAGAACATTTGTTATTGATTTACAAGGCCACACAAAAGTATTCCGTTACATAATGGTATAGGGAGAACATTACTTGGTCCGCATTTTTATTGTAATTAACTATTTACAATTTTATGAGATTGATATATGAGAGTGATAATTTAAAACTTTGTTATCATTCGAACGCACCTCATTTACTACGCTTTACGTGCAGTTTCCAACTTGTTAGGCTTGGTTGTATCCAGCACGACAGGCGTCGCTTTTATGCTTTTTTGGGCTGGGAATTTTTGTTGCAGACATTTAAGGGTCTATTCCGATCAAAACTGCTTATTTTCAGATTTATTTTTAAATTCATTTTTGCTCTCAAATGCACCGAACTTGCAAAATCTCTTATTTAGAAAGTATATAATGTGCCATGTTGGTCGATTTTTCGGTAAATGCAGAAAATATTGCAAACAATGCTCTCAAAGTTGCCAATTTGAACAGAAATGTCCGAACCTAGAGATCTGGGAACGAAAAAAATTATCGAACTGAGAAAAGAATTGTTTATAAATCAAATTCTAATTAATTCAGCGAAAAATTACATCACACGGCATCTTATATATCACTTCAAAAATCACCTCAGCAAGTTTCATATTTCTCCTTTTAAAAATGAGTCTGAAAATGTATCGGAAAATTTCGAGCTGCTGAAGGTGGAAAATCATTTTTCCGAATACACACTTAAGAGGATTTAATTTAACCCATTTATGTGGGTAATAACGCCATACAAACAAATCTATAAAATAAGATGGAATAATGGCATGTAAATTGTCTAGTTTTAAAGATACATGCGCTACATACAGGGTTGGCGAACCTTTATGTTGACGCGTGCCAAATTTGACCAAAAAATTTTTTGCATGACCATGACGTGCCATTGAAAAAAAAAAAAAAAAATTAGTAGATGGAAAAATAATGGTTTAAAATTACTTAAATATTTCTATTTAGTTTTTAAAAAAATATGAAGAACATACCGGGTGTCCCAAAAATAACTGATGGATTTTAAAATTCAATAACTTGCAAATTTAGCAGCTATTTAAAAAATTTTTGCAGGAGGGATATGTACAATGTAAGGAGTTTTTTTACCGTAATTTTTTATTTTAGTTCGAATTTTAAACAGTAGGTGGCGCTGACGGCGATTGAAGGCCAGGTGATCAGTGCTGAGTGAAGCGTCGACCTGGCCTTCAATCACCGTCAGCGCCACCTATTGTTTGAAATTCGAACTAAAATAAAAAATTACGGTAAAAAAACTCCTTACATTATACATAACCCTCCTGCAAAATTTTTTTAAATAGCTGTCACCGTTTGCAAAGTTATTGAATTTTAAAATCCGTCAGTTATTTTTGGGACACCCGGTACATTTACTATAATAATTACGGAAATAAACATTTTTTCAGAAAAAAAATAGTTAATGCGATAAAATTTGTTTTCTGTTGTTTCATCTTACTATCAGGTTATAATTATAATGCAAACTGCATCGGTTTTATCTGACTTGCTTGCAGTTTGAGTTTTGATATTATTCATTTGTGTGTTTTATTCAGCAGCGATTCGAAAGCATAGACAGATAGGAAAACTGTTAAAATTGCAAACGCCATTTTTTAAATATCTCTGAAATAAATTCAAAATTGCTATAAATATACCATCGGAATTTAGTAATGTCTAATACCAATTCTTATCGATAATTTTCAAATATCTTTTATGTTTAAAAGAAAAATTTTATATCATAATTTGATTAGAATATTATAAGCCGCAATTATTATTTTTTTTAATTTCCATTTAATCGAATTGAGGAGAGATCAGTCGCGATTTTGTCTAATCACACTTTATTTTGATTTAGAGACACAGAAATGCCGTGCCAAAATTATTCTTTCGCGTGTCAAAAGTGGCACGCGTGCCTTACGTTCACCGACCATGGTCTACAACCTTAGAAATTGGCAAATTTCTCTTTCTTACCGTTAATTGCGGTAGCAGGATGCAATTGGTATTTATTCTTCTGACATGAAAAAATTAGCAGCACTTGGGAGATACAATTTCTTTTTATCCTTTTTGGTTTTCAACAGTGATCCCTTGTGCACAGGGTCGAAACTAAAAGGGGCGGGCAGAGGAAATGAATCCCAGGTGCCGGAGGAAAGGAGCGCCAAATGAACATTTTGTATGTCGATATTTCTCACGTCTATATTTAACACAATATTGGTAAATTCGTCATGACTGCATTATGCCGAAAGATAGATGAATTTAAGGATGATATGGCATAAGAATCCTGTATAAAGCGGAAACTTTTTCCATTCCGTTTACAAGATTTTAATGAATCAATGTTTCACAAAGCAGTAGTTCAGTATTTACATATTTTATTTCATATATTTTAAATTTTAAATTAAGTTGGCTATTAGAAAATTAGTAAAATTATCTTTGTAAAAATACTTTACTAAAGGCGGGGGAGGGGGGGGGGTTGTGTCAAAATCCATACTTGCCCCGGGTGCAAAAAGGCTAGTTTCGGCCCTGCTTGTGCACAAAATAAAAAATAAACCCTCTTCGGATGTAATTCCTGCACTGAAAAGAATTAAACGGAGTAACGGCGCCAGTGGATGGCGTTATTACGCCGGTATGCCTATTGCGCAGCATAGTTTAAATTGCAAACTACTTCACAAACACATCCAAAACCTTCCACAACATTTTGAAAGTACATGAAATATACTACAAATTTATGTGACAAACAAATATTTCCTAATAAATATATAGTCTTCGGATCACGGAACTTACCAAGCAAAATTTAGATCGGGCGTTGATTCTTTCGTGCTTCTTCCAGCGATAAGGTCTACAAATGTAATAAATGAATTTTTAGCAGCTGTTTGTGATTCAGATGACTGGGAGAATTTCTGCGCAAAACCCATAGGTGGCACCACCTGGATTTCTTTATAATTACGCTTAATATTACAACTTGGCGTTATTATCCACTCTTGTGTTATTACTCCAAGGTTACTAATAATATTTGTATTATTTCATGGTTATTTCTAAAGATAATTTTGTCAGATAAAAAAGCGTGGTATGTTAAAAAATCTGCTTTATTTGCTATAAGTCATAATACGGAAACGTCCCATCTCCTTTACATATTAGAAAATTGTGCTGTCTGCCTTCACAAATTATTAAATAGAATAAATGTGCCAAAAAAAAAAAAGTAATCAATTAAGACTTAAAACATGATCGAAGATTTTGTTGATGGCAAAGTTAAACATGAGATAGATGTTAAAAGAAGTGTATACTGAATGAAGGCATTTTAAAATGATTTTCATTTTCTCTTTGTGTGTACAGAAAAAAATGTAACTTAACAAATTATAACAAATCCTTTGGAAAATGAAATTCTAATTCATTTGACATGCTAGATTCAGGTTCAGATGACGAAAGTTTGCCTAATTTAAGATTCAAATTCGAGTTTATCCAACGCAAATGGTCAACTAATGTTTTAATAATAATAAGCTCGACACAGCTACGATCGTTCGGTAACTCCAGAGCCCCGAGCCAACCCTTCTCGCATCTCGTTGTTTTTGATTTAGTCAATTTTCCTTTTAAATTTGTCCGGTTACAATTTTTTAATTTTTTCCGAAACTGGCTTCTGCTAGAGACTCGACTATTCCAGACATGGGTCGCGATCTTTGAACTTGGTTTCCGCTAGCGAGTCTCAATGAGATAACATGGTTCTCTCTACCGCTCGCCATTGCGCCAAATCGTGACAAAATGCTTCATTTGGCGAGTAAATGAAGAATCAGACTCGCCAAATTGAGAGTGCTCAATTTCTGCTCTTTTTATGTGTATGGTTACAGTTGAGATTCTAATCCACGTTGCTGTATGATTGATGTCGCTTTTCATCTTCAACTGCACCGTGCTATTTACATTATTATTTACAGAGATACTGATTCAACCAACATTCAGTTTAATAACAGCCAAAGACACAGAAAGGATTATAGGACGAGTATTTCTTTGTTGTCAGTTTATATCACTAATCAGTGCGCCACTAAAATTACAACCAAAATTAATCGCATCAATCGCCAAATCGAGAAAAGTTTTGATGAAATGTGGCGTTGAATTTGTCATTTACCGTACGGTAAAGGTTAAAATTCGCGGTCGCCACCGGCCACAGGGCGACTAAATGTAAAAAATTGGCGACTTTATGTTATGCACCTGATCGCCATTTTGGCGATCAATCATTTCGGAAAATTAAGAAAAAAGTCGGTCATAAATCCGAAAATTAGGACATAAAATGTATCGCAAATTTTGACAAAAGGTCGCCGAAAATAAACAATTTTGCCAATCGTTCGAAGAACAATCGCTAATTTCGTCAAAGGATCGCGGAAAAAAGCGAATTTAATCAAAATTTCGACAAATATCGGTAAAAAATCGCGGAATAAAAGTAAATTTCATCGAGAAATGATGAAAATACGACAAATTTCATCAAAATATCACGAAGAAAAAAGTAGATTTCGTCAAAATATTGCGAAAAAACGGCAGATTTCGTCATAAAATTGCGTAAAAACGTCAGATTTCGTCAAAAGATCGCGAAAAAACGGCAGATTTCGTCAGAAAAATCGCGAAAATCGGCCAATTTCGTCAAAAAATCACGAAAAATAGGCTTATTTCGCCAAAAGATCGCGAAAAAACGGCAGATTTCTTCAAAAGATCACGAAAAATCGTTATACTTCGCTATAAGATCGCGAAAAAGGCAGAATTCGTTAAAAAATCCCGAGAAAACGCAGATTTGGTAAAGAAAACAATCACGAACAAACAGAATATTTCGTCAAAAAATCGCGAAAAAACGGCAGATTTCGTCAAAAAAAAATCTCAAAAAAAAGCTAATTTCATCAAAAGATCGCGGAAAAACGGCAGATCTCGTCAAAAGATCACGAAAAATCGGCATATTTCGTCAAAAGATCGCAAAAAACGGCTGATTTCGTCAAAAAATCGCGAAAAATCGCGAAAAAACGGTAAATTTGGTTTTAAAAAAATCACGAAAAAACGAAATATTTCATCAAAAAAATCGCGAAAAAAAGGCAGATTTCGTCAAAAAATCTCGAAAAAACGGTGTAATCCTTGTCAATAATTGCAGAAGAAAAAGCTAATTTCATCAAAAGATCGTGGAGAAACGGCAGATCTCGTCAAAAGATCGCGAAAAACGGCTGATTTCGTCAAAAAATCGCGAAAAAACGGTAAATTTGGTATAAAAAAAATCACGAAAAAACGAAATATTTCGTCAAAAAATCTCGTAAAAACGGCAGAGCTAATTTCATCAAAATATCACGAAAAAACGGCAGATTTCGTCAAAAGATCGCAGAAAAAAGGTAGATCTCTTCAAAAAAATTGCGAAAAAACTGCAAATTCCTTCAAATAAAAAGAAATTTAGATTCAAAATGCAGAAAAACAATAAATTTTGCCCAAAAATCGTAAAAATACAATAAATTTCGTCAAAAAATTGCGAAAAAACAGCAAATTTCTTCAAAAGACTGCGAAATCCATTACCCAATAGTGGAAAATATTACTAAATTCATCAAGTGGTCGAAAAAAAATATCTAAGTTTGAATGAAGTTATAGTTTTCTTTACATATAAAATAATTATTAACTATTTAATATTCTGATTAGAATTTATACAATGTTTTCTTCTTGGTGGCATCTATGATAGTAATTAGTGGCCACTAACTTGACAATAGTGGCTACTAAACATTCAGCCTCTACTGGCCACTGGCTACTAATACAAATATTGAATTTTAACCTTTACCGTACAGCAAAGTATCATTGGCCAATCATTAATTTTTTTCGATCGGTTACAGTCAAAATCTCATAGCAATTTACTGCTAAAAGAATGTTTGAAACATTTAGATATTGAGGAGTCATTTAGAATGTACTTATTTTTAATAGTTTTTGTAGCGTATAGTAGAATTTCTACTTTCTAAGTAATGACAAAAAAAATTACGGTACATTAGAACATATTGAATTTAGGGGGGGGGGGAGGTATACGAAAAAGGGGTTAAACGTACATTTTTCAGCGTTTCACACCAAATCTATTTTGCTAACATTTTCTTTTCTTTTGGCTACTGTTTTTTATTTCTTATTCGTCAAATCGCTAGTGATCCTCAAAAGCCAGCGAGAACCCTGCAAGAGAAGAAAAGCTAAAGGATCACGGCCGATAAAAATGGTAAAAAAATGAAATGCGGACACTACAAGGTCTATTCTCGATCAAAAACAACAACCATTATACAAATGGTTAAAAAAAATCGGTAAATTTAAATGATGGGGCAGAACATGAATATTTAGATGAGCTACAATTTATATGACGTAGTAATATGTCTCATAGAGAAATTTTTGATATTCCAAACTAATTTTTATATGTTTATTTTTAAACTATAAATTATATTTTAATTTACTCCCGTAAGGCATGGTGACGTCACTGTGACGTCGTTGTGAAGTCACATTGTGACTTAGTGACCATTGATCGTCAATGTGACGTCACGTGACGTCGATGTGAAGTCACAGTGACTGAAATGTGAAGTCGTTATGGTCGTTTTAGAGCTCTTTTGTGACCACTTCACAAAATGGTCACAATGTGACAAATTTGTGAAAAATGTGTCATTTGTGACTACTTTGACATTAATAAGCAACGGAACTGTGACAAAAGCGACGATATTTTAATTGCCAGAAACAAGTTTTTAAAGTGAATAACATATTTTGAAGAATTTTTTGTAATTTTCTAAAGATTTTTAAGAAAGTCACATCTCAGTCACAATGTGACGTCACTGAGTGGTGGCTTTTTGGTCACAGATGTGATATGACGAAAGTGATTCACAGTGACGTCATTGTTACGTCACTGTGACCATGCATGCTATGAGGGTTAGTTAGTCCTGTGAATTTGAACTGAGGAGAACTTTCATCTGCAGTTCGGGCATTTGCCTCGTTTGCCCTGTATAAAAATAAAAAAGCAGTTACCATCAACGAGTATGCCACATGTTTTTTTTAATTTTCGGTCATCAGCATCTCTGAAAAGAAATTTTTGCCTTGTTTAATTTCTGAAATTCTGAGGTTAGACAAGAAAAAAATGAGTGTTCTAAAACAGTAATTTTAAAAGATTTTGTCATCCATACTCGGCACATGTCAAATATATCGGTTATGTGCACGTATGCGTCACGAAGGGATTATAATTGGATATTTTGACCAGAAGGGCTCTATGCATATATACCGATAGCATTTTAGGGAGGGAGGGAGTGGGAGGTTTGGCATTTGATATCGTCAGATGTCTCAAAATGGAAGGAGAGGAGGTTTGCTTTTTGATATCATTGTCATTTTTGGTCCAATTAAGTTTTTCTTTTTAAAATACATTCTGTATATTAGTCTGTTATATTTTAATTATTATTATTTTTGTGTGTTTTTATGAAAATACAAAGCTATTTTTAAAAAATAATTTCATTCTAAAATTTGCAATAATCCTAACGTTTACCATTCCTGTCCTGCCACGTGTGCATATAATCAGTTGTTAGCGAAAACAGAAAAATAATATATTGAAAATGATATTTGCGAGAAAAAAAAAAAAAAAAAAAAAAAAAGTTATTCATTGGTTTGCTGATAAATTTTGCTTTTACCCTTCCTGGGCAACATCAAGAAGACAATATTACTGTTGAATGCATTATGTAACAATAAGTAAATAAGTATTAAATACTTTTAAATTATAACTAACACTTTTAGATGTTATATGGTATAAATTTGTTTCATGTATTTATATTTTAATGACTTCTTGGATCCGGGGACAATGCGCCTAATAAATGTATAAAAATGTATAATCATATGTGTATATTTCTTCCACTATATAAAACGGAAGAAAAATAATGTAAAAATAAAAAATAACTTTCAGACATTGATATCGATATTATGGGCGTAGGGGGGGGGGAAGAGGGGATCGACGATTGACAACGTATGATATCGCAAGGGGGGGGGGGAGAATCCAAAATTGGCAAAATGTTGATAACGGTATATGAGTTTAGCCCCTAAAAAATCAACAACTGAAAAAGACAGTTGATTCTTGACTTCTGATCTGAGCGAAGTTCTTTTTTTTTAGCTAGGTCCCTGTAAATACGTATAGAGTTGTATTCGCTATGTTATTACTAGTTATATTATGTCTTCTTCAATATTTTGCTGTTCTGTGCAATTCTACAAAAGCATATTTCACATAACTAAATAATGCCTTGTATATTTCGAATTTATTAAAAGCATTAAAAATGATTTGTTATAAGGAATGATTTGTTATAATATCGCGAAAATTCCCGGTATTTTAAGACATTATTTATATTATATTTGGTCGAGTCCAGTTTCGGAAATTAATTTCGTCCCCATTTCATTACAATCAAGGGTTGTGATAATTATTTCATATATTTATTACACCATGCTATAAATATTTCGATATGGGCTTCCACTATTATCTGCAGTTTATGATCATTGAAAGGTCGGTTGAATATAATTCACAATTTTGTTGGTGAACCAGTGACTTTAAGAACAAATTTAATTGCAAAATCTTAATAAAATGTTAAACTTTGTTTTAAAAGCAATTGTAAATGCATGAAAAGTAATGCCACTGAGTTGAAACCAGGGTTCTCGTTGGAAAAAAAAATGTTAGCAAAATAGGCGTGAAACACTGAAAAATTTATCTTTAACCCCCTTTTTGTATCCCTCTTTTTCCCAAATGTTTTAAAATAACCTAATTTTTTGTAACTGTTTATAAAACAGAAATTCGATTATCCGCTACAGAAACTATTAAAAATAAATACATTCTAAATGTCTCTTCAATGTATAACTGTTTCAAACATTCTTTTAGCGGTCTAAATAAAAATTAAAAAACGGCTATCGTTGATTTTCCATTGTGAAAATATACGCTAAAAAATGCTATAAGATTTTGACTCCTTACCGATAGAAAAAATATGACCAGCCAGTAATTACTTTGCATATGACTAATAAATAGTATGATAAATAGCATCAGCAAAACTTTTCTCTATTTGGCGTTTGATGCAAATAATTTATTTGTGTTTTTACGGGCGCGACGCCAGCACATAGATAGTGATTAATTGATAATAGATAAATATATATCGTATAGTCATTTTTCTCTTTGACTGTACCTAATCTGAATTTGCGTTGAGTCAGAGTTTCTGTAAATACAAAAAATATACATGGCTCGGCACGACGCAGATAAGAATTTCTACTGTGTTTTGACACACAAAAATAGAGTAGAAATCGAGCATTTTGGCGAGTCGGATTGTTCGTTTATTCGCCAAATCGAGAATTTTGTCGCGATTTTGCTCACCGGTGATCAGCATCGAGAATCCCGGTAAAAGCACCTTCTTTATTGTATACATCAGATTTTTGTTAAAACATCAGGAGTTGGATATTTTTGGAAAATCAGACTCCCTTTGTTCACTATATGGTCAAAGGTAACCGGCCACTTGCCATTTTAGACATTATGTTAAATATCTAGAAAAATACACGAGGAATTATCCTGAAACTCTAGGTGCGGAAAAGTAATAGTACAAGTCATATTTTACTGTGAAGATTTTCTCATGAAAATCCATCGAAGACCGTCAACAAATTGGACAAAAAAAAAAAACGAATATCTTTTGAATGATCCTGTCAAAACCAAGGTAGCAAACTTATCGAAACTAGATTATGATTAATTGGTTTATTCAAATAAACATTGTTCTCTTTTATGAGTATAGCTTGTATACTCGTAGAGAAATTAAGGATTTTATATAAACAGTCCCAAACTTTTTCAAGTTTTTTTGTTTATAATTTGCAGAGTTCTTAATATAAAAAAACGTTCTTTTCAGAACATATGACAAACAACATCGTACTGTACAGGACTGTACCCTGTAATCAGAATCTATACTAATAAAACAACAAATCGCTCTGTCTGTCCGCGTGTGTGTGCGTGTGTCTGCGATGGCTAGCAAAATCTACGGGACGTACGATTCTCAAAATTTTTATGAGAGTAGCCCAATACCTCTCCTGATACACCTGAAGCTCAGAATTTTAATATCTTGATTAATTTCAGATATATTAATTACGAAGGTGAACTCACTTTCATCAAAAAGTCATTTTTTTAATGTTCGGGGAAAGAAATCGTTTGCATATACGCACAAAGTCTTTTACGCATCCAAACGAAAGAAGAAGCATTTTTCGGCGTTTATTTCTGTTTTTGTATAATTTTGTTTAAATCCAAATCAACCAAACTGCTCGACGCAGTTAAACATAACAAACATACTTCGAAAGATCGTACTTTTAGGTCTCAAATGCTATTATTAATTCGAAATAATGTTACATTTAACCCTTTAAAAAGAAATATTCAAAAAGTTTTCCAAGTATTTAAAAAAAATCTAAAATTAAAAAATTTTAAAATTAAAAATTCTAAAATTTAAAATTTTCAAAGTTTTTCAAAATATTCAAAGTCGTTTTTCCCAAAACCATTTTTCTCCCTTTTGTCAATGCTCTTCCAGGGCATATTTTTTAAGATGTAAACAAACAAAATAGAAGAGCTTAAAGTTGAAACTTTCTTCTAACCGATGGTGTAAATGGTTTTAAAATATTTGGATTTTAACCCTTTCAAATACACTGGCAAAAGAAGGTCATTTTGGGACTCGCAGAGAGAATATTTTTTTCATGCTAAAATTATCTTAACGTGCATATTTCAACTCAATCTTTTAAAATTTTCTCAATAGACCAAATTTATACTCCCTACAAAAAATTAAACACATTCGGACGGATAGAAATATTTTTTACAAAATAAAATGTGCGAAAAATTTGATGAAATCAATAAAAAACAGATCGTTTTCATTGCGGTTTTACTTAGCAAAACGCAATCCTATAGGTACCGGTAAACAAAAAACATATTCTTTAAGCTTAAAAACATTCTTATAATCTATGATGCAATCGGTTTTTAAAATATAAGATTTAACCCTTTCAAATACACCGGCAAAAGGAGGCACTTTGCGACTCACGGATAGAATATTTTTTTTCTACGCTAAAAGTATCTAGGCGTACATATTTCAGCACAATCTTTTAAAAGCATCTCAATAGACCAAATTTACACCCTTTTTAAAAAATTTTGAAATGTCCGGACGAGTAGAAATAATTTTTTACAAAATAAAAAGTGCGAAAAATTTGTACGAAATCAATAAAAAACAAACCGTTTAATTGCGGATTTGCCTTTGCAGGGCGCAATTCTATATACATCCTGACAAACCGAAAATATTTTCTTAAAGCTAAAACATTCTCATAATATATTTTGCAATTTCTTTAAAAAATATAGGAGATTTACCCGTTCAAATACACCGACAAACACGAATTACATCCCGGCTCATGGAGAATACATTTTTGCTACGCTAAAAGTAACTAGATGTCCGTATTTTAGCACAATCTTTTTAGAGCTTTTCAATAAACCAGATTTACATTACTTTTAAAAACTTTGGAATTTTCGTATGGATAGAATTCTTTTTTTACAATATAAAATGTGCGAAAATTTTTATGAATTCCTTAAAAACCTGAGTGTTACGTCGCGGTTTCGTTCGCTTTCGATTCGCATAGTTTCCAAAAAAAAAAAAAAAAAAAAAAAAAAAAAAAATCAAATCAAATTACATAGAAAATAAAATACCAAACAGCATGTGCTTTCAATTCAATATCTTTTCTCGATTTTTCCGTTTCAAAATACAAATTTTGACAAAATGGACTTAAAATTTTAATATACATAGAAATTTGAGTTTAATTTAAGTGTCATTTAGAAAGTAAATAACACATTTGAAAACTGAATAACATCACGGGCTTGGGCAACGCCGGGCAGGTCAGCTAGTTAAAAAATAATAAAAATTGTATGAAAAATGAGCAGTTTTACTAAATAATTTTTTACTGGGCATGCGTGAGTGCTACCAAAATTTCATTTACAAATTGTGTTAATTAAATGTACGGAACAACTTTTGTGAAGTCTCAAAAACATAGTTTGAAAATTCTGTTTCAAATGTTCGTAGTTTCAAAATCAAAAAAGTAATAAAGGAGCGGTATGGAGAGGAACCTCACCTATTCAATGAAAAAAAAAAAAAAGTATTGAAATGCAAACAAGTTATTAGAAAATAACCTTCCCGCCATAGGATTAGCTTTAGGTCGCGAGGGTCTTCGATTGCAGGGAAAGGAGCCTTGTGGTCATTCAGATAATTTTGGAATTTTCCTCCGTAGTGTTAAATCTACGGACGTTTGGTGCTTTCGTAAACATAAAATATTTCTTGGGGAAATTAATATTTTAAAATTTTATTTTCTGTGTACCCTTCTTAAAGGATGCTTCTTTTTCCTTAGTTGCCAAAATATTTCAAAAATCTATGCTTACTTTAATATTTTATGCCTCTAAAATTCACGAACTGTGAGTAAAATTTTAACACTTCATATGAAACGAGTGGAATCCCGTCGAATTCGACGAATGAAATGTTTAAAAGACCCGATCGATTTGGTTTAAAGCAAATCGACCCATTACATTATTGAATCAATATATAAAAAATATATTTCCAAACTTAATTTTAAGTTTGCCAGCTACAGTTCTGCACATCTTCAGTTAAAATTGTAATCTGAGTGCTGGCGAAATCCAGAAATTTTATTTTATATGCACTCACAAAAAAAAAAAAAAAAAAAAAAAAAAAAAAAAAAAAAATAGTTTTATTAAAAAAAAAAAAAAAAAAAAAACTAATTTTATTTTTATTATGACATTAATTTCACTAACTGAAGTCATCTGAAAGTAAAATCTCAATCTCAGTGTCCATAATGAAAAGAAATATTGAAATGTAATACCGTTATGAGTAAAAATGCGATGTTTTAAATAGTGACGTCATTTTCTCTTCAAATGTTTTTAGGTGCGTTCGTAATTATGTAAATACGTAGCACCTATTGTTGTCGTTCAGTCCTTCTGTCTGTCTGTCCGCATATAACAACGCAAAAAATAACCAAACGGAATCGTTTGAAATTTTAAAGACATAATTATTGTAAGTGAAATCGCATGACAATAATTAAATTGTTTTTGTTTAAAAGAACTTTGGATAATAGACATTATTTCATGACTCCATGTATTAGGTTTTTTTATTTTCAGACGATGAGCGTGAGATGATGCTGATATGTTATTATTATTATTCTTTGTATTTTCGATATGTATGTTTTTGTATATGTACTGTGATGTGACCGTCTAGTAAATGTTTTCTGTATTTATAGAAGAAGTTATATTTATCGTGAAAAATATTATAATTTTATCTAAATATTACGAAAATATTATGAAAATCGGATGCATAGATCAATTACAGGGACAATCAAAAGGATTCCGTTACATTACGGTCAATGGGAAAAAAAGTTTCAAATGCATTTTAATCGTTTGAAATTTTAAATACATAATTATTACATAAGTTTGTCGAGTTATTTCAAATTTTATCAAAATCGGATGCATAGTTCAACTTCAGGGACAATCAAAAGTGTTCCGTTACATTACGGTTAATGGGGAAAAATGTTTCAAATGCATTTGAATGGTGTCACATTCATTCGAACGTAATAAAATTGACATGCATCTATAAAGTACATATTATAATATACATTTTGCATAATCAGTGGTGCAAAGAAAATTTGTTTTTGATTTACAAGGCCACAAAAAAGTATTCCATTGCATGATGGTATAGGGAGAACATTATTTGGTGCGCATTTTAATTGTAATTATTTACAATTTTATGAGATTGATACATGGGAGTGATATTTTTAAAACTTCATTATCGTAGAACGCACCTCATTTGCTACGCTTCACGTGCAATTTCCAACTTGTTTTAAAAGTTACTGTTATTAGTAATTTGAAAAAGGCATCCGTAATAATATTATAATTCCCATTTATCTGGTTGCTGAATGACATCATTTTCCTCATTTGAAATTTTTCTTATTTTGCTTCAGACATTAAAAGTAATATGAAAAAGGCATCCGTAATAATATTGTAATTCCCATTTATCTGGTTGCTGAATGACATCATTTTCCTCATTTGAAATTTTTCTTATTTTGCTTCAAACATTAATTTTTATCATAAATTATTTTCGATCATTTTATTTACATTATTAATATTATTTCTCAGTAAATATATTTTTTTAACCTCAATTAGTGCATAATTATACGCAATCATTTTATTGTGGTTAAATTTTACGAAAACAATTAACTTTTTTTTTTTAAATGCGAGGACATGTCCCCTGATGAAATAAAGCTTCCGACTGGTGGAAAGTGATAATGGAAAATTAATTTTTATTATAGGGAGAAAAGCTAAACTGAGTTGCCACCATTTTGAAGAAATATCGTAAAAAGCATTTAAAATTAAAAATAAAATATAAAAATGGAAATAAATTAAAAAATAGCTAAAATGGGCACAACTACAAATAAATAATTTTCATTAAAAAAAAATAATTATCAAAATCGGTTGAGTAGAAAATTGAGGGCTGATGACTAAAAAAACAGCCAGGTTTTTTAAATATATAGATTAAGTATGTACTTTAAAAATATTTCGAGAAATATGAAAAACAGAGATACATTTTAAGAAGCTTGTACAAGAAATAGAAGTTAAAAATATCAATTTCCTGAGGAGATATTTTAAATATAAGAATGCATCAAATGCCCGCATAGATTCTACATTAGTGAGGGGAGTTCGGAAGCTGAGTGACCAGCTCCCTTCAACATTGTACTATGCCTTTAATTTTAAATAAAACAACATCAGGAACACTTACCAAAACTACATTTATTCACGGTACAAAATAACAAACAGCACACTGTTACACATAAATATATATACAAAAGTAATTTACAAGCATTTAAATTAAGAAAAGCCGGCATGCAGAGGTTCGCTAAATTGTCTGGCAAGTCTCTATACAGAGTTGTTACTCCTAGGTTGCATAAAGGTCCTCCTTGTCCTCTCAGCATCAAGTATATACCGGGTGTCACAAAAATGACTGATGGATTTTAAAATTCAATAACTTGCAAACGGTGGCAGCTATTTAAAAATTTTTTGCAGGAGGGTTATGTATAATGTCAGGAGTTTTTTTACAGTAATTTTTTTTATTTTAGTTCGAATTTCAAACAATATATGGCGCTGATGGCGATTGAAAGCCAGGTGATCAGTGCTGAGTGAGTTCAGTTTCGGCGTCGACCTGGCCTTCAATTGCCGTCAGTGCCATCTATTGTTTGAAATTCGAACTAAAATCAAAAGTTACAGTAAAAAAACTCCTGATATTATACGTAATCCTCCTGTAAAATTTTTTTAAATAGTTGTCACCGTTTGCAAGTTATTGAATTTGAAAATCCATCAGTCATTTTTGGGACACCCGGTATATATGGCGACTGGTAACAAAGATTGAACTCTGTACCACAATATATGCACATTTTTTAATGAGGTTTCTGAAGACCTGTGACCTCAGCAACTAAAATAATAAAACTTTGATGAACTATGGAGTTTTTGCTGCAAAAACGAGGGCAAATGATACCGAGACTCAGTTTTATTCAGATGGGCTAAAGAGGAACTCCAAGATCTCAGAGTAGATAACATCCAGAAGGGTCGTGCCATGGCCAACTTTATTAGAGACTACGGAAACTTTTGTTTGTTAAGGCAGGGCTTAGGACGGAATTCATGACGTCAGATCATGTGATCTCCGCCAACCCAATCTCGCGAGAAAGCTGTCTTAGAACAAGTTGCGATACAAACAAGTGTTTTCTCTGCCGATTGCGCTTGCGTTAAATCACATGATATGATGTCATGAACTCCGTTATAACAAACAAGAACTTCCTAAGCCTCTAATGAAGTTGGCCGTGGTCGAGCACAGATAACGTGTAATAGGTAGATGGCCTACTGACATAAGTTCATCTATCACTTATATGTAAATCATCACTGTTGCAAATAGTTTCATATTTGTATAATCAGGAAACATTAAAATTTCGTTATCAAGTTGAATGAAGACTCCTGGACACCTTATTGCTAATTAAAGTCATTTGAAATTCGTTATTTCGAATTTCACTACGAATGTATTTCCCCAAATATATATCTGCAGAAAGCCAAGTATCGTTTCAAGAAGTCTGGAGTAGTTTTCAAGTATCTGAGAATTATGAGTATTTAAATGTCGATGACTTCGAAGTTACGCGTTCTCAAATGTTAAAATGCTCATTAAAATGTATCTGTAGTCTCTTGAGAGAATTTATGATTTACATCTGAAATTTCTTATGTTAAGAAAGCGGCAATTATAAATTACATACGAGAGCCTGAAAAGCCCAGGGATAGAAGTGACAAAAATTCGATTTGGGGTAAATTGAGTTCAAAGATAAACGGCATTAAATTGGAACATCAATAATAATTGACTGAATAGAAATAGGAAACTAAAATTTTTTTTCATTCATGTCTTTGAACTCTTATTTCAATAACTATATAAAAAAAAAAAAAAAAAAAAAAGACTACAATTTTCTTTAAATTTTTAATGAATCAATATTGATTATTATTCGGCATAAGTATTTGATCTCTAAAACGCAGCTCATAATTAGAAAATCATTTATATTTCATTACTTGGAAAGAAATAGGAATATATCCAGGTCGTCTGTACACTTAGTTCAATTTTTTCAATTTTGTCACTCTTTGTAACTTTTGTCCCTTGACTTCTGGGATCCTCATATATATTTTTAATTAGTCATGTTTATAACAAGGAATTTTGCACAAATCTTGACAAGATTAATGTTTAAAAAATTTACTATTCCAATTTGAGTTTCAATCTTCTTCCTCTAAGAGGAGGGGAAAAAAAACTATATTTTATTCAATTACACTGCACTATTACATGAAGCTGATTATTTTTCTAAATTATTTTCTCTTTTTCACATGTTGAAGTTGAATGAATGCTACATAAAAATTTCTTACCAATTCATAATATTAAATGAAAGTTTTCATTAGGATGACAGGTAGCCATGGTTACGTTTGAGAGGTGAAAAAGTAAGAAAACACTTCAGATTTGAAGGATCAGATTAAGAGGAAAAGCATGTTTTAAATCGGGGAAATTGTGCAGAATAATTCGTGCGATACATTTCATGCATAAATATGGTTAAGAAACATATTAACAATTTTTTTTTCTCTGAAGAAGTGCCGTTTGTTCCCTAAGTCTGTTCACATTTCAAAAGTTAATAAAATTGGTCGGTAAATCGCATTTCTTTGTGAAAAAAAAAAGTTTAAAATTTTACCGACAGGTGGTATAAGTCCCTTAAAATTTCAAAAATTAATAAGATTTGTCAATAAATCAGATTTTTTGATACTGACACAAAAAATAATAAAATAAAATAAAATAAAATTTTACCAACAGATGGCATAAGTCCATTCACATTAAAAAAAATCAATAAGACTTGTCAATAAATCGGATTTTTCGTCACAAAAAAAGTTTAAAATTTTAACGACAGGTGGCATAAGTCCGTTCATATTTCAAAATTTAATAAGATTTGTCAATAAATCAAACTTTTCATCGCCGAAAAAAAAAGCAGCCTAAAATTTTACCGACGGCACATATACGATCCGCCTTTTTTCAAAGAAAAAAAAAAAAAAAAAAAAAAAAAGAGAAAAAGTTTTATTCTTACGTGTAAATAAATACATATTGTATAACCTTATATTCTCTAATGTAGATAAGTACTTACAGTCATTTATTTTATTCAATTTTATTTTATGAACTTTAATAACTTGGACCTTAATGTATGAAAACACCAAAAGCCAAGCGATACAAGTGACAAAATCTAGATTTGGAATAAATTGCGTTTAAAGTTTAAAATCAATAATAATTGACTGAATTGAAATATGAAACAGTTATTGATTTCATAGTGGTCTTTGAACTTTTATTTCAATAACTAAGAAAAAAAGTGGGGTGCAATTAAAAAAATAATAATAATTAATTGATATTGATAATCATTCGGAACCTGTACTCTTTCTTTCTCAAGGGATACACAAAAATGAAACATTATGAAAGCGAAAAATGTATATATATATAATATTAAAGAATAATATTGATAGAACTGAATGAAATAATTCTGTTTCAATATAAGTTTTAAAAATGAAAAATTATGAATTCAACTAATTGAATGTGCCAATCCCAAAACTTTCTTCTATCTCATACGTACATCTTAATATTTCAAAAAGTAGTTACACATGTTAATACTATAATATTATTAGTTCAGTGTTCTACCAACTATGATTTTCATATTAAATTTTTGCTTCAGTCAATCAAATATTAAAAAAAAGGTTAATGTTGATTATGATATTTATTAAAATCGATAATTTTCCCTTATTCTGTTACCATCAGCTGTTTGCAAATAGCCGGTTTAGCATGACACGAATTCCCTTCTCTGTACGAGTCGATGAACAATAAAACTACGAAGAATCGAGAAAATTATACAAAAATTGCTATCACAGTACAAGTTACTTTCTGAATAATAGAAAGTAGGTAGTATTTACAGGGATACACTGTAACAGAGATACCTCATTTGCTATGCTTGACGTGCAATTTCTGACTTGTTTAGAATAATAATACTTTATTTTATTGTTTTGTTGAGCACAGTTTATAAGTTTATAGCAAACTCTGTAGTATTTCGACTGCTTTTATAGAAAACGAGTAACCGTAATTCAACTCTATTCTGACCATAATATGGTCAATAATATGCCTTGAATAGAATTAAATTATGGCTACGTAGACATTTTCTGTAAAAAACGGTACAGAATGATTAAACCGTTTATTGAAAAAAAAAATTAACAGCATAAATCGCTTGTATTTAAATTGAAATTATTCATATTGCATCCTCAATGCATGATTTCATTTTTTTTTCCAATTTTATTAATAAATGAGAAATAATAAGCTGCAAAGGTAAAAAGCAAAGATTTTAAATTTCTCAACAGCATAGTATTTTCTGTTTCTTTCACTAAAAAGAAATAAATAAATAAAAATAACTGGTAAACAAATATATGCTTTAAGAGCCCACAATAGTCACAGAAAAAGTACTCAAAAAGACCCGGATGACCATGTAAAGTCTATGGGAGCGTTCTTTTCTAATATCTCGCTCAAATTTTAATATTTTTGCATGATTTTTTTTGCACAAGATAGCTGAGGGCAATCCACAACCGGGCTAGTTTTTACTTTTTTAATTTTTGTTTCAGATTTTCTTTAAAAAATTACTTTAACTTTCGAAACCGGTTTAAACCGGTTCTGAAACTGAAACTATCGTAATATAAAAAATATATAACCAAAATCGAAAAAGTAAAAACTAGCCCAGTTGTGGATTGCCCTCAGCTATCTTGTGCAAAAAAAATCATGCAAAAATATTAAAATTTGAGCGAGATATTCGAAAAGAACGCTTCCATAGACTTTACATGGTAATCCGGGTCTTTTTGTGTACTTTTTCTGTGACTATTGTGGGCTCTTAAGGGGCTAAACAAGTATAACGTTATCAGCTTTTGGCAATTTTGGACACCCTCCGCCGCCCGTTACGATATCATGCGCTATTATTCCTCGGACCTGGCCCCTATTGTTATATCAATGTCTAAAAATTCTTTTTATTTTTGTAATTTGTTTCTTTTGTATGAGTGATATACACATATGGTTATACAGTTATTATTTGTATACTTTATTGATTCAGATGAAGAAAAGTCATTAAAATATCATTATTATATATGTAATAATTTTATATTACAAAAAAAAAAATATAATAAATAGTTCGTGTTTAAAAGATTTTAATATTTTTTTTTTGTTGTTGTTACATAATTTATTTAACAGTAATAATGCCCTCTTGCACTTGCACTCCACCCCCCAAAGGCAAAGGAGAGGGGCAGGTAGAATTTTTTTTAATCAATAAAACAGACGGACAACATTCTCTTTTCTTTATTGGTAAACACAAGTATCATTTCAAACATACTATGCGCCTGTTTTCTTGAACAGTGGATTATATATGCATGCGTATATGATAGAAGAATAGGAATGCCAAACGTTGAGATACTCCATATTTTGGAATTAAATGATTTTATAGTAATATGATGATTTTAATAATAATTTTATAGTTTTATAAAAATAAATAATGCGCTTAAAAAGATTGCATATCATTTTGATGTAAAGAACAAGTTATAAATAAAAAGGAAAAAGTGATGTAAGAAACAAATTAGAAATTGAAACAGAAAATTTTGGTTGGATTTAAAAGGATAACAAAATCAAAAAACGGATGCCCCACCTCCTAAAGATATCTTTCGATATCATATGCCACACACCCTGTCCCCCCTAAAGGGTTACATTAGAGATGTATCTACCCTCAAATCGCTCTTATGCAAAACATTTCGATTTTTTTTTTTTTTTTTTTTTTTTTTTTTTTTACATTAAAGTTTAAACATTAGGATTAAAAAAATGTTTTATTTTTTATTTAGCGGTAATTAGAAATAAAGTTATAGGCCAAAATATAAAACGGAAATAAACTTTCTGAAACTGGAAATGACCCTTTAAAGAACTGCAGAAAAGTAAATGATGCATTTAAACAAACAAATATATAATATATAATATGTACACAAATATATAAACATCTACAAATATGGTGGATTTTAAAGGTGTAAATTGTATGCATAATTTTTTTCTGCAATATGAAAATCTTAAATTTCACTTGCATTTGGAAAACTGCGTTTTACATTGTGTATGTTTGCTCATAAAAAGTTTTTCAGATATTGAAATAAAGTTTTGTGAAAAGCATCTGCTAATCTATAGGTATGTTATGAAGCAAAATATAGCTTGTAAGATTGCATATATTAATTTAAAAGCTTTTTTTACTGAACAATATTTTTTTTAAAGAAAAATCATGCTTTGTAGACAAAAATTGGTATACGTTGGTAAATTTAAGAGGCATTGCAAATACCTTTTTTTGCTTCATATCACAGAGAGGTTTGCTAATATATTGTTGGAAAAAACAAGCGAAATATATTGAATATGTATCGTTAAAGAAGGTTTGGCATAAACGCAATTCTTTACTAAAATTTGACTAAATATTGCCTGAATTTTAAAAGTAAATTAAAATTCTATTAAAAATTTGCATGAATTCATAGTTTTATTTCCCTTTTTAACTAACAACACATATGCTTGATAAAAAGTTTCATATTTTACGCACCGAAAAGTTTCATATTTTATCCGAAGGTACGCACATGATAAAAATACTTGGTATCAAGCTTTACAAACCCTATTAATTCAAAGAAAAATAGAGGTGTTTTACAGTAAGAAAACAGCAGACTTAATTAATTTAGAAGCTCTTATGAAAGGTTTTAAAAATGCTACCGTATTTTGCCACTTAGTTTATTTGTTTATTTTTAATTATTGAGAACTAAATAAGCCACTTTTCACAAAACAGTGCAATCTCGATTATCCGCGCTAATTGCGATTGTTAGTACCTCAGATATCGGAAATCTCGGTTAATAGAAAAAGTGTATAAGAACTCGGTGTGCTCGCGAATTTAACATTTCTTAGTATAAAACACAATAGAACGTCTTTAAATGATGAATATAAACATACATAAAGTTATGTTTTACACCTCAACAAATAAAAGCCATTTCCAAAGATTCCGTTAACAGAAGTTTATTACGCTCTTAATATTTTTACAGAATATACTGCTTGCACTATACATAATGAAAAAAATTAAGTGCAGTTCCGCCCCGGGTTGACTGTGTAGAAAAAAAAAAAAAAAAAAAAAATGCAAAGCTGATTCGTCTCGGCACATGTCTGCTGAAAAAGTAATCCAAGAGCTCAAACATCATGTAATTGTCCGATGCCAATCTCTACACTGGGTATGTTACATTTGTGTATCGATGTTGTCAAATTAGCATCGACTCGTGACGCACATTTATATTTATTCACGCAATAGTGATATTCATTGAAAATCGCTCATATTTTACCGCCTTCGTTTAAATTTTTATATTGGAGCAGTAGGTCCGCTAATTTGTTTTTCGCCTGTTCATTTTTTTCTGACTCGCTCGTACAGATCTCTAAAAGAGCTTTTAGCACGGACAGTGAACAAAAAAAGTGCAGGTCCTACTCTATTTTGAAAATTGTTCAAATTAAAATACATGTTATTCAATACTTGTATTTTATTTATTAAATTATTACATTCTTCTCGGATGAAACCTTTATTTCCGAAGAAAAAACAAATATGAATGAATAAAACTTTTCTATATTTTTCTAAAAATGTCTTTTAGATTCAAACCTTTCAAAAATTCCCATAAATGTAGAATGAAATTTGTGGATCATGCATTTAAAAAAATGTCTGATCTCGCATACAAATTTGAAATAACAAATAGTTTTATTTTTCAAGACTTGTTTAAACAAAATCCAAAAACTGTATAAACTCTCCACGATACAACTTTAAATTTCGCAATTTTATTTTTTCAACCCACTCTAAAATAAGTTCTCCACAAAGTAAAATGAATATGAATGAGTACTTAAAAATAAAATAATAATAATAAAATTTTCTAAATGTAAAGATGTCTTTCTAAAAATGTCTTTCAGATGCAAATATTTTTAAAAATCGTATAAATGTAGCAAGAAACAGGCTGATCATGAATTTTAAAAGTGTCTAATTCTGCATACAAATCTGCAATAATAACTAGCTTTATTTTTCAAAAAATGTTTAAATAAAAACTAAGTATATTCTTTAATTATAAAAGTTCCAAAATACAGTTTTAAATTTAACAATTTTAACTTGTTAATTCACTCTAAAATGAATTCTCCAAAAAGAATAGATGAATGTGGGTGAATACTTAAAATAAATAAATAAAAAGCTTTTCTAAATGTATAGCTATCTTTCTAAAAATGTATTTTAGATGCAAACCTTTCCAAAAAATTCCCCAAACGTAACATACAACATGCCAATCAGTACATTTTAAAAATTGCCCAATTCCGCGTACGAATTTGAAATAATAAGTAATTTTTTTTTTCAAGAGTTGCTTAGCGATAAACCAAATATTTTATTTGGCTGTATAAACTCTTCCAAATACGATTTTAAATTTCATAATTTTAATCTTTTAAATCACTCTAAATTAAGTTCTTTAATTTTTTAGGTCTCTTTAAATCCCAACCTAATATATATTTTAATTGCATAAAGTGCGAAGTCAATTTTGAATTTTATTTATGATTTTAACCACTTCATCTATTTCACTTAATGTTTTAGTCAACAACCAAAATTTTAATTTTATTTTCGGCTCTTCAGAAATAACCAAATACTTTTTTAACTATTTAAACTCTGAAAAATTAATTTTATATTTTATTTACAATTTTACCCCCTTAAATTTTTCTTTATTCTCTTATATTATTTTCTTTAAAATTTTTTTTAAGAACTCTCTAAATATTCCTTCTGTTTTTTTCAGTTACATAAAGAGTAACAGTGAATTAGTAAGTAGCTGTTCCATTTCTTTTTTTTATTTTTAGAATGGATGCCTTATTTTTTTTGTATACATATATTGAATTTTCCTTATATTTTTTCTTAAAACAATATGTTATTTTGGAAATTGCAAATACAATATGGATTATCAAAATTTTTAAAAAATTCCCAATTTTTCTTTACATATATGCGGAATTTGTCTTTATCACACAGTATTTCCTATAACTAAAACTTTCTAGAATATTTTATTTAAACTTTTGATGAAATTTGTGAAATGAATTTCTTTTAAATGTGAAAGGGGTTGTGCAAATATAATGCTATCAACTTTTTCATAAATTTGGACTCCTCTCCCCTTCCGATATCATACGTTATCGTCTCTTGACCCCCCCCCCCCCCTCTCCCTTGGTAATGATATCGTTATCAAAACATAAAACTGTTTTAATTTAATTTTTTTTTTAATTTAATTTTATTTATTTATTTATTTATTTATTTTTTTTTAGTGATATATAAAACTGGCTACATTTATTTTTTGCATGCTTTATTGATCCAAATAAAGAGAAGTCAATAAAATGTCACTTTATATCGAATAACACTCAAAAGAAATAGATATTATTTAAAAGTGTTTTATAGTAGCTTCTTGTTACATAATGCATTCAACTGTGATAATGTTTTGTTGCACTTACTCCAAACGGAAGAGGGGTGAGGCAAAGATAAAAATTCTCATCAACAAAACAAGTGGACAACATTCTTTCTTCTTCTGTTTTATTTATTAGTAAACACAATATTCATTTCAAATATACTTCACATATGGTTTCTCGAACCATGATTATATATGCATACATATACGAAACATATGAAGAAAAATAGGAATATCAGACGTTGGGATATTCTGTATTTTAGAATGAAATAATTTTATAATAATTTAGGAATTCTAATAATAACTTTGTATTTTCATAAAAATAGATAATAGACTAAAAAAAATAACATACTATTTTGAACAAAAAACCATATTACAAATAAAAAGCGGAAAGTTTGATTGGATCAAAAATGATATCGGTAACAAAAGGCAACCAACTCCATCGAGATATCTTACGATATCATGTGACAGACCCCCTTCCCCCTTAACATGATAATGTTATATATGCACAACCCCTAAGTAAATATAAGTATATTTAAAATATCCTTTTTAAATCTTTTTATTTTTTTAGAGCTGTGTTTAAAAAATAATCAAATATTTCTTTTAACTGCGTAAATTCCCCAAAATACACTTCACACTCGATTAGGCCTCTCAAGAGTTTTTTCTTGACTGATCATTTTGTTTATTTAAAGATCCTTCTTCGATGAAAAACACCCGCTTAATCGACAATAAAAAAGACTTGTTAGAAGAGAAATCGATAAAAGTCTTTGGCGATGATGGAAAGCTACGTTGGCAAGCGCCAATTTAGAGTTTTTCTGCCAAACACTATATACCAACAAGTGGCAGAATTGAATGATACTTTTTTCAGAATAATCTGTGACCGTGGTCATTGAAAGTTTTTTAGAAGTAAAAACTGGATATTTGTGGACTTTTAAGCTATAACTCCAAAAGGTAAGTTTTTGAGTTATCGTTATGAATATTTATATAAAATTTGTTTCTTTAATATGAAAAATTGTTTGTCTTAAATTGCTTTTTAAAAGTAAATAATAATTGAAAAGAGTTTATTTTTTGTTGAAAAAGTTTACAAGGTAAAGTATTTAAACAAACAAAAAATAATGAAATAATAACAAGAAAAATGAACGTCTTTTGAATTAATTATAAAATAAGATGTTTTGTCTAAATTTAAATAATAATAAAAATGAATGTCTTTTGACTTAATTATAAAATAAGATGTTTGCATAAGTTTAAATAATAATAAAAATGAATTTCTTTTGAATCAATTATAAAATAAGATGTTTGCATAAATTTAAATAATAATAAAAATGAATTTCTGCTTGAATTAATTATAAAATAAGATGTTTGCATAAGTTTAAATAATGATAAAAATTAATTTCTGCTTGAATCAATTATAAAATAAGATGTTTGCATAAGTTTAAAAAATAATAAAAATGAATTTCTGCTTGAATTAATTATAAAATAAGATGTTTGCATAAGTTCAAATAATAATAAAAATGAAGGTCTTTAGAATTAATTATAAAATAAGATGTTTGCATAAGTTCAAATAATAATAAAAATGAATTTCTGGTTGAATTAATTATAAAATAAGATGTTTGCATAAGTTTAAATAATGATAAAAATTAATTTCTGCTTGAATCAGTTATAAAAAAAGATGTTTGCATAAGTTTAAATAATAATAAAAATGAATTTCTGCTTGAATTAATTATAAAATAAGATGTTTGCATAAGTTCAAATAATAATAAAAATGAAGGTCTTTAGAATTAATTATAAAATAAGATGTTTGCATAAGTTCAAATAATAATAAAAATGAATGTCTTTAGAATTAATTATAAAATAAGATGTTTGCATAAGTTCAAATAATAACAAAAAAAGGTCCTTTGAATTAATTATAAAAAATTGCATAAGTTTAAATAAAAATACAAATGAATGTATTTAGAAGTAATTATAAAATAATGCATAAGTTTAAATAATAATGAAAATGAATTTCTTTTGAATCAATTATAAAATAAGACGTTTGCATTTTAAATATTCATATAAATATTTATTTGAACATTTATTAATACATTTTAATTTTGTTTTATCTTAAGTTCTTTTAAAATTAGAAGCATTAATTTTTCTAATACAAATTTTTAATTTTTTTTGCCTAAGAAGAAAAGTTATTTTTTTTAAAAGAAAGATAACATATTTAAAATAATAATAAATTATGTTGTGCAGCTGTGAATGTAAATTTTTAAATGGATCTGTATGTAGTTACAAGAATTCTCAACCTATAATATTTAAAACTGTTTTTATATTTCAAGTTTCATTACTTTAATGTAAATATCAATAATTTTTGTTTATCTTGCCTGAATGTTCCTCACTTTTCTGTAAAAAAAAAGAAAAAAAAAGCAACATTTAAATGATACATTGTAATATAAATATTGTAACTATAAACAATCTACTTAAATAATGGCAAAGTAGCAACTTGCTACAACTTTTTTTTTTTTTTAATTTAATCGTAATATATATATATATAAATACTGCATAACTATAAAAAAAGTAATTTTTTATGCTTTCAGTTTTTTAAACCTAACGTTTCATTGCTTAAAAATTCGAAAATATATTTTTCCAATTTTGCTAATAATGTATTTAGGCATCCTTGGCATATTCTTAAAAAGTTATATTAAGATATGGTAACTATAAATTTTTTTAGGCATCCTTGGTATATTTTGAAAAGTTACATAAAGATACGATAGCTATAAATGTAGGCATCCTTGGTATATTCTAAAAAAGTTACATAAAGATACGATAACTATAAATATGCTGAAAAAGCCTTTTTATTTTATCCCATTCTCTTTAAATAATTTGGAGGTACAAACTTTAAATTTGTTTGTGTCGGTTTGTGTTTCATCGATATATCAGCATACCGGTAGACACTTGCGAGATTTTCGCACTGCAATCTTTGAGTTCATTTTCTGTTATTTTTTAGAGTTTCGTTCATCTAACGAAATATGTAACTCTTTTATATAATAATTCAAATACTTTTCATATAATTATTCGTTACAATTTTGTAATATGTAACGAATATGTAACTCTTTTATGTTCTCTGTCTGTCTGTCTGTCACAGAGTCCGTACACAAAATCTGTACAAGTCAGAGACTTCGTATACTTACAGCTGCATACCTCATGTCGCACAAAAGGTCATACAATTTTGAAAAAGTCTGTTATTTTAATTAAATTATTTTTTTTCAATATCTTACGTCCATTTTTGCGATTTATATTTTTAGAAGAAAACTTTAATTTAAACGTTTTTTGTGTACACATCATCGCTTGGAGGTAAAATATCTCGCTTGTAAATAGAATGTTCTTAGTCCGAACCCCGGTTCTGGAACTTGAAATTTCCGTTTTGTCCGTCTGTCTGGCTGTTCAGGTACTAATTCCCGTAAATATTCTCGGAGTTTTCTGCAATTGATAAAGCTTACTTAGATTCACCATAGCGTGCTTGGTCTTGCATATAAAGTATGTACGATTAATAGTTTATTAACAGGGACTCTCAAAAGAATTCGATTACATTATCGTTTATGATGAAAAATTGTTTGGAGATTATTTTAATGATATTAACTATTTCATATGTATTGAAACTGACATAAATCACTGAATTTCACTACGATCGCGTTAAAACAGAGCATTCATTGGATTTTTTATTAATTTACAGGGACACATAAAAGGAATTTGTTCTAGTACTGTCTTTGCGTAATAATTTCTGGAGAGTACGTTTTAAACTTCGGTATGTGCTTATAAATTTAATTATTTTTTTTTTGGATATTACTTTTTATATGTAAATTCTATACCTCATAAGCACAAAAGTATTCGCATACCATTCTCCTTATTAGACGAAATTGCTGAAGGGGAATTTTGAACTGAAATATATGTATCTCTTAAATGAATCTAATGAAATGTATCTCCTAAATTTTGGAATGCATATTATTATTAGATATAAATCGCTATATCATATACAGGGCTGCTTAAAAAATCGGATAATTTTCCGATTGTAGATGGGAGCAGCTGAAATTCGGATTTGAAATGTGTCATACATTTCCATTTTGTGAAATGAGACGTAATTTTTTATTTTTTTAAGTAGTGCAGCTTTGTTACATTATTCTGAACGTATTGGAAAATGATTCATAATCTATGTTTGACGCATGGTTTTTACTTACCCATCATACGTAGTACAGTCGAACCCCATTGTAGCGAACCCGATTTATAACGAACTCCCGGATATAACGAACAAAATTTTTGGTCCCGCCTTTTTTCTATTGTATTTAATGCTTTTTTATCGTTTTATATCGAAGATCCGGAATCTTAAGAATCGGTTATAACGAATTTTTTTTCTAGTCGACCATGATTTTTTTTTCTCTTTTTTCTTTTCCGCTGATGTGAAAAAAGGTTTTCGACTCTAATTTAATAAGAAAAAGCATGCCGGCTAGTAAAACATGGTGCAAATTGCGATAAGTCTTTTATTAAAGAGTAGTAAGATCAGTCACGCCCACCCGTTAGTTATTTTCCATTACTCCTGTCATAGGAATTCAGTAACGCATTTAAGTTAACTTATATAACTCATGTATCTAAGAATAATTCGAGATATGGCAGCATTGAAAAGAACATCTTCTTTGAAGCAAACAATAATCAAAAGCTTTTTTTCTTTAAATTATACTCTCTGGAGTCACAAGATGATGAAAAAAAGGAAAATTTAAATGATGAAAAGTAAACAAACAAAATAAAAATAAAACGATTTTTAACGCGCCAATAATTAGTGTTAATCATCCTAAGTCTGGATAAAGTGTAAAGATTTTAGTATAATCAAGATAATTCCTTAAATTGTTTGCTCATTTATCCTAACATTTATCCGAACTAGGGTTGGTCTCGAATGCTTAGATAATCGGCACTTTACTCTATTTCTACTTGTCTTCCTTTTTAGTTAATTTATTTAGTATTGTGCCAGTTTAATGTAATCAATTTTAGTCAATTTTATTCATTAATGATCATATTTAATAGAACTTACTTTTTTTTCTTAGTAAATCATTATTGAACACAAAGGTATCGGGTAATTATATACATATTTTGTAAACTCCAACATTTTTAACGATTCGCATATAGCGAACAAAAACTTCGGTCCCTTGAAGTTCATTATAATGGGGTTTGGCTGTATAGGATAAATCTTGCAATCGTTTTGAAAAAAAAAAAAAAAAAAAAAAAAAAAAAAAAAAATTGACGGATCTACGCGTTTTAGATACTAGATTCCAAAAAATATATTTTTACAAAAAAAAAAAAAAAAAAAATTGCCATTTGTCCGTTTGTCTGTGTGTCTATCTGTCTATAAACGCTCCATCTACCATACAAATTGAGAAAGAGACTTGTTATTTTCTATGTACTTAATATGTAAGAATGGGACGAAGCGTAATTCAATTCTTCGTTTTTTCATGACCCTGTATTTCATTCAAACTTCAATTCAAAGACATATTTTACTTGGAAATGAGACGCTTAATCCAACGCAGTAAACTGTTAGTTAATATGATTATTATTTTTGAAGCTATAAGGATGTTTCTTTTACACAATTCAGTACTACTTGAGTAGTTTGGCGTTTTATATAAGTTGTCAAAATGGGTTTATCAGTAATTCCCTAATAGAGCATTACTATGTATATTAAAAATATTTAAATATACGTTTACATTTTTTTTTTTTTTTTGAATTGCAATGTTTTTTACAAATAGTTTACAATTTTTTTTATTTTCATATATATTCATATTCATTATGGGTAAGTATTACCATGGCCCACTAGAAATTTTTTTTTAAACATTTTTAAACTTTTAATCCCGGATACACAGTAACGATTTGTGATTTAGCAATTTTGTCTATCAAAGCCTGTTTAATTTTCTCTTTCCCAAACATTATTTCTGGTTTTCATAACTTAAAAAGCGGAATTTTATGCCAGGCTTCTCCATAAAAAAAGTGAATGGAATATTTTAATTTTCCAGAAGTATCAGATATCACATTGGTGCATTTCAAGGATATTGTAAGAAAGTTTTAACAACCAAACATAACTGGAGAGGTACTGTGTGTTGTTTCAAGAATGAGTTTTGACATCAATTTGATGGATTAAAGTTTGGTTTAATAATAAAAAAATTAGTAATTTAAATAAAATGTAGTTATTTAATTTTATTCATATTGCTTTATATTTCTTTTTTATAAAAACTCGCAATATTTTCATATTTTGATCATTTGTTCAAAGGTACCCCTACATAGGGCAGATTTGAACAGAAATCTTCCATTTTTTAAGGCCTTACAACTTATTTAATTTACATGGAAAACTTTTAATTTCTGGTTCATATAATAAATAAATGCATTGTTTTTATTATGTAATATTTGAAACGCAATAAATATAATTTAAATAAGAAATGTATAATTTTTCTAAAAATTTGTTCGAAGGTACCTCCCTCTCTTCTACATAGTATTTTCATATATGAGTGACAATCTGGACTGAAAAATAAGCTTGTCGTTAAACATTAATATAATCTCTTGTTACTCAATTCGCATATCATATTAAAAATATCAGTAGAAATTATTTAGTGAAAGTATATGCTATAATGAACGTTAAAGGGCGAAATGTATTTAAGGTAAGAGTTAGAGGGTAGGTTAAGCAGAATATGTGAAGTAAAAAAATCCAACACAAATGGAAATTTTATAAATTTTTCTATCCTAGAAATCTTTTACGCAACTAACATTTGTAAATACAACATATATTTATTTTAATTTTCCGCATCTGAAATGCAATAAAAAATACAAATATCAGACTTTGTTATTCTTTTTTATCGTACGGGGATAGTTTATCTCAAAATCGGTCAAAAATATTGATTAAAAACATTAAATGAAAGCTTATTTAATTGTGATTATTTTGACACTTCATTTTCACTTTCATTTTGAAAATTAATTTTATTGTTAATTATATTATTATAACTGTACTTTAAATTTTTATATATTTAATTGACAATGAATAATTAGATGAACTTTTAGTGTATAAGATGATTATATCATCAAGATACCTATATATATTACAATTAACAATAGAAGTTTTGCGTTTATAATAATGTAAATAGAGTTCTGTACAGATTGATGATCCTGGCTTGAGGGAGACCAACCTTTTATTTATATAATGTATCATTAAATAATATATAATTATGATAAAGAATAAATTTAGTTAATGTTTTGAAGCAAGATAAGTTACAGTATTTATTAAATTAAGAGAATCCTTATAATCTTTGAATAAGAAATTAATTATTCTGTACATATCTGTAATTTGAATTGTACTGAATAAATCATTAAAGTTAAATGTTTTGATGTATTTAATGTTTTTTAAATTTTTATATTATGTGTTAGTTGTAAACAATTTTTTATACTACAGAATTTATCATTAGTTTTTGCAAGATCTAGATTTTAGTAAGTGTTGTTAATAAATCTTTACTAGCATTATTGTTATATGTATTACATCATATTGTTATGGTACGAAATTTTGAAGGAATTTTATGGAATTTAGGGATAACTACAATATAAGGATGGTTATAGTCATAATTTTTAATTTTCAATAATTTATAATAATGAGCTATATGTCGATTTTTAATGATAGTATCAAGATCTGTTTTATTGAAATTTAAAGTAGTGTTTTTATAGATATTAAATGTAATATTAAATGTATATAAAGATCAATGCGTCGTCTTGCCTAACACACATTTAAAAATCTTTTAAAAAAATAATAAATGGGTAAAAATATCAATATTTAAAAAAGTTGTATGACTTTAAAAATTCAAACTTTTCAACTGATAATTTTAATTAAATACGCTGTTAAAAAATATTTTCCCCCCAAAATTTTCTTTTTGTTCAAATGTAGTTAGTTCACCATTTCAATCATATTTTAAAAAGTTAACAAAATTGTTGAAAAAGTGAATTGTCCCCTTAAACTATACTTAAAATATCCCCTTAATATATTCCTGAATTGAAATTTGAATGAAATACACGGTCATAAAAAAATCTAAGAGTATGGGAAATAGAATTACAAATATCTCGGCAACTAATTAATTATGCAATAAACTTCATTCTTCATTTAAAATTTATGTTTTTTACATTTATTCCTTATAATAAAAAAACGAAGATTTTTATACCTATCATCGGAACGAATATTTCGAGAGTCCGAAAAAAAAATTAATTCTAGATAATTGAGGTTACTGATATTTAATCGGCTTCTACTTATTATTACATACTAAGTACACACCAAATTTCAACTCTCCTTCTCTTTTTTAGGGAGATAGAGCGTTTACAGTCACACAGACAGACGAACGGCAATTTTTTTTTTTTTTACTAATCTTTTTTCACTTGGCGAATGTTTTTTATGAGCTCATAAGCTATGTCTGTGTGCCCGGGAGCTTATGTGCCCGTCCGTTCAGTATTTGCGTATGTGCGTAACGCAATAACTCATGATAAAAATATCCGATTCACTTGAAATTTTGGTTATAAGTATATACTGATAAGGCGCTTCCCTGATTAGTTTTTGAAGTTAATTCGATATTTATAAGAAAGGGATCGGGGGCTGATGCCCCTTCCCTTAACTTGTATAGATAGGTTTTTATATGATAAAAACGATTGGTTGAGGGGGTTCAGTGATTAAGTATAAAAAGGGGAAATAGGGAGAGCTATCCCCCCTCTTAACTTGTTTTTTAAACGGCATTAACCCTTGAAAATATAAGGCTGTAATGAACAAATAGTATGCGTAGCCTGTGAACTCAATGCCGTCAGTTTTAACTGGGCAATATTTTTTTAGGTGCGTTCGTAATTATGTAAATACGTAGCACCTATTGTTGTCGCTCAGTCCGTCCGTCTGTCTGTCCGCATATAACAACGCAAAACTACCCAACCGAATCGTTTGAAATTTAAAATACATAATTATTACATAATTTTGTCGAGTCATTTCAAATTTTATGAAAATCGGATGGATAGATCAATTACAGGGACAATCAAAAGGATTCCGTTACATTACGATGAATGGGGAAAAAAGGATCATATGCATTTTAATAGTTTGAAATTTAAAACGTATATTTATTACATAATTTTGTCGAGTCATTTTAAATGATTATGAAAATCGGATGCATAGATCAATTACAGGGACAATCAAAAGTATTCCGTTACATTACGGTCAATGGGGAAAAAAGTTTCAAATGCAGTTTAACCCTTTGAAATTTAAAACGTATAATTATTACGTGATTTTGTCGAGTCATTTCAAATGTTATGAAAATTGAAGGCATAGATCAATTACAGGGACAATCAAAAGTATTCCGTTACATTACGGTCAATGGGGAAAAAAGTTTCAAATGCATTTTAATCGTTTGAAATTTAAAACGTATAATTACTATGTAATTTTGTCGAGTCATTTCAAATGTTATGAAAATCGGATGAATAGATCAAATACAGGGACAATCAAAAGGATTCCGTTACATTACGGTCAATGGGGGAAAAAGTTTCAAATGCATTTTAATCGTTTGAAATTTAAAATGTATAATTATTACATAATTTTGCGAGTCATTTCAAATGTTATGAAAATCGGATGGATAGATCAATTACAGAGACAATCAAAAGTATTCCGTTACATTACATTTGAACATAATAGAATCGATATTAATCTATGAAGTATGTACTAAAATATACATTCTGTATAATCTCTGATGCAAAAATATTTATTATTAAATTAAAGGGCCACACAAATGTATTCCACTAAATAATGTTATACGGGAAAACATTGTTTGGGGCGTGTTTTAATTATATTAAACTACTTCACATTTTATGAATAAGATATACGTTAATGAAGTATAATAAAAATTATTCCCTGCATATTTACAGGAACACAAAGTTTTCGACCACTATTCAAAGTATGCTCTACTATATCAGCAAGATCTGAATATTTTAAAACTTCATTATCGTACGAACGCACCTAATTTGCTATGCTTCAAGTGCATTTTCCAACTTGTTATTTTTAATTAGCCAAATTACTAACGTTGGTCAAATGTCAGCGAGAACACTGCCTATATTTCATATGGTGGCTAAGTAAAAAACAGACACAAGAGATTCCATTTCTATACAAATACTAAAGTTTTGGACTGTGAGACTTAATTCTTTATTATTATTATTATTTTTAAATGCTGATAATAAAAATTTAAATTAAACTTTTAAAATTACCTTGTAAAAAAATTTCTTGTAAAAGAAAATTAAAATGTAACAATAAAAGACAAAAAGTCTACTTATGTATTCAAACGAAGAAAAAAATGCGTTTGTGTCTTTTAAGTGCAAATGTTACATAATCCAAAACTAAATTTGAAATAGGATTATTTCAGAATCTCTTTTTAAAAAGTTGACCAGTTTCTATTTTATTTTTATTTATTTTATTTTATTTTTGTTTACATTTTAATTTTTATTTATTTATTTATTTTTTTTTTTTATATATCATAAAACATTTTCACTCCATTTGCGTATTTTTGAACGCTTCTGACGTCACAGTTTTAATCTTTTTATAATCAGTTAGTTAATAAAATGTTCTTTCAAATGAAGTTTGAAACAAATTTTAACTAGTTACTGAAAACTGAAGAACGCAGTTTGTGTATTTTTATTCACGAAAGACATAGGGTTTTTAAGACGATGGGACAAACTTTGAAAAGTGACACAGCTCATTTGCATTAATTTTCATAGAAAAAAAATCGCAATTCATTTATTCAGTGGAAAATGTAGATATTTCGCGCCTGTCCAAATCCGGATTTTTATTTATACTTTAAGAAGAATGAAGATATTTTAAAGCAATTTTCATTAAACTTATCTTGCTTTAATCCCATGGGAACGAGCGACCAGCATACTTGCTGCATAAAGTGATAAGAACTTTTTATTTTTTTCACCGGTAAATTTTACTTTATTTAATCCAAGTATTTTCCCGATTTAATTATATTAAAACTTCTGTTTTGAAAAACGTTTTTAAAAGATTAAAAATTTTGTAAGTGAAAACTGATGAATTTAGGAAAAGTGGAAAAAGCGCACAGTAGACTCGCATCGGGTCAAGTGATATACGCTTTTATCCACAAACCGGGCCTGGTTAACTTTCAGTGTTTTGGGTTCAGATCGATTTAGGATTAGGTTTTGTCTCTTGCGGATCGGATTCGGATTGACCCAATTTTTCAAAAGAATGTCCAAATTTTCTCTTCAGATGCAAACTCTATTTACAATAAAATCGCCATAACAAACCCTCCCGAATATGGGACACCATTTTTATCGAATATTTTATAAATTTCTAACAATTATATAATTGTTTGTGTCTGAATAATGAACTGTTCCAATCAGCATTACATATGTCATAAACAATCACAAATACGATAAATGGGCTTTTGTGTGTATTGAAAACGAAATCCTTTGATAATAACATACGCGGATTCATATTTATTAGGATGAGCGAAGCGAATCCTCTACTAGTCCACTCAAATTACAATTTGTCGTACGCTTTACAAAAAAACTATTGAATATTTTAACTTCAAATTAAACACAAAAATAAATCATGATCTGTAGATTTGCAGAATATAATTTTTTTACAGTAAAACGTTAAAAAAGTTATTATTTTAATTAATTTATTTTACATGCATTTCCAATACGGACGCATTTTAGCAAATAAATAAAAAATGAAACGCGTATATTTTCAGAAAAAAAAAGTTTAAATCATGGAGTAAATAATTATAGATAGAATCATGATTAATTTATTAAATAAAACATGTTTTCATTATCCCGCAAAATCGTTTGCACAGATGACACTTAAACATTTCAAAAGAATTGTATTATGGATTTTTTTTTTTTTTTTTTTTTTTTTTTTTTTTTTTGTAAACTGGCAACAAAGTAATTGTAAACAAATAAAATTAATTCTTAAATTTGTTATATAAATGAAAAATTAAAAGATCTGCGTGAAGTTGTTGGTTCAAGCTCTTTATAAATATTTTTGCGAAGGTCGTATTGTGGCTAAATAATATCGACTCATTAATCAGAAGGATTTTATAGAAAAATAAGACTTTAATAAGTTCGCAAACACAACAATAATTATTCGTGAAAACGTCACTGCGAGAATGAGAGAGCGCTTCGTTAAAAGGTAATTCCATTAATTGAGTTGCCATTCGCAGAAAGTAAAAAGTTCTCCCACGCGGAGAGAATTACAGCAATTCTCATACGCTAACATGTATAAAAACGAAGAAATTAAAATAAAATGTTTTACAGTTAAAAATTCATAGTATCAACGAAAGCAGATTTCAAATGTTTTTTCCAGAAAATAGGATTTTGAAGAAGTAACTTTCTTCAAGCTTTCTTCAAATATATTATTCTAAAATAGCTATCAAAGATTATCGGATGTTGATTACAAAGATTGGAAACATGCATATTTCAAACAATTAAAAAACACCAGTGGCTACTTGAAATTGTAAAAACATCTTTAAAAGAGCTTTTAGTTGAAAATTTAAAAAAAAAATTTAAAAGTTTGCTTCGAAAATATCTTATTATGTCAGTTTTACATCATAAATAAAAAATTAAAATGCGCCAAAACATAAAATAATGTTTTTGTTTAATAAAGATGCAAAAATAATAATAATAAAAAATATTGTTACTTTCAAATATCTGTTTTATAAAATAATGCTTCGCGAATCCAAACAAAGCATGGCTTTTGCTAGTATGTATTTATTGTTATCTGAGATGTAATTCTGTTTTAACTTTTAGTGAAAATCCCAATAATAAGAGTTTCAGAAATCTAAATCTTATTCGCAAGGAACATTCTCGAGTGAATCCAACACGCAGAAAGAAAATTAGAGTCAAGCCTTCCCAATGTTCAACTCTCATTGTGGAGGGGGAGGGGGGGACATATACCCGGAGAAATGAAATGCCCCCTCTCGAAAAATTTGAGACAATATCTTTTCAATGGTCAAAAAGTGTCTACCTTTCCCGGAACTCGATAATGACTCTCACCCGGAGTCACAGAAATATCTCCTGTAGAAAACTGTTTGAATTTAACACTAACTCTACTAATAATAATAAAAAAAAGATCTAGCCCGAATCAGCGATTCTATATTCTATTAAACGATCTCGAGGTTTTTTGCTACATTTGAAGATTAAAGAACATAGACACGTCCATTTTTCTGTATAAAAAATAAAATTTGTATTAAAAAAACAATTGTGTAGTTTTCCTTTTGCAATTGCATTAAAACATTAAGTAAGTACCTTTCATTCCGGAATGCGAGCCAGAATTCAAATTGAATTGTCAGGTTCGGGTCGGATAGCATTTAGAATTATTAGATACATAACATTTTGAAATAATGAACATCGGCAATGTTTGATTGAGTGTGGGGGGAGGATAACGCTGGATTATGAGGGACACGAATGATTTGAAATCCGAGCCCAAAAACACGCTATTAGGAAATTGTCAATTACATTTTAGAATTGTTTTAAGATTAATTTTCTCATTTTAAAATATCTCCTTACGCAGAAATAAGTATTGATCCTAAATAATTTCTCATGACAGCGTTCACGTCCGCGAAAGAGTCTGGTAAATATGCAGAAAATAATAAATTTTGCATAAAGAGGTATAAGTATGCATTTAATTAAATTATGTTTCACACAATCATGTTTACATAAGGCATGTTTAAACAAAATTTGCATAGTGAATGAAAGTTTAAATTTCTCCTCATGCTTTTAGTCTTAGTAATAATTTTATTTTAAGAATAAAATACATCAAAAATGGATAGAAATATGAGTATAATTCCTAAATGAAAATACACGAGTTACATACTATACATTAGAGATGAATTTCGGTTCCTTATTTTAGCTCTTTTCAACAAAATTGAAAAGTTCTTATGCATTTGGTTTGTCTGTCTGTCCACGACCTAACTCTCGTAAATATATTCGGATTTTCATGAAAGTGATTAAAGATTATTTTGGGTTACCAAAGAGCATGTTTGGTATTGAATATGAAGTATGTACGATTGATGGTTCATTTACAGGGACATTCAAAAGAATTCGATTACATTATGCTATATGGAGAAAAATTGTTGGCGAGTATTTTAATGACATTATGCTATATTAAATGTATCGAAACTGATATAAATCACTGATTTTCACTACGATCAAGTTAAAACAAAGCATGCATAGCATTTTTTATTAATTTACAGGGACACACAAAAGAAACCGGTTTTGTATTATAATTGCTGGAGAGTACGCTTTAAAATTCGGTATACGCTTTTAAATTTAATTAGTTTTTTGTATAGTACTCTTTGTTTTTAAATTGTATACCTCATATACAAGGCTGCACAAAAGTATTCGCACATCACTCTCCTTACTAGAGGAAATTGTAGAAGGGGAATTTTCATCTGAAGTATATGAATCTTTTAAATGAACTAAATTTTGGAATGCACTTTGTTAATAGATACAAATCTCTATATTATATACAGAGTTGTTAAAAAAAACTTCCGGTTGTAGATAGTAACAGCTGAAATTCGGTTTTGACATGGCTTATGCATTTCCATATGGTGACATGAGACGTAATATTTTAATTTTTTTTTAACGGTGCAGTTTTGTTCATCATTCTGAATGTATTGAAAGGTGCTTCATAATCTATGCTTGACGCATGATTTTTTCTTTTTCTCTTTCAATTTCTTTTCTTTTGAGTTCGAGCCAGACCATTTAAAATTCGAGCTTGAAAACTTTTGCGTCACCAAAACCTTAGTCCTTTACCCAAAGCAAGCAGTAGAAAATTACTAATAGCATTTTAGAATTGTTACAAGCTGAATTTTCACATTTAAAAATGTCTTTTTAAATAAAAATTATTATTAATCTTAAATATATTCAAACTGCTTTTCAAAGAATTGTAAAACTTTTTGAGAAAACTTTTTTTAACAAAACTTTTTAAAAGTCTTATTTATTGTAATTCTTTTTTTTCTTTCTTTTTTCTTTTCTTTTTTTTCTTTTTTCTTTTTTCTTTTTTTTTAAATCTTGAGCGAGTTTTACTGTAATTAAAAATTTACTATTTTAAAAGTATATTCAGGAACATGAAAAGCAATAAATGATGTCATGAGAAAATTTATTAAGATTAGTGCTTAATTTTTATTTAAGAAGATATTTTTAAATGTGAAAATTCAGAAATTTCAAAATTCTAAAATGCTTTAACAATAATTTTTAAGAAATTTACGCTATATTCTTGTTTTTCAAATAACAATTTTTTTCCGTTGTTCGATTTGTGAATGAATTAAGTTTCCGCTCTGAGTCCGAGCTCGAGCTGAATCGATCTCATCGCTATTTCCTTTACGATTTCTTTTTGTTGCAATGTTTTCGGCTACTTCTTAAAACTTATCCTTCATTCTTTTAAACACCCTGTATAATCCATTTTCATAAGTATTACGCCAGAATAATAGTTTGAACCATAATTAATTTTCTTAATAATAAAAATGTATAATTTAGTTTTATATACCTATTTAAAATTAAGTGATTTTAGTGTTCAAATATTTGTACAATTTTTTTTACTCACATTAACAGAATCGATTTACTCCAAATCTTGATTAATCACTCGTTATGACAACAAAATACTGATGAACTTTTAACCAATATTTTTTTAGTTCAAAATCAATTAAGTGAAAAAAATAAAGAGAAAAACTTTGGAATTTTTTTATAATAAATAACCTAGTCGTTAGGGACCACTGTATTATTTACCTATCATAAATATGCATAATATAACATATGAAAATAAAACATGTGTAAACTATTTATAAAATACTTCGCAATTCCAAAATAAAATTTAAACGTATGTTTAAATATATTTAATATATAGTCATTCTCTGTTACGGAATTGTGGGATTACTTGATTATTCCGTCGATCCATTTCGAAAAATTATGTAAATCGCCTAACTACTCGTAAATTACACAAATTGGAATAATTTTTGTTTTAAATAACGAAGTAACAAATAAATTAGTAAAAGATTAATAAAAATACAAGCAAAACGTCGAATTAAACATCACTTGATGATGTAAGAAACACACGTAACTTGTAACATGTTTAATGTTAAGTGAATGCGACTTTTAGGATAAGCCATTATTGGCATTTATTTTTATGGTTTGGGGACAGTTTTTTTTTTTTTTTTTTTGGTCGACGGTTAACTTAACCAAATTACGTTAAAAAAAAAAAAAAAAAAAAAAAAAAACATTCGTATAACTTAAAATAAAAAAAAATATCGTATTATCAAACAGTTTAGTGCGCTGAATAAAGCGTCTCATTTCCAATTAAAATGTATGTTTTAATTGAAATTTGAGTGAAATACAGGATCATAAAAAATCAAAGAGTGTTAAAAATATAATTAAAAATATCTCGGCAACAAATTCAACTTCATGCTTTATACAAAATTTATGTTTTTTTAATAAAAAAAATTCGAAATTTTTTATATACTTTTCATTAGAACGAATATTTTGAGTGTCCAAAAAAAAAATAGTTCAGAATAATCGAGGTTACTGATATTCAATAGGCTTCTTTCTATTATTACATACTAAATACGCACCAAATTTCATGGCTCTATCTCAATTTGTTCGGGAGATAGAGCGTTTACAGACAGACAGACATGCAGACAGACGGACGGATTTTTTTTTTTTTTGCTAAAAATATGTTTTTCGGAATCTTTAGTGTCTGAAAATTGTAAATCCGTCAATTTTTTTTCGATTTTCAAAACGATTGCAAGACTTACTCTATACTTCATATGATGGGTAAGTAATGAACAAAAGTAAGATAAATAATAATAAAAAAATAAATAAATAAAGTGAAATATATTTAAAATAGCTTTGCTTTTTACTTACCCAGCATATGTAGTATAGGGTAAGTATTGCAATCGTTTTGAAAATCGAAAATTTTTTTATGACGGATTTACACGTTTCAGATACTGGAGATTCCGAAAAAAATTTTTGCCGTCTGTCTGTAACCGCTCTATCTCCCGAACAAATTGAGATAGAGACTTGAAACTTTGTATGTGCTTAATATGCAAGAATGGGACGAAGCCTATTTAATATCAATAATCTCGATTTTCCGGAACTATTTTTTTCGGACTCTCGAAAAGTTCGTTCTGATGAAAGGTATACAAAAATTTTCGAAATGTTTTGTTTTAAGGAGGGGACGTAAAAGGCAATAAAATAACACAAATTTTGCATAAAGAACGAAGTCGATCGGATTATTAGTTGTCGAGATATTTGTAATCCTGTTTCCCACATTCTTCGATTTTTCATGACCCTGTATTTCATTCAAATTTCAATTCAAAGATGTATTTCAATTGGAAATGAGACGCTTAATCTGACGCAGTAAATTGTTAGTTAATATGATTATTATTTTTGGAGCTATAAGGATGCTTTTTTTTACGCATCCGGTACTACTGGCGTATTTTGGAGTTTTATGTAATTTGTCGAAATCGGCTCATCAGCAATTCATTGATAGAGCATTACTATGTATATTAAAACTATTTAAATATGCGTTTAAACTTTATTTTGGAATTGCGAAGCATTTTATAAATAGTTTACATGCGTTTTATTTTCATATTTTATATTATGCGTATCCATGATGGGTAAGTATTACGGTGGTCCCCCAACGACTAGTCTGTTTTTGTAATGAATTGGTGTGAAGAATTTAAAAGGCATGAAAAAAATATGGTAAAAGGTTGCTTTGGTTTTAACTTGGTAAGAATTTGTTTAAATTGAAACTGGGTCTCAATTCAATACTAGGCCGTAAAACACATTTCATATTGCAACCAGACTTACTCTATGTCTATATAATAGAAGTCGCCAATCAGTCGGTCTACTGAAAACCTGGACATTATTTGTAATTTTATGTTTTATTAATAACAAAAAAATATATACTATTCTTATATTTATAAATTTCTAGATATTTAGTTTGTAATGATAATTGCAGTAATAGTAAATGTTATTTATTATGTATTTTAAAAACGATAATTTTTAATTTTTTGTAATTCAAAAGACAAAATTTCTTATTTTTCTACTTTATGTATTATAGCTGGATAGAAATATGTTTAATTATCATCTGGATATTAACCTTAATTCTATTAATGCCTATAGATTTAGGTATGGAATTAAATAATCTAAAATACGAATTGTCTATTCTCCCATTAGCCCTTCAATGCACCGTGTTACCACATCTGGCACATAAAACCACTATAATTCTCATTATGTGCCAGAAATTTGGCCAATAATGTCTCTATCATTAATCAAAAATAGTCCTAGGATAGGAATAACAGTTATTTTGCCCATGTTAAATGGTTGCATTTGGGGGGGGGGGGGGGAATGTTTTTTTTTTTTTTTTTTTTTTAAAGCTATTAAGGCAAAACTAACTTTTATTATTTTTACTGAATACTGTTACTCTGGAATTATTAATATAAATAAATTTGCAGAGTGTAAGCTGATAAAACTGATTAATTTTAAGCCCAGTTAATTGCAATATCGAACAATACGATACTTAAAAACCCCAATTAAGTATATAGGGACACGCCATAAAATGTCACGTTTTAACTGAAAATTTTGAAATATAATTTTTATAATTATTTTTCTCATTATTTGGCCTATAAACAGATTTCAAATATTTTTTTTCATAAAAATAGAAAAAAGTAAAAAGTTAAGGCAACATTTTTCTATAATTGTGTCGCAACTCACAACACGGAAATGCATTCGATTCAGGTATGTCGTAAAAATATGAAATGTTTTTTTATGCTGTGTTTCTCAAACTTTATTCTTATGTGACTTATCTTAAACCGTGAAAGCTTTTTGCGACACATCTAATGTGTTTCAGTACTCTGATGGTACATTTGGTTTTTAAAAAAGTTTTTTTTTCATTCCTGATTTTTAACTGAATTACACGCATAATAAAATTACTATTTAACTCCTATCAAAGTTTAACAGTAAGTAACCTGACAGTTTCATTACGATAGCATTTGATTTTTTAATTAGTAGTTGCTTTTAAATTAATCAAGTATTGAAAACTTGATGACTTGCTATTTTGTATTACTTATAAACAATTCCTATACATATAAGGTGACAAATCAACCTATTGGAATAAAGTCAGAGAATTTTTTAATTGTAATTGAAAACATAATTTTTTTTAAAGTAAGAGTTCAATTAAAAATATTGTATGAATAGATAAGGTATTTATTTTTATTTACTACGTCACGATTTTCGTGAAAAAATAACAGCATTAAGTATTTCCCCTTTTTTTTTCTTTAATTTTGCGACTTATAAATTTTTCCATCAATTTTATTTTTATCAGTCTGACGCTGAAACATGGAACTTAAAATGGTCTGTTTGTTCTCTCTCTCTCTATATATATATATTTTAAATTTAATCTTATGTTTTCATAAGTTATTTAATTATTACATAATGGATATCTCGAACTTTCTTTTATTGTTCATATAAGGATAATTTTTCTTCTTTTTCTTTTTGCAGAAAATAATAGCATATTTTTCCTAGTATATATGTATCTTCTTGATAGTCTTAGAAAATTTAGCAGAAATTGAAGATTGGTTCAATTTATTTGGTTGAGAATTCTCTGTAAAATCTATTAACTTAAATAATAATAATACGAATCTGTAATTTAAAAAAAGTATTGTTGGGCATCAAATTGCAAATTATGAAGCAACAGAATGCAAAACCTATAGTTCTCCCTCCTATTTCTATAAAATATTTCATTATATAAATAAAATATTTTATCACCAATATTATTACAGAAATCATTCTGTCAAGAGTGGGATTTAAATCCAAGCTCTCATCTAAGAACCACAATTTATACCTGCTCTCATAGATTCAATTTAACACCTTCTGGATTTAAATCCAAGCTTTCTTCCGAGAGCCACAATTCATACCTGCTACCTACGTACAAATTAACACCCTTCTAGATTTAAATTTACATATGCACCGGGCTTCCATTTCGATTTTTAAATTTACCATTGCAGTAGCGCCAACTTATGAAAAATATTGGGTGGCCTCAAAGGTTTTTTTTTTTTTTTTTTTTTTTTTTTTTTTTTTTTTTTTTTTTAAATAAAATAATGCATACATTTTCCCCCTCTTAACCCTTACGGTAGCGGAGTAAACCTGTTTGAAATAATTAACTTACTGCAGAATTTATAAACAAATTTATTGGAAAATACGAACTTCCTTATTTTCAGATATGTTATAAAAAGAAAATTTAAATTAAATATTCTGAGTGCCAGTAAAATACAAATTAGATGTCCTTTTTTAAGGACACTACCCTCGAAAGGGTTAATGAATGTTTGTGTGGAGACAGATGCGGAGGAGCGAAATGAATGTTTGTGTGGAGACAGATGCGGAGGAGCGAGTTACTAAAGATGATAATTCAAAATTAATTTTCTTTTTCCCATGAAAAACATAAAATTATTATACTTTAATAGATATTTCTTATGTTTTTATGAGTTCTTTATTATATATATATTAATATTTGTTATGAATAACATAAAAATGGCTAACTATTGAAAGTGCAAAAATCTAAATATCAAGATAAAAATACAGTTTAGTCACCTAAAGCTTTATAAATTGAAAAATATTAAAACAGATGGGAAAATAGTCAGGAAATTCGTTTTTCAAAGAAATTTAACTATACATTCGCTGAAGGAGCTTTCAATACTCTTCTATATCTTATTGGTCTGCTTACTATTTTTTATACATAAATAAAATAAAATTTCACTTCATCGATTAAATAAATAAATATTGAATTGAAGCGATTACATAAATAAAATTAAATTTCATTTAAGCAATTAAATAACTAAATATTGAATTGAATCGATTGAAATTGAGTGATCGGTGCGATCAAATTATAGGGGCTCGCGCCCTAACGGGTCCATTATACACTGGTGTCCAAAAGTTAAGCATAATTGGTAATTAAGTAATTATTTTTAAGTAATGAAAGAAATATGAATGGGAATGTGCTGAAACTCCAGGTGTGTAAACAAAATAGTACGCGTCATATATTTTCGCGAAGAGTTTTCCCCGAAATCGAACAGGGGACCGTCAACAAATTGAAAAAGAACGAAGATCTTTTGGATAACCCTGTAGAAACTAATGTAGCAAAAGCGTTCAAACTGCACATTATGATTAATTGGCTTATTGTAATGTACTGTGTTAATTTTTACAAGGATAGCATGTATACTCGTAGAGAAATTAAGGTTTTTATAAAAACAGTCCTAAATTTTTCCAAGTTTTTTGCTTATAATTTGCAGAGTTCTTATTATAAAATAATGTTCTTTTCTGAAAATATGACAAACATCATTGTACACAATACCCTGTCATCAGAATTTAAAAATAATAAAAATTGTATGAAAAATGAGTATGTTTAGTAAATAATTTTTCATTGCGCATGCGTCAACGATATCAAAATGTCATTTGCATATTGTGTTAGCTAAATGTATAGAGCAACTTCTGTAAAAGTTTCAAAAACATAGCTTGAAAATTCTGAAAATGGGAGCCTATAGAATCAACTCAAAATCCTTTATTCCCTAAATGAAGCAAAAAGATGAGGGGCTGTATCCATATTCCATTGTTTAGTGCCTACACAATATTGCACGTACAGCTATATTTAGATAAAACCCCTGATTTTTTTGCTTCCTTTAGGAATAACGGATTTTGAGTTGATTCTGTAGGCTCCCATTTTCAGAATTTTCAAGCTATGTTTTTGAAACTTTTACAGAAGTTGCTCTATACATTTAGCTAACACAATATGCAAATGACATTTTGATATCGTTGACGCATGCGCAATGAAAAATTATTTACTAAACATACTCATTTTTCATACAATTTTTATTATTTTTAAATTCTGATGACAGGGTATTGTGTACAATGATGTTTGTCATATTTTCAGAAAAGAACATTATTTTATAATAAGAACTCTGCAAATTATAAGCAAAAAACTTGGAAAAATTTAGGACTGTTTTTATAAAAACCTTAATTTCTCTACGAGTATACATGCTATCCTTGTAAAAATTAACACAGTACATTACAATAAGCCAATTAATCATAATGTGCAGTTTGAACGCTTTTGCTACATTAGTTTTGACAGGGTTATCCAAAAGATCTTCGTTCTTTTTCAATTTGTTGACGGTCCCCTGTTCGATTTCAGGGAAAACTCTTCGCGAAAATATGTGACGCGTACTATTTTGTTTACACACCTGGAGTTTCAGCACATTCCGATTTATATTTCTTTCATTACTTAAAAATAATTACTTAATTACCAATTATGCTTAACTTTTGGACACCAGTGTAAGTTGGCGCCACTGTAGCACTGATGTGCTTTATAATGTATGATGGTAATTATAGTTAAGGGATATACAGTGTCAGCAAAAAAAATCTTGACACTTAAACCACACTCAATGTTCGAATGTTTTATTCTATTTTTTCAAGTTTTAAATAGAAGAATCGTGTAGGAGCTTCTGTCACACATTGATTAAACCATTAAAAACCTTGTCCTAGTTTGATCCAAATTTTGGAGCTCAATAGCTGCCACTGTAAGATGGTGAAAACTTGAACCAAAATTTGGAGCTCCTGCTGAAGCATAGTTCCAATGGTTGGAACGAGAATGAAATAGGAAGCTCCAAATGCTGGTACGAGATTTCATCATCTTAAGGCGGCAGCTACTGAGCACCAAAATTTAGATCAAAGTAGAGCACAATTTTTAACAGTGTAATTGGAGTGGTGTCCCTTGCAGCTTAACATGATTTAGAGTTCTCCTTTTATTTTATTTTTTAGTTCTGATAGTGACCAGAATAGAGGTTATTTTTTTCATTCTTTTCTCTACAAAAACTAACTCTTCTGGTGCATATAATCGACGTAAACAATTTATAATTGTTGAACAACCTCGTGCTTTAACTTTATTAGAACAAAGCGTTTCTGTAAGTCTTAGAGCCGTAGATTTACAAGCATCAGGGCGAACTATCTATGTCCTAAAAAAAGCAAGCCCGATTTACCACATGACAGTACATCAAAACGAAAAATCGGTTAAGAAAAAGACTGGGAAAGACAAATTTGGTATTTTTTTTAAAGTGACATACTGTTACTAACTATAACAACTGCAGAAATAAAAAAGAAACATTACTGATGAATGTATCAGTAAGGACCATCAGTCACAAACGTCACATTTTTTAATAAGTGTCAATTTTTTTCTTTTTTTTTTTGGGGGGGGGGGCACTGTGAATGAGTTTTTAAAATAATGTCTAAAACGTCGTTGTCTATGCCTGCTAAACTCTATTTCTATAGTTACAAAACACCTTAGTAATGGCATTTTTAACGTTAAGCCTATTTTGGAGCAAAATTATGACGATTGAAAATTCATAAATGCGATTTGTAAATGCTATTGCTTATACTGAAAGCAATCCCTAGTCGTATACATTCTTTATAATTTATTTAGGAAAGTTAAATTATTCAATATACATTTCAGCAATAATAAACATAATAATGACATATAACAAATATTAATAGATGTAGAATCCTGGCCAAAGATATATCCTTTTTAACATGCACATTCGCTCATTTTTGTTCAATTTAAAATAATTTTAGCAATTACATGACATTTTGCATGTATTGAATGACAATAATTTTACGGAATGCCAATGCACTGTCTTTCGAAGTACACCCCCTCTTAAATCTTATGCCTGAGTGCTGACACAGTAATGGCAGCTGCAGACTGAAAGTTTTTTTTTTTTAACGTAAGTACGATCTCTTAAATTTAGACATCAATATTTTATAAAAGATTTCATTAAATAGTTTAATCTAAAAAATTGACGCGAAAAAAGACATAGTATTGGGGGGGGGGGGGGTGTACAGCGAAGGACAATGCATTGACATTCAGCCAAATCATCGTCATTCAATACATGACAGCAAAAATGTCATGCAGTTGTTAAAATTACCTTAAAATAAACAATAGTAGGCGAATGTGCATGTTTTAACAAATTTATCATTTTTTTTTTTTTTTTTTTTTTGGCCAGGACTGTAAATTTTGAAGTGGGTGAAAAAAATCTGGGCCAATATTCGAACCAGGGATATATGGGCTGAAACTGTCAATGTTTGACAGAATCCAACGTTTCCTGCAGCTCCAAAAATAACGTCTGTATTTTTGGAGTATTGTGTATTTTTGGAGAGTGTATTTTTGGTATTTTTGTCAGGATTTATTCTGTTGAGCTGATTCATGATATCAAAATCAGATACTGTACTCGTTAAAAGTTATTTGGCGAAAATAGTCCTCCAGATTCGTCCGGGATGGCTCAGTCGATACAGCATTGGCGGTTTCAACCAAGATAACCCTGGTTCTAATGACTTTTTTCGCCCACTTGGAAATTTACATCTGTTATAATTCATTTACCAAGTAAAAATTGTTTTGAAAATTAATATAATAAATATGTTGACTAAAATTTTGAAAAAAGAAAACTGTAATTAATCGAAATGCCTTATATCCCGCACAGATATATAACATTCACGCGAAAGTCAACAGCGTAGCAGTACTCTTGAACAGTCATCTACCTAACTACTGGCCAGTGTTGGGTATGAACGCGCTCACTGAACGTAAACTCACGAGTTTCGCTCACTATTTGTGAACTTTGAACTGAACTTCGCTCACTATTTTATAAACGAGTTTGAACTGAACGGAAACTCAAAAAATAGACGAGTTTGAACGAAATTTACGTTCAAATTTACGTTCAATTTTTTCATAATTTATTTAAAATTTTTCCAGACCTTAGTACACTTTTTCCCTCTTTCAAATGCCATTTAGAGGCATACACGAGCCTCAGGACAAGTTAAGTCTGGATAGCATACTTCTCTGGGTAGTATCCTAGTCTTACTTCTTCTGCAGACTCGGGTCGCGCCGAACCAGACCTGGCCTGTATACAATTTCGCCGAAAATAGATATATACAGTAAACTTTCTGTACAAGGTGGACTGTGTTTTATTTCTCCATAACATGGAAGATGGATTAATGATACTAATGATAGCTGAAACATTTACATACAACTAACAAAGGTTCATTAAAAGCATAAACATCGCAGCCTACGGCACTTCTGCATAAATGGAGATTATAAACAGACTAAGGTAAGTTTTTTTGGCCAGAACTCTTCCGTAAGGGATATGATCATCCGTTCTATCGATGTCCTGTAGAAATGTACTCGGGGTCGGGCCGGGTTCGGTGCAAAATTTCAACATTTTTCCCGGGTCGGGCCAAGCTCAGCCCTTGTTTTTAGCGATTATACCGGGCCGGGTCGGGCCTTGTTTTTAGCTATTATATCGAGCCGGGTCGAGCCTTGATTTTAGCTATTATATCGGGCCGGGTCGCTAAATTTTCTCTACGAGCCAGGCTGGGCTCGGGCCGAAATTTTTATTTTAATTTCGGGCCGGACATTTTTTTTTCTATGGATCGGGCCTGGACATTTCCGTCCGTGCATACCTCTATCTTACATATCGAATAATCAAATGATTAGTTCACAAAATTTTGTAAATTTGGACAATAATATCCAAACATTAAAAAAAAAAAAAAAAAAAAAAAAAAAAAAAAAAAAAAAAAAAAAAAAAGGTGAACTTTTTAGTGAACTTCGTTCACTTTTACAAATGAGTTTGATTTGAACGAGTTCGTTTGAAAATTTTTGAGTTTGAACGTGAACTTAAATCACTTTTCAGAAATTGAACGTGAGTTTGAGTTAGTTCATTTATTTTGTGAACGTGCCCAACACTGCTACTGGCCACATTACAGGGTGCTGCAATTCTGTATTCGGATGGGTTGATTGATTGCTTGGTTATGAATGCTGCGTCATTTTTTACTAAACAAACTTGGATCTCCATGGAGAGTGAAATATAATCCACTGACCTTCCATGTCTAATGTTCGTATTTACCATCCACGTCAACCTAGATAAACCTGGGTTGAACGCTCAAATGATAATTCCCATTAATTTGATTGGACGTGATAGCGACCACTGAGCTCGACAATAATACGGAGAGCTAACTCCCTATTCTGATACATTGAATCCAGCGGTCCGCACATGAATACAATGCCAAAGCATTTCCGACGAAAACATGCAAATTCTTTTCTTATACGCAGTATTTTCTCTTGTTCGATAAATGTTTAAACTAATATTTTCCTATCAAAATTCTTCGAAAAATAGTTCAACTGCGAAAGTAACTTTAAAACTTTCATCAAATGATTCGATATTTATTAAATGCTTTATTTAATTTAGCCGCATTTTTTGTATGTTTATGGAACATACAGGGTGAGCAAAAAGTCCGTAAAAACTTTAAAAATTCATAAAAACCGAAAAATAACCGAAATGAAAAACGGTTTGCAGGGTTAGTATCTATAGGTCGCGGGGATTTTTTAAGGACATGAAAAAAAATAATTCAAAAAACAGCCAATAGGTGGCGCTGACGTACCCAAATCAAAGAGAAGATACCCAAATAAAGAACAGAATGTTTCCTCAAACCGCCGAACAAGCTTTATGAGGCTTGCCGCTGTTAAAGGCCCCTTTCTCGTCCTCAAATCCTTTTGAAATCGGAATTTACGCAAAGCAATAGTCGCTGATTCCTTGTTCATGTAAAATAACTTCACCAACAAAGCTTTGTCCTTTGCAGTGAGCATCCTTGATCAAGTTCACGGCTCACAATGGTGAACTAGTTGTGGATTAGGAGCGCAAGCTCTTATAACCGGTTCATTTGCATATTTCCGCGGAAATCGCAAGTACCAGCGCCATCTGTCGGCTGTTTTTTGAATTATTTTTTATTTCTGTCTTAAAAAAATCCCCGTGACCTATAGATACTAACCCTGCAAACCGTTTTTCATTTCGGTTATTTTTTCGGTTTTTATGAATTTTTAAAGTTTTTACGGACTTTTTGCTCACCCTGTATATCAAATTCTAAAACTATTTTATATATATATATATATATATATATATATATATATATATATATATATATATATATATATATATAACTATTATTTGTATTACAATATAAACCTGTTGAATTTAATAGAAAAAAAAAACATATTGAACATGAGCAAAAAATTAAAAAAAAATAAAATGAATACAAATGAAATTTGTGGAACCAAAGCAGAATTATCAAGCCCCAAATACTTTGGAACTACAAATGAAGTGTGTGGTTTCATCTTCGTATTAGCCATGAAAAAGCAAAATAATACGAATTTGGGGCTACCAACACACAAAAAACCAAAATTAAATGAAGAAATAACATCAAAAATAAGGCACAACAAAATTACAAAATTGGATAGCAAAATGAAAAGGGGAAAAAAATAAAGATAATTATCATACACATGGTAATAATAAATGAATAAATAAATTAAAAGCAGAATATAATGTGATAACAGAAAAATTAAAACATACACCATAGTTTACTCTATTAATATTTAAAAAAATAATTTGCCTATACTAAACTAAACACAATATCTTAATTTAAGATGGTATAAGATTTAAAAAAGGGCTAATTAATATACATACCCTTTACACTTAAAATAGTGTTACAGGTCTCTCAATTATTAAAAGTTAAGTGCAATTTAATAATGTAAATATATATATATATATATAAATTAATATATTTTTTTATTAATATCCTTTGAAAATAGTTCAGCTGTAAAAGTAACTTTAAAACTTTCATCAAAGGATTCAATAAAGAAGGAGCTTAAAAGCTTAACAGAAACAAACTCCTTCTAACAAGCGGTTTCTTTTAGGAAATAACATAAATCGCACCAATTTAGTGATAATAAGTGTACGAAAAACTTTCACGATATAAAATTCAAGGCATTGGGATTAAAACAAGTTGTAAGGAACCAAACGATGCTAACTTTTCGAAATATACGCAAAGCTTCCCATTGTTCCATAAATATTTCGTTATCAAAAAGCTTTGAAATAGTTCAACTGTGAAAGTAACTTTAAAATTTTCATCAAAGGATTCTATATTTAGTAAATGCTTTATTTATTCAAACCGCATTTTTTGCATGTTTATGAAATACACCACATCAAAACTGACTAAAAATTCTCATGTTCCTAAATTTATAAACCAGCCAGTATTTATCATGCTTATATACACAGTATTTTCTGTTTTTCTACAAATGCTAAAACTAATATTTTCTTTATCGTAAAAATATTATATATTCTACAGGGAAAAAATAAGAGCTTATAATTTAAATAATTATTTTGCTGATAAGACGTTACTTTATTTATAAAACATTTAAAATATTGACATGTTTGACGTGTTTCAACTGATTTTCCCTGAGCCATCTTCAGAATGCAAATAGGAAAATTACAATCACAATGAACGTGAAAAACTGGACTAAATAATTATTGAATTCAAATTAAATCTATAAGGCCCCCAATATTTTCGACATTGTCCGTGTCCTAACTATGTTATTATTCTGCAAACCGTCCAAACATTCAATCCATGTACTTGGCATATAAGCAAAATAATTATTTATATTATAAGTCCTTATTTTTGCGTTGTAGGATCTATGTTAGTATTATTACGATATAGTTACTAATGGACGTAATCAAGACTTACTGCTTTTATATTTCACATTGATAATATTTTATCTTATCAAAATCCCTTGAAAAGGTGTTCAACTGTGAAAGTAACTTTAAAACTTTCATCAAAGGATTCTATGAAAAAAGCGCTTAAAAGCTTAACAGAAACATGTTCCTTCTAACAAGCGGTTTCTTTTAGGAAATAACAGAAATCGCACCAATTTAGCGATAATAAGTGTTCGAAAAACTTTCCCGATATAAAATTCAAGGCATTGGGATTAAAACAAGTTGTACGGAACCAAACAATGCGAACTTTTCGAAATATGAGCTGTTTTTTTTTTCGCGTGAAGGTCGTCCCATTGTATATTTTGTTTTCGGCTCGTGAATAATACTTTGTTTTATTTTATTTTGAAGTATTTAATTTCATAATAGCTCTTTCGATTAGTAGGTTATAAAAGTTCAAAATATTTCATTCGAAGGCAGAATTGTTTTCATACAGTTTTTTGTAGCTCAAATAATAAAGAGTAAAATTAAAATCAAAAGCAAAAATTACAGTTATAAAAAGTATAATATATTTTTAACCCTTTCTATAAATACACATAAATGTATATTTATGCTAAGTTTATTCCTATTTATATTTATTCTACTAGCTGCCTCGCCCGGCGTTGCCCAGGCTCGTAATAATACTTATTTTGAAGTATTTAATTTCAGAATTGTTCTTTCGATTAGTATGTTATAAAAGTTCAAATATTTCATTCTAAGGCGCAATTGTTTCCATATAGTCTTTAGAAGCGCAAATAATAAGAGTAAAAATAAAATCAAAAACAAAAATTACAGTAATAAATAGTATAATCTGTTTTTAATCTTTTTATAAATATATATAAATGTATATTTATACCAAGTTTATTTCTATTTTTAGGTGCGTTCGTAATTATGTAAATCCGTAGCACCTATAGTTGTCGTCCAGTCCGTCCGTCTGTCCGAATATAACAACGCAAAAACTACCGAACCGAATCTTTTGAAATTTTAAATATAAAATTATTACATAATTTTGCTGAGTCATTTCAAATTTTATGAGAATCGGATGGATGGATCAATTACAGGGACGATCAAAAGTATTCCGTTACATTACGGTCAATGGGGGAAAATGTTGCAAATGCATTTTAATCGTTTGAAATTTAAATTACATACTTATTACATAATTTTGTCAAGTCATTTCATTTTTTTAAAAAAATAGGATGCATAGATCAAATACAGGGACAATCAAAAGTACTCCGTTACATTACAGTCAATGGAAAAAAAAAGTTTCAAATGCATTTTAATAATATTACACTCATTCGAGCATAATAATATTGATATGCATCATAAAGTACATATTATAATATGGATTTTGCATAATCTGTTGTGCAAAAAAAAAACTTTTGTTATTGATTAACAACGCCACACAAAAGTATTCCATTACATAATGAGTATAGAGAGAACATTGTTTGTTGCGCATTTTAATTGTAATTCACAATTTACAATTTTATGAGATTGATATATGAGAGTGATATTTTTAAAACTTCATTATCGTACGAACGCACCTCATTTGCTATGCTTCACGTGCAATTTCCAACTTGTTTACACTACTAGCTGTCTCGCCGAGCCCGTAATAATATTTATTTTGAAGTATTTAATTTGATAATAGCTCTTTCGATTAGTAGGTTATAAAAGCTCAAAATATTTCATTCTAAGGCAGAATTGTTTTCATACAGTTTTTGAAGCTCAAACAGTAAGAGTAAAATTAAAATCAGAGACAAAAAATACAGTAATAAAAAGTATAATTTTTTTAAAATCTTTCTATACATATATATTAATGTATATTTATACTAAGTTTATTTCTATTTATTTTTATAGCATTATTTTTAAATGAGTTAGCAATAAAAAGTCCAATATCATATAAGTCTAATGTCCAATTCTTTTGTTTTCAATTATTTCATTTCGCATGAGGTATCTCTCACTCTTTATAATAATAATAATAATGATAATAATAATAATAATAATAATAATAATAATAATTATAACAAACCTCATTGTTGAGTGTTAAATTATTCATTTGAAATATACTTTGAGTGATGAAAAGTTTAATATCATGTGCGCCAAATTTCATTTATTTAAAACTTTTTATAAATTTTATTTAAAAAAGAAAGTACTTCTCCAACCCCCCCCCCCCCTTTTTAGATGCGTTCGTAATTATATGAATACGTAGCATCTATAGTCGTCGTTCAGTCCATCTGTCTGTCGGCATGTAACAACGCAAAAACTACCCAACCGAATCGCTTAAAATTTAAAATATATAATTATTACGTAATTTTGTCAAGTCATTTCAAATTTTATGAAGATCGGATTTATAGTTCAATTACAGGGACAGACAAAAATGTTCTCTTACATTACGGCCAATGGAAAAAAAATAGTTTCAAGTACATTTTAATGATGTTACACTCTTTCAAACAAATAAAAATGATACGCATCCATGAAGTATATACTAAAATATGCTCTCTCTACAGTTTGTGATGAAAAGAATAATTTTTATTAATTTACAGGGTCACACAAAAGTATTTCATTGCATAATTGTATGGGGGGGGGGCATTGTTTGGGCGTGTTTTAATTATATTAAACTATTTCACATTTTATGAAATTGATATACGTTGCTGAAGTTTACTATGAGTTACTTTCTTATAATAGGAAGCATATAGTATTTTCAGGGACACACAAAAGTTTTCGGATACTATGTTGTATTCGAAATACTGTATGCTATTACACCAAGCTATAACACCTCATTCGCTGTGTTTGACGTACAATTTCCTACTCCTTTCCCCAAAGAAATTCGCTGAATTTGTCAGAAAAAGCTTCTGCATGCTATGTTAAAAATTTTTACGTAGTAAATGCTTTTATGGTGGTAACACCCATGGTTAAAAATTGTAAAACTATGCAATTTGAACTCACTTACAAGGAAGGAATTTCGTTCAATTTTTTAGAATGAGATTATGTCGTAGTTAATTTTTTTGTTTAGATAAAATTGTTAATTTCATATATATATATATATATTTATTTATTGAATCTACGCTGATACCGTTCTCGATAGTAAATAGAATAAGCAAAATTTTAAAATGATTTGTAAATAATATTTCTTATTACAACCGATGTATATATTTGTTTTACTGTATGGCAGCCATATTCAAGTCAAAAATAGATAGGATATATTCAACAACATTTTTCATCTTAGTTTATAATGAACTGCTAAAAAATAAGGCAAGTAATATATATATATATAATTTTTTTTATTATTATCATTAGGAAAATTTCAGCTAGAATTAAAAATATTCCATCAGAATAACAGTGCATTGTATTAATAAGATTCTATTAAAATACAAGTTAAGTAATTTTAGTGAAAAAAGAATTATTTACTTTTATGATGTTAATGTAGAAAATTTAATTTATACCTAGCAGGCTTTTTATAGGAATTTTTATAGCGTTGCAATATGCATTAATAAATGCCAGAATATTTTTTTCGCTTTCATACTTAAAAAAAAACCCGTTTTTTTTTTTTTTTTTTTTTTTTTTTTTTTTTTTTTTTTTAATCAAATTTTTTTTTAAATGAAAAAAGTTTAGGCATATCTAAAATGATTTAAATGCATGAAAAAACTAGAATATGCTTTTTTACACGTTATATTCACGGATATAAACACGATTTTAATTTTTCTTTTAATATTTTAGTTAGAAAGCACTCACGATACTTAATTTAAAATCATTTTAAAAACTAAAAATAAATAAATAAACAAAAGTAAAATAAAAATATTATAAATAGAAAATAAATAAATAAAATATGATTTTTATTCAATTATTTCGCTCTAAAAATTATATTTTTTTCAATTTGTGAGGAATATGTATAATTATTTTATCATTGGTGTTTTCCATATATGCAATGCATACTTTATCACGCGTAAGGTCATTCTGCCTAAATGAGACGAAATTTCCTACACTTTTGTCACATTTTAGGGTATATTTGACATTTTATTACATAAACATATATTTTATTAGGTATAAAAAGTACTGAATGATGTACCTTTAGTTCAAAACTAACTTGTTTTGAACAAATTTAATAATAATCTATTATATAGAACCACAATATACTGTAGTCTCTTTTTTGTAATTTTTGTCGCCTTTACGGCAGTTAAAATCTAAATGAGACGTTTATATGCCTAAACATGATAATGCATTTTACACATGACAATTCATCTGAAAAAGTTCTTTTAATTTTTAACTGTTGTTGCACAAAATTGCTGCATAACAACTGTGAGCATTCTGCAAAACCATTCAATTGAAAGGTGAATAAAGCGCGCGATTAACTCATAAAGTACTGTTTTTGCTCTAAACTGTTTGTACAATATATTATTTCTAATGAAATTTCGCTTTTTCAAGCATTTCAAACAATAATACTATGACTGAAAATAAAGTAAAATTTTCCTATGCTGATAGTTAAACTGGAAATCAAGAGTTCAACTGTAATTTTTTTTAAGCAGCATTAACAGCAGTTAAGTGTTAATTGCAATTATTTATTGAATTACTTAACCCTTAAATTCTGTGGCAGGATTTACTTTTACAACTTTCTTGTACTGAGACTACTCTTGAACTTCGAAAAGTACAGAGGCTTTTTTGCTGATTTAGATAGAGGTTTGAAAATTTTTTTACTTGTTCTCAGGTGCATTTAATATTTTTGTACATGGATTTAACATTCAAGTTTATATTTATTAAAAAAAAAAAATTTGAGAGTTTGATGAATTTCCTTCATTTTTTAATATACACGAGAGAAAAAAACCATATAAATGTAACATTCCACTTATCTAAAAATCTAAGCACAGTTTTATGTAGTATATTCTGAGGAATGTGGGAAAAAAATCAAAGAAAAATATTCATATATTTTAAAAAAAATAAAGGAAATTTATAAAAGTTAATTTTTTTAAATTATATTTTTATAAAATAGGTTGATCTATAGAATTTTTATTTAATTTAATTTTTAGTATTAAGTATTGTGATGCCACATATATTACAGTATTATTCAAAATTGAAGAACTGTTTCAAAAGTACTTTGTCTACTTAAATAAAGTAAACTCTATTGCTTCCTTTCCCATTTCATCTTCGCACATCTATTCGATCTTGTCAACGAAATTTTGGAAGTTGAAAATCCTGGTGGGTTTGTTGCCCGAATAAGGGTTTTCGGAGTCCTTGTGCAAAAGTAAGATTTCACGTCAATTTCTTTTACTTTCATCTGAGATAATTTTGCAGAAACTATCCAATTCCGAATAAATTAACTTGATGCCCTTTCAAAAATATAAATTCTCACTGTTAAAAATTTCTCTGTAAATTTACACTAGTTTTCGGCTAAATGCAGTCGATCGAGTTTCTCGATCATCATTTTGCCGACATTTTCCTGGCCCCACTAGTGGCCGAGAGGCTCTGACCTCTCAACTGGTAGATGGCAGGTGGTGAGTTTGAACCCAATCGCGGCCGTCAGCCTAACCGTTAGGAGTTTTAAGTGGTTTTCTTCGAACCTTGAATTTCTTTGCGTAAATACGGGTTAGGTTCCCTTAGAAAGATCCCCACGGAGGGCATTCCACCCCGTTAGGGCCTATATCCCACGTGTTGATAATCGGCCGACATAAAATAAACCAAATAAACCAAAACCGACATTTCCCTTATATTTTATCTAATTCCCTTAAGAGATTTCGTCTTTATTCAAAGATATTTTATCTTTGTTAAAACTTTAAACTGAAAATACACACTAATAAAATCATTTTGCAATTTTATTAAAAATATAAAAAAATATATTATTATTATTATTATTATTTTTAAGTTAGAATAATTTAGAAAGGGAAAAATCATCTCCTCTGTGTAGAACAGACTTTTATCAATTTTCCCCCGCTGAATCATAAACTATATATTTTGAGCAAAACGGTAACAGCTGTCATAGTCGAGATAGTAGAGTGTTCTTCTGCTGTCAAGAGGTCTCGGGTTCAAATATCAGGACTACTATAGACAAATTGGGCAAAAATAAAATGTTACAGCAGTTGAAAATTGCTCAGAAAAAATCCAAAATCTCTCAGGGTAACTGAAGATTGTGTGACTCACTGATTCTGAGAACTAAAATAAATTATTATCATGATAAAAAAATTTATTACGTCTTGTGTATTTTTAACGATATTAATTTACAGAGTCTACTGTAAATTTACCAAATAATTTCTCTGTTATTTAACAGAATCTCTGTAATTTTACATGAGACTTAAAATAATGTATTATCCATGGATTCTTTGCCATTTCACAGAATTTTTTTTTTACCAGTGCATTTGTAAAAATTCAATTTATCACAACGCTAGTCTCTCTGAAAAAATGTGCAAGAAAAACTAATGCAAAAGAGCTAATGCAATGCTTTCGTTTAGTGCACGAGTACCCCAAAATTAATTCAGCTAATAGAGTTTGCGACATTACTTTTTTATTATCTTAGATAAAAGTGATGATTTTCATTAATAATTTATTCAAATTAATGTAGAAAAGCAGGTGTATTGGGTATTTTGTTCTTCTCTCGATGCTTTGAAATATAGAAAATTTTTCTCCAAACTTTGTCAATGATATTTCTATATGTATTCAGAATTTCAAAATAAAGTATTATTGCACTGCTTTTAATTAATTTCATTTGCAATCTTTTTTATTTCTATCCCCTGTCTGCATTTCTTTTTTTCCCCACAAAATTTTTCGGTTTGAAATTAACTCTGAAAATAAATTTTTATCTTGTTCAACGTTTTTAAGTAGAATTTTAGTTCTTTTTACTAAATAATGTCTTAAAAATCTACTTAGAAGCATACTCTTTAAAACTTCTACTTGAAAAAGCCTTTTGAAGAGCTTTTTTTTTTATAATGATGTTTTTTTAAACCATATTTTTTTCCTTTTCAAAATGCGTTGATTTTTGATTTTCTTACTGAATCTTCATTTGAAAGTTATGTCTAAGTCAGGTTATTCCTAAGCTTGATTAGTACGCGACCCACCTATAAGTAAAAAAACTTTTCGCGACCCACCTAATATAATGGTGTATATCAGTATGGAAATTGTTGTATGACCTGTATAAGCTGTCGGCTATTCTATCCTTACGAAAAGCAAATTTTCGTACTATCAACGAAAACAGCAATTCGTAATTCCATGTGTGTGAGTGGAATAATAATTAACAAAACACACAAACTAAAAAGGTAATTAAAAATACATTTAATTACTACCAAGACATAACTTTATAATCAGCGCGTTTTGAGGTTCTAGTACTTACAGATGAAAGCACAGTGGCATGACCAAGATGAATACCCAAGTGCCCTGAATACTGGTTATTTTTTACAGTTCTGATTGCCTTATCTATCCAAATTAGTTTTCTTTTATGAATCAAGGAGAGAAAACCTTACAATGTTATTGCTTTTAGGCACCACCCTGATTACGCCACTGAAGCATCTATATCAGTGTTAAAATTTGTTAATTTGAACCTTAATTCCCTTTCAACACACAGTTTTTTTTAATACTTGTTTTTCAAAAACAGCCAAGTGCAAAAAGCATGTTCACACGAGTATGTTGTGTTGAATTCCATCAAGGAATTCAAAGCTCATTTAGATGCTTTTGAATATTCTGCTAGTATATATCTTCATATGGAAATTAAAGAATTTCCCTTGAAATATTACTTGCTGTTGAAATTGTTATATTTTTTAATAGACAAAAACAAAATATATTTTTGTGACAAACCTTAATTGTTTCCGAGACCCACTAGTGGGTCGCGACTAATAGTTTGAGAAGCGCTGGTCTTAGTGAATTTTTATACAGTAGAGTCCCGCTATTCCGAACTAATTGGGACTGACCACCACTGTTCGGCTTAACGGGAATTCGGAACAGCCAGATTTCATTATTAATAGTCAACATATTGACTAGTTAATTTTCTCACCGCCTCTAACTGATATTTCCGATCACAAAGCTGTAGGTTTCACTGCTATAGAAAATTTATTTAACTGAATATAATTTTATAAATTTAATGCAGTTTCAAAATATTTTACTATAATATATTCAAGGATTATATTCCTATACGTATTTAAATTTTTGTGAGTTATGTTGAAAAAATTATGTCTTTCATATTTTTAAAAATATTATGGAGAAAACAGCATTACAATTTTATTCCTTTGTTCGACAGTCAGGGGATTAAGGCGTAAATCAAAAGCGGGGACATCTGCTAGTGTTATTTCTATACAGCTTTCATCACGTGCACAAAAAAAAAAAAAAAAAAAAAAAAAAAAAAAAAAAAAAAAAAAAAAACCCGCTAAAATTTAAGAAAAAAAAATAATCCTGTATTTCCGGTATTGTAAAATCTTGGTTACAATGAAAACCAATGGATGACGATTGAGGTTCTTTGCGATTTCTCAGAATTTTATTTTCTGACAAATAAGCAAAAACTATATTCTTATGTATTTATTTATTCAAGTTATAATAATTTATATTTCCCGTAGAATATAAGCAATTCACATAAGATGTAAAAAAAAAAAAAAAAAAAGTTTAAAAATATTAGTCTGCATTAATATATGGTATTTAATCTATCCTTTTCAGACCCCAGGCTTTATTTATGCACTTTCTTTTAAATTTCAGCTATGGATTTATATTAACAAATTGGTAATTAAGAAAAATTGATCAACAGAAAAAAAAATTATTTTATTTTTTGTTATAAAATTGGATGATACAAAAGGACTCAAAAAGCACATATATTTTACAATTTTTTAGAATTAATTTTTTTAATGCATTGCAGAAACATTGAAAATATAAAATAAATATTAATTAATATTTTTTTTATTACTAATGGATTCTACAAATAGTATCTTAACGTACTGTAAATTTATTTACGTTTTGATTTTGTATACATTTCATATATTTCTATTGAAAGCCATTATATTATAATATAAGATATAGCTCGCTAAAAAAAAAAAGCTTTCTCTGCAAGAAACAAATTGCTATTATGTTTAGTTCTACTATTTACAAGGTGGGGCATAAAGATGTGCCCATTTTAAGAGGCCAACAAAAATACATAGGACATTGAAAAAAAATATTTTATATTTATATTCGGAAAGAATAATGTGTACCATTTATTAATTTTTACAATCTGTAACACTTTTTGCTATTACTTTACTTTCGAGGTTTTGTTATATGAAAAATGATATCGTTTTCCTTCGATCTCTGTACATTTGTGAAGTCTCTCCCGGAAATTCAGCATAACCTTTTCTACCATTGCTGGAAGAATTGCTGCAATTTCAAATCGAATAGTATTCTTCAGTTCGTCGAGTGTGTTAGGACTTAGGTTTATGTGTGTAAACTTTAGCCTTCAGGTAATCTCACAGGAAGAAGTCAGATGTTGCTGCATGTGATGATACCATTTTTCGTGCAACAAAACCTCAAAATTAATAACAAAAACTGGTACAAATTGTAAAAATTAATAAATGGCAAACATTATTCTTTCCGAATGTAAACATAAAATATTTTTTCAATGTGCTATATATTTTTAATGACCTCTTAAAATGTGGAGATCTTTATGTCCCACCCTATATTAGGCGCCATTCAAACCAATTGCTTTATTTTTATCATCATTTAAACCAGTGAAAAATAGTGCAAAGATCTGTATCCTATAGGTTACATCAGGTCGGAAGAGAAAATGTTTATTTTTGTGCAATTTGACTTTTTATATTATTTCTTTTAAAACTTAATCATATTAAATGTACTGAATTGAAATAAACTCAACATTTAAAATAAAACTACACAAAAGAAAAATTGTAAGAGAAATTTTAAGCTTTAGCTTTTAAAATTTAAAATTCCATATAGCAGCAAAATGGTGTGCTGCTTTATCATTTTAGTGTATAAACTGTTGCACAAGAGATAACCGCTAATTGTACATATCAAAAACATTACAAAACTAAATTTTAATTCTGGCAGATCGTATGTTATAACAGTGGCGAAAATTACAAAATATTAAAGATATGCAGCAAGTATGAAGAAGTGATCATAAATAAAGAAAACAATATACCAGATTATGCGTTACGCAGCGATAAAATTAATTATTTAAAAATTGTAAAAATAAGAGTATGCCAAAATGGGCTCAGAGTGAAAAAAAGCCAAAAGTAGCTTCAATATTTCGAATTATCTTACGATAATAATAATTAACAATATACCGGGTGTCCCAAAAATGACTGATGGATTTTAAAATTCAATAACTTGCAAACGGTGACAGCCATTTAAAAAAATTTTGCAGAAGGGTTATGTACAATGTCAGAATTTTTTTTTTTTTTTTTTTTTTTTTTTTTTTTTTTTTTTTTTTTTTTTTTTACTGTAACTTTTGATTTTAGTTCGAATTTCAAACAATAGATGGCGCTGGCGGCAATTGAAGCCCAGATCGACGCCGAAATTGACCTCACTCAGCACTGATCACCTGGCCTTCAATCTCTGTTAGTGCCATCTATTGTTTGAAATTCGAACTAAAATCAAAAGTTACGGTAAAAAACTCCTGACTTTATACATAACCCTCCTGCAAAAATTTTTAAAATAGCTGTCACCGTTTGCAAGTTATTGAATTTTAAAATCCATCAGTCATTTTTGGGACACCCGGTATATACATACGATACACAGTCGGCTCTCGTTAATTCGAATTCGTAGGGACCACAAGAAAGGTTCGAATTACCCGATGTTCGAATTATGGAAAGCATGAAATGAAAAAATGCTTAATGTGGTACCATTACAAAGGAATTAATGTTATAGGGGTTTTTTTAATTTATTTTATCTAATATCATTAGAATATGACTTAATACTAAATTAGAATGTATGAATACATAAACTAAGTAAAATATTAGAAACAAGCACGATGGAAGAAAAATTTGAAGCATCACTGATGGACAGACGGGGTACTAAGAAAGCGGATATCAAATGCATGGGATTATATGCATGCACGTTCGGAACAATTTTCACAAAAATCAAAGAAAGAAAGTTATCCAAATGATCTGAAATCCGTGAGAAAGAAAAAAAAATGAAAAATCAAAACTCTCGTTAGTTCGAATTAAACGAAGTCAAGAGAAAACGCGTTCGAATTAATGAAAATTTTTAACGTTATTCTGCCCTTGAAAATTTCAGGACTTCATGGTTACTTCGAATTAAGCGACGATTCGAATTAACGAGAGTCGACTGTATATATTTTACATCCATAAAACAAAAATCATGATAGAATCTTTAAGCTTCAGCTTTTAAAATTTAAATTTTCGTGTAGTGGCAAAATTGTGTGTTGTTTCATATCATTTTAGTACATTAATTGTTGCACAAGAGATAGCCTTTCAGAGAAAATTAAACACATAAACTAATTCAACCGCGAATTTTCTAGGGATCGTGTTTATTACCGAGTGAGAATTAGAGAAAGCGTTTCTCATGAAATGCATAATAGCTTTTAAATGTCAGCGACAACAAAGGAATTGCTATGCTATGTTAGAGTCTGTTAGCAATGAAATCGCATAAATATTTTCAAAAAAGCCTCCCGCAGAAAAAAAAAAGAATAAATTGCGATTATAATGAGACACAAAACTTTCCTTGCAATTTCTGATGAATGGTGTATTTTTAGAGCATTGTTTACGAGAATTTCATTATTTTGTTGATTTAGTGAAAAATTCTAAAATAAATTTTTTGAAAAATAAAAACATAATTTATTACACGCTTTTTAACATCTTCCAAACTTCATTTTAAAAGTGCTCATGAATTCTGTTTGTTGTAGCTCGCATAAATCCAGTAAATCCCTGGTTATCAGAAAAGCATGGGACCAAAGCATTTTCGGTTAACGGTTGTTCCCAAGGCCGTAGCCAATGGGGGGATCAACAGGGTTTGACCCCCCTCCGAAATTTTTGTGGAGATGACCATGAAATATGTCATTAACACTCAGTCAAAATGGACAAAATTCGAAAATCAAATGCATTCAAGACCGAAAAATCAAAATTCAACGTCTTTATTTTTTTATTTAGTCTACATAGGGTGAAAAATTAATGCAACTTCTAAGAAATATTTAAAGTTCATTTGAATTTTTTTTTTTTTTTTTTTTTTTTTTTTTTAGAAAGGGATTCTGACTTGTTACATCACTGAAGAAGTACATAAATGAGATTATAATTCAATTTTTAAAAAAGGATTTAAAGTTTTTTTTTTTTTTGTAATTATACTAAATTTAATTATTTGAATTCACACACACACAAAAAGCTAAATAAAATAAAATAAAATAAATTCTTAAAATTCTCCCGTACTCATTCAGTAAAAAACAAATATGAAATATGTCAAGATTAAAATAATGATCCTAAATCCCCCTCCGAAATATTTTTCTGGTTCCATAGGAATTTCCGGATAAACGAGGTTTTATTGGAAATTTCGAATAAACGGAAGACTTATGGTGAAAACTTGTTTGATGGAAAGCTGTGATCATAATTTAGAATATCGTTGTAATAAAAAAGTTGTGATACCGTATTCAAAGCACCCTGAATGACAAACCAAAATTACAAGTCACTCCAACAGCAAAACGATAACTTATTGGTTAAAATTGAAGGTCAGTGCCGATAGTGGCGTAGTATGCGAAGAGAGAATTTTCGGCGTCGACGAGGGAGATGCGCGCAACGCAAAGCCGCGTAAAGCGAATACAAAAGATAAATTTTGTAAGTAGTGAATGAAAAGATATTTGCAAAGTGCAAACTGAAATAAAATAATTGCGATCCGAAAGGCTATAAAAAATAAGTAAGTTGACTCTATTTATTTCATAAAGAAAATCCTTTTTTTACACTATTTCTACCAATGTCCAATGCACCTTTCAAAGTTTTGATTTTTACTTATTTTGTTTCTAATTTTTAAAACTAACAAATATTAAAACAACTCTTCAATGTATTGAAAATGATTCGCAATTGTTTTGGTGTAAAACTTACCGGTAAAACAGTATTTATAAATGAAAATATTTTGAAAGTGGCCATTTTACATCGGTAAAAATAGTCTTCACAATAAAATATTTCACATTTAAAAAAACTTTAAGGAGTTTTAAGGTCTTTCAGTTAAGCCTATTTTCGTATAACCGTGGTTCTACTGTACCAGAATTCTAAAACTTTTATGGCTCTTAGAATATTAAATAAAAATTTCGCGTTCTTTTCTATTTTTTTTCTTTCTCAAAATGAATTTAATGTACCCAATCATTATTCTAAATCTAAAGCATATATTTTCTTTGGTAATTAACTGTCATGAAAAGGTAAAGCATTGCATCGACACTTTAATTAATTAAACCACCGATAAAAGCTTTTGAAGATAAACAATTTTCTGATTGCGTGGCTGTTTTAAAATTTTCTACCGAAGAGATAATACATTAATTTTGGTCATTAGAAAATGAGGACTCGTATGTTTGTGAAGATTCTGTGCTGTAATTAAAATTTATTGAGTATTATTTATTCTTAAAGTTTGTTAAGTTCCTTAATGCTTTCAATGCATGTTTCATATATTAAGATATCATGAAATTTACACTAATTAGTGTAAATTGGTTAGTTATATTAATTAGATTAGTTATATTAATAAAGTTATATTAATATAACTTTATTGAAACATAATATAAACATAATATTTTTAGATTAATATACTTCCTGGAATATTATATAAGGTACCCTGGGGTAATAACGCCAGACGGGGTAATAACGCCAAGTGCTAATATTTTGCATAATTATGAAGTAATCTGGTAAATGACACCCATGTGTTCTGCGCAGAAGGGTTTTGAGTCATATAAATCGCAAAAAACAGCTTCAAGTTAATTTATTTCATTTTTAGGTCTTATTGTTTTTAGAAGCAGCTAAAATTAACGCTTGATCTAAAATTTGCGAGATACGTTTTGTGATGTGAAGACCATTTTTTTTATCCGGAAATACTTTGTTAATTACATAAATTTGTAGTACATTTCATGGCCTTTCAAAATGTTGTTGAAGATTTTGGATATCTTCTCGAGATAATTTGTAATTTAAAATGTACAGCGCAATAACTATAATGGGGTAATAACGCCAATCCTTGTAATTTTTACCCCGGTTGATTCCCTAAAGTGGCAGAGCTACATCCTAAATACTGATTCAAATAAACACAGTTAAAACTGTTGAATGTTTCTAATAATTCTATTTAAACGCTCCTTTTTAAGCAAAAATAAGCTCACGGTCTGATATTCTTTTGCCTCACCCCCCCCCCCTCCCCACACCACACCTTTATTTTTCTTACACTTTCACGAAAAAATGAACATTTTCAATAGCTTAGGATGCAATTTGTGAATTTCTAGAGCTGAGAGTTTGTATTTTTTAGAATTGGGCGATCTACATGCAATTAATCCAACTTATTTCATTGTTTTGTTTGCATGGCGTTATTACCCATATAGGTGGGTAATAGCCATATCACACGGGAGGCTTTCGCTCAACTTTTCCCCAAACAGAACATTTCAATGAGCAAAACTTGATTGACCTTGATGAAGGAGAAAATTTTGGTGGTTATTTTAGCTCACCGAGCATTTTCCGTGTCGCCCGGGAAATGTTGAACGTTCAGTCAGCGCTGATCATTTGAACCAATAGGAGCGAAGCGAGAGTTCGAAGAACCTGTTTACCGAGTACGCAGTGGTTGGGAGAACATGTTGTGTCAAATGATTTCTGAAATGTTTGTTGTTTATCATTCTACGTGTGATACCGCTATAATAACGCCAAATAGCATTGGGCAAGAAATCACGCCATTACATTTTATGTATTCATATCTGTTAAATTATTTTTTTAATATAGATAGTCAATGAGTTGCTGTATCAAATCATATATTTGTTTGAAAAATACAAACTAAAACTGAGCCATGAAAATTGCTAGAACCTTAACGTGGCGTTATTACCCCAGGGTACCTTATTTAATGACTTGTATTAAATTTACTGCATTATAATTTATGGTATAACCATTTTATTAATAAAAATAATTAATTTAATTATTAATAAATTTGAACATTTGTTATAATATATAAATAGTTTATGTAATATAATCATATTACATAAATATAAATATACATCATATTACAATTTATAAATTTACTATTTATAAATATACATGGCTATTTCCATGAGTACTTGTAGTGTAAGTCACAGGCTACGATTTTTGGCTACCAGTATTTTAGTACGAAAAAATGTGATTTATTTTATCGGCACATTCTCATTAATTGAATAAGGCCAAGCAGACTTTTCGAAAATAACGGTGGCAAACAAGCATAGCAATTGTAAGGTAATGTGGCTTACACTACAAAACCCATGGAACTAGCCACATATATTTATAGTTCATAGAAAGTTTTTATATAGTTACATTTATTTACTTTATACATTTATTAAAATAATTTTAAATAATATTGAACATTTATTGTTAACTTAATTTAATTATCAATTTTCTTAATAATTAATATTTTTTTAGTTTAATCTTTGATTTCATAATTATCATATTTATTGAATATAATTATAATTTATTGTAGAAATTATGCGATTATGTCTGTATTATATTTATGGAATAATGTATCTAATAATTTAATACGCAATGTACCATATATATTATATACAGTCGAGTCTTTTTATAACGAAATCCACCCTTTCAGTAAAAAATTTGTTATATAGAGAAATTCGATGTATAGAGATTGATGTTAAAAATCGTATTTAATGTGTGAAATATGAACAAATATTATTTTTGATCTTTTGAAATAAGAATTTGAAATGTTTAAAAGTAAATATTAACCTAACATTTAATTTATTAATTATTTAAGCTGTTTCAAAAGAAAAAGAGAACAGACATTTATTTGAAAGCTTAATGAAAATCAAACAAGGAAGACTTGTATTAATTTCAGACGAAGAAATCTGTAATTTTTTGTTGTTTTGATTTTAAAGTTGTCAAGCTCTATAAAAAAAAGCTCAAATTTTAGCAAGGAATGAAAAATTGTAGTTAACATTTCCTCCATTTGCAGGCCTCTCTTATGTGCTTCTCATTGATTCCTCTCTTACATGTGTATCAATCCAATTGACACTATTTTGAGAAAGATGTGGAAAGGTGTGTGGGAGGTGGGATGAATTCGTTGGATTTAAAGAACAAGGAGAGAAGTAATACATATTAAAAAAAAAAAAAAAAAAAAAAAAAAAAAACTCAGCACTGACGATAAATTAAAAATAAGTGATATGAAAATTGTTTCCATATGATTTCGAAGCTTTTTAAAACTGAATAAATTAAGACCAATTTACGAAAAAATTCTTTATATGGAGATAGCTATTTTGCTATATAGAGACTGTTTTTAATGTAATCATGTGAAAAAGGGACCGTTCTTACTAAAAATTTGTTATATAGAGAAATTCGATGCATGGAGTTTCGTTATAGAGAGACTCGACTGTATTTGAAAATAAATAAATAAAATAAAATATTACGCCAGTCTTGTGTGCAGAGGAAATCTACCAATAAAGAAGGTATTAATTACTGTGTTAATCTAACTTTTGATAACAGCACTTAAAAAAAAATATTTTTTAAAAATTGTTAAGAATTAATTTTAAAGAGCAATTTTTGTGTACACATTTATGACTGAATTAGATATGGTACAGTGCATCACTCAGCGAAATATTATCATTGCAGTCGAACTTAGTACAAAGACGGCTAAGACGATTTTCAAGGAAGCAAGTTTCATGCTAAAAAAAAAAGAATTAGTTAGATGTGCCAATCGCAAAACTTTCTTCTATCTCATACATATATCTTAATATTTCAAAAATTAATTACACATAGTTATACTTCAATATTATTATTTCAATACTACAGCAACTTTGATTTTCATCTAAAATTTCTGATTCAATCAATTAATCGGAGTAAAAACGAGTTAATGCGGATCAGGATGTTTATTAAAAACGATAGTTCTCTCTTATTCTGCTGTCATCAGCTGATTGCGAATAGCCGGCTTAGCAGTTCCCATCTCACAAGAGCCGATGCACAATACAACGACAAAGAATCGAGAAAATGATACAAAAAAGCTCCTCTATCGCAAATCTTTTACGACGGAATATTTTCAAATTCAAGGAAGGTCTGCTGGTTATAGCCAAAAACATACACAAAAATTTTGGTTCAATTCTGTACATAAATTAACACACTTTCGATGGTGTAATATTGAAAATCGCTATTACAGCGTCCCATTCCGGCAGATTTTTTTCCAAATTCACGTAGGACCTACCAACCAAAGTCAAACACTTACAGAAAAAAATTTGGTTCAATGCTATGCATAACTTGCTACACTTTGTGGTGGTACAATATTGAAAATGGTAAAAAATCCCTATTACAGCGCTCCTCTCTTGCGGATTTTTTTTCAAATTCAGGAAGAACCTAATAACCACAGTCAAAGACTTACAGAAAAATTTGGTTCAATGCTATGCATAACTTCATACACTTTTTGGTGGTACAATATTGAAAATGGCTCAAAAATCGCTATTACAGCGTGCCTTTTCGGCGGAATGTTTCAAAGGTGAAATAAAAACTACTTGCCGTAGTCAAAAACATTTAAAAAATTCTATTCTTTGGTTCAATTTGGTTCATATCTTCATACATTTTTCGATGGTACAATGGCGACACACAGACAGACAGAAACATGTAAAAACATGTTTTTTTTTTTTAAATCCCTGGTCCTTAATACGTGTAAATCCGTCGAAAACCGGAATCAAAAATAATTTCGATTGCAAAACTTTCTTCTATTGAAGATAGAAGAAAGTAAAAAAAAAGTTCGGCGTTTCATTTCGGATTTTCATGGTTTTTGTACGACATACAATGAAGGATCACGGATATGAGAAAAAGAAAATCAGTTTAATCATTCTACCCTGTTCAAATTTTACTTAAGCATGAAAAAAACTTTCACGCCAGAATTAAACATCTCCCAGCCCTTTGGGCGCAAGAAAAAAAACTGTGGTAAACCTGCGAATCAACAACTAAAATAGTGTTTTCAGGTATTTTCCACCTATTTGGCATAAGGAAATGAGGACCTAGCAATCGAGGGCCTAGATCTCTAAGACCTCGATTGCTTCTCACTGTTGAGCTTCCGGTCATTATTTCAATTTTTCCATGGCCAGAATTATTTTTTTATCCTGCCTCTCTTTCTCTCATAAAAATTTATGAAGCATATTTTATTTGTAAAAATTCTAATAATCTTGTCAATGATCTCTCATCATCCCCCTCCATAGAAGTTGCTTTTCTAATTTATTTCCCTTGTCTCTTATCTATTTTCAGTCTATTTTCATTATATGTATATATTTTAAAAATATATGTAAGTATTATTTTATTTATTTATTTATTTTTATTTCATTTTATTATTATAATTTTTTTTTCACACCTTCCTCTTTTCTATTATTTTGACATCACTTCTATCTTCTGCCTGTGCTCTTTCAACTAGCGCCGCCCGTCGCACATATCCATCCTCTTTCTTTCTGTTTATGTCTGACATTTTCAATTGACGGACAGATGTAAGCTTCAACTAATGACGAGCTCTTATTGTTTTATGTCGAAACGCGTCCTGCTTTGTTTTTCATTTTATGGTGATTTTTACAAAGAGTATTATTTTAATTATTAATTATCGCCAGTGTTTTCAGTGCTTTTTCAAAGTGAAACGCATAATGCGCCAAACCGGGTTTTTCGTCTCAAAAAGTGCCATTGGAATTGATGCTCCCATCGAGACCGGAAAGTCGTCTGTGTGCATCCGAAGCTTGACAGCAGAAACAGAAATTTGTCAACAAAATGGAAATATGACTTTTTTTTGGTGGGTGGGGGGGGGGGGGGATAAACGAAAAAAAATACAATTTCAAAGTGCTATAAAAAATAGTAATCATTATTAGTGTTTGATAAAATGCTATTTAATTTTCTACTGACTTTGTCACCTAGCAACCAAGATATACCTAATTATTTCAAAATGTAAAAAGTTTTCTGTGCAAACGATTTTTTGTGATAAATACATTATCTGTTTTATTTCTTCAGCTTTTACCTAAACTGTGTGAAACAATATTTTTTTTGTTTTGAGTTTGATTAGAATGTTTTTTAACGAGTGTGTGAAAAATTGTTACGGTTTTTATTGGAGTTGTGTTTTGTGAAATTATTAATGTTCGAAAGAACTTGAGGAGTTTACTCATCAGAATAAACTGTTTAAAGTGAGAGATGCGTATTTAATTTTGAGTTGAGTAAAATATTAAAAAATAAACTTTCGAATAAATTGAATTCTTCAAATGGTCCGTCTCTACGGAGAAAAATCAGCGAGTTGTTCTACGTCAATGATTGAAGGATAACTGGTGAATATTTTGTGCTGTTTTGCTATTTCTTCGATGTTAGAACTCATCTTTTAAAGAGCCAAGAGGGGTAAGTGCACCCATTTAATTTTTATTCATTAAAAATGAGTATGAAAGAATTAACTCATTATAGTAGAATAGTAGAATAAGAAGCAAAAAAGAAAATTTTCAAAACAAACTTGACAAAATTAAAAGAAAAATTATCGAATTCCGAGCTAGAATTAAATGAATTAATTCTTATAAAGGAGAAACGGAATAAATTAGAGAAAAACTTTTCTGAGTTATTTGAGTCTATTTATAAGATAAGTAAAGAAGATGAAATTGAGGATTTTATTAAGGAAAACGAAGAAATTAATGAAATTTTAGAAATAATGGAATTTGAACTTACAAAAAAGTTATCAAAAATGAAAGTGCAAACTGTTAATTTAGAAAACGCCACAAAGGCTGATAATAACAATTGCCAAAGTTAACTCTTCCTGTATTTACGGGTAATTTGCATGAGTGGCTATCCTTTAAGGATATATTTAAGGCTACTGTTCATGAAAATTCTAATTTGTCAGGGGCAATGAAATTACAATATTTGAAGTCTTCATTGAGAGGAGATGCCTTTCGTATAATCCAGTCTATTTCAATCGTGGATTCTAATTATGAAGTTGCATGGTCGCTTTTGGAAGAACGGTTTTCAAATTCGAGAGAACAAGTTTACGCGCATTTAAAACGTTTTTTAAATATTCCTGTTATTCAGAATGAGTCCCCAGCAGCATTATTAAATCTAATAGATATAACAAATGAATGTATTAGGTCGTTAGAGATTTTAGAACAAAAAGTTGAGGGGTTTTCTACTACTATGTTTGCTTATATTTTGGCTCAAAAATTAGATATAAATACAAAAATGTGGTGGGAAAGACATCTTAAGAGGGATAATTTACCGAGTTTAACTGAATTGCTAGAATTCTTGAGAGACCACGCGCGTACACTAAGTGCGTCCAAACAAGTAAATACAAAGCGAAATTTTCAAAACGAAAGCCAAACAAAGCATAGCTTTTCAAAGGTAACATCCATGGTTGCGAGTTTAAATGAGAAAAATATGCGCAAATGTGTTGTATGCAACCAGGAAAATCACAGTGTTTTTAAATGTCCTAAATTTCAAAAATTTAATGTACAGGAAAGAGTAGATTTTGTGAAAAAAAACAATATGTGCTTTAACTGTCTTTCAGAATTCCACTGCGTCAAAAAATGTAACTCAAAATTCTCGTGTTCAAAATGCTATAAACGCCACAATGTACTTCTTTGTTTTGATAGGCGTGAGAGAAATTCCAATGCGGTGGGAAACACAAAAAATTATAGTGATAAGGAAGTGCCAAATGCATTGTCGACGAATGAAAGTAAATCAACGTTAAATGCTGACGCCATACCATTTGAGTTAAATAACCAAATTCAAAATTTCACTGGTACTTCAAATGTGAGATCGAATAATGTTAAAACAGTTCTTCTTTCCACTGCTATTGTTTATATGAGAGATAAATTCGGAAATAAAGTTCCGGTGCGTGCTTTATTGGACAATGGTTCAATGAGCAATTTTTTAACATTGCAGTTAGTTGAAAGATTAGGAATTCGAAAAGAAAAAAGTATTATTTCGGTATCGTGTTTAAGTGGATCCTCTGTAGCGGTAAAAAATAAAACTACTGCCTTGATCAGTAATAATTCGGGAGATTATAGTCGGGAGTTAGATTTCCTTATCATACCAAAGATTTCGCAAATTATGCCCTCGAAATATATTAATATTTCAGAGCTAGGAATTCCAGAGTCTATTATTCTTGCTGATCCTGAATTTAATAGACCAGGGAAAATAGATCTTTTGCTGGGAGCTGAAGTATTTCTAGAATTGATAAAGGTGGGTCGTATGAAGTTACCAAATTCTAAATTAATACTGCAAAAATCGGTGTTCGGTTGCATAGTAAGTGGGAGTGTTTACGATTGTAACGATCAAGAACAAATACATTGTGGGTTAATTACTGAAACAGATTTAAATTTCGAAATGAAAAAATTTTGGGAAATTGAAAAAGTAGAAGAAAGTACACCATTGAGAAATACAGAAGAATTAGCATGCGACACCCACTTTATAAACACACATCAGAGAGATATAACGGGCAAATTCATAGTACAAATGCCGTTGAAAAAAGATCCTAGTTTTTTGGGAGAATCAAAGCAATTAGCGGAAAATAGATTAAATTCACTTTGGAATAGGCTAGTCAAAAATCCAAATCTTTTAGAGTTATATTGCGCATTTATGGCAGAGTATAGAGAGTTAGGCCATATGGAGGAAGTAGAGAAAGCAGATGAGCCAATACATGCGAATTATCTACCTCATCATGCTGTTTATCGCCCAGATAAAAGTTCTACAAAATTGAGAGTTGTCTTTAATGGTTCACATGCAACTTCATCAGGAGAATCTCTAAATTCCATACAGCTGAATGGAGGTGTCATTCAAGATGATTTGTTTAGCATAATACTTAGATTTCGTACACACCGCTATGCATTTACAGCAGATGTAAAAATGATGTATCGCATGATACTTATCGATAAAAGTCAACGTGATTTACAGCGCACAGTTTGGAAAGATTCTGTAAATGGTGAGATGAAATATTACAGACTATGTACAGTCACATATGGCACAACTAGTGCCCCTTATTTAGCCATGCGCTGCCTTAAACAGTTTGGTATAGATGGTGAATCTCAATTTCCGTATGCTTCTGGTGTGGTACAATCAGACTTTTACATGGACGATGTCCTGACTGGAGCAGCTGACCTAAAATCGGCTAAGAGGCTGCAAATTGAGCTTATTCAACTATTAAATACGTGTGGCATGAACTTACATAAATGGTTTAGTAACCATCCAGAATTAATGGAGCCAGCCTTTAAAAATGAGAATTACACTTTTGAAAATATGAGTGAAACTAAGGCACTAGGACTTTGCTGGAATGCCAATGATGATACTTTTACTTTTAGTGTATCATTCAGTGAGCAAACCAAGGTAACTAAAAGAAGTGTGCTGTCAAATATTGCTCGCATTTTCGACCCCTTGGGTCTACTTGGACCAGTTGTGACGAAAGCAAAAATTTTCCTACAAAGACTGTGGAGATTGCAAATTGATTGGGATGAAAATCTCCCTACAGCTGAGCTTGATGATTGGTTGCAGTTTTTAGAATCATTAAGAGCCATCAATAATATAAGTGCTGTTAGATACATTTTTACAAATAATCCAGTGCAAATTAAAATTTGTGACTTTTCAGATGCTTCGGAGAAAGCCTACGGTGTGGCATTGTATGCTGTGTCTTCAAATTCTTCAGGAGAGCAAATTTCTCAGTTGCTTTGCAGTAAAAGTCGAGTTGCACCAATCAAAACAATCACTATTCCTCGCTTGGAGCTCTGTGGTGCAGTTTTATTAGCCAAATTGATGAATAAGGTTGCCAAAACCTTAAAAGTTCCTAAAGAATCTGTTTACTATTATTCAGATAGTACTATTGTATTATGTTGGATTCGAAAACAGCCGTGTGACTTAAAAACCTTTGTGTCATCACGTGTGGCTACGATTCAGAATCTTTCTGATATCAGTCATTGGGGACATGTGGCTTCTTCTGATAATCCTGCTGATCTTGTGTCACGAGGTGTAGATCCAGACAAACTTCTCCAGAGTAACTTATGGTGGAAGAGTCCACTATTCCTAACACAACAAACTGAACCTTCTTTAAATACTGTCGAACTTGAGCAAAATGATAAGGATCTATACAGAAGTGAACTTAAAAAGACTTTTTCAGAGACTTCACTTTTAATATCAGACTGTTCATTTTTTATTGACTATTTTTTGCAATTGAGTAATAATTATGCTAAATTAATAAGAATTCTTAGCTATGTTTTCAGGTTCATTCAGAATGTCAAGAAGCCAAAAGAAAGGTATTCAGGTAAGCTAACATCTGCTGAATTGAAGAAGGCTGAGCAGTTTATCATAAAATCTGTTCAAGAAAAAGAGTTTAGTTCTGAATTCACATTGTTATCTAAGGGTAAGGAGTTACCAAAAAATAGTAGATTACTTTCATTAAATTCTTTCTTGGATAAAAATAATTTAATCAGAGTTGGAGGTCGTCTCCAAAATAGCACGGTAAATTATGCCCAAAAACACCCAATTGTACTGCCCTCTAAACACAAATTAACAGAATTAATTAACGAGTTTTATCACAAAAAATATCTACATATAGGACCACAAAATTTACTTTATTGTGTTCGAAGAGAATTTTGGCCTTTAAACGGTAGGGCTATTTGTAGAAAAATTGTACATAAATGTATTACATGTTTTAGGGCCAAACCTAAATTGTTAGAGCAAATTATGGGCGAGCTCCCAAAAGAAAGAATAAATGTAGACTTTGTTTTTAATTGCACAGGAACTGATTTCTGTGGTCCATTTTTGATTAGATATAGAGGTCAACGTAAAGGCATTTATCATAAAGTTTATGTTTGTATTTTTATTTGTATGGTAACAAAGGCAGTGCATTTAGAATTAGTCAATGATTTGACATCTGAGGCTTTTATTGCAACATTAAAGAGGTTTTTTGCCAGACGAGGCAAACCTCGAAAATTTTTCAGTGATAATGCAGGCAATTTTGTGAAGACTAATGTAGAGCTTAAAAGGTTGCATGAATTGGTAAACAAACCAGACCAGAACCTTACTAATTACTTGATATCTTAAGGTATTGCTTGGGAATTTATTCCCCCTAAAGCTCCAAATTTTGGAGGTTTATGGGAATCGGGAGTCAAGTCCTTCAAGTATCACTTTAAACGTGTTGTGGGCAACTCTAAATTAACTTATGAAGAAATGTTAACTATAACTGTCCAAATTGAAGGTATCTTAAATTCGCGCCCGCTTACTCTCTTGAGTACAGATATTGATGACTTGGAGGTCTTGACCCCGGGACATTTTCTTATTGGTCGCCCACTTAATGCCATTGCTGAATCTGACCTGAGTAATATTGAAGATAATAGACTTAACTTATGGCAAAAGACCACTAAAATGGTTCAGACCATCTGGAAAAAGTGGAAAAATAGTTATTTAAGTACATTGCAGCAAAGGCATAAGTGGATGATATCAAAAAACAACCTCAAAATAGGAGATATGGTTGTAATAAAGGAAGATGATCTTCCAGTGTCTAAATGGTTATTAGGGAGAATTGTAGAAGTATTTTTTGGTAATGATAATAGAATAAGAGTTGTGAATATAAAAACCCCAAATGGAATATATAAAAGAGCAGTATCCAAAATTGCTGCATTACCTCTTGAAAAGTAATTCAGTTTTTATAAGAAAGTGTACATTATTGTAAAATTTATTTATTATGTATGAGGGGCGGTATGTTTGATAAAATGCTCATTATTGTAAAATTTCTTTATTTATTTATTATGTATTATGTAAAATTTTTTAAATATTTGCTTAAATTTAACTTAACTGTGACTCATTTATATTGTGTTTAATTGTATTGTTATTTATATTTTTTACAATGGTTGTAATTGCAGTGTTTTAGTTTGAAACCCCCCTCGGAGGTTTCAAGAGGGGCGGTATGTTTGATAAAATGCTATTTAATTTTCTACTGACTTTGTCACCTAGCAACCAAGATATACCTAATTATTTCAAAATGTAAAAAGTTTTCTGTGCAAACGATTTTTTGTGATAAATACATTATCTGTTTTATTTCTTCAGCTTTTACCTAAACTGTGTGAAACAATATTTTTTTTGTTTTGAGTTTGATTAGAATGTTTTTTAACGAGTGTGTGAAAAATTGTTACGGTTTTTATTGGAGTTGTGTTTTGTGAAATTATTAATGTTCGAAAGAACTTGAGTTGAGTTTACTCATCAGAATAAACTGTTTAAAGTGAGAGATGCGTATTTAATTTTGAGTTGAGTAAAATATTAAAAAATAAACTTTCGAACAAATTGAATTCTTTAATTAGTATATTTCAACAGTTGCATCAGACTTAATTACGCAGTTTTATTGTATATTTGTTAAAAAAAATTTTATTAAGAAATATTAATTTAGTTATGGTATATTAGCCACAATGCCTGGTTTATCCAGAAGTGTTATAAATGCTAATAGTGTGTTTATTAGAACATAAACTAACCAATCTTCGCACATCTAAACGCTTCCATATTGCCAATTAATATTATCAGTTTTTTCAAATTTATGTGGAAAACCTAATTTTTACCCATTATCCTAGGACGGGCATCTATACTTGTATAAAATAAATGCCTTACACTGATATATTATTAAATTTAAACTGTTTGTCACTATTATAATTTGGCTATTTTAAAAGGAAATAATTTCTAGCAATTACGATATTATTGCATAATAATGAACTTATTATTTTAGAATTTTCTTTATATTTTTAATTTCATACGTAAATATAGTTTCGACGTATTTTTCAATATTTTCCTATTTTTAGTATATAGTCATTTAATTCTAGTGTGAATTTTTTTTCTGTTTATTATAGCCACGTGTTAATAAATTTTTAATGTGAAAGAAATGTTATTTTTTGCTCTTTTTTTAAATTAAGCAACAATTTAAAATATTCTTTTCTAAAGTATATTAAAAATATCCCTGGAAAGGCTAAAAATCTGCATTTAAAATGGAAGTAAATTCTTTAAAATGAGTCAAATTTATCAATGTCATCCGTTTATTTTTGCAATTTAAATTTTAAAACAGAAACGTAATTTCAATTTTTTTTTCTAGTAGACATCATAGTTTGGAAGTAAACGGTCTTGCTAGTAAACAGAAGGTTTTTAGTTCGAATCCAGATGCTGGAACTCAAAATTTGCATACTAAAATGGATTTAATCAAAAGAAATTTGATATCGTTTGCCAATTTAATGGTTTATATTGTTATTTTTATCACTGACATTGAAAATATTTTTTGGAATTCAGTTTTCTTTCTATTTAAAGAATTATTGCAATTTATTAATGATTCAATATTTTAAATTTCGTTTAAATATTTTTTTTGTTTCGTTTTTAGAAAGTTAAAATTATATTTATATTTCACTAAATAATTTTAAATTTCGAATTTTCTAAAAATTTGGAATTCAGGATTTTATATAAATAATTTGATTTGAACATCTTTAATTTGATTAAAATGAATAATTTCCTTTCACATTTACTTTAAAATCAAATTTATTGGTGCTACCATCTATATAAGAATTTAATAATTATAAATTAACAATTTGGCTTTATTAATTAAAGGATAAGTTGTTTTGAAAGAGATATTAAACGAAACTCTTTGTGCGATATGCAAGATTGTTGGGTAGTGTTAATACAAACAGACAATCCAATATCATCTATGAAATATTTCATTTCTTCTTTTTTCTTGTTTTAAGAACACATTTAATACTAGATACAGTCAGTGGGCGGTAAGTGTTTAAAGATTCTAAGAAAATGAAAAGAAATCTCGATTCAGAATCTGATGGAATATCCACTTAGACGTCCCAAGATCAAAAGTTTTGTCGAATCTGAAGGAGCTATTGTGGTATCTCCAACTATCAGCTGAAAACGAGCACGTGGTTTTAATCTTTCTTAATCTACAGGGTGAAGATCCTCTGTCAGAGTGTAGACAGTTTACGTAAACAAATCAAAACATGTCTAGAACCAAAATTTCACAGAAAAAAAGAAAAAAAATCTTGCAGCGTAATTTGTAACGTATGAATGAAAGATTTTAAACGAGAATTACGTGTTGTAAACAAATTGTCTATTCAAGATAGCTAAATGATAATATCTGTGTTAAGTAAATTAAGAAAGGAGCTTCTCGTAAAAATGGTTTTCAGAGTTTCACAAAGTTAAAAATATATACAAAAATAAGTTAAATAAAGCATTTTTTCACTTTTATTTTCTGAAACGGTGAAGAAAATTCACGTGTAAAGAATGAATTTTTGGTACATTTTGCAGCAATATGTATCTGCAATTGTAGCACATTAGGAAAGAGTAAAAAATCTATTACAAAATTGGAGCTCCGGTACTTTTATTTTAGTCCGGGAGCCGACCGTCGATTTACCTATGTATCGAGTAAAAGGACCGGATATACATCAAAATGTAGGTCTCAATGTGCACATTAAGAATATCACTGTCTGCCAGGTCCTATTCTGCCGGAACGCAAGGCAGCCGCACTTTTATGACGTCAATTTTGAGTGTTTACCTATGTATCGAGTACAAGGACCAGACATACATCAAAATGTAGGTTTCAATGTGCACATTAAGAATATCACTGGCTGCCAGGTCCTATCCTGCCGGAACCCGGTGGCAGCCGCGCATTTATGACGTCAACTTTGAGTGTTTGCCTATGTATCGAGTACAAGGACCGGACATACATCAAAATGTAGGTCTCAATGTGCACATTAAGACTATCACTGGCTGCCAGGTCCTATCTTGCCGGAACCCGGTGGCAGACGCACTTTTATGACGTTAATTTTGAGTGTTTGCGTATGTATCGAGTACAAGGACCGGACATACATTGAAATGTAGGTTTCAATGTGCACATTAAGAATATCACTGGCTGCCACATACATCAAAATGTAGGTTTCAATGCGCATATTAATAATATCACTGTCTGCCAGGTGCGATAGATAGGTAAACACTCAAAATTGACGAAACAAATGAGTCTGCCACCTGGTTCTGGCAGAATTAGACATGGCAGACCATGATATTATTAATGTATACTTTTAAACCTTCATATTTATTTATATATGGTCCTTAAATTCAACACATAGGTAGACATTCAAAATTGATGTCATAAAAGTGTTGCTGCCACCTGATTCCGGTAAAATTGGACCAAGTAGACCCTTATATTATTAATATGCATTTTCAAATCTACATTTTGATGTATGTTCGGACCTTGAATTCGATACATAGGTAAACACTCAAAATTGACGTCATAAAAGTGCCGCTGCCACTCGGTTCAGGCAGGATTGGACCTGGCAGGGTGATATTCTTAATGTGCATTTTAAAGCCTACATTTTGATGTATGTCGGGTCCTTGAACTCGATACATAAGTAAACACTCAAAGTTGACGTCATAAATGCGCGGCTGCCACCGGGTTCCGGCAGGATAGGACCTGGCAGCGAGTGATATTCTTAATGTGCACATTGAAACCTACATTTTGATGTATGTGGCAGCCAGTTATATTCTTAATGTGCACATTGAGACCTACGTTTTGATGTATGTCTGGTCCTTGTACTCGATACATAGGTAAACACTCAAAATTGACGTAATAAAAGTGCGGCTGCCTTGCGTTCCGGCAGGATAGGACTTGGCAGACAGTGATATTTTAATGTGCACATTGAGACCTACATTTTGATGTATATCCGGTCCTTTTACTCGATACATAGGCAAATCGACGGTCAGCTCCCGGATTATTTGTTAGAAATTAAGCCGTGCCTGCTTATAATACATTATGATAGTGTAAAAATTCTATTACAAAATTAGAGATCCGATACTTTTTTTGTCAAATGTTAAGCCCTGATTCTAGCACAAAAAGAGAGTAAAAAATATGTTACAAAATTAGGACTCCAGGACTTTTTTTCTGTTTGAAATTAAGTCCTGATTATAGCCTATTAGGAAAGAGTAAAAACTGAACAAAAAAATAAAGGCTGCGTTTTTGTTAGAAATCAAACCCTGGTTGTAGCCCATTAGAAAAGAATAAAAAATCTATTACAAAATTGGGGCTTTGGTACTTTTTTTGTCAGAAATTAAGTCCGACTCGTAATACATTAGGAAAGAGTAAAAAAAAATATTACAAAATTAACGTTCTAATGAGTTTTTTTTTTTTTTTTTTTTTGTTAGAAATCAAGCTATTCAATCCTATAGCACATTAGGAAAGAATAAAAAATCTATCACAAAACTAGGACTCCGATATTTTTATTTACTTTTTTTTTTTTTTTTTTTTTTGTTAGAAATTATAAGTTCTGGTTGCAATACATTAGGAAAAAATAAAACATTTATTACAAAATGAGGATTTCAATACTTTTTTTGTTAAAAATTAAGCCCTGATCTGCACACGGATTAGCTGCAGAGTAGAGAGGAAAGTTGCACCGAATCCGAACCAAAAATTCTGCTCAATGTCAACCCGAAACCTCACCATAATGATAAGTAAAAAAATAAATAAATAAGTAAATAAATAAATAAAAATCAATCCATATTGAAATACAATTATGAAAATAGAAGTTTTCAAATAAATCTCTAACATCAATTTTATCTTTTTCGTATAAAAATTAACACATATATTTTCAGTAATATTCAAATAACAGCTTTTTTTCATTAAACAAATATTCAAGGCTTTCTTTTTAAAATGTTGGATCAACTCGAACTCGACTCAATCCGAAATTGACCTAAGCCTGAAGCATTTAAAGTCAATGCAATCTGAACAGAAAAAAGTAGCAACAGCCCGACCGACTCGATGCACGACACTTATTCAAAAATGACGGGTTTTATTAAGAAGCTACGTTACTTTTAGAACTGCTCTATAAAATATAACTAAATCCGCCTCAAAGAAATAATATTAAAATACTTAGGTAATAACTTTAATACTTTAGTTGTGCTTGTGTAATTACAGTTAGAGGCTGTCCATAAATAATGTCACACTTCTTTTCTATATTTTTTTACCCTCACCCCCCCCCCCCCCCTTTGTCCCAAAGTGTCACACTTCCTCGTTCCCCCCTCCTCGCTTGTCACATCTCATGCTACATTACATATACATGTACTTGCAGTTCAGAAACAAAGGATATTATAGATCATATTTCCAATTTTATATTTAAACTTTAACTGTGTGTTTTAATGACTTTTGTGAGAATAACAGTAAAAATAATTTGTGTACCTATTTTGTATAAAATAAGATTAAAGTTTAGAACAAAAATTATAATTAATATACAGTAGTAATACAATATTAATATGGAAGAGCATTTAAAAACAGTAGTATTTTGGAACTTGAAATGGAATTTAATGGTACATCTGGCTTTAAATTTTATTTTTACTTTATCAACACAAAATACTTTAATTTCAAAGTAACTTCAATATTTACTTTTCTGATTTTTAAGGTTTCTATTTAGCCAAAATGTATTATTCCACATTTCTTCTTACCCCCTCCCACCCCTTTTTAACAAACTGTTACAATTTCACGAACTCATCCCCCCACCTTCAAGCGTGTCTTTATTTATGGACGGTCCCTAAGATGGCTTTCTGTATAAATATTAAATACAACTACGACAGGTATTCTTTGCTACATTTTAAAATGTTTCAATCTAGATACTTTAGTATTCAATAATCTGTATCAGACTCTGTTGTTATTGTTTGTTTTTTTTTTTTTCTACGCACTAGCTATTTCTGCTATTTTTTTCGACATAAGGTTCATTTATATTTATTCAGCACATATTCGAATCGAATTTATTTTGACTAGCTTTTAATTGAAATAACTAACGCATGATAATATAATAACACATGCATAGTTTTTGATGCTGTTGAAGAATGGGAAAAAGAAGTTCAAATCGAATTTAGTTTGACTAGTTTTTAATTGATAGAGCTAGCAAATGATAATGTAATAACACCTGCACAGTTTTTAATGCTGTTGAAGTTGAAGAATGAGAAAAAGAAGTTCAAATCGAATTTAGATTGACTAGTTCTTAAATGATAGAGCTAATGCATGATAATGTGATAATTACAAAATGTATTTATGTATGTATGTATCTACGTATGTATTAGTATCAAATGTATGTATCCACGCACCTGCATAGTTTTCGATGCTATTGGAGAATGGAAAAAATTGTTCTGTGACAGAGGCCGATGTTGTATGCAGGGCTCGAAAAGGAAAAATCCATGAACTGGAACGCTATTTCAAAATTATTGTTGAGAAAAAACTTTTCAGAATTATACAAAATTTATATCTGACCATACAAAAACAATTTAAATTAGTTGGATATGTCAATCTCAACTTTTTCCCCTATCTCTTACATATCTTAATGTTTCAAAAAGTGGATACGAATGCTAATACTTCAATATTAACCGTTCAATATTTCAACATTATTAGTTCAATACTACTTTCATTATAATACAACTTTGATTTTCATATTAAATTTCTGCTTTAGTCAATTAATCAGAATAAAAACGAGTTAATCTTGATCATGATACTTATTAAAATCAATATTTTTTTTGTTATTCTACAGTATATCAACAGAAATCACAATAAGCTATATACATCTAGGAGTGGGGCGGATGAAAATCGGGTAACCGAAATAAATAACAGTTCCAATGTTTCACTGAATGAATATTTAATTAATAATGTCTTGATTAGATAACTGGTACATATGAATACACAATTCCAGACTAAATAAAGTATAAAATGAACAGAAATTATTATCGATTAAAGTCAAAAACGGATCTCAACCGATCCCTTTTACTAAGTTCTTGATCGGAAACTCGTTCCGATAAAAACATGAGCTTAAAGGGGAGCGTCACAGGTTTGAAAAATCCCCTTTTAACAATAGATGGCGTTGAATTTCACTCGGAAAAGGCAATAGAGAATTACTGCTGGCAAACCCCGTTCGGCAGTCTAAATACGTCACTTCCTGTTCAAATCGAAACTCCGGTGAATAAGTGGAGAATTCAGATGTTAGAGGTAGAGAAGGAATGGGTGTAATTTAATCTTGCAAGGATCTTGGCTCTTTTGTTGCGCGAAAGGATAAGGGTAGAATAAAAAGAAAAAAAAGTAGTTAGTTGTTTGGCTATTCGGGCCAGGGGCGTAGCTACAGGTGGGGGGGGGGGGGTGAGACGCCCTCCCACATATTCGGTGTACTCATTTCATTCAGTAAATTCACTTTCGTTCAAAAATTGCATCATTTCTCGTTTTTTTTTTTCCTTCTAAGAAATAAAAAAAAATATTTTAAAAATATTACAAAAGCTATAACAATGTCAAAATATATTTTAAATATTTTCATAATACTCATACCCCACTTTCACAATACTTATTACATTCGGTAATTTCACTTTCGTTCAAAAATTGCATTATTTCGTGCAGTTTTTTCGCTTGTAAGAATTTTAAAAAAATATTACAAAACGTAAGACAATGCTAAAACATATTTAACATTATTAAATAGCTTTAGAATACTTATATTTCACATTCGGAAGGCTCATTACATTCGGTAATTTCATTTTATTCAAACAGTGCATCATTTCGCTCTGCATTTTTCCTTTCTAAGATTTTTTTTATCAAATTTATTACAAAGCATAAAAAAATGTCAAAATATATTTAAAACTATTAAATATTTTCGGAATACTCATACCCCATGTTCGGAGAACGCATTACATTCGGTAATTTCCTTTTTGTTCAAAAATTGCATCGTTTCGTGCTGTATTTTTACGTTTTAAAAACGTTAAAAAATATATTTAAAAAACTAATATGACACATAAAACAATGTGAAAACTGATGGACAAAAATCGATAATATTTATTATTACATATTTTAGAAATACTCATAACATTCGGTAATTTTACTTTCGTTCAAAAATTCCATCATTTCACCTGTATTTTTCCTTTTAAGAAGTTCTTTATATATATTAAAAATTATCGCAAAACACATTTAAAACTATTAAATATTTTGAAAGTACTCATATCCACATTCGGAATATTACATTCGATAATTTATTTCGTTCAAAAATTGCATCATTTTGCCTGTATTTTTTCTTTGTATGAATTTTTGAAAATATATTAAAAAACTATTCCAAAACATAAAGCACTGTCAAAACATATTTAAAACAACTAAATGTTTTAGAAATACTCATACTCCACATTCTAAAAACTCATTACATTCGGTAATTTCACTTTCGTCCAAAAATTGCATTATTTCGCACTGTATTTTTCTCATCTAAGAATGTTTAAAAAATTATTAAAAACATTATTACGAAACATAAAACAATGTAAAAATTGATTGACGAAAATTGTCAATGTTTAAAACTTAAATATTTTCGGAATACTCATAACATTCGGTAATTTCACTTTCGCTCAAAAATTCCATCATTTCACCTGCATTTTATTTTTCTAAGAATTCTTTTTAATATATTAAAAAATTATTCCAAAAAGGTATATAAACTATTAAATATTTTCAAAATACTCATACCCCACATTCGGAATACTCATTAGATTCGATAATTTATTTCGTTCCAAAATTGCATCATTTCGCCTGTATTTTTTCTTTCTGAGAGTTTTTTTATTATATTAAAAAAAAAATTACAAAACATAAAACAATGTCAAAACTCATTTAAAACTATTAAATATTTTCGGAATACTCATATTCCGCATTCTAAAGACTGATTACATTCGGTAATTTCGCTTCCTTTCAAAAATTGCATCATTTCGCGCAGTATTTTCCCCATCTAAGAATTTTTAAAATTTTAATAAAAAAATTATTACGAAACATAAAACAATGTACAAACTGATAGACGGAAATTGTCAAAATTTAAAATTATTAAATATTTTCGGAATACTCATACTCCAAATTCGGAATATTCGGTAACTTCACTTTCGTTCAAAAATTGTATCATTTCACCTGTATTTTTTCTTTCTAAGGATTAAAAAAAAAAAAAAAAGTATTACAAAACATATTTAAAACTATTAAAATTTTTCAAAATACTCATACTAGAAGACTCTACGGGCCGAAATTTCCAGGCTCAAGTCCGGTCCGATGAATATAAAAATCGGTCTGGGCTGGTCCGAACGAAAAAAATATTGGCCCGTCCCGGTCCGATATACTAGCTAAATTTTAATGGATATTTTAAAGTCGATAGCGGTTACTTTAGTAACTATATTTTTTCACCTTTTTTAAGGTCAACCTCCCCTGTAAGTATCGGTGCAAGGAAGGCCCCCATAATCATCTGTTCCCAGCCCCCCCCCCCCCAAATTTGTAAATCGGTCCCACCTGTTTATCGGGCGAAAAAAAAATGTGAATTTCGTTGACCGGGCATGGAAAAATTGAAACTATCGTCTATCGGACATGGAAAAATCTCGAGTTTTGTCTATCGTCCTTCAAAAACTCTCGAATTTTGTCTATAGGTCTCCGAAAAATCGCGAATTTTGTCGATCGAGCACGAAAGAAATCGCAAACTCTGTCAATTTGGGATGAAAAAAAAAACCCTGCGAATTTCGTTGATAGAGCAAGAAAAAATGGTCAATTTCACCGATCAGGCACAGAAAATCATTAATTTTGTCATTGGAAAAAGAAATATCGCGAATATTGTCGATCGGCTTCGTAAAAAGCGCGAATTTAGTCAATCGGGAACGGAAAAATTACGAATTTCGTCGTGTGGGCACGGAAAAATCCCGAATATAGTCTATCGCTTTCGAAAACTGCGCAAATTTAGTCGATCGGAAATGGAAAATTCGCGAATTTCGTCGATTAGGGGAAAAATCACGAATTTCGTTGATATGACACGTAAAAATTGCCAATTTTGTCGATCGGGAACGAAACTGTCGCGAATATTTATGGTCAGCTTCATAAAAATAGTAAATTCGGGCGATGAGGTACGAAAAACTCGTGAATTTTGTCGACTCGGAACGAAAAAAATCGCTAATTTTTTGATTGGGCACGTAAAAACAGCAGATTTTGTTGATGGGGCGCGGAAAACTTGAAAATTTCTTTGAGTGGCTGCTGAACAATTTTGAGTTTCATCAGTATATCGTGAGAAAAAATCGCGGATTTCATCAGTTTGCGGTGGAAAAAAATGCACATTTTTTGTAACGACTTAATTACACTCTGTTTTATATGAAAATAAAAAGGTTTGGTTAGAGGGACAAAGAGCCAACTTGGGCGACACATATAATTACACGTATAATAAATTAATAACTATACATATTTTTACGTATATGTATTATTTATTTATTTATTTATTTTTTTAAGTTGACACTTTTATTTTCGATTTCGGCAAAAAAAAAAAAAAAAAAAAAAAAAAAAAAGAAAAAAAAAAAAAAAGCTTAAATTAATGAAGCTAGAAGCATGAAAGTTAGAGAGAGGGGGGGGGGACTTATGACGTAAGCGTGTACTAAGAAAGGATTTTTAAAAATCCCTGGTCCCAAAGAGAATTAAAGGAAGGGGGTCGAAAATTATAGACTTTATGGCCAACTTATTATATTTATTATACGGAACCCTCTAAATGCGAGTAATACTTACATTTGACCATTTATTTTTTACGAATGTCAAAAAGTCGCCCTGGAACTCGAAATATTTAAAAAAAAAAATTAATTAAAAAATCAAAAATTGCTAGATGAATTCCGAATACATATTATTCAAAAGAGAATAAAATATGTAGTGAGCTAAAAAAGAAACGAACTCGAAACATTTTTAGTAATATGGAAACAAAGCTGTATAGCGCGCGCACAGAAGAGAGAGGGAGGGAGGGAGAAAAAGCATAAAGAATATGAATGTTTCTCAAATTCAAATTGCCAAACGCTTAAAAATATATATTTCATTTTTTAATAAAAACAAAAGATTTTGCATAAAAAGTTAGCCAAAGTTGGTGTTTTAAAAATCACAAACCGAGAAACCAGAAATTCTGTGAGACTAATTTTTTAATTTCAAATCCCACAAACCCAAGAAATCCAACTATCGAAATATAAAGAGGAAAACAATACTGAAATTTCACTATTTTGGATCCGTGGACTAGGAAAGAAGGAAAATTTTACAATTTTGATGTTAAATAGCGTCCTCCGACTCTTTTTTTCAAAAATGGGTTGGACTCCGACTCTGCAGCCCATAATCCAGTACAATGATTTTATGTTAAATAATGAGTCAGAAATTTTCGCGTTGTTAAATGGGATTTTTTATTTTTTTTTTTTTTTTGAGAATTTCATAAAATTTAATCAAAAAATGTCTTGAGCGCACGTTTTCTCACATCTTTGCTGGAAAATTGCGCATGCCTAGTCAATGTGTTTTTTCTAAGCAAAATGAGCCGAGTAAAAAGAAAAATAATAATAATGATAAATAATAATTCCATGAGCATTTGATTTTAATGGAGATGTTCTTTTAAAATAAGGTAAATTTTTAGCGGTAATCTACCCAAAAATTAGTATATTTTAATTTATATTTCAGGCAAATCAGTGCACTGTAAAATGTTATTCCAGCTTATCAATGGTGTAGTCGTAAAATAATCAGAGGATATACGCTCTAAGCAGAGGGTATACGCTCTAAGCAGAGGGTATACACTCAAAGCAGAGGGTATATCCTAGAATAAATGCTACAGTTTTCATGAGAAGTAGGGAGATACGGTATTCCTTTTAAAAATCCAGCAGATATACGGTGTATACCCCATATACTTTTCACTGCATTCCTGGAGCTTATCAAAGAAAAGTTCCACCAGAGAAAAATGCAAAATGGTTTCCCCGTATTTAGAAAAAAAAAATGATCATTCAGAGGTTACTTCAGTCAAACAAAAAGACTCATTTGCCAATGCTAATCCTAAGGAAAAAATTTATAAAAAAATAACTCAGTTGCATTTCAATATTTTTAAACTTTTTTTTTTTTTTTTTTTTTTGCATTGAATAGCTGAGACCGATCCGTACAAAGGCCATTTTTTATTTTATCGATTTCATTTACGGGTATTTTTAATGAGGACATTTTCATTTTCGGAACCGCTTTTGAAACTTTTGGGGTTCTTTTAAATTTCTCGATTTTCCACAATTCTTTGATGAAAATAGCGGTTTTTCTCTGATCTTTTCACGCAAATTTCGTTACTTTTTCTTTTCTTTGACGAAATAAGAGTTTTTTTCTGCGACCTTTTAATAAGATATACATTTACTGCAATTTTTTGACGAAATTCGCGTTTTTTCAGCTATCCATTCTCGAAATTATCAATTTTTTATGTGAACAATTAAAAAAAATTTATACTTTTTAGCGTCCATTATTCGAAATTCGCGATATTTTACAATGAAAATTTTTTAGGTTCGAATTTTCCCTCTGTTGACCAATTTTATTTTTAAATTTTCGTCCTGAATGTTTTAAATTTTTGGAAAATTTGAAGTAAATCACATGGAAATTCGTGATTTTTTTCGCATTCGATTGACGAAGGTTGCTATTTTAAACCTAGAGGACTATTACATTTTTGAAAAATTTCTAACACCTTTTATTCCTAGAAAATGAATACTTTTTTTTTTCCAACTTCCTATTTTCTCCAAAGCGTACGAAACATGAAATCGGTTTCTGTGCATTCGCGAACTCTGGGAAGAAAAAAAATTGAGTTTTTAATGGGAGTTCTTTTTGATTTTTAATTAATAATTCAATTATTTATCACAAATTTTTAAAATTCTGAGTTTAGGTACATTAGGAGAGGTCTTGAACAATCTTCCTTTAATTTTTCAGACTTATACATGCGATAAATTTTTGTAGCCATCCCCCACACACAGAGCGAAACATTTTTTAATTAGTATAAGATAAGTTTTTACGTTATGGAATTTAAAATGACACAAACCCAAACGAACATTGAAAACTCAATATGATAGCAGATTTTCCTATTTCCCTATAGAGAAACCACTCTGTGGTTACATAATTCCAATTCTTCCTCTCAATGCATAAAAAAACTTATGAAATGGAATCTGTTTTATAAACCGAATGTGTTCTTTATATTTCTGCCTCTAATGACTATCCGCAATGACACTCAATGTTGTTCTATGGTCACTGTCAATTACTAGTGTGTATTACTGATACCTTGAAATATAGGGCTATATTAGCCAGGTGTATTCATATAATCATGCAGTAGATTATCACAGTAATGAAAACCTCGAAATGTAGTCAAGAGATCCACCCCACATGCATCCAAACAATTCTAAAATGAAAAAGGGCTAATAGGTTTATCATTTTTGATGAGATACATATCGGAAATTATTGATATGAATGAAAAAATTTCATTGCTAGATATTTGAAATAATCCAGTATTTATTCTTGTTTGCAGTCTAAATATAGCACATAAAGGGTTAAATAAAAAAGAAGAGAAAATCGAAATATAAAATTGGCTATAAATTAAAAGTGGCCCTTAACCACAGATTAATACAAAAAACTGGAGGGGCAAGAGGTAAGTCTTGCCCCTGCTCCAGGAAAACTAGAGGGAAATATGCCCCCCTTCGCCCTTGTCAGATTACGCCCATGGGTAAACGGTTTGTTTATTAGGTAAGTTGTAAATATCTTATACCGAAGTTTCCGAGGATTTATATATTTAAAATATTGTATTCTGATTAGAGATCTGCACGGGCTGGGCTCGGGCCGATTTTCAATAATTTCATTCGGGGCGGGCTCGGGCCTTACTTCTGAAGACTCGGGCCGGGCCGGGCCGACCTCAGGCTTTAATTTTTTTGCTGGAGTATCGGGCCGGGCCTAACTTTTTTTCCCGTACGAAGCCGAGACTGATTTCATTCTTCCTAGTTTTACGGACCAAAATAATCAGTTCCTATTGAATCTTCTTATATGAAAATCCTTTTCTCGACTCTTCATAAAATAAGTAAAATTTGGCTTTGTCCAAAAATTTTTGCAAAAAAGGCATATACTTTTAAGCCGTCATTATTCTACAACTGAACATTAGAATTTATTCCTTTTAAAGTATCGTAGATTACTAGGCGTTTTAAAATAGAATTAAACAGATAAAAAAAAAAAAAAAAAAAAAAAAAAAAGACATGATTATGACAGAATTTTCTTTTAAACTGAAAACTGCAAGTTTCTTTTAAACTGTTCATCCATGCAAAATGAATACAACAGTACGCGAGAAAAAAAAAATATACTAAATATTTACATCTGTTAAGAAGGGAACGTATTTATTTATTTATTTTTTTCTTCTAAAGAGATTCCGTATTAGGAAATTTTATTTTTACCATATACCATTTTTTAGATTTTTTTTTGTCTCCATTACATGGAATATGATTAATATTATTAATGATAACTGAAACATTTCTATACAACAAAGGTTCATTAAAAACGTAAATATCTCAGCCTACGACATTTCTGCATAAATGGAGATTACAAACAAGGAAAAAAAAAAAAAAAAAAAAAAAAAAACAGAGACTAATATAAGTTTATTTGATCAGAACTCTTCCGTAAGAGTAAAGATCAATGTTCTGTAGAAATTCATTCGAGTCGGGCCAAATTTTAAACTTTTTTCCTGACTGGGCCGAGTTTGGGCCGAAATTTTAACTTTCGGGCCAATATTTTTTTCGTTCGGGCCGGGCTGGGCCAATATTTCTTTAGTTCGGGTCGGGCCTGGAAATTTCGGCCCGTGAAGACCTAATTCTGATTGCAAAAAATATTTGACTTGACATTTTTCTTGTTTTAGATTGCTTTTAAAAAACGAGTTTTTCGGATTTCCAAAAATTATGTTCGCAAAATCTTTAAAATATGACAAAGTCCGCCAAAAAAATTCGTTCTCTGCAAGCAATCTAAAACAAGAAAAATGTCAAGTCAAATATTCTTTGCAATCAGAATACAATATTTTAAATACATAGCCCTTGGAAACTTCTGTATAAGATTTTTACAGTTTACCTAATAAACAAACCGTTTACCTCATAATTCTATCAATCTTTATTTCTGAGAAATTTAATTTTGAAATCGGGGTCTTATTTGCTGGACACCCTGTATATTTAATTTCTTTCATACGATTAATATTGCGACTGAGTCTTAGTTTCTTCGGAAAAACTTAGTACAAGAAAATTTCCTACAGCGAAGCACTCCACAAACAGACAAATAGTGACCCTTTCTCCCACCAAAAGGTCAATGTCAAAGGTCAACTGGGCTCTTCCCACAGAGAGTGCCTGCGGATTTTCCCCTCTGTCAAGAAACAGGAAGTGTTTGGGTTTATTAGAAATTGTAGGAATCTTTCATTTTTGCCGTGGAATTTTACGAATAAAATCAAATTTCGAGGAAACAAAATGTCTTATTGAGGGATATTTCATATAATATCGTCCAGGAAGTATCCTTTAATAAATTTATAAGAGAAATAATGATAACAATTGACAGGAAAATGTATAAAAACTAAAAAAATAGCCGCTTTGATGGTCTTTACGAATGAGCGATAGTACCTCTATTGCCACCTGGATATTTTTGATGGAACTAATGTCAGAAACTTTAAAATTTAATTTAAAATAGAAGGCCGCACTTTTCTTTTATAAAATTTTGCCAAGTTAAAGAAATAAGTTATATATATTACCAAAAAAAATTTTAAACAAATTGGTTGAATAGCAAATGAGTAATACTGTTTGTAAAAATACAGTATGGGGAGTATAGGTCAAAATACAACTGATGGTTACTCTTCTCAGCACCGCAGACCGAGGCATTCTCTCTGCAAATCCTCGAACATTCACTCTTTTCATATCGCACTTAGCTTGCAAATATTTTTCTGGGATGGGCTTTTTGAACTTCGCTTAGCTATTGAAACTATGCACATACATTGTCATTCGAAGGCTTGTGGTTTCTGGGGCTAATTTACCTCAACATACATAAAACTGTAATAGTATGTTTTAAAATTTTTTCGAACTGGAACGATATTTGCTATTATTTCACGAACCGGAACATCGTTCCGGTTTGCTCCGGTACATTTCGAACCCTGGCTAATGTATGTAGAGGCGAATTAGCCTCAGAAAACGACAAGAGCAGACTCATAATGTAACTGTGTTTCAATAGCTGAACGAAGTTCAAAAAGCCCAGGCAAATTAGTGCAAGCTTAGTGCAATATCCTGGGTGCAATATCCCCGCGCGCTTGTGCTTTATCGGAACCAAGCTTCCGTTTAAAAACCTTTTAAAAGGATCGGTTGAGATTTATGCTTGATTTTAATCACTAATATGTTTTTTGTTAATTTTATATTTCTATTAATCAAGAATTGTCGGTTTATATGTATCAAATATTTACTCAAGAATTGATAATTAAATATTGAGATAGTGACATTTTGGAACTTTTTTCTATTTACTACTGCCTGCTTTTCCTACGCCCCTTTCCTATATGTAAAAAGTGACTGCTCCGGTACATTTCGAACCCTGGCTAATGTATGTAGAGGCGAATTAGCCTCAGAAAACGACAAGAGCAGACTCATAATGTAACTGTGTTTCAATAGCTGAACGAAGTTCAAAAAGCCCAGGCAAATTAGTGCAAGCTTAGTGCAATATCCTGGGTGTGAGCATGAACACTCTAAGATTTCTGGAAGATAGATGACAGGGGGGCTGCGAGTCAGAGCAGATGGCCTCCCGCGCGCTTGTGCTTTATCGGAACCAAGCTTCCGTTTAAAAACCTTTTAAAAGGATCGGTTGAGATCTATGCTTGATTTTAATCACTAATATGTTTTTTGTTAATTTTATATTTCTATTAATCAAGAATTGTCGGTTTATATGTATCAAATATTTACTCAAGAATTGATAATTAAATATTGAGATAGTGACATTTTGGAACTTTTTTCTATTTACTACTGCCTGCTTTTCCTACGCCCCTTTCCTATATGTAAAAAGTGACTGAGCAAAATTTGAATGTATCCGCTGTCATTAAATTATATATATATATATAAAGTTATTAAATTCAATGGTTCATATGTTGTAATACAATTAATGGTTTATATCTATATCTATATCCATATCTCTCTCTATATATACATTATAAATAAAAATATTCAAATAATAAGAATTTTGGATTAGAGGAAGTCCACAACCTTATTTTACTTTAGAAGAATTTGAAACTGCGCTAAAGCATAAATTGCGATAGTAAATAAGAACTTATAGCAAATTCAATTTTTATGGGAGACAATTTCTGCGTAGTAATTAATAAATGTAACTCAAATGTAACATGACAGGATAAAAAAAAAAAAAAAAAAAAAAAAAAAACTGTCAAAGTTTCATATTTGTCCGAAAAGACACTGAAGTATTCCTAGCAATAACATCACTGATATTTAGAAAAGTTAGATGTTTCTTAATGAAATTTCTTCTTCATGCTTTCGCATTCACATAGTAGCCTCTACCAATAAAAATTCTTCTGTTGCCATGGTAATAAAGGAAATTAATAAAGTTATGATGTGCTGAAGGAGTTTTTGCTATTTTAGATAGGAAAACAGAAAAAAATGAAATGTTTCCCACAAAATTCTACACACTTGCGAATCAGTTAAAAATTATCTTTTTTGTGATATTTAATTTTTTTTTTTCAATATACTTGAAACTTTTATGTCACATTTGTTTCTTTATCTATCTCTACATTACGTTACATTATTAAAAATGCTCAAGCTAAAAAGAAATTTAAAGACATTCTTGTGGTAGAATGTCACATAAGTATGTATTGGAAATAAACTTCCTTTTAATAATATCCCTTAAAGTACACTCCACTTAGTGCGACTTTTTCTAAGCGCCACATACAGCCCTATGATTTTTTTTTTTTTTTAATTTCTTCTATCTCCAATAGAAGAAAATATTGCAATCGAATTTTTTTTCGACGTCCGGTATTCGACGGATTTACACGTTTTAGCGGTCAGAGATTCCAAATAACATATTTTTGCATAATATCTGCCTGTTTGTGTGTCTGTGTGCGTGCCCGAGTGTGTGCCCGTATATCGCCATTTTACCATAGAAAAGCATATGAAGATATGCATAGAATTAAACCAATTTTTTTGTGTATATTTGTGACTGTGGTAAGCACGAACAGTCTATAAAGTTATGCATATTTTTTATACCAAATTTTTTGTGTAAGTGTCTCGTTATGGCAAGTGGCAAGTAAGTCCTCCCTGAATTTGTAAAACATCCGCCGGAAGTTGATGCTGTAATAGCTATTTTTGTGCCATTTTCAATATTTTATCAACAAAAAGTGTGTAAATTTATATGTGGAATTGAACCAACATTTTATGCATGCTTTTGGCTATAATCATCAGATCTTCCTTGAGTTTGAAAACATTCCGTTGGAAAAGAGCATTTTGAGCATTTTTTTTAGAACTGAGCAGTGTTTTTTTATATCTTTTTTTTCTCCGTCATTCTATTGTCTATCGGCTCGTGCAGAGACGGAAATGCGCGTCCTCCGAAGCTGGACATTTGAAAACAGAATAAGGGAAAACTTTTGATTGCGATAAATATCATGATCCATATTAACTCGTATTTACTCCGATTAATTCATTGAAACATAAATTTAAGATGAAAATCAAAGTTGTTATAACATTCCGTTAATAACATTAAAGTATTAACATGTGTATCTACAGTTTGAAATATTAATATATATATGAGATAGAAGAAAGTTTCGGGATTGGCACATATAACTAATGCACGGAATTCAATAAAAAATTATACTAAGATATTTCTTTATATAAGTTGATGCTGATTAGTTTTTGGTGTCAATCGCTCAACAGGTGGCACTACTATGCTGCCTTTTTCACGATTTCCGCAATAGCTTTATCTCAAGAACTACTGGATAGATTTCCACCAAACTTCAGATTCTTATATTCCTTCACATGAATGGATGCTATTTACATTTTGTTGAAAATTTCTCAACAGGTGGCATTGCTATGCTGCCTTTTTCACGATTTCTGCAACAGCTCTATCTCAAGAACTAACTTTCGGATTCTCACCAAACTTCAGATTTGGTTAGTTCTTGACAACGATATCTATACATGAATATACAGAGTTCATTTTTAGATCCATTCGCGAATGGAGATAGGGGAAGATGGGGATACTTGAGCCATTTTTTGAATTTTAATTTTTTTTAAATTTTTTAGGATAAAATAAATTATTGAAAATGAAAATTTGATATTTTTTCTTCAACTGAAAACTACTTTCAATTAATTTTGAACTATTTTTCTATGTCTAATAAATTTTTACTTTTTGTTTTACATCGTGGCTCAAGTATCCCCATGAGAATGATACTTGAGCCATGGTGAAGGGATATTTGAGCCACTACGGAAAAATACCTACAAAAAAAAAAAAAAATTTTTTTCGCTTTATTTTTGCACAAACATTTTACAGAATGATAAATTATGATACATGAAGTCCTTCAAAACCAATTGAGAAAACAAAGCTAGTAATATGATCATTTTTTGTCGTTAAAACTGGGGTCGAAGGATCATTTTGACATGAGTTATCTAGAGATGGGAATGCTCGGAAAAAAAACGGAAAAATTGGGAAAAAAACCGGTTTTTTTCAGTTTTTTTCCGAAGGCTTATTTTTCAATTTTTCCGAACTGGAAAAATTGAAATTTCATTTATGAAATATTACAGTGAAAATTTTGTAAAAGCTACATTCTCATACTTTTAATTTTATTTATTTTTATGTTGAGTGTCCTGCATGAAAACTTTAATGTGGGTAATCTGATCTCTGAACAGAAATCTGTTTGAGAAGACTTGGAAGGATCCTTCACATTTTTTTCTTGTTTGAAACTCAAGACCCTTCACAAAATTTCTCTTGAAAATAGATATTTCAAAAAAAAAGTTTAATCTACAAATTGAATCTTTCGCAAATGCAGTGATTGAAGAAAAAAAAAAATCTCATGCCATATTACAGCTGAATCTTATCAAGTTGTATATATGCATAAATAAGCTTATTAAAAATGTCTAAATAGGACTCTAAATATAGTAATAATTTCTTATTCACAAATTTTGAATATATTTTGTTCAAGTATATATACAAGAAATTCACAATTTCACAAAAACAGGATTACATGAAAAAAAATCTAGATATATAATTAAATGCAACTTCTCTTTTTAAAAATTAATTCATGCGCAAAATTATTTCAATAATATGCCGATTAATAGAAATGGTAAAAATAAAAATTTAACATAAAATTTGAAGCATGCTTTTGTTACTTTTTTCTATCTTTTCAAGAAGTAAATATTGAATTCGTGAAAAAATTGACATCCAGTTTTTGGTGTATTTAAACGTTTTAGAAGGTCCTGAACACGATTTGATGGTTTCTGGAAAATATCTGTCACTCTGTATGGGACAAAAATTTTATGGGCACTCAATCTCAAGAACTGATGCACATAATTTCACAAAACTTTAGATTCAGTTACACCTTGATATAAACTCGAGATGTTTAGTTATTAGTGTATATCACCCAACCGATGGTGCTGCTATGCTGCATTATTCATAATTTCCACAATAGTTCTGTCTCAAGAATTAATGTATGTATTTTCATATAACTTCAGATTAAGTTAATCTTTTATGTAACTTTGTGCTCATTACTTTTTGGTGTAAATCGCTCAACAGATGACACTGCTATGCTGCATTATTCATGATTATCGCAATAGCTCTATCTCAAGGATTAAAGGACGATTTTTTTTATCAAACTACAGATTCAGACAGTTTCTGATATATATTAATGCTGTTTAGTTTTTGGTGTAAATTGCCCTATGGGTGGCACTACTATGCTGCATTTTTCAAGATTTCGTTATAGCTGATTAATTGAATGTTTTTTCATTGAACGTTGTATTGAATCTAAAATTGACCTCCATTTTACCTCCATAATGTACAGTAATGTTGCAAAAACATGGGCAGTTTGCATAAGAAAAGTACAACTGCGATGAAAAAAAAAAAAAAATAAAAATAAAAAAAAAATAAACATATTTTATTACAAGTAACTATGTTTCACATTATACTTTCCCTCTTGATTAAACTTTGAATTATTGTAGTTTTCTAAAGCACAGTAGAAGTTTATCTCTGTAAGTAACTGCTTTTGTTGATTCCTCAAATAGCGAGCATTTTCTATTTGTAAGTGTTCTGTTTTCATAACTTTTGAGTTCCACTCTTACAAATATGAAATTACCATATGGAAACATTATTGAATATGGTTTCTTACTCAAGAATAGAATACCAGATTTCAGGATAAAAGGAAAAAAATTACATTTAATTAAACTTAAAAAAAATATATATATACACTATATTGCCATTGATTATTGGACACTTGCGATTTTAGACATTTTACTAAATATCTAAAAAAATACATGAGGAATCATCTCAAAACTCTTAGTGTATAAATATAATTGTATAAGCCATACATCGCCGTGAAGATTTTTTACCGAAACTCCATAGGGGACCGTCAACAAATTAAAAAAGAATGAATATCTTTTGAATAACCCTGTCAAAACTAATGTAGCAAAAGTGCTCAAACTCTAGATTATGATTGAATGTCTTATTGTAATACACTATGTTCATTTTTATGCAAATAGCATGCATACTCGCAGAGTAATTAAGGCTTTTATAAAAATGGTCCCAAATTTTTCCAAGTTTTTTCCTTATAATTTTCAGAGTTCTTAATATAAAAAAATATTTTTTTTCAAAAAATAGGACAAACAACATTGCAGACAGTACCCTGTAATCAGAATTAAAAAATAATAAAAGTTATATGAAAAATGAGTATGTTTACTAAATAATTTTTTACTGCGCATGCGTCAAAGATATCAAAATTTCATTTGCATATTATGTTAGCTAAATGTATAGAGCAACTTTTGTAAAAGTCTCAAATCATAGCTTGAAAATTCTGAAAGTAATCGTCTATAGAAAAAGGACAAAATCCGTTGTTTCCAAAATGAAGCAAAAAAAATGAGGGATTTTATCCAAATGTAGTAGTACATCCCGTATTGTGTATTCTATATTGACACTAATCAATGAATATATGGTTACAACCCCTCTTGTTTTTGCTTCATTTTGAGAATAACGGATTTTCAACTAATTCAATTGACGATTATTTTCAGAATTTTCAAGTTATGATTTTGGGACTTTCACAAAAGTTGCTCTATACATTTAACTAACATAATATGCAAATGAAATTTTGATATCGTTGACGCATGCGCAGTAAAAAATTATTTAGTAAACTTACTCATTTTGTACAAAATTTTCATTATTTTTTTATTCTGATTACAAGGTACTGTGTGCAATGTTGTTTGTCTTATTTTCTGAAAAGAATATTATTTTATATTAAGAACTCTGAAAATTATAAGAAAAAAACTTGGAAAAATTTGGGACCATTTTTATAAAAACCTTAATTACTCTGCGAGTATGCATGCTATTTGCATAAAAATGAACAAGGCGTATTACAATAAGGCATTCAATCATAATCTAGAGTTTGAGCGCTTTTGCTACATTAGTTTTGACAGGGTTATTCAAAAGATATTCATTCTTTTTTAATTTGTTGACGGTCCCCTATGGAGTTTCGGTAAAAAATATTCACGGCGATGTATGGCGTATACTATTATATTTATACACTAAGAGTTTCGAGATGATTCCTCATGTATTTTTCTAGATATTTAGTAAAATGTCTAAAATCGCAAGTGTCCAATAATCAATGGCAATATAGTGTATATATATATTTCTGGTTTCAGTGAGTAAAAATCTAACAGTCAATAAATCCTATGCTATTTTTTAGTTGCAGATCTGAGTAAGCCAAACTAAAACTTAGTTTTTTTTAAATTTAGATTATAAAACTAAATCAAAACTTTTTTCAGTTGAGATTGGAAAGTTATTCCAAAACTAAACATATTTTTTAAAGGAAATTAAATTATAATTGTAAGAAAAAAGTGTAATAATGTAAAAATATACATTTTTTAAACAAACAATGGAATTTATGAATACTGATATTGATAATAATGACAAAACTGCAACAATTTCTTTAAATTAGTATCATTTACTTAGAAACTATATTCATGTAAATGGAATGCATAATTTATTTCATTCCAAACTGCAGATATATTGGCTTAAATTCTTACATTAGGTCAATTGGTACTTAAACATGCAACTGAAAAATTCTTTCAACAGAGATATGATATAACAAACAATAGTGTTTAATAAAAATTCTTAGGCTGTGGAAAAAAAAAAAAAAAAAAAAAAAAACTAAACTTTTAAATGCAGGTTTTGCTACTTTCTTTTTATTTTGTAAAATAAAGCGAAAATAATATTCATTTAATACAAATAAATGGAAAAAAACATTTATTATTTAATATTCTCTAAGAAAATATAATTTATTTGAGAGAAACAGTCATGAAAAATCAATTTTTCTGTTTTTTTCCGAAAAAAACCGGCAAAAAACCAGTTTTTTCCGCCACTTATATTTTTTCGGAAAATTTACATCTCTAGTTATGTCGATGGTAGAAACATTCTCAGTTCAGAGCCATTTAAATTTGGAATCTGCAATTCTTCGGGCAAATTTCATTTTCAAAATATTAAGCACTTGTCCAACAAATCTTTTTACAGTTTTCTTTCCGGCATATTTTATTAGTAACCAATCATCAATAGAAGGTTTTCTTTTTATATCATCACCATGATTCACAGAATTATCCTCTAATGATATTGTCGAACTCATGCTTTTAATTGAGTAGCTGTCGGAATCTAAGCCATATGTATCGTTCTACTATTTCAAACACTTTTTTGATTTCATAGGAAAAGATTTTGTCTTCCCCTTTGGCTCCATGCAGGTAAGTTTGAACTGTGATTTTTGTTGCTTTTCTTGTTTTTTTGTGCGCTCTTTTTACCAATTCTTCTTCAATTTTCTTAGTAAAAAAAAAAAAAAAAAAAAAGTTACAGCAACAGAGGTTACAATTTCAATATAAAATATTAATCTTAATATATTATATTAAAAAATAAGTATTTTAATATGTTGGACCTAATTGAAAACTATGTTTACATTTATCTAGACAGGCTATTTTGCTAGTCAAAATGAAAAATAAAATGGATATTTTCATTAAAAAATATACATTTTTAAACATTTTTTTAGGTCGTTATTTTTTTAAGAAAAGAAAAAATAAAATGAAAAATTATTCTCCCTTTTATCCAGAAAAAATTCTATTAGTGAATATAAGGATGCAATTTTATTTTTTGTTTGTTTCACCCATGTCTAATTTCCTAGTGCTCAAATATCCCCATTCTCACTGGCTCAAGTATTCCCATTACCACAATTTTTGTTTATCAGAGTTTTACTAAATAAAGCATGCAGCTATTAAAACTATTTTAGATTCAAAATACAATTGAAATTATACTTATTAAACTTATGTATATAATTGCAACTTTAAACAAAACTTTGATTACAAAAAATAAAAAATCATGCACCTAAATATTTACTTCAGATAGGGAAAAAACAACTATTAATCACTATACTTTCAAAATGGCACCAAGGTGTCTGATTTCTTTTTTTACATGTTCAGAACTATAAATGTGTTACCATATTGCCAATTTTAGAAAGAAAAATTAACCAACTGTAGAGATAATAAGGGTGGCTCAAGTATCCCCTATGCTCAAATATCCCACTCTCCCCTACAGCAGTATCATCATATTTGGAGGGAAAAATCGTGGAACTCACATCAAATGAGAACTAAGAGTAAAATTCAGAAATGGATACCAAGAGTTCTAACTTCAAAAGCCAATACAGCTCTCTAACCTAGATTGGTAGCGAGAATACATAAAATTTTAACCGTTTTTCCTTCATCACACTTGGCTGAGAGTGGGTTCCGTGCAGTAGCTAATTTACTGTCTAAGAAAAAGATCAGACAACTTTGAACCTGACAATTTATGATTGATGTTAAATAAACTAAAATGCAACATGAGAAAATTGTTAAAACTTCATCAGTCCCACTATTCCATTATTTGTTTAGAAATTCTTATTAATTTTGTGTTTATTTTTAAATTAAAAAAAAAAAAAAAAAAAAACAATTTTTTACTGCATTTGATGGTCATTTTAATTAACTTCGACGTTATGATTTTTAATAGAGAGATAGACATATAAACAATATTCAACAATACTTTAACATTTTGTATAATTAACTATTGTGGGAGAGGGGAAGGGGCGTTTTCATTTTTATCTCATGTAAAGGGGGCGCTGATCCAGAAAAGGTTGGGAACCTATGGCATAGGTTCTGCCCAATCTGCAGGGAAGGCTGTACCGAGTAGGAAAATTTTGGTGCACTCTTACTTTAAAACAATCAAGTTAGAGCATGGTTTTTTACTTAACCCAAGGAACACACACTTAGAAAGGACATAAATTTATGAACTTAAGTTCTTCTTTCTTTTTGTATCTCTTTTAAGAGCGTTCTTAAATCAAAAAGGGCAACTTTGTGACATAAATTTTAATGTATTTTTGTTCAGAAATGTATGAAATTAGCTGGTGTTATTGTTCAGAAGCTATTGGAATCACACTCATTTTCCCGTTTTCTTGCAAATGCAATAGATTTTTCAGAACATGCCGTCAAAGTTGTCGTGCATTTTCCGATAAAAGACGAAAAACGCTTGATCAAGTGATCAAAATTGCTTATAACTCGATAGGTAATTTAATTATCATAAAATTGAAAACACAGTTCGATTCCGTATCGTTTTGGTCAGGTCTCCCAATTTTATATCTTTCCATTAAAAAATGAATTTGTTAAAGTGTCAAAACATTCCGCGTTTGTTGAACAGAGCAGTTGAGAACAAACAACCTTAAATATTTATCTGTTACGGTGCTCAAAAAAAAAAAAAAAAAAAAAAAAAAAAAAAAATCAACAAAAGAATAATAGATTTATATTTGGTTTTACTATTCTTTTTAAGAAAAAGTCTTTTTAAAATCTGTGATTTCCCAACTCTAAGTCCAAATTTCGAAAGTTTCCAAATATTGGAAGGGGGAACAAACCTCTCTGAAACTACCCATGACGACGTCTTTGTGTATTTCTAACAGAAATGTTTGGAAAAAGCCTTAATTGCATTATAAAATTAAACATGATTTCCAAGATAAACACTGATTGCTTATAAAAGAATGTTTTTTTAAAAATCTATTTTCATTTTTGCACTTATTTTAGGCCTGTTATAACTCAATCTTGCTCGCAGCACACATGCAAAACTACTTCGCCTCATGAACTTTCTTTAGCACATTTTCGTCACTATCGCGTGCAAAGATGTAATAATTTTCGCAGTATTTCTTCATTGAAAGGAACGGAGTAATATTTTACAAATTATATTTTCGGTTTTCATAGCAAGTATTCATAAACATTCGATTATTGAACCATAAGTGACATAAAACATCTCTAAACTTAATATAAATCGCAAAAGATGTGGAGGACAAAGTACCAAACTGGCCATTTGCCAAGCTAGTTAAAGGGGACAAAGCCCATGAATCATGGCTTCATGGTCAAGGATAGAAGTCCAAGGCCATTAATGGGAGCGTATACGGTTAAAGATAAAGTGTGTTTTGGGATATTTTTTTCTGTTTGATTTTTCAGGGCGATGATTTCTTTTGATAACCAGAAAATCTTTTCAAATATTGTCCTATCAATTTTTTAAAGTTACGCAAAAATGTACAAATTTAAAATAGGGCACTTACTAATATTTATTTGCAAATTCACAACGAATCGCTTAAAAAAATTTTTTTGATTTATCGAGAAATTTCTATTAAATTTTATATTTCCTCCAAAATGTTTTTACAAGAAATTATTTTAATGTACATTATTTTAATTTTTTTTCTTTCTGTTTTTTGTCTGAAACCATTTAAAGCACATTTTTTTTTAGTAATGAATTCAGGGAGTTGCATTTCCTCCTCCAGAGATATGAGATTACCCCCCCCCCCCCTCACGAACTCTATAATGTCCCCTTTTTCCGTAGCTATAGAAATAATTCAACACTGCTTTCTTTGACAGTAGATGTCATAGAATATTTCAGAAAACTAAATATTTCGTATCACACATAAAATGCTTTGAGAATGTGTGTAAAATTCGCATTTATAATTCAGTTCCAGATTAGTGGTGGTGGAGAATCAGATGATGTGAAATTATAAGTTATGTAATATGGAAAATTTAAAACGATGTGTTAAGGTACTGTCCTAACCTGTTATTAAAATTAGTTGTTGATATCAATAAATACGTTATTGGAAATTTATGCTGTATACACTATATAACCAGAAGTCACCGAAAGTACACGAATGCCGACACTTTAACCTTTAACTGATGTGACAGAAATTACAACATAACTAGTATGAAGCTGTCTGTGAGACCACCGCAAGATCGGAAGAGGAATAAAAGGCATGATTAACTCATAGGATGGTGCTTTTGTTCTAAACATTTTGTACAAAACTGTTATAATTATCATTTATATATTTAAAAGTCTCTAGTAATAGTACTAAAGTTCCAAATAAAACAAAGTTTTGGTACTGATTGTAGTTAAACTGAAAATTACAAGTTAAATTATAAAAATTGAAAAAAACATTGATCTGTGAGACCGATAATATCAATTATATGTTAAAGCAGTGGTTCTCAAACTTTCTTGTTATGCGACCCACTTTTCAGTGAAAATAAATTTCGCGACCCGTCCAAGATAAAGTTGCATATCAATATAGCAATGTTAGTACGGTCTCATCACTGTAAAAAAAAATCCGTTAATATACACAAAATTTTCCGTAAAATTCTACGGTATAGTTTCATTTTTCAAAAAAAAAAAAAAAAAAAAAAAAAAACAGTAGAACTTCCGTTATTGACATTTTGAGATTATAAATACAGTAAGTTTTCCGTAAATTTTGAGGAAACAGAGAAGTTTCCGAATTAACCTCTTCGGGACGAGCGACCGATAAACGTGCCGACACCGTTGGCACTCACACCACGTGCGACCAGTATACGCGACACCGCTGTTGGCACTTACATCACTAGCGACTAGTATTCGTGCCGTCATGCGGAACGTTTTATTGAAAACAATATAACGTATAAAAAATTTACCTTAATCGTGTTTGACTTTATATTATAAAAGAATACATTTCCTTCTTTCTAAGAAACCAAATGGAATCAATGAATTTTTTTTAATAAAAATTAATTTAATTTTTCACAAAAAATACTGCAGTGAAAAGAAAATATGATTTTATGATATGATGTATTTATTTTTTTTTCTCTGAAGTCTTTATAACGTATTCTCTTTTCGATCATAAGTCTTTTACATTTCTATTAAAGCTTTATTTTTTATTTATGACAAAATGTTCTACACTATTAAGAAAGGGAAAAAGAGTGAATGAACTAAGGAATATATAATGCTTCATGCACTTTCGCCTTTGAGTAAGACTTCTAATTAATATGCGTTTCTATTTTTCTTCCCCCCCCCCCCTGCTTATCTGGACTGAAAATAGCTTACATCGACGAATGAATGTTTTTAAAGTTTTTTTTTTTTTTCGTTTTTATTCCGAATTGCTTATTTGTATATAAATCCTTGTGATTATTGAGCTCTGAAATTTTGGGATTGCTTGTTTGAGAATAAAGCAGTGATTCCATTTTAAGCTTTATTTTGTTGCGGCAAATTCTTTTAAGCCGTTAAAAAAAAAAAAAAAAAAAAAAAAAAAAAAAAAAAAAGAAAGTTTTTAATAGCGAGATACTTGATTACTTTTTATTTTTTTAACTTTCAATAATATTATGCATCGTTTCAAACTAATTCATTTTAAATTGAATTATCTCTATTTAAGTGTCGCGTTTCTCAAACTCATTAAAATGCCCCCCCCCCCTAAAAAAAAATGGAATTTTAAGAAAGCAAAATTTTTTCCAACACAATCATTAAATTCTGAATATTTTGATGAATAAGCGCGTACATTAGCATGCATATTTCGAATTAATATTCAGTTTTATATGTTATAAATTAATAGATTTATTCGATGAATCACTTGATGTTTGGTTATAAATATATTTCCAATTTCAAAAATACTTTTAACATTAATGGCATTTTTTATCAATGAATTTAAAATTGCTATTTAGTTTCATTTATTATTAATAATTATTATTCAATACTTTTAATTTCATAAGTTTATTTATAATTTTAAATAACTTTTAATACATAAGATATAAATAAAGATATTTTAACATCAACAAATTCTTTGATGAATGTATTTTAATTCAGCATTTAAGTTTAATCTTTATTTGATATTTTGTTTTAACATATATTACTATCTATATTTATCCTTATATTTAACAACTTTATAGAAATGCATATTTTATTTTAAAGTTTAGTTTTATTCGCATTTTACTTACTATTATACAATATTTTTTATTTAATAAATATTTTATGATTGATTATATGTAATTTTTGAATTCTCAAATATTTTTAAGGAAACATTTTAAAATTATTTTTCATGTATTTAAGTGTCAGTTAAGTGTAAGTTAGTTTTTATATAATAAGTAATAAAAACTAACATGCAGAAGTTGCTTGCATGTTCCATTAATTATTCTTATTTGTTAATAAATCGGCTTCATTAAAACGCTTATTTTGTTTAAGGAATGCATTAAAAATTATTTAGAAGCAAAGCTGTTGCTGTTTTACCAAAATTATTATTTATTTCAAATGTTGCTATATTAAAGTTACGTAATTATTTTGTGATCATATTGTTTCAAATTGATTATTGGTTCTTATTGATCATATTGTGATAATTTTGCAACTTAAAAAAGTAGTTAAAATAGGCATTACATACATGTTAAAAGTAATTTTTATATTAAAATATCGGAGAAAGTGACTCAATTTTTGTGTGAATATACATAATTACAACTAATTCCATGCATGCATATTGCAAAAGGTTACATGGAAAAATGAATTTTTTATAATTTTTTAAAGAACACATTACAAGAGTTAGGCTTAGCTTCGCAAAATCCTTCGACCCTGAAGAGGAAATCGAATTTCCCCGCTCCGTCCTCAGATGCGCACTTCGAAATGCGTGCGTCCGCCGTCGCGAACGGGTTAAAAGAGCATAAATTCCATAAATAACTCTAATTATGCCATCTATATCTGAAAAGACAAACATTATAGAGTTGTTTTATGAACAACTTTCTATAATAATTTTCTTTATTTCTTTCAGTTTTAATAATAGAAAGCTAACATATTTTTAGAATATTAAAAAAATAATAAAAATTATAAAATTTTATTAATTTTTTTTATAATTTCAGTTAGTTACAGTTAGTCATATTTCCATTATGATTTTTAAGTAATGTTTAACTCATTTATAGCATATTTTTTAAAAAGTGCATAGGATATTTTAAAATGGAAAAATTCTCTACTTTTAATTTTAATATATTTTTTTAATTTATTCACTTTAAGAAATTCGCACATAAAATTTAAAACATCTGAATTATATTAACGAAATTATTATAATGTTGACGATTATCTAAGTTATAAAAAACAATAAACGAAATTTATTTTAATAACCCGTAATAACTATCTTTATTGAGATTAAAATCGATCGTCATACAAATACTTTCTTAAAAAAACTTTTTTTTTTTTTTTTTTTTTTTTTTTAAGTTTGTTAGTATTTTTTTTTAAATAAATAAGTGAATAAATATGAATAATATTACAATAAACTTTTAAAAATCTCCTTAAAATGAAGGGAACAAAACTTTTTAATGCATTCTACTTTTAACATATGTAACATTTTAAAGTTTAAAATTTATTTTTTATAAAACTGAAATTAAAAAGTAAATATTCGAAATTTTGGAAATTAAATCTGTTAAACATTTAGAACTGTGCTCTCAGTAGAAAATAATACTCTACAAAAATGAATGCAGCGTTCAACATAAGGCCTTTGCTTTATAAAGTAATTCAAAATAAGTAAAGATATTTGCAAGCTCTGCATGTGTAACTATGGCGTAATGGTATTACATTACTGCAAGCAGCCATAGGACAGGTCCCTGGTTCGATCCCCATCGAGGGTAAGTGATATTTCTTCACTGTTGTTCAAATTAAATGTATGTGTTCTAACCTGATGTGTCTTTGTCTAAAGAATAAAAATCATAAAGATTCCAGTTTGTCCTTGAAAATTAATTTTTGGCTTTCAAGCGAAATTTTTTTTATAAATAAATATGAAAAAAAAAAAAAACAGAAATATTTTGTGGAAAAAACGTAAACGAAAAAAAAAAAAAAAAAAAAAAAAAAAACCAGAAATATTTTGTGGAAAAAACGTAAATATTTCTGGAAAAAACGGAAATTTTTTCCCCTTTAAAATCCGGAAATGGTACTTCCGTCTAGATTACCAGTGCAATTTCCGTTATTTAACGGAAAATTTGTTTACAGTGATCATCTCTATCCTACGAAAAACGTAAATTTTCATACGGATATCAACAAAAACAAGGATCAGTAATCTCAATGCGTATAAGTGAATAGGAAACAAAACAATGCACAAAGATAGTTAAAGATAAAAAATACGTTTAATTATCATGAAAACATAGCTTTATAATCAATGAGATTTCTCGTACTGATGCTTATTAATGTGGGAAGATACATTAACAAGCAGTTTGTTTCAATACTTGTCTTTCAAATATTGTGTTTAATTTAAAAGTAATAATAATAAGCTTGATTTAAAAGTCTCATCTTTCACCAGCTGTCCACCCTTCAAAGAAAAAGAAATTGATTGTACCATTTTGCCAAAATATCTTTGAGCCCACCCAATATTTTTGAGCGAACCCAATGTTTTTCAAAAGTTGGCGCCACTGTTGGACTCTTCAACATGAAATAAAGCAGAATTCGAAAACAAAATTGTCACATTATGCATGAGAGCGGTCCTTTCTTCTGTAGTCTCACTTCTGGCACAAGACGTTGTTGCACTTGTTTTAATAAAAGTATATAAATAACTTTTGCTTTTTCCAAAAACTATTGCAGAGGCCTGGCGAAATGTCCGAAAATGTGACCACCCAATTGAATTCTCTCAGGTGGGAATTTCTAAAATAGGTAAAATACCTATTTAAGTTTGTTTTAATAGATTAGATATCCTCAAATCCATAACTTTATCAAAAACTCAGGTCGGTTCCAGAATTTCCCCATTATTAGAAGACCTACTATTGGAATACGTTAAACGTATCTCCTCACGAGTAACAAAGTGGAAGGAGAGGCAAAGGAAGTGCATAATATGAATAAATGGTCTCGGGCTTTCCAGCGATATATCACATGATGGGTGTCGGCAAAGTTAGAAAAATGCCCCCGAGAGTTCCAGCTATCGCGATTGCCATAATAGACCTTCGTTCTTTAATGCATAATAAATAATATCTATCGGAGCGCTCCGTAAGAAATTACGATCTAAAATAATAAAAGAACTACGATTTTAAAAATGTTTGAAAATTGCCTTCGGGGGCAATTGGGAAGGGGTTTAGAAAAGTTTTTAGTATGAAAGAGTGATCTGAGAGCTTTCCGATGATATGTCACATGATGGGTCCAAAAAAGTTTGAACTTTTTCTACCCCCACTTGAACCTTCTCCAAAGAAAAAACATTAAAATCGCTGAAACACACATTTAATTAATTTTTAATAGATTTATTTTCTGTAATTTTACGCTTCTACTTAAAAAAGCTGCTGAGATGTCGATGTGCCAAATATTCTAAAAGTTTCGATGCACTTTTAATCCCCTTAAGTTTGGAATTTATAAAATAGCTGAAACACGGGTTTAATTATTTTTTAGTAGCTTTATTTTCAGGAATTTCATGCTCCTACCTAAAACGGCTGCTGAAATATAGCAACTATAGAATATAATTTTCAAGTCCCTCTTTAATCCCTTTAGGAGGAAAAACTTTGAAAAATTCTATCTTAGTGTACGCTTACATCATAAGATGCATTTTCTCTCCAATTCTTTTGCAACTAGGTTCAGTTCTTTGGGCTGTTCGTTGATTATCAGTCAGCTAGGACAAACTATTTTATATATGTCTAGATGAATAAGCAATGTTTCACTCAATCAAATAAGTGAAATTGGTTTAAAATTAACTTGCAAATTTTAAACGAAATATTTCTGTAGTTTTCTAGAGACAGTGTAACTTTCTATACGTTCTTCAAATATAATAATCTTGTATTGTTATTAAAGCAACAAATGTATTCAATGTTTCGGTTTAATCGGATTATTAAAATTGATTTAAAATGGACTTGCAGGATTTGAACTAAACATATTACATACGCTGCAAGTTGATATAAAGTTTGTTTATTAATAAAAACTTAATGATTTGGAAATTTTTGCAGAAGTTTTCTTGAGTTTAAAAATTGCACTTTGATTGTAAAAAATGCTTATTGTTGGATAATGCTGAATAATATATTATAAGCAGTGTTCTCGCTGACATTTGACCAACGTTAGTAATTTGGCTAATTAAAAATAAAAAACATTCGCCAAATGAAAAAAAGTATTAGCCAAATAGATTCGCCATGTAGCACAAAAAAATATCTTTATTCCTTTAATGTAACCCTTTTTTTTCTGTATGTTCTAAAATAACCTGAGTTTTTATAGCTGTGACAGGGATTGTTATTAATCTAATTTCAACTATCCGCTACAAATAAAAAAATATGCATATATTAAATATATATAAATATATATGCATATGTATGAAAAACAAAAAAGAAAAAGCAAAAATTGAGCACTAGCAATTTGGCGAATCTAATCGCTTGTTTACTCGCCAAATGAAGAATTTAGTCGCAATTTGGCGCATTGGCGAGCGACAGCGAGAACACTGATTATAAGTCAAGATGAAGTTTGTAAACAACATCATGGATATTTGAAAATCGCAGTCTCTGAAAATAAGTGGTTAAGCGAGTTTAATGGCACTTATTTTCAATAATAATAGGTTAAATCTTACTTTGAAGCAGAGCCCGATCAAGCTGAAGTTGGGCCCAAGGCCTGTTAAAAAGTTGGGCCCCCCTACCTACCCATTTTCAGCGACACTTTCAGGAAAAAAAGGTTTTTTTATGAATTGAAAAAATTGTTTGGGTAAAAAGTGCCTAGATTAAAAGCTTCTAAAAATTTTATTGAGTCATTCAGAATATTTAAATTTTACGTTTCATATTTTATAAAATAATATTATTTGAAAAGTATTTGATTAAGGAAAGAAAAATCAGCCACATAATTTGTGGGCCCCTGAAATTGGTGGGCCCAGGGCCGAGGCCCCGGAGGCCCGTATATGAACTATGTGAACCTGAAATTGTTACATAACAATGACGTTGCAACAAATTTGATTAGAATTTCAACATTTTGGAGCCAGTTTTAAAGTCTGTTTTATATGTAGCGAATATAAATTTTATAATTAGGGAAATACTTTTTGGACATCCTCTATATGTGTGACGAGAGTGTTGGGTAAACTTCGTATGAAATACTACCTATTGCGGTCGCTACTATGCTGGAATTTCTGAAATTTTTTTTTTGCAGATCTACACCGATCATGACCCTTAAACCCCAGAACTACCACCAATAAAAATGCTTACCTATCTATCTATACATATATATCACTTTTTATGGAGACGATAGCTTCTATAATACTGCTCAAATATCCTCCAAACTGATACATAAAATTAAGGGGCATAGAATCTCAGTCAAGTTTGTTAATAAGCAAAATCGGACAAAGGGGGCAGAGATGAGGGGAGGAAGAGTGAAAAACGAAAAAAAAACCCCCCATAATTTCTTAGTTAAAATAGATATCGAATCAGTTAAAAAATTATATTATTTCTAAAAAATGGGCCAAAAGTTTATGTATGACAGATTTTTGATAAAATTAAAATGGGTTAAAAAGGCGAAAAAATAAGGTTTTTGTGAGAAAAAAAATTCAGAACTTCGTCAGCTCTCAAGATATTAAATCCGATTAAACTTATTAGTAATTTTCTTAATATTATCTAAAATTTATGAATTTACAAATTTTTGATAGGAGCAGCTCTTATCGCAAGTAAATAAATAAATAAATAAAAATAAAAATAAAAACGAAAACAAAAGCTGTGGAAGAAGAAAAAACTCAATAATTCGCCAATTCTTAAGATATCAAATACGATTAAATTTATTATATATGTTTTCAATGACATCTACAACTTTTATACCGACATGTTTTTGATAGCAACAATTCTTAAGAAAAAATAAATTAAACAATAATAGGAGTTGAAGAAAAAAATCTCAAATCCAAACTGTTTATACTCTGGTTAATTTTTAAATTTATTTTTCTTTCAAACACATCCAATTGGCAAATCCTCTTATTTAGGAACTATATAATGTGACGTATTGAATAGTTTTGTGATAAAAGCAGAATATATTTCAAAAAATGCTGACAAATTGAGAATTTTGAACAGAATTTCCCGAAACCATCGTGATTGACAAATTCAGGAAGTATTCAAGTAACAAATTACTTATTTTCTGACTTATTTTTATATCCATTTTTAGTCTCAAACACTTTCAATTGACAGTTTCTCTCATTTAAGAACTATATAATGTGCCGTATTGGTCAGTTTTTTGATAAAGGCAGAATATATTTCAAACAAAGCTGTCAAAGTAGAAATTTCGGACGAAATTTCCCGAAGCGATCGTGATTGAGCAATTGAAAATGTATTGAAATAACAAATTGCTTATTTTATGACTCATTTTTAAGTTCAATTTTGCTTTCAAATGCATTCAATTGACAGTTTCTCTTATTATGGTACTATATAATGTTATAATGTATTGGTCGATTTTTTCATAAAGTCAGAATATATTTTAAAAAATGCTGTCAAAGTGAGCATTTGAGACGAATTTCGCTTATAATGATTCTGATAAAATAAGCTCTTTCAGAAAAATAAAATTATTAAACTGGGTTTATTTCTAATTATATTTTATTTTTTGTTGTTGAAATAAGCACTTAACTTCGAAATCTACTCCCGCCTCTAGGCCAAGCCGACAAGAATTTTTATCAGTTACTCCTCAGATCTTCAATACAAAATTAAAACAAATTTTTGTAATAAGTCTCCCTCGAGCACACACACACACAAGGCTTCCTACACATAAACGGAAAAATGAATTTCCGTTTTACACGATTATAAATTTTAGCCTTATAAGATCGGTCTATATTGTTTACATTTCTAAAATAATTGCCAATTTTTAGGCATTAAATTTCCATTTTTATGAAAATAAAGATCGCTAATGAAGTAATAAAGAAAAACTTTTTTATGCTCTACTGTTTCCCAATATATTTATTCGGAAGCACTTCATAGAGCTTCCCCTCTCATATTTTTATTGGAAGATATAAAAAATCTATAAGATTCGGCGTAGAAAAGTAGTAAAATTATTTCAGAATGTCAATGACATTTATTTCAATCCCTGAAACCGTAGGAATGAACGTTTAGCATGTTATTTTTTATTGGTAACTTAAATTAAGATAACTCATTGTTTCTGGTATTTTGTGTAAACTTATTGTTTTTTGTTCTAATTTTTGAAGAGTAAAAAAAAGGAGGAGAATAGGGTTGAGGGAAAAATAACCAAGAGGAGAAAAAGAACAACAATGAAATAAAATAATATAACAATATAGTAGTTGAAATTCTTTTGGCCTATAACAATTGTTAGCCTATAAACAACGCCTATAGCAATTGCAGATAGTCATGAAAAAAGCATCAATAATATTCATCTAAAGGGATATCAATACTACACATGTAAAAAGATTTTTTAAAAGATAGGTAAAAACTTTCAAAACATTAAATAAAATTTTAAAAATCTAAAAACTAACAACTTTTGGCCACTCTGTGGGCTTCATCAGGACCGTATAACATTATTATAAATAGCAAAATTATATAAAAGTTGGTGTGAATTGAAACGTAGGGTAGATGTGACTGTCTTAAAGATTTTCCTCTAAATTTATTGTTTCATTGATAGTTATAATTATTATATCTATTCTCTAGTTTTTTCGATATTATATTAATCTATCAACAACATTTAACCATCCTTATAGTCCCATTTCCCAATATGAATCAACATTTAATTTTAAATAACAGAAATATATCAAAATACCCAAATCCTAGTAATGGACACCCTCTGTTCCAGTAATAGACACCCCTGAAAAACTAATAATAATTCTTTTTAAGATTCTATTTAGAACAGAATTTGATGAAAGCATACAAATGAAAGCAAAACAGTTATTTTCAAATAAATTTAACAATTAGTATACCAATAATTAATAAAATGTTTGTGATAATCACTCCCTGTTTGCGTCAATTAGTCTGACTATCAGAAGATCGAAATTTTAATTATTTTAGATGGATAGTTTAAAATACTAAATATCAGGCAATTACATTTATCAGTGTTATCGAGACAGTGTCTCAATAAATCCACCCCCCCCCCCCTGTGTGTGTGTGTGGGGGGGTGGATTAAAAAGGTTATAATTTTAAAAAAGTTTGGAATATTGGTGTATAATTTCGTCTAAACTATTTTTAACAGTTAAGCTTCCAGATACTTTATGTATTCCTTGTAATAATTAATATGATAATGTGACTTAAATATTTTAAAAACGAAATAACATACTTTCAAAATAAAACTGTAGAAATGGTGTTTCAGGCCATTGGCTCAGATTTGCTAGTTTCGTGATTACTATAGCTTTCATTAATATTACTTTTTTTTCGGAGATGAATAAGCAAACAGTTAAGACAGAAAATAGATTTTTTAACAACTTCTGTAACTTAATTATTTTTATTTAAATTGGGAAATTAAACCTTATGAGTTCCTCTTGACTGTGCCCTTAAACAATATTTTCTGGTTCTTGAGTGGTTTGATTACCAAATTATAAAATGCGCAATGCAGAGATATATACAATAACAATAAAAATAACAAAATATTGAAATTTTATTAATTACATGAAATAACTTGAAAGCACAATTTTGAAAAAGTTTTCATATTATTTTAGTAAGTGGAATTAAAAAATTAAATTTGATTTTTTAGCCTTGCAGTTAAACTAAATTATGTTATGCACTATAAACATTAAAGAAATTGCATTTTTAGCAAAGTCTATACGGAGTGGTCATTACTACAATATGACTAATTAAGCATCCTAGTAATGAACATCCCTCTTAAAACCTTAAATAATGAAATTTTATAAATAGCCATTAATATATAAAATTCAATGTTTTCTATTACTACCAAAACGAAAAACTGCAAATTTTGCAAGAAAATAAAAAATATGTAAATTTATTGAATGAAGCATCTCTTCGCCTCTTCATAAAGATTTTCAGTGAAGGAAAAAAAAATAGTAAAACTTTGAAACTTATTTTCTATTACCTGTTTAGTTTAAGAGTGTCCATAATTATTAAAGATTTTAAAATATGCAAAGTTGAAGTTATTAAAAAAATAATAATAATAGAAGCTACATTTTTATTGGTTATTTTTTAATAAACCAAAAATATTGAGGAGTGTCCATTACTGGTACATCCTACCTTAAATAAACATAGATTTCAGTGCCGCAACTAGACATTACTGTGCCTTGTGCTAAAATTTGCGTTAAATCTCTTAATTAGATTTGGGAAAAACATGAAAGAATTACATTTCAATTAATTTTTAATTATAGCAAGCCTCGCTTTTATTTCAGCAAATTTATTAATTACAAAATCTTAATATTTTTAACGATATTGTATTCCATTGAAATAAGATTGAGTAATCGTTCTTGTCCTATAAATGATCTTAAAATCTCAAATACTTTTTTTATTATTATTTCAACTAGCCAAAATCTACGAAACATTCGCTGTTGTAAATATAATGTCGCCAAAGCTTGTGTAAAATTTTGATGAAAAATATTGACATGCGTTAGAAAAGAAACCATTGAAAAATAATACCACGTTCTTGCCACTCTTCTTTATTTGATTTTCTTCTGCGAAAATCTTAGAAAAGTGACTAACCGCGCACATAAAAATTGATCACAAACATAAAAGTATTTGTCAGTGGACTGGATTTTAAACGCTTGTCCGAACCTTTCCAGACTTTTATACGTGATAAAACTGAATTGACCAAATGCCATGTGAAAAAAAATCTGTGTATTTTTAAAAATCCAAAAATTAATTAATTTTATGGCAATTGGGCGGAAAAAATAAAATTCGTCAAAAGTAACTTTTAGAAGATAACTTTTTCAAATGATTAATATTAATAATGAAAAAAAAAAATGTTTTCAGCATTCGAAAGCGAACTAAGCGCATATGTTGCTTAGAATTTGCTTTTTGTGTATTTTGATTCTCGGAATCGTTGCCTAATTTTAAATTAGACAGGGGTTTCGAAAAAAGTGAGGGAGATTTAGGAAGGCCTGTTAATTTAGACAGTTAAAAAATAATCGTTTACCGTTCAAATTTATTGAAAATTTTTAAGAGTTAAAAATACAATGCTTAATTATCCATCTTTAAAAATTCGTGAAAAAAAAATGATATATAGTGGTAAAAGGACTCCTATGAAGACTTTTTTTTTCCACTTGGGTTATTTCAGAAGTTAAAAAATATGGTTCTCATCCCTCAAACTCTTTCGGATTTTTAAAGGTTATCAATACTGTAGACACCGGATATAACGTACCTGGGATATAACATGCTTTCGTTTATATTGTATTTAGATGCTTCGTTCCGAACGAAATCCCCTATAAGTAATGATTTGCAACTTAGGCTATAACGCATTAAGTAAAAAGTCTTAATTTGATTGTAACGTACTTTTCAGACTCGAGCGAAAAATAAAATTTGGATGTCAAGTTTGTATTTCTGGTTTGCAAAAAAAAGTAAACTATCTTTGACGTTTATTACAATGAGTTCTGAGGCTGGATTTAACTCTTCCTTCAAATAATCTTTTTCAAGAGCAATTATTGCCCTTTTTTTCTCCAAACTTTTTTAGTTATTGATATAAAGGACGGGGAGAATCAACAATAGAAACAGAAACAACAAGGTACAACATCCTGTTGTACCTTGGGACATAATGTATAATTCAAACAGTCATATAACTAATTATTAATTTTGCCCAATAACTAATACAATATCTTGTAGAATAACAATAACTAATTTTGTGCCAATAAAACTTTTTTTTCCAAGGAAATAGAGGATAACTTAAGTTTTCGTCATTGACAAGCACGTCAAATAACTTCAGATACATGAAGAGAATTTTTTTCCCCAGATACTTTTGTAAGAAAGTAAACTACTTTCTTGATTTCTTTCTTCTAACACATCTGTAGTATGATCATAATCAGTATTGTCACCATCTTTAGTACTAGATAAAACGAGTATGTCATTAATAGATTCAAAACTGCTATTTTGTTTTGGAGGTGATCTTTTCATTTTCTTGCTACAACAATTATCTGCTTGGCAATTTAAAATTTTACTAATGATACTCTTAAAATGTAAGATTTCCCTTTTCTTTTATAGGCATTGCTTTTAAGAGCTTCAGCTATGAAAAACGGCCAAATCATTTCTGAGGATAAAACGTTTTCGAAAATGTGAAGATAAATTTGCTATGCATACATCTGATAACACATTTGCCGCTGTAAATTCAGCTGTTTCATTCGATATTTCAGTTGAATGAAACGGTCTATTTGTTACATATTATTAAAAATTAATCTTCACTGAATATATGTTCTTTGATTGAATAAATGTCTGTTACTTCAAAATCTTTAATGATATTAAAGTCTTTTAAATGCATTTCCAACAACTTCCACTACAACATATAGTGTGATTGTCTGCCCAGTATTTGATATCATCCATTCATTAGCACAAGGCTTGTAGTACGTTTTTTATGGTCCAAAGACAGTACAGTCAAGTGGTTGTAGTTTAAGGAAGAATGGGTAGGAATTGTAAAAAAATAATTCCAACTTCCCAGCACTTTTCTATTGTAAGGATCGGAATATGGCTGTTATGCTATCAGTGATTAACAACATAGTAAAATAGATAAATATACCTTTAAAACTGATTCAAAATCCAGAAAAATACATCAGAACATGTGTTTTTTAGAACATTGCATTACATGGAAAGATAAAAATTCATATTTGCAGAGTTCAGTCATTATAAAATATATCCAAAATGAAATAGAATTGTTTTCTTTACTGTATTTCACATGTTTTGCGGAATTTTCTGTAAAAAAAGTAACAAAAATACTTTTATTTATGCAAATTACTACAAACCATGCATTTGTTCTACCATCGGATGTATTCCAAGGTACAACATAGTTTACTGTCCTAAGGTACAATCCCCACATGGTGTAAATAAAATCAAAATGATGGTGAATTTTTAAACATCATCGTTATTTTCTCATAGCCAAAAATCTTCTCTTTTATATATAAAAAAAAAATAAGTTACAATTGACATCTTGTAAAAGTACATAGTTAAAAATGGAAATTTGAATGGGGAAAAATATTTACTTTGCACTAGTGAAATTTTATTTTTCACATCAGGTTGTTAATTCAATGCTTCTGATGTTGTCTGTTACTATAATGAAATCGATTATACGTCGCTATTATAGATTCTAAAAAAGATCACTGTTTCCAATAGTTTATTAGAAATTGGCAATATCCCGAGGTACAAGCGTCCCAAGGTATAACACTTTCCCCTATACTAGACCCAAAGGGGGTTAACATTCTAACTGTAAAAATACAATTCCATAAAGTCTTTCCCTTACAGGAAAATAATATCAATTCAATGTTGAATACATGAAATATCGTTACTATGCAACGTAATTATATATTTATTTGAGGCATGCTATAATTGTAGATTCATGGCAACTGAAATTCTGCCGTCCTCATTCCAATTCTGTTCGATTTGAAACAGTTTTGAAAACTTATTAAAGTAAGCGATTTATCTTAAAATATTTCTAATCGATTTCGAAATTTTAAACATTGAAACAATTTTTTCGTCGTTTTTATTTTTTAATGACTTTTTTTGCATAGCTTATAAGCGATCCAGTAATATGTTTTCTTATTTAAAGAAACTCGATTTCAGCAATTCAAAATTCTATTTATTTTTTATAGTCTTACTAATCTTCAGGGGCAAAGAGATTAAAGAACAACAATCTAACTTACAGTAAGAGGTTACTTCATTCAAATGAAAAGACCCATTCGCTAATACTAATCCTATGGAAGAAATTTATTAGGTTATCTCAGCTGCATTTTAATATTTTTAAACGATTTTTTTTATTTTTATTTATTTATTTATTTATATTTATATTTATATTTATATTTATATTTATATTTATATTTATATTTATATTTATATTTATATTTATATTTATATTTATATTTATATTTATATTTATATTTATACTTATATTTATTGCATTGGATAGCTAAGATCGGTCTGTATGCAGGTCGTTTTTTTTTTTTTTTTACTTTTTTTTTATTTTGTTTACAAATATTTTTTAAGAGGACGCTTTCATTTTCGGAGCCGGTTTGGAAAGCGAAAGCATCTTCATAAAAATATCTGCAAGCAAAATCGAAAAGGTAAAAAAAAACGGCCAGCATTCAGATCAATCTCAGCTATCCAATGAAAAAAAAAATCATTTAAAAATACTAAAATGCAACAGAGATATCTTTATAAAATTCTTCCATAGGATTAGCATTAGCGAACGGGTCTTTTTATTTGACTGAAGTATTCCCTTAATGTGTAAAAATATAACTCCATAATGTCTTTCTTTCAGAGAAAAATATGTTAAACATTGAATACACGATTTACAGTTACTATGCAATGTAATTATACATTCTTTTGAGGCATGCATTTATTGTAGATTCGTAGCAACTGACATTCTGTCGTCCTCATTCCAATTCTATTCGATTTCAAACAGCTTGAAAACTTATTAAAATAACCGATTTATCTTAAAATATTTCTAATCGGTTTCTAAGCTTTAAATATTGCAACAATTTTTCATCGTTCTTATTTTTTATGACTTTTTGCATAGGTTATTAGCGATGTAGTAATATATTTTCTTATTTAAAGAAACTAGATTTCAGCAGGAAATATTGAAAAATAATTAACTCTGGCATTCAACATCTTTTCATTTTGTTCCAACAGTTAATATTTGTCGATGATGAAAATTGTCATATTAATTATCATGGAGCTGAATACTTAGCCAGTGGTTGTATGATTTAGAAGCGTAATTTATAATTTTAAGAAAAGACTTCGTTGAAAATATTAATTAAAATTTCTTTTTATTTTTTAAAACTTTTCTATTCCTTAATAGAGTATTGTTGGAATACTGGTGTCATTCATTTTGTAATATTTTAAAATATATATATTAATTTCATAATTACATTAGAGAAGAATTCAGATAAAAAAAGAATTTCACGTTCGTTTCATTTAAAGACATATTTTATTGTTAAATATTGTGTAATATATATGGTGTTGTAGTAAAAGGAAACAGTGGGTATTTCATCGAAGCAGTTGTATACGCTCAAGGCAGAGAGTATACTATAACTCTCTGCCTGAAGCTAGCATAGTGGAGAAAATACAGACTTCTGATTGGTTGAATACTTTAAAGAGCGTTTTTTCAGGTTCATTTTTGAGTTCATGTAATTTAATCATACGTTTCTGTTTAAAAACCTTTTGAAAGACGGATTTTGATTTTTTTTTCGATTTTATGTATTTATTAATAGATAAGAAGAAAGATTTTCTGGAATTTTTTAGATGCTTTTTATATTATTCAACCGATCAGAAGTCCATATTTCTTTCTATATACTAGCTTCGGTGGGATTGGCGAACATGTTAGCGCGACATGACACATTCGACTCGACATTCTGCTTCTGATCTAGAGCTGCTAATGCATGCGAAGCGCATGGAGTATCGACAAACACGCAAAAACATTTACTGTTGCACTTTGATTTTTTTTATTATTAAAGTTTAGCTAGGTGCTGGACATTTTATAGGAGGTTAGACTAGAAACTAAATTCAATAATTTTTTTAACCATCAGTTTGGGGCCCCTCAGGCTTGGAGGCCCCAGGGCAGTGCCCCGGCGGTAGTTACGGCCCTGGAGTATACTCTAGATTGTATATACTGTAGTTTTCTTGAAAAACAGAGGGCATAAGGTGTTCCTAAAAAATCCAAAAAGTATACGGCGTATACCTGCGTATGCCCTCCATTACATCCCTGGTAATATATACTGAATATCCTTTATCATATGTATGTTTTTTGTCAACATGACATGAGAATTAATCTGACTCTTGCTTCAATATTTCACCATAAAATGATAAATTAAAAACCATAATCCTTGTTCAACATTGGCCGTAAACAAAAAAGAAAATAAATCCAGAATCCTGGTTCAAAATTTCAACTTTTATTCATTAAAACGCGTTCACGCCCGGGTGTATCACAAATAAATTACATTCGACTGTACCATCGAGCGGCGTGCATCACCGGTGGGTCACATTCGACTATACTATCGGGCGGCGTGCATCCTCGGTGACGGTGAGTTACGCCAGGGCCAACTTCATTAGACACCTAGGAAGCTCTTGGTTGTTCGGATTGAATTCATGACATCATGTCATGCCCACTCAATCGGCAGAGACAGTTATTGTTTTAATTCCCCTTGGTAGGGCAGCTTTTTCTCAGGATTGGGCCTGCGGAGATCACATGATCTGATGTCACGAATTCCGTTCAAAGCACCACCTTAACAAGCAAAAGCTTCTGTGGTCTCTAATGAAGTTGTCCATGGTCATGCTCGACTGTTCCAACAGGCGAATCTCCAGATTTCGAGAGATTTATATGTTTAGAAAGGCTTGAACACGATTTAACTATTTTTAGAAAAAGTCTGTATGTGAAACAAATTTCCAAAGTGCTTTATCTCAAGAACTAATGCACGGAATTTAATAAAATTTTAGATTCAATTATACCTTGTTATAAATTGGTGTGAACTGCCCGACAAGTAGTGCTGCTACGCTCATTTTTTACGATTTTCACAACAAATCTATCTCAAAAACTAATGTCAAACTTTAGATTCATTTATACCTTGTATATTTGTGCTAATTAGGTTTTGGTGTAAATCGCAGGTGGCGCTACTATGCTCAGTTTTCACGATTTTTGTAAAAGCTCTGCCTGAAGAACCAATGCACGATTTTTTTTTTATCAAATTTCAGAATCAGATAGATATTGGCATAAGTTGTATTGTTTAAGGTTTGGTGTTTACTGTCCAATAAGTAGCAATGTTATTCTGCATTGATCAACATTTCCGCAATAGCTTTTTTTCACGCGTATCGCACGGATTTTCATAAAACTTCAGATTAAGTTAGACGTTGACATAAATTTCTGCTGATTAACTTTTGGCGTTCCCAATACGTAAGCGCTGTATTTTCTGCGATTTCCACAATAATTCTATCTGAAGAACTAATGAATGGATTTTTATCAAACTTCAAATTTAGTCAGATGGTGACATAATTTGTTTCTGATTAGGTTTTTGTGTTAATTGTAGAACAGATGGCTCTATCATGCTGCATTTTCCACGATTTTCGCGATAGCTGTATCTCAAAAACGAATGCCCGGATTTTAAACAAACAGCAAATTCCGTCACTGTTTCACATAAATAGATCCTTATTAAACGTTGGTGTATATTGTCCAACAAGTGCTGCTTTTATACTTTTTAGATTAGGAATTGTGGTTGCAGACATTTAATGGGATTGATGCTGAAATTAAATGATTTGTTAGAAAGATGCGATGCTTATATCTCTTTTTAAATGCATACAATTTAGTGAACCTACATATTTAGAATGTTCATGAAGCGGGCATGAATTGTCATTTATTTAGACAGACATTTAGCCTCTGATCGTTCTAGTACTAACATCTAAAAAGATTTGTTGCTTAAGGGGGACCACCTAGGGGGAAATTTACATCTTAGCCTTCTATTTCGTGTAATAAAATAATTTTTCCATGGAAAGATTTCTGATTTATTGCCCGATAGACTTTTACAAAAAAACGACTCCTTGGATTTTTGCTCGTAATGTTTCTGCATATACTTTATGATCACAAATCATTTCTTACTCAAAATAGATCATATTTTTAAAAATTCAACTTTAACCCATTTTTTAATAACTGACCTTTAGAGACTTTATACCTGCAAAACAGGAAAGGAAAGTAAATTTGGACAATGAATTAATTTTTTGTGCTAACCTCGTAATTTTCGCTTTATTTAATCTACTGCATTAAATAACTTGAATATTTACTTTCATGAATATCAGTTGAATAGATACCACGTTTGCAGCTAATTGAAATGCTTCATTAATTTATTTAAGATTTAGCTATTGATGCTTAGTTACTACCATTATTTATTATTTAATTCTGCTTTGCGTAAATGGTTTCTTGGTAACCTTTCATTCATTTACCGAAAATAACGAATAAATACGCAATTAAGAACATCCATTTACTTTTCTAAATACAATCTTTCCGAACAATGTTGCAAACATTAATGAAAAAGTATCTCTTTCAAGTTTTTCTTGTAAACAACATTTATTAACAAAGATGAAAGCTGATCATTTCGAAAGCAAAATTGTCAGTAGATTTAAGGTTTGACATAAAAACAGATATAAAATAAAAAATTAACTTTAGAAAATTATGTAAAGAAAAAAGTAATACTCGAGAAAAATAGTAACAAACAGTTCCTAACGAAGGTAAAAGTTGTTGATGTGAAAAGCAAATTTGTTAGTACATTTGAGATTTGACCTAAAAAGATACAAGTATAAAATTTATTTTAAAAATGTTTCAAAAGAAAAACTAGTATTCTACAAAAGCAGATTGAAGCTGTAAACATAATTAAGGTAGTCCTGTTTACCAAAAGCGGCATGATTTATATTAAATAGAGATTTGCATCTTAATACTTTCAATGTGCACTCGTGTTCAAAATTGAACTTAGCCTGTTTTGACGTAAAATACAATACAAAAGGGAAAACTAATGTTTCCAAACAAACATACAACTCTTTAGTGTCGAATACGCAATAGATGTGGGTAAAGGCAGAGTTGCCAACCTCCGGCTTTTAAAAAATTAAGATACATAGAACCAGAAAAATTATTCTATTAGAAATGTTTGGGATTGAATGAGTTAGTCGACTGAAAATTATTTAACTTCGTTAATTAAATGAATTTCTGGTTGAAAATAGAATTGTTTGATTTTTAAAAAGCCGGAGGTTGGCATGTATGGTAAAGGGAAAGACTTTATAAGCAAGCGTGGCAATTTTCGCATTTTGCTCGCAGGTACATCTCGCTGAATATCTCGGTATTGTTTGCAGAATTCAGTGAAATTCAAAAGAAAGCTGTAAAAATGAGTAATTACAAACGTTTGTATGTTGAAAATAGGTGGCAAATTGCAAAGAGACAGTGAACGGAACATGTATCAAGTGCGGATTCCTAGGCTTCAAGGTAATCAAGGCTTCCTATAATTCAAGGTAGCTTCGAGGATCAGCGTCATGTCCAATTTATGAAAACAGTTTAATGTCACTGCATCCATAGAGTGAAAGCCTAGGACAGGTCGTCGAAGAGTCACGACTGTCAACGAAGATTGTTATTTGCCCCTTACAGCAAGGGATAACAAGAGTGCAATTGCTTTTCAACTCTCTCGTGACTTTTATGCGACCACAGACAGTTGAATTTTAAGGATTGCTGTTTGCAGAAGGCTACAGGACAGAGCATTGTTTGCAATAACACCTGCTTTTTTGCGTCCCGCTCACTTCTGCCAACAGATGAACCCATTTAATAGGAAGCAGAGATCATTGACTTTGGACCAGGAACCAATGGGGGACCATCCTATTATCTGATGAGTCTCTGTTTGGCCTAAATATAAATTCTCAACGTACTTTCATCTAGAAAAAACTAGAAACCCGATACCTGCCTTTCAGCTTCCGAGAAAAAGACCAGTATGGCAACGGAGGTTTGATGGTTTGAGCAGGCATCATGTTAGATGAGCGCACAACCATCCCTGTGTTCGAGAAATGCTCTACGATTCGTGTAAGGAATGATAGTTTGGAACACTATGTTTTTCTTTTCGAGGATGTAGTTGGCCTTGATTTCATTTTAATGAACTACAACGAGCTCCCATATAGAGTTTAATTCATCTAGTCGACGAATTTCTGAAAGATGAGGATATTCGCTTGTTGGATTGGCCTGCCTATCCAGATCCATTAACAGCTTGTCTGGAACACTATGGGGAGAAAAATTGGAATGATATTGAAGTTTGTATCTTTAATATTGGGATATGCTCCTTGCTCTAAATTTTAAAACATTCTTATTTCGTTTGGCAATATTTGCATATAATCATGACCGTCCATTTTTTGAATCATCATTTGACGGGTATCTTTTGTGTTTGGTATGTTTATTCTAGTCTATTCATTTTAATCTTGTTATCATAGCAAACGCGGTAGCGTTTGGTATAATATGTTTAAGAAATAGAAAGCGCAAACAACTTTCTAAAATTTCTGGCGAACCAGTTGAGATACGGCAGTGAATTTTTTTTAAAAAGATAGAACTCGACGAGACGAATAAAATGATAGCATTCAAAAAATTACTGCAGCTTAGAAAAGTTTTTTATTTAATTTTAAAAGAAAAAATTAAGGCAAAAAATTCAACTAAGTCTAGTTAACGTTTCCGTGGATGGATTAACTTCGTTTTTGGTTTATTTTAATCCTCATGGTTAAACTTAAAACAGTTTTTTTTTTCATCTTTGTATGTTTGACGGTCGCTGAGAAAATCGAATTTTTGTCTGAAATTTCCAGCTGAACATAGTCTTTTTCTTATATTTGTTGCTTCTTGTAATTGTTGCACGTAAGTTTGAATGAACATAAAAATTGCTATGTATGTAACATAAATAAATAGATTAGATAAATCACGTGAAAAAAATACTTATTTGTTGTTATTTTCATGTATCATATTCACTATCTATTTTGACGAGCGAAGTGAAATATTTTTTTTATTTATTAAATTCTCATTTATTTAAGTTAAAAGCCGCCTCTGGCAAAAAGTTTAGTCTCTCTTAAATTTATGCTAGCCATTGTAATATGATACTTTTATTCATAATTTTATTTACTTGCTTATCTGAAGGTCCATATGATGAAATCAACAAATTTAGGCGATCGGGGCAAGATTTTGCGGAAAAGTTCATTATCCTGTTCTGGTTGGTGTGTTTGGTGAATAAATCAAAAATGGCGCCGGAAGACCGAATAGCAAATTTTTTTTAACCGCTAAAGCGGCGTAACCGTGTTTTTCCATCACGTAATATTTTATTTCAAAGACTGATTTAACACAAGATTGACATTAATATTATTTTTTTTAATTGTACGAGACAAAAATATATGTATAGTTATTAAGTACAAACGTTCATACCAATACTTTTCACAGTTATTATTTTATGAATAATTAGACAGGAATGGAAAAATCTACAGGACATTTAAAAGATAAGCGTAAAAATATGGTTTTAAATTTTTATAAACATTTATTTGAGCCTTTGAGACGTAAGGTAAGGGAGTACCGGTAAGAAATCCGGTTTGGCGCAACACAAGAGCGGTGAGTCGGGCGCTCCATGATGATTCGGATGTGAGAATGTGTCAGCTTTTTTTAAGGTACTTTGAATGATTCTAGGTCAGTTAAATTATTACTTATTTTATGAATGCCTGATTAATATATACATCTGTTTGCCAAAGCTTGGTGCTATTTTGGCTTCCAAAAGGGAGGGTATGATGCCAAAATATATAAATAGCTCTGAAAACAAACCTGATGAACTTTAAGTTTTACTGTCGTACGAATTATTTCTGTTTCTATATTAAAATGTTGCACAAATGTCATATACGAATCACATTGGCGTTAATTTTTTTCTAAAGCCAATTTGGCGAAAATCTCGTTTTGGAATACCAGTTACATATATATTTTTTGAAAGGTAATAACAATAAATAAAAAAAGGTTTGTTTAATAACTATAGAACAAAACAATTTATGTATTTAAAAAAATAAAAATAATTTTTTTATTAATAAGTAAAGAACAACATCCGGGTTGCCATATCAAGCAAAATAACGACACTCTGGATTCGGTTAAATACTCCGATGCGCATATGACATTGACGTCAGAAAAAAAATTCGCCAACGTGGTGCGTATATGACATCTGTGCCAAAAATGCATACCTATTTTATTTACATTACGTACGGTGCTACTTGATTATCAGGTCGACCAATTTCACCCATTTATAGAAATCGACTAACTATTCGCCAAATTACTCAAAAGGAAAAACGTTGCCATTAAAAAAATTTAAGTTTAGAAAATTAATGAATTTAGATTTTAAAAAAAAAGTCATTAACGAAAAGGATTACTTTAATGATGACGTTTAGTTATGACGTCGAGACGTACCAAATATAAAATTTGATTTATTCAGGTGATTTCGGACAAAAGAATACTAATAAAAGTTTTCATATTTTAATACAGAATTTATTAAATCAAACCATAAAGAGATATTTTTAAGATATCGCATATGTGAATAACATTGAAGTATTTTAAATGTAATATTAGAATTTATTAAGGAGTATAAAAAATATGGTACTTACGTATTAACGCCACCGCAGCATAAGTTGCGCTAATGTGCCAATAAAGAGCAATCTTGTTCGCACGCACACAAAAATTGGCGTCAAAAAGAGGCTTAAAAAATACTAAAGTACTAAAAATGACGTCAAAATGAGAAAAAAAAATAAATAAAATAACACTAAAAAGGCACGAACAACAAGATCGCTCTTTATTGGCGCATTAGCACAACTTCTACTGTGGTGGCATTAAGTCCCCTGTCCTCGCTCGAGGGAACGCTCGCGAGCTAATGCTATTCCTATGGGGAAGCATTTTTCTAATAACTCCTTCGCATTTTGACATTTTTGAATAATTTTTTTTGCACTGGATAGCTGAGGTGCATGCCGACAGTGCACCTTTCTTACTTTTTCGACTTTGGTTGCAGATATTTTTTACAAAGTTAGTTTCACTTTTAAAACCGGTTTCGAAACTGAAAGTGCTTTTTAAAAAATATCTGCAACCAAAGTCGAAAAAGTGAAAAAGGTGCACTGTCGGCCTGCCCCTCAGCTGTAGATTGCAAAAAAATTATTCAAAAATGTCAAAATGCGAAAGAGTTATTAGAAAAATGCTTCCCCATAGGAATAGCATTAGCTCGCGAGCGTTTCTTCGAGCGAGGACAGGGGCCTTAATACGTAAGTACCAAAAATATCAATGTTAGCGGAAATTTGTAAGGAGTTAAATGCTTTTTATTTAGCCAAATAATGTCGGCGGATATAACCGTAAAGTAACTTTAATAAAATACATATTATATTTTTCTCAATTAATATCAAGAGCTATTCGCTTATTGGCATAAAATTTATATTAAATAACAAAAGAACAAATAAATTAGTAAAACATTCATAAAAATATAAATAAATCATTGAATTAAAATCATTTGATCACTTAACAAACAAGTGTAGCGGGTTTAATGTCAAGAAAGTGTAACATTTATGTACATCCATTATTGGCATATAATCTTACAGTTTGTCTACCGTTCTTTGGTCGACGGGATAATTAAGTAGTACCTTAAATACATTGTTATCGCATGCGAAAAAAATGCTTGTGTATATGAAATAGTAAATAGGTTGTCAGAATATCCGTTGCCAAACTTCTTTTCCCGCCAAGAACTTTTCGTTTTGTACAACTACTGAAAAAGTACCTTTATTTATTTACTTATAGTATTTTTTATAAAATGAACGAAAAACGTGCAAGTTAAATGTATCTGATATATGTATTTTTAATTTATGTGTTTTTTAAGGGTGTTCTTAAATCAAAAAGGACAACTTTGTGACACATGCTTTAATTTATTTTTGTTCGGAAATGCATAAAAATAGCAGGTTTTATTAATCAGAAACTGTCTAATTGCACTCAATTTTCTGTTTTTTCAAAAACACAATAGATTTGTCTTAACAAGCCTTCAAATTTGACACTTTTGAGCACATTTCCCGACGAAAGCAGAAAAACTGGTCGAAAAGCAGGAAGAAAACGGGTGATTACGTCATCGAAATAGCTTAGAACTGGATAGGTAATTTAATTATCATAAAATGGAAAAATAAGTTCCATTCAAAATCGCTTCCATAGTCAGTCATTCCAGTTTTATAATTTTCTGTTAAAAAATGAATTTGTAAATGTGTCAAAATGTTTTGCGCTTGTTGAGCAAAGCAGTTAAGAACTCCTTAATGAAAGTCATGTATTTTAAATAAAGCTAGTGACAGCTTTATATTTAAAATGAAATTATGGCGAAGGAAACCTATTTGGCGATTGTTTCGGGTAGCTAAAATAAAAGTAGGAAAATAGCCGCCAGGCATATAAAAAATAAAACAATCAGATCGGAGCTGTTGATGACAGCACAAGACTTATACTGGTATTTACATAGGTACTATAGTAAAATTTGCAGCATCTCTGATGTTAAACTAGGACTCTCGAGATAAGGCATTTAGCTGCTCAGCAGCGGGTAGAGAGTTCAAATCCCGTTGGATGTAAGTTCGTTTTGTTTAGAAATACTTTTGTGTTAAATTATTATTCTTTCGGGAATATTTTTATGTTAATTGTTATTCAATTTCTAGAATTTTTTTAGTTGTGAATGTTTTATTCAAGAAATTACCTTGAATGTATTTAATTGGTATGGCTTTTAATTCTTTTAATAAAGTTCTGTACTTTTTTCGTTCGAATCCATGGTTTATTTTTCATATCATGCATTTTATATGGAAATGCAATGACTTTAATTATTCTGATACATCAAAATTTTATGCTTTTGTTATCATTTTATAAATTTTGACAGCAGCAATTATTTTTCTTTTTACGATATTAGAAAATCTTCAGTTTTTTATCAAAAAATTAAATAACTAGTATTAAAAAATGCTCTGACGAGCACCAAAAAAGGTTAATATGTTTTTAAGCATGAAAAAGGGTTTGACAAGTGCTTCTGTTAATTATTGAGCATGAGGAAGGACAAGGGATCCCTTCTTGGCTACAACTCACTTCAATGCCAACTTTTAAAAAATCATATTTGCGCTTTTTCCATATGAAAGAAATTTGCGGTTCTTTAGTAAAACTTTCCACCGTGCTTTAGATGTTAACCAGGGGCAGGCACGTAGCCAGGGAGGGGGCTAAGGGGGCTGAAGCCCCTCCCGAAAGTTTGAAAATACAAAATTATCTATATAATAAAAAAAAATAAGTTTTGTTTGTTTTTATCTTCTATTACATTAAAATTAGTTGCATTTTTAGCTGTAAAAATATCCATTTATTGAATTACAGTTACGTTAATACTTTATTATATCAGTTATTTGGATATATTGCTTTTTTAATAGGTATGTAGTATGTACCACTAAAAATACAAATTCTTTTTAAAAAGTAATTTTTACTGTCTTTATGCGCAGTAAAATTCGATTAAGTGTAATTTCTTATCATCAGTTTGTCTAAGGAAAATTAAGTATAATACACATACGGCATAAGAAAGGTCACTAAAAATAAGGAAGACTATTTTCTACATATTTCAGTCGTTGGAAAAAGGCTAAATGTTTTTCTTTAACACTAGAACCGCGGAACCGGGTCAAATTGACCCGAAGCAAATGAATATTTGTCGATTTGAACCAGAAAAGTCTTCATAAAATTAGTTATATATATGCTGCATAAAAATAATTTAAATAAATATGTTATTTCATTTAAAATAAAAATTCTGATGTGGAATATTTTTAGGAATCTCGTGAAAAATCTCCCGCGGTTCTAGTGTTAAAGATATGCAATTAGATTATCACAAACCATTATGTTATTTTAACAAACAAACTTTAGATTTCTTCAGGAAAATAGAAGTAGAGAAGTAGAAGAAGTAGAAGTTGTTGAGTTTTCAAAGAGCTCCAGGAAAAGAAGAAATTAGAGCAGTTCTTGGACTAATACTTGAAACAATCTTATTTTGTTCAGAAAAAAAAATAGCCACTGACCACGGTGATGATCCTCTAACTTTAGAGAAATTGGAATAAAAAAGACTGTTAGCTAAGAGTTTGAGCAAAGTCTGGAGCAAATGAATTGAAATGAGATATTATAAAGTTCCTTAGAAATGTTATTTATTTTATCCAAGAAACTTAGAATGAAATCATTCAAATATTCTGATATACAGTTACCGAAGTATTGATTATCAAAATAAATATTGCGATCTGTTTTAGCTTAATTGCTGATGAAACTATGGACATTTCAAGCGCAGAACAGCCTGCCATTTGTGTTAGATACATGAAGTATTAAAAAATTCACAAAACCCAATAATTCGGATTTTTTTTTACGTGTTTTTCCAATAAATGTCTTCTCTTCCAAAAATTCAAGAAAAGTAATTTTACAGAACTATGATGAACTATGCCTTGGCATGTATAAATGCGTCGCATATGCGTATGACAAAGTAGCCAATAAGTTTGATCATGTTTAAAGATAGAAAACCAACGATTATAAATGCACAAATAAATTATAATCGTTGGTTTTCTATCTTTAAACATTTTTGCACAAAGGCTTTATTTGCTATTTTAAGTTTGATCATGCTTGCGGGGTTCATTCTAGAATTCTTCAGAGTATCTAAAAATTAGATACTTCCTGTGTGAAAGCCATTGGTTAAATCTTGTCTTGTTCAACAGCATGCTGATTCCCTTCATTTGAAAGTATCATGGACTTGTTAAAGCAGCGACAGAAGTTTTTGAAAATCACCTGAAGGCAAATTTGGTGCTTCAAGAAGCAATTGCATCATATATCCTTGAAAACAAAAGAAAATAACTTCTCCGCTTTTGTGGTACAAATTTAATCGTGAGGCATAAAAGCATATTGACTTTTGTTGAGCTACTTAAATACATTTGTATTAGCTCAGAAAATATTTCGAAAAACATTGGAAGATTTCTTCAACAGCTGGAGCTTTTTTGGCAGTCAGGGAGAAGAATCATTTTCTCATAAGCTTAAGCTTGTCTGTTTGTCAGAAGGTTTTCTGCCTGACAATAATAATGAGTTCTAAAAAAAAAAAAAAAAAAAAAAAAAAAAAAAAAAAGTGATATAATATTGTTTGTAACCCATACTAAAGATGCCTAATTGATTTTGCATAAATATGCAGAAAAATGAAGTAGAAATTATTTGTGAGATTTTATTGTACATCAAAACTTCGGGAACACATCTTCCAAACTGAAATAAAGATCCCAAAACTAACGTTTAGACAGACAACAGGTACGAACCCTGAAATTACATCCACTGACAAGTATTACAATATCCCGGTCTTATTTCCCCATGTAGAAAGTCTTATTCAAAATTTAAATTATCGATTCATTTCGAATAAAGACATTCTAAGAGATTCCCAGTTACATCTTCATGGATGGAAGAATTCACTGAAAAAAGCAAGCAAATTAGAGAATCCGATGCAATATTTTCAGGATAAAGTGTCAATGTAGCAAGTTAAAGCTGAATATAAATAAGGGTGCAAACAAATTGCTAATGTTGACAACAACACAGGGGTTTTAAAAGTTTTAGTAATGTAATGTGACGTATTACGATAAAATCAAACACTTGCTGTCAGTTTTGGTTGAAAACCGAGTGACAACAGTCAGTGCTGAAAGATATTTTTTGGCAAGAAAAGAAAGCTGAAGATATGAAAGATATTGTTTGGAAAGATATTTTTAGACTGAGTAGTATTTCCATGAATTCTATTCTTTGGGAAATTTCAGAAGATCTTGATAAGTCAATCAGCATCATGGCGAAGAAGAAATTATGATGATTGCTTCTGTTGCACTAGTAAACAGTGTTGAATTATTGCTCCCCTAAGCAATGAGATGTCGCACCCCGAAAAATTTGTGATATTGTGTTTTCAGTGGTCAAAAAGTACAATCCCCCCTCAGAGCCCCAAAATCCCTCCCGGAGAAAAGTTCCTGAATTCAACACTGCTAGTAAATTTATTTTACCAAGAGTACCATTTATAATTATTATAATAGAGAATGTGAAATACAAACATAATTTCTATGATTACATATGACTGTAGCAATTATTTTTTTTTTTCAAAAAAAAATAATTCCTGTAATTTATTGCATTTATGGATCAATAGTTTCAAGATCTCGCCCTCGTAATGTCAGATTCTCGCACGTTAACATTAATCCTGTGTTTTAAATCAATGCATATTATTTGTTTGCATTTGAATATTTAATAGGATAGGGGAAAGGGGGGGCACACGTTTGAACAATTTTTTAAAAAATCAGTTCATTTCTTATTTGAATTATATTTTTTGCATTTTAAGTATTACATAATAAAAACAATGCATTTCTTCATCATATGAATCAGATATTAAAAGTTTTCCATATAAATAAAAAAAAAAGTGTGAGGATTTAAAAAGCTGAAATATTTCTGTTCAAACCTGCCCCATGTAGGGGTACCTTTGAACAAGTAAGGGGCACCTTTAAACAAATGAATAAAATATGAAAATATTGAGAGTTTTCATGAAACGCTGCATATGTTTCAGGAATATAAAGTAATATGAATAAAATTTAATAACTATATTTTATTGAAACTAATAATTTTTCTAATATTTAACCAAACTTAAATCCATCAAAGTTGATGTCAAAAATCATTGTTGAAACAACACAGAATGTCTCTCCAGCTATGTTTGGTTGAGAAAACTTTTTAAAAATATCCTTGTAATATACCAATATGATATCTGATGCTTCTGGAAAATTAAAATTTTTTATTCACACTTTTTATGAAAAAACCTGAAAATTCCATTTTGTCTAGTACGAAAGTACTAGTAATTCCGTAGTTTGGAAAAGAGTAAATGAATGAGTATAGGCTTTGTTAGACAAACCTACTAAACCATGAATCATTATTATGCATCCGGACTTTGCAACTATCAAATAAATGAATGCCATCATCAATTTAGGTTTGAAACTTCCAATCGCTGATACATCCAGAGATTGTAATACATGTGTGAAGTAAGGAAGGATTTTTAACAGTATAAGTTCATGTTCTTTGATATTCTTAATTAACCTGTTTTCACATAGAAAAAATTCCAAAAATAGTAATATTTAGGTATACTAACAACTCTTTATTTCATAGTTTTAGATGTTCAATGGTGCCCCATCACATGGAGTTCCACATTACAATTGTTTACTCAATTCGGCTGAAGAATTTGAATAAAACAAAGCTTATAAACTAAAGATTAAATCTTTATTTAAGTGTTGAACAATAAATCAAAATTTTAGGGATACAAAATTTTGAACAAAAATCTTACAACGTTATTTGCTTAAGTTTAGATTCAAGAGGAAGAAAAATACATATCTTGCTTAGACAGTATTCTGCATACAAAATGGATCAGCTTTGTATACTTATTGCACTGAAACAGTAGTAATGTATTGCCATAGACATTTTTAGAAAATAATTTATTTGAAGGAAAAAAATTAGAGTGTTCAAAGGTTCCCCCAGTTTAAACGTGCCCCCCCCCCCCCCCATCTCCTCTACTTGAGGCTCATCTCAAACATTGTTAGTATGTGCTTTTTAAGTTTCGCAGAAAAATTTTCCTAACGACTCTCCGGTTTCCGAACTGGTTTGGAAACTGGAAGTGCTCTTAAAAATTGCAATAGTAATTGAAAAAATTAAATATGAAATAACAATATTTGACAGAATTAACAAGTATCCTATGTAGAAACGCACATTAGGATAAGCCTAGATTATTTTTAAAATTTTTTACTGAATATTATTCAAATTACTTTTGTAAGAATAGAAAAAATTCCAAATTTGAGCCCCTCCCGAAAGAAAATCCTGGCTACGGGCCTGACCAGGGGTGTAGTCGTAAAAATAAGATAGGATATATGCTCTAAGCAGAGGGATACCCTAGAATGTGTATACTATAAGCTTTCTTGAGAAACAGTGTATATGGTGTTCTATTAAAACGTCCAGAAGGGGTACGGCGTATAACCTGCACTACATCCCTGATGTTAACTGCACTGTTCACTCTGCACTATACTAAAAATAAATTTTCTGTGCAATTATACACTTAGGGCATGCTTGGTGGCAGTGCATGAATGTGATACCTGCAGGAACTAGGTTTTTGGCACTATGTCGTCTTCCCTTACATTTATGTCTAATTAAGCTGCATCTTTACTGGTTATGTCTTTACACTATACATTTTTATAGTAACTGCGACTGATTTGTTTTCACGGAAAAAGCGCAAATATGATTTTTTTAAAGTTGGCATTGAAGTGAGTTGTAGCCAAGAAGGGATCCCTTGTCCTTCCTCGTGCTCAATAATTAACAGAAGCACTTGTCAAACCCTTTTTCATGCTTAAAAACATATTAACCTTTTTTGGTGCTCGTCAGAGCATTTTTTAATGCTAGTTATGATTTGTTTTGATAATTTTTCGACTTTATTATCGTTTTATGTGTGTTGGTAGTCCCAATTTCGTATTATTTTGCTTTTTCATAGCTGATGAGAAGATGAAACTGCACACATTATTTGTAGTTCCAAAGTATTTAAGGTCTGATGAATCTACTTTGGTTCTACAAATTTCGATTATAATACTTTTTTTTTGCTGTTGTTTTAATGATGTATATTGTAATACATTTGATGGTTTTATATTAGCATTCAAATTATTATGCTGCATTGCGCAAGTAATTGTGAATGTAAGTTCATTTTGATATTTTATATTTTGGTATCTTTTCATTTTGATTGAAACATTAATCTTGAACAATTTTCTTACCATTGGTATCTTATATATATATTTTTTTATGTATAACAAAGTTAGCTAAATGTTTTAGCAATAGTTTATTTATAAGCTTTTCCTTCTTAAAAATTACGTCATAAACACTGCCATTCATTTTATTCATTATAAACACTGCCTAGGTTCTGCTCTATGCATTTACAACAATATATACATTTGTAGTGCCATGTATTTAATGTTTGTTATTCTGATCGAAATCAATCGACCAGTGTTTCGCCTTTTTCTATTAGAACATCACCCCCCCCCCCTTTTTTTTAACATTTTTTTTTTTCGAATCATAATACTTACCTTATTTAATTGCAGAATTTTGGATGACTTATCGTTAAAACTTGGCAAATATTCCTTTTCGGAAGGTACATTTCTACAGTTAGGTATGTGCATATTTAAAATTTTTATTTTACTGGAGAAAAAAGATGCTTTAAATTTTGCAAATAATGTATAAAATATAAATATATAGATTGGAGAGGTGAAGGTAAGTTTTTTTTTTTTTTTTTTTTTTTTTTTTTCGGAGGCGAGGAGGCACGCTACAATTATGTACTGCAGAATACTAGAACTCCGGTTCTTTTTTATTTTTTTCTGTCTTTACAAGAAGAAAGTATTGGATTCGTGAAGATTTTCAAATTCCTGTTTTCGACGGACTTGGACGTTTTAGGGGTCAGAAATTCCAAAAAATATGTTTTTACAAAATATCTGTCTCTATGTGACATAAATCTTGCGCGCGCTCTATCTCAAGGACTAACGCACGGAATTTCACAAAGCTTCAGATTCAGTTAGATCTTGATATAAACTGAATCTGATTAGTTTTTACTGTATATCGCCCGACAAGTGGCGCTGCTATGCTGCCTTTTTTCTGATTTCCACAATAGCTATATCTCAAGAAATAATGAACTGACTTTTATTAAACTTCAGATTCCGTTAATCCTTCATATAATATGGTCTTGATTATGTTTTGGTGTAAGTCGCACGTTAAGTGGCGCTGCTATGCGGCATCATTCATGATTATCGCGATAACTCTATCTCAGGAGCTAATGCACGAATTTTTTCCTCAAACTTAAAGTTTAGTTAGTCCCTGATATAAATTAGTAATCTTCAGACTTTAGAATAAATCGCTCAACAAATGGCACTTACTTCTATCCTTTTTTTTTTTTTTACGATTTTTGCGATGATTTTATCTCAAATACTAATATATGGATTTTCATCAAACTTCAGATTCAGATAGAACTTGAAATAAGTTATTGCAGATTAAATTTGTTTTAATTAGATCTTGGTGTAAATTTACCTAACCGGTGACGTTGTTATGTTTCATTTTTCTGGAAGTATTAATGTGTTTGAGATAGAAAAAAATTTTGGTATTGCCACATCTAACTAGTTTATTTTTTATTAGGAAACAAGCTATATTCAGCTGAAGGCATTGAGAATCGAGGCTCATACTTTTTCTTTCGTTATCGATTCATTGATCATTTGTTGACAGAGATTAAATGATTTTTCTCAATAAAAACAACAATTCCTCCATTTACTGTTTGGAAGTTACACACTTTACTCGTAAAATATTCGCATCAGTTTTATTTTACAAGTGTTACAAGTATAACAAAAGGTCAAGTAATATGGTATAGAAATTTCTACTCCAAACTTGTAAACAATACATATTTTTTCTTTTTTTTTATTTGGTTTAATTTTGTTTAACGCAAAATAACGCATTATGAAATATTTAGTATTTCAACATATAAAACTTCCGGGAGTTATTTAATTATTAATATATTTTTTAGTTTAAAAACTAATATCCGTTTAAAGAAGAAATATTGATTTTAGCTTATCTCGGAGAATTTTCTCAAAGAAAAAAAAAAAAAAAAAAAAAAAAAAGGATGAAACCAGCAATTTTTTTTTTCAAATCAATTATCATTCCAAATTTATTTGCTTTTAAAATAAGATGTCATATTTCAAATTTCTAATAATCTCGATGTATAAACGCCTGAAAATTTGTGATATTCCATCTTGTTGATTTAATGTATTCTTGGACGGAGACACGTGTCAAAGATGTTATTAACAGTTCGGGATTCATAACACTTCACGAACTAGATAGAAATTTAAAATTAATGTCTTAGCAGATACTATGTTATAAGTTTTATGCTTCTGATGTTATTCTAAAGTTATTGAATAAAATAACAAAACTATCTAAAATACTTTGTCCAAATATTTTTCTACATGCAGAATGGTATATAAAAAAATAGTTTAAAAAAAGTTATAAAAACTTTAAAAAGTGGAAACAGAATGATGAAGTAATTATTTTCTAAATCTGAAGCTATTTTATGCTTGTGATACTTTTTTAACGTTACTAAACAAACATTATAAACCGGGAGGTGGCAACACTGACAATCACCTCATGGAGTTCACGGATAGAAACCTAGGATTAGTTAAATCACGATTCACATGCCAAGTCATATCTTAGTGAAAACATCAAAGAGCCCGATTTTAGCAGTTGACTCATAGGTTTAACATTATGGTTTCCTTCCCCGTAAAGCATGGTGACGTCACTACAACGTCGTTGTGAAGTCACATTTTGACTTTGTGACCATCGATTGTCGATGTAACGTCACGTGACGTGGATGTGAAGTCACAGTGACTAAAATGTGAAGTCGTTATGGCCGTTTTAGAGCTCTTTTGTGACGTTTCACAAAGTGGTCACAATGGGACAAATTTATGAAAAATGTGTCATTTGCGACTAATTTGACATTAACATTGTGACGAAACTGTGTCAAAAGCGACGATATTTAAATTGCCAGAAACATGTTTTTTAAAGTAAATAACATATTTTGAAGGATATTTATAAATTTCTAAAGATTTTTAAGAAAGTCACATCTCAGTCACAATGTGACGTCACTGAGTGGTGGCATTTTGGTCACAGGGGTGATGTGACCAAAGTGACTCACAGTGACGTCACTGTGACTATGCATGCTACTAGGGTCTTGCAGTCCGCCAAGTTTTCATACTTTTGGGTGCAGAAAAGCACAAATGGTACACCTATGAGTCAACCTCTAAAATCAGGTTTTTTGATATTTTCCATCAAGATATGACTTGGCAGACGATTGCGTTTTAATATGCGGATCGAGTTTAACTAATCCTAGATTTCTAATCCTGGAAGGGACATATTAACATCCAAAATTGTAAAAAAATTCCTTTTTCAAGTTCACGAATCTGAAATATCAAAATTTCTGTTTTGTTTTTTTCTTTAGATTTCGATAGTTGCATTTTTCGGGTTTGTGGAACGCGAAATTGAAAAATTACTAAAACAGAAAATATTTTTACCTCATTTTCTTTCAAAGTTCTAAGAACTGCACTGTAAAAAAAAAAAAAAAAAAAAAAAAAAAAAAAAGATAAGTTTACGGCAAAAATTGCTGGCAGCAACGTTGCCAGCAGTTTTTGCCGTAAATTTAACGGATTTTATTTACAGTGTGAATTAAATCGAAATAGTGAAGTTTTTGCCTTATTTTTTATGTTATTTCGTAGTTTTAACCGACAGCAATACTAGTATATTAGACAACCAGGAGTTGGAGTCGGAGTCGAAATTCTTAAAATTTCCAGAGTCAGACTCGGATTCAGAGTCAGCCATTTCCCCCCACCGACTTCTGGATTCTGGTACTAATTTAGATTTCTTTTTAATTTTCAAGGTAGTGAAGGTTTTTCAATAACTGTTTCTTTATTAGTCCAAGAGCCGACAGCACAAAACCCTATGTTAATGAGTAGAAGAAAAAGCCTTTTATTTTATGAAAGACAAGTAATAGAGGTATCTAATGATCCATATCTGATTGAAGCAAAGTAGTGCATAAGCCAAAAATGAATACCACTATTGGTTGACTCGTAGGCTTATCATTGTCTTTTCCTGTACCCGGTTTTCCATGTTTTCATATTTCTGATTGTAAGACAAACACAATACTAAACCCTACGAAACGTCAATTCATATTAATCTAATTGAATCTGAAGTTTCACGAAAATCCTTGCATTAGTTCAGGAGATTGAGTTATTGCGGAAATCGTAAGAAATGCTGCATAGCAATGCTATCTGCTGAGCGATTTACACCTAAATCTAAACAGCACCAGTTTATATTAGAGACAAACTGAATATACATTTTTATTAAATTCCGTGCATTAGATTTTGAGATAGAGCGCCCACAAAATTTTTGTCACATACATATAGAGACAGACAGACGGTGTCACTGACTCACAGACAAACATTTTGTAAAAACATGTTTTTTTTTGGTATCTCCGATCCCTAAAACGTGTAACCCCGTCGAAATCGGAAAATCGAACATTTTCGTGAATTCAATACTTTTTTCTTAAAGTTAGAAGAAAGTAAAAATTTGCCTATGACAGCCGCCATCTTTCTACAACGGCATTATAAAATATAATGTTTTGCAACTGCTGCCCCTGAACACATGGTATTCCGTGAAAAAAATTTGGGTGTTACCTGGAAAAATATTAAATAAATTATATTAAAAAATGTTTATAATATTTTGAAAATTATTACATGGATTATTATTTTTTAGTTTTTTTTCAAGGATATATTTCCAAATATTGAAAAAGACAAAACAAAAGAAGAAATGAATAATGCAAACGTTATATGATGTAAAATTTTTTACAAGTGGGTGAAAAAAGTGCGGGCCAGGATTCGAACCAGAGATGCATTGATTGAAGCCGCCAATTCTCTTCCAATTGAGTCATTCCGGACGAATACTGGAGGACTTATTCACCATATTATTATAATTCACCAAATATTAATCTTCGATTTATTCTGTTGATGTTATCCAAAGTATCAATCAGACCATATTGTCTGATCGTTAAGGTTAGTTCGGAGAATTAGTTCTCCAGTATTCGTCCGGGATGGCTCTGTTGGAATGGAAGAGCATTGGCGTCTTCAGTCAATACAAAATACCTGGTTTGAATCCTGGCCAGGATTTCTTTCATCCACTTGCAATTCTTTTATGTCTGTTATAATTCACAACGTAGAATCCGTCAAATTTTGACGAAAGAAAATGTTTAAGAAGAAACTGTTTCATTGACTTATAATAAACCTACAAAATTAATTGTAGTAAAAAAATGCATTTTATATTGGTAATTCTAACTTTTAAACAAACGATATTTAAGGTCAAATTAACAAAAACATATTTCTATAAATCTCAGTTGTAGAAATTGTTAAAATTAAACTCTAACCGATCGTACATGTAAGCAGTAAAAAATAATAAACATCTGTTATTATCATAAAGTTATCAATTAAGGTTCTTATGCTAGTATTCCAAAATGAAAAAAAAAAGCAAAATTTATTCAACTTTGACTCAATCATAGAATGTTTTCCCCTTGAAATTTAAACCCGGCATCATTTTCACCATATCAAAATTTACAAATGCACATTTCGTAACTATATTCACCTTTTCAAAAAAATTAGAATTTTAGATTGATCATTTTGGTTCAAAACTCGAAGTCTAAATGCTATTAGCTGAAACAGATATTAAATTGTTGATATTCTTTTACGAGTAAATCAAATTTTATAAATTAAATCAAAATTCACCGGGTTTTATAACAGAAGGTATTTAAATTTAAATTTTTTCCATCTTTATGAAAAAATGGCAACAAAAAAATCAATAATCAAAACAAAAGATCAAATTAGAAAAAAGATCGTAATTTTTTTTCCTTTTTTTCCTTTGCTTTTAATAAAAATGGAGTAATACTGTTGCCACGATTAGAAAAGCGGTATCAAAAACTACAAAAAAATTAAGATTTCAAAAACAAATTAAGATACAGCTTTCAAACAAATTTCATTTAAAAGTAATTTTTTTTCTCTACACGATAGTGTAAAAATTAAAAATGTGCAATATCTGGAAGTTAAAAAATTTTTAATAGCAAGAATTGAAATACCGAAATTTCATTAAATATCTGAAAGTGTTGCCATTCGCAAAATGACGTATGCGTTACGCACAGAAACGTTTGGCCTTTATAATATAGATTTACCAATTGATTAATCATGTTATAAATTAATCTAATGCGTTATATGACGTTGTTAATGGGATATTCGTAAGAAATGTGCTTATCTGCAATGAAAAATATAAAAAAATGTATAAAAATCGAGCACGGTTAGAATCTATGAAAGAATAATTAAGAGTGTCTCTTCTAAATTCACTTTTGAATAGAAAATATTTAAAATTAAAAATATAATAATACAGTAAAACGTAGTACTTCACTAAATTCTAATTTATAATTAACAGAAAGAAATAGGAATGAGAGTTTAAGAATTTTAAGTATCCTTTATACGACAAAATGAAACAAATTTCGTATTATTTTTGTCTAAATAAATAAAGGAAAAACAAAAAGAATCAATTTTTCTTTAAGACATATTTTATGTTTTAGAGTGCTTCATTAATTTTTTTTTTTTTTTTATCTAGAGAGGTTCAAGTGAAGCGACGGATATATGAAAAGATGAAAAGCTTTTTTATAAAATAAATATGTAATTTTACAAAGCGCCCTCTATTTCCCTTAACATTTCAATTTTGATAACAAGAAAATAAGGCGAAATATATTTGTCTTAATTAATTATGCCACTTTTTAAAGTTTATTCTATATATACAGTAGAACCTCGATTAACCGAAATTTCTGTTAACCGAATTAATAACAAGATTTTTTTTTTTTTTTTTTTTTTTTTTTTTTTTGTAATAAGCTTTTAAAAAGAAAATACAATCGACTCTCGTTAATTCGAAATCGGATAATTCGAATCTTCGCTTAATTCGAACTAAATATGAAGTCCCGAAATTTTCGATGGCAGAATAACGTTAAACTTTTTCATTAATTCGAACTCATTTTCTCCTTTTAATCAGGTTCTCCTCTTTTTATCATTTTCTCCTGACATCGTTTAATTCGAACTTGCGAGAATTCCGATATTTCATTCTTCCTTTCTTTCTTACAAATTTCAGATCATTTGAATAACTTTCTTTTTTTGATTTTTGGGAAAATTGTTCCGAACGAGTATACATATAATCCCATACGTTTGATATCCACTTTCTAAGTGCCCCGTCTGTCCATCAGTGACGCTTCAAATTTTTCTTCCATTGTGCTTGTTTCTAATCTTTTGATTAATTTATGTATTTATACATTCTAATTTAATATTAAGATATATTCTGATGTTAACAGACATAATAAATTTAATAAACACTATAACATTAATTCCTTTTTAATAGTACCATATTAAGCATGTTCTTATATCATACTTTTCATAATTCGAACTTTGGATAATTCGAACATTTCTTATGGTCCCGACGAGTTCGAATTAACGAGAGCCGACTGTACTTTTTAATTAACTGCCCATGCTACTGGGCATGGGTCCCGACTTGGCCGAGACCCGAATCCTGTCTGGTAAAATTAGCATAATTTTTTTAACAGGCCGTGCCGCAAAAAAGGGCTATTGGGACGGGCCTATAAAAAATTAAGCGGGGCTGTCGGCCCGATATAAAAATCTAAACGAAACTTATAATCTAAACGAAACCATTTTCAATGAATAAGACTTTCGCGCGAATAACTATAAATGTGCGTCACGAGCCGATGCGAGTTTAACAACAGTATGGATATACAGAATTGTATGAATACAGTTTGTATGGATATACAGAAATATAACATGTCCAGTGTAGCGATCGGCATCGGACAGTTACATGATGCTTGATCAGTGTTTAATTTTTTCATCAGACTCGTGTCGAGCCGAGATCAGATCTGCATTTTTCTTCTACATAGTCGAGCCGGAACTAGATTTAATTGTTATCAAGATACGTAGGACAGGAAATATGTTTAATAAAAATATTAATAACATAATAAGCTTCTGTTAATGGAATCTATGGAAATGGTTTTATTAGTTGAGCTGTGAAACATAACTTTATTTATATTTATTTTTATCATTTAAAATGTTCGATTGTTTTTTAATCTAAGAGATGTTAAATTCGTGAGCACGGCGAGCTTTTATACACAGTTTCTGTTAACCGAGATTTCCGATATCCGAGGGACTAGCCGTCCTAGTTAGCTCGGATAATCGAAGTTGCACTGTATTTTTAAATCACACTGTATGCGGACTGATGGAGAAAAGTGTTTTCGAAATCACATTACATCAATGCATCTTAAACTTTTACTGCCCAAATCAATATCCGGGTATATTTTGTGCTATTTTCTGATACTTGATGCTTACACTTCCAACGCATTAATATAAAGATATGAGGCATTAAACTAGAGAGAAAAGTATTAGATGTGATTCTTAATCCTTCATTGCACCGTGTGCCACATCTGGCACATACCTAAAAACCCTATAATTCTCATTATGTGCCATGTATTTGACCAATAGGATCTCAGGACGCGATATCTCAATATATGTGGAAAATGGATCGTCAAATGATCCTAATTGTTTATAATAGGTAAGTAATTTGTTTAGCAATAAATGCAAAAAATCCTTTCCATTCCAAATCGCTTCAATAGTCATGGTTGCCAATTTTATATAATTACGCTAGTCACAAAATGTGTCAGACAGTTTCGCGTTATTGGGCAGAGGATTTAAAAATCCCCCTCCCCCTCCCCCCCCCCAAAAAAAAAAACCCTCTGCTATTTTTAATTTATTACGTAAATTTAACTACTTATCTCTTAGAATGAACGCTTTATAATCTATTAATATATACTATATTTATCTGCATATACCCACAAGACAACAATTAGGATGAGCGAAGCTAATCCTCTATTAGGCTATACAAATTATATTTTGTCGTACACTTTACAAAAAAAAAAAAAAAAAAAAAAAAAAAACTATTCAATATTTTGACTTGAAATTAAACATAAAAATAAATTATGATCTGCAGATTTGCATAATATACAGGGTGTATCTAAACTACTGGGCAAAACTTTAAGAGGTGATAGTACACATCAAGACAAATAATATTAAATGGGAAACTAAGGGTCCCAAACGTCTTCCGAAGGAGATAGACGCCATCAAGGTTTAGGGTCCAAAATTTGAAATGATTATAAAAAACGGAAAAATTGGTCGATTCGTTTGCGGTTTTCACGAAAACTATTCTTTGTTTTTTGTTATTTTTTACATCTCATTAAATTACCGTTATTTTTTGCATCTCATTAAATTTTTTTAAAGCTTAGACATAAATTTAAATTTTGAGCTGAAAATCCGAATCGTTGAGAGTCGTTAAGTAGCGCAAATTGAACTGTGTTCAATGGGGGTGGGGAGGTTCAAATTTCAAATGATTATAAAAAACGGAAAAATTGGTCGATTCGTTTGCGGTTTTCTCTAAAACCATTCTTTATGTCAGTATTTCCTTGAAAATAAATTTTAAAGATAAATTTCGAAAAATTCCGTTAAAGGGCGCCTTAAAATTTAGAGTAAGCAACAACTATTTTTTACCGTTATTTTTTTTAATTTCATTAAATTTTTTAGAAGGCTAGACATAAACTTAAATTTTGAGCTCAAAATCTGTGGTTAAGTAGCGCTAACTGAACTGTGTTCAATGGAAGTGGGTAGGTTCAAATTTCAAATGATTATAAAAAACAGAAAAATTGGTCAATTGATTTGCAAAATTATTCTGGACTAAAATTATTCTTTATGTCAGTATTGTCTTCAAAATAAATTATACAGATTAATTTCAAAAAATGCTGATAGAGGACGCTTTAGACTTTGGAGTAACGTACAACTATTTTTTACCGTTATTTTTTGCATCTCATTAAATATTTTTAAAGCTTAGACATAAATTTAAATTTTGAGCTGAAAATCCGAATCGTTGAGAGTCGTTAAGTAGCGCAAACTGAACTGTGTTCAATGGGGGTGGGGAGGTTCAAATTTCAAATAATTATAAAAAACGGAAAAATTAGTCGATTTGTTTGAGGTTTTCTCTAAAACCATTCTTTATGTCAGTATTTCCTTGAAAATAAATTTTAAAGATAAATTTCAAAAAATTCCGTTAGAGGGCGCCTTAAAATTTAGAGTAAGCAACAACTATTTTTATCCGTTATTTTTTTTTTTTTTTTTTTTTTTTTAATCTAAATAAATGTTTTAAAAGCTTAGACTTAAATTTTGAGCTCAAAATCTAAATCGTTGTGAGTAATTAAGTAGCGAAAAATCGAACTGTGTTCGTAGGGTGGGCAGGGTAACATTTCAACTCCTGAACACTGTTCAATTTGCTCTTATTAACCCCTCCCAATGATTCAGAATTTGAGTTCAAAATTTAACTTTTGCAAGCATTTCATTAGATACAAAAAATAACAGTTAAAAATTGTTGTTGGTTACTCTAAAGTTTAAAGCGGCATCTAACGGAATTTCTTGAAATTTATCTTTAAAATTTATTTTCAAGGAAATACTGACATAAAGAATGGTTTTAGAAGAAACCGCAAACGAATCGATCAAATTTTCCGTTTTTTATATTCATTTCTAATTTTGGACCCTAAACTTTGATGGCGGCTATCTCATTCAGAAGACGTATGGGACCCTTAGTTTCCCATTTAATATTATTTGTCTTGACTTGTACTATCACCCCTTAAAGTTTTGCCCAGTAGTTTAACACCCTGTATTTTTTTACAGAATAACCTTAAAAATGTGTTATTTTAATTAATTTATTTTGCATGTTTGTCTATTATGGACGCATTTTCTCAAATAAAAAATGAAACACTTGCATTTTCAGAAGAAAAAATTTATCATGGAGTCAGTAATTATAGATAGAATCATGATTAATTAAATAAATAAAATATATTTTTATTATTCTGCCAAAATATCTCAAAAACTGTTTTCCGATTTTCAAACTATGCTCATTCCTTTTAATCATATAATAGTTTCACGATTTCTTTTATGAAATTTTCAAAATAATTTTTTTGGGGAAAATTGTAGCATATTTTTAATGAATTAAAATTTGTGAAAATTCAATTATCTACATTCAGTTATGAAAGTATTTTTCAGTGCTAAGAATTCAAATACACAATTTATTCTTATTTTGTGAAATGATTTATGCAGACGATAACGCATTTTAAAAGAATTATATCATGATTTTTTTTTCATTTGTGAAGTAGCAATAAAAGAATTATAAAGAACAAAAATAATAATTATAATAATAATTAATATTTTGCATGATTTTGCTTCGAAAATATTTTTATTTATACCAGTCTTAAATCATAAATAAACTAGCCGTTGGGGGCCACCGTAATACTTACCCATCATGGATATGTATATGAAAATAAAACATGTGAAACTATTTATACAATGCATTGCAATTCATAAACAAAATTTAAATATTTTTAATATACATAGTAATGCTGTATTAAAGAACTGCTGATGTACCAGTTTCGACAAATTATATTAAACGCCAAACTACTCAAGTAGTACCGAACTGCGTAAAAGAAACATCCTTATAACTCCAAAAATAATAATTCTATTAACTAAAAATTAACTGCGTCGGATTAAGCATCTCATTTCCAATTAAAATATACTTCTGAATTGAAATTTGAATGAAATACAGGGTCATGAAAAATCGAAGAATGTGGAAAACACGATTACAAATATCTCGACAACTAATAATCCGATCGACTTCGTTCGATATGCAAAATGTGTGTTATTTTATTGTCTTTTACGTCCATTCCTTAGAACAAAAAAATTCGAAAACTTTTATATACCTTTCATCAGAACGAATTTTTCGAGAGTCCGAAAAAAATAGTCCCGGATAATCGAGATTGCTGATATTAAATAGGGTTCGTCCCATTCTTACATACTAACTACATACAAAATTTCAAGTCTCTATCTCAATTTGTTCGGGAGATAGAGCGTTTACAGACAGACAGACGGACGGCAAAAAAATTTTTTTTTTCGAAAAATATGTTTTTCGGAATCTCCACTATCTAAAACGTGTAAATCCGTCAAAAAAAATCTTTCGATTTTCAAAACGATTGCAAGACTTACCCTATACTACGTATGATGGGTAAGTAAAAATACCGAAGAAATTCTTAATTATTGAGCTGAATTTACATTTCTAAAATTAAAATACGCCGAAACATAACGTTTTTTCTTAATAAAGAGGCAAAAGTAATTAAAAGAATATATTGTTACTTTCAAATATTTTTCTTATAAAATAATACTTCGCGAATCCAAACAAAGCATGGCTTTTGTTAGTCCAATAACAATATCGAATTAATCTAATATAGCAGACCTACATTCCAATAAACAAATCCGTCTTCGTCGCTATTGAATTAGCGGTAAAAGAGAGACACGGAATGCATTTCAGGTGGGGGGAAAGGGAGGGGGGGGGGTGTTGCATTATTTTATTTTTCGGCAGAAAGGGGTAATTTGGTGGAAGAACAATAACAGAATACGTCTATCTGAATCAGTGGAAGCTGAATAGAAAGAGAAAATTTCAGTGCAAATGTAAGTGTAATACATGGGAATTTCATGGTCTTTATATTAGTATTATTCAAATTTATTCCCAAAATAAAAATGCAGGATTTTTTGAGGATATTATGACAAATGAAATATTTTTTCAAAGATGCTTAGATTTTGCTAAAAGTGTTTGTTAAATGTTATTTAATCCTTTCGGGTCTGGTGTACTATTAATAGTACTTGCCTTTTAATGGAGTTCTATGTTGCTTTAACAAATAATTTTGCTACTGTTTACATACAGTAAAGTTAGTATATGTCTATGCATTTACTATATGACTTCGTTCATGTTTAGGCATTTAGTAATAATAATAATTATTATTATTTGCTTTATTCTGTTTGCACCGTTTGAGATTCTTTTATTTTAAACATATATTTCATTCTTTAAATTTAAAATAAAAGTTACTTTCCTAAAAGAATCACAAATGATACAGAATAAAAAGTATTAGAAAGTTGTAATATTAGTTAAATATCATTATAATACATTTTTTTTTCTAAACATCACCAAGAATTCTTCCTAAGCCCATTGTCATATGAATATTAATTGAATAGTACGCAAAAAATCAATATTTTTTATCTTTCAGGCAATGAAACATTTGTTAAATACTAGTTAATCTATTTGGATAATCAGTATTAATGTTATTAACTTAAAATAATTTTTTTTAATTGAAAAAAAAATCGGACCCGAAAGAGTTAAAGAATCAATGTCATACTTTATTTTGAATTTTCCTACTACGGATATATATGTACCGAGCACAGGCAGCATATTTTTGAAATATATATACATGAAAAGATAAGAAATAAAAACATTGAAAATTAAAAGTTAAAATCCAAAGTCCTCTTTTTCTAATTTTAAATCTTATAATAAAAAATCATTTTTACCCCTTGTTAACTAAGTTAGTTTCTGAGCACAACAATTATTAAATTCATCATTAAAATCAGAGAGTAAGTTTAAAATAAAATGTTCTGCGTTAGAGCGATTTTCCATTTTTGTCGTTATCCTTGATCAAGGTCTGATTACCGCACAGACCAACTAGGCCATGACTTTAGACCCTCTGCTGCTGCTGGGGGCCCTAAATTGAGTAAAATGACCTAGAAAAAAAGTCTTAACATTGTAGTTCTCGGAATTATTTTCTCAAAAACTGAAATATATTTTGACTAATGTTGCAATTGTATCATAATGTCTAATAATATCCCCCTCCTCCCCCCCCCCCAAAAAAAAATATAGCAACTATTTCGCAGCGAGGGTCCCCGAAAATGTGCTAGGTCTTGGGCCCAGCACAACCTTAATCGGGCTCTGTCCTACATTATCCAATAATCCTTGATTATTGTCACCGTCACTAGTAATTTTTTATTGTAAATTTAGCCTTATTTAATCTGAATCATTTTCTCTATTCAATTTGGCAAAAATTTCTGTATGGAAAAGCCTGTGATAAAAGATTAAAAATTCTATAAAAGATGCTCGTCTCGAAAGGGTTAAAGCGAAAGTTTTATCTTATCTGAGAAGATTCTTTGAAAAGTATATGTGAAACTTTTTTATTTTTACTCTCTACGCATCTACTGTGTTTAAGTTTGATGTTTCGAAGGGCTTAAACTATTCATTCCTCCTCAAATCACCGGATACACGTGGCGTGCGATAAAGTATAATCGAATGAATAATCACGCCCCCAAAAATCCAGACTTGAGGACATGCCAAGCAAGCCTTTCTTTGCGACTTTCTTTTCTGGAGTAATTTTTCACTTTCACTTATTTCTCTAAGGTCAGCCGAACTTCTCAATAGCAGCTTTGATTTTCTTCAATGGGAATGCTGTATGTATCTCATTACCTAGAAGAGAATCCGTATTCCTTATGTAGCGGTACTCAGTAAAATTTAAGGTTGTTCTCAAATACAAAGGAGCTGTTTTCTGATGTACAGTCGAACTTCCCTTTAACAAAGTTTTCTACATAACGAAATTTTTTGCTGAACCTTGACTTTGAACACCATTAACATGTAAATTAACCTCCATATTACGAAAAATATATTCTATAAAAAAGTTGTATATAACCTCTTTTTTTAGGTGTGTTCGTAATTATATAAATGCGTAGCACCTATTTGTCGTCCAGTCCGCTCGTCTGTCTGTCCGCATACAACAGAACAATAACTATCCAACCGAATCATTTTAAATTTAAAATGTATACGAGGGGGAATCCGAAAAAGAGTTTCCCCTGTTGACTGTGGGTGTGATTTGTGTATGAAAGTCAAAAAATAGAATGAGACATTAACGATACGACATATCATTATTTTTCCACATAATTAAAAAGTACATTGAGACATTTGTCATACCTCTTGATAAGCCTCAAAAAACCGTTCGTAGCACCGTTCGTGGCCTAAATATGTAGCACCTATTAGTCATAATTCAGTCTGTCCGTCCGTCTATCTGTCTGTCCGCATATAACAGAGTAAAAACTACTGAGGATTTGCCACAAGAGAAAAAAAATGTTCTAAAGTTGTGAGTTTTGTAATATGGAATGGACTGGACCAGGGATGGCGAATCTAAGGCACATATACCATAGATGACATGTAGCAGATTATTTTCAGCACCACATAGATTCAAGTTCTAAATAAAAATATGGTTAAAGTGAGCAAAATGGATTAATTAAGACTAGCTCAGTGTATCTAAATTTGATTCGTAGTTTTTATACTGATTGAGAAAATCGGAATCCAAATTAATGAAGTCTAATATAGGTCAATACTGGCTCAAAAAAATTTCTGTTTACGATACGACGAGATTTTCGAAAAGAAAACATTACAAGGTTCGCGCCGTTCCTAAAATTTTCATACTTTCCTACCACAATTTTAAACGATAACATTTATTGTATAATTCTATTGCAAATGTTAACGGAACCTTCTGCGAAATTTTTTGATTTAAAATACTGGAAGCAAAGTGTGAAAATTTTAGGAACAGTGCGACCCCTGACATTATAAACAAAAATTTCGGTGGTAAATATTTTATGACAATTTGAAATTTAATTTCATACGGGAAGAATTGTTTGTAAAACCTAAAGCTTGACATTTTGGAATTATTATTTGGCATTCATTCTTTTCAGATAAAAACCTTTTACCCGATAACGTTAACTCCATTTGCATTCCCCTTAAATCAACTAAGTTAGAAACTAATATCAATTATTTTATATTACAACAACAACAGGAATGGCATTTTTATAATTACTTTGTAAGGTTATAATATAAAATGTTACTCATATTGTTTTAATCCTACAAATAAAACCTTACGTGTTCTTGATTTATTAGTATTTGATCCATTAGTTTTTGGGTTATTTTGGCACGGTATCGTTACGTAAAATATTTTTTGGAAAATTTTGACACGCGGGTATGAAAAGGTTCACCGTCCCTGGGCTAGACACTTCAAATTTGACATGATAGTTACTTATTTCTGTATTGATGCAAATGTTTACTAAGCACAGTCGAAAAAAAAATCACAATTTAAAAGAGTGAGATAAGCAAAAAGCTTTACAAAAATCTTTCCAAATTATGACTTCTGTGTAATCTCAAGGAATACCAAACTGATTTCAAAAGTAATGTTGGCAAATGGCTGGTAGCAGTCCTTCCTGCAATATATGTTATGTTGGTGCCACTAACACTAGGTGACTGATAGACCGATTAAAATTTCCTCTTTTCAAACCACTACCAGAACTAAAAAATAAAAAGTGGATTCTAAATCATGTTAAGCTGCAAGGGCCACCACTCCACTTAACCAATGCGTGGTAAAATGTCTCAACCAACTCTTCTATTTAACATAGGAAAAAATAAAATAAAACATTCGAACATTAAAATTGTCGTTTGAGTGTCAATTTTTTTTTCTTTTTTTCTATCATTGTAAATGCCTCTTGTTCAAAACAGCTTCTAAAAAATTGAAAACTTCAAATGAAAATCGAAATGAGCATTAAAGTTTCAAAATTCATTCGAAATTACCATTTATTTAGAATTTGTGTGTCAGTTTTTCTCATTAATTTAAGACTCATAATGCAATGTAATAGTGAAATCAAACTGCGTCTGAGTTATGAAATTTTGAATTATCCGTATCTGTACAATTTTTTTTACAAATACCTTTTAGTACTAGTCAACCATTACGCGAGCAAAGCCGCGGATTTTGCTCGTTAATTGTAACATTGCTCAATGATGAATAAATGATGCAAATAATGAATAAATGAGTCTGAAAATTTAATCTTAAAATGATAAATATAATGACAAAAATAGCTGAAAATTATCCCACATATTACATTTTTGTTATAATAGTCTAAATCAGCAATTGAATATTAATTCTCTTAAAATAAGCAGTAAATGAATTAGACATTTTCCTCGCAAAAATGTATTTTCTTCTCATGTAAGTATGGCATTTCATTCTGTCATAAAAGTTTTCCGTTTCTACTCCATTTTTCTTCTAAAAAGTCATTTTGAGAATTGAGACACTGTTGTTATTCCCGTGGGATTTTCGTATGATTCCTGCAAATATTTCAGAGATGTTTTCTTGTTTTTAAAGACCATATATTTCCATAAAGGACTCTATTGGGATTCGGGTTGTACTGTTGAAACTATTTTAATATTGTGACAAATTATTTTGACTTCCAATTTTCCTGCTTTAATTCAAGAACTAAAGGCGAATATTCGCGAATTTTCTCTTAGTAGAGGACAATTTTTACTCGACTTTACGAAGAAAAGGAGGATACTGTTTTTGATTGTGGTCAATTTAAAATTCTTTATTCAATAATAAAAGGAAAATAGCAAAGGAGAACTTATGATGGTTATGAACTCCTTCTAAATGAAGCATATTGGTATGGCACATTATTTAAAAAATACATAAATCTACTAGCAAGCCCCTCGGCTTTGCTCGTGAAATAGATGAAATAGGCTAAGTGATATTTGTATGTCTATATTTTATTATAAAAAATTACATTTTTAGAAATAATTCAAAAATTAACACTCAAGTCACAATACTTAAACATCATTGCACTGCATTAGACAGAAAATAGATGAAATAAATAAAAATTAAAGCTAATTCTAAATAAATGATAATTTAGAAAATGTTTTGAAACTTACATGCTCAATCCATATATTTATTTCTGTATTCCTTTGAAGTTGTAATTTTTTTTAGAATCCATCTTCTTAGTATGCATTTGCATCTTAAAATTAACCATCGTGACAAATATCAAGGTTTTTTTCTAACATCTACCATATCTCTAGGGCTGTGGTGGCCTCAGCATAAAATGCCTACGTTGAAGCTGGGATTGCCAATATTAAATTGTCAATTTTAATTTTGAAATTGATGAGATATTTCCTATTATTCTATAAAAACATAACTTTAAAAAAATTCAAAGATATTTCTTAGAAAGTTTGTTGATCCTACCAACTCCAGGTAGTAGTGGCATCGGCTTAAAATATAGCCTATGTTGGATCAGAGATGGTCATGATCACCCATCCGAGGCACCAACCAAAATATGTCATATATGTGTTAATTTCGGAGGAAAGCAACTTTGTCAGCACCAACCAAATCAATACCAAGACAATAGGCTCGAAAATTACGGGCCCTAAAAAATTACAAAAGAAAAGAAAAGAAAAGAAAAAGACGTGCCCTAGCATGCAAGAAAAATTATATGCAACTTAGAAAATATAACATACAACATTTTTTTTCTCTTTTTTCCTTTTCTTACCAAGGCTTTTTACATACACAAAAGTCTGTTAATTTGATGATCGTATATACAGAGATTTAAAGACAATTTACAAAATGCATTAGTCTGGTAATTAAATTATATGAACAAACTATAATACATACAATGCGAAACTAAAGATATTTCATGTGCAAGCAAAAGCACTATGTAGATGTATTTATAACTTAAAAAATAATTATAGTTTCCAAAATTTATTGCTGAAAACTGTACAATTAACTCAAAGAATGTCTGAAAAAATAAAATAAATGTCCAAGTTGGTCAATTCAGTAGGTGGTTTAGTTCAAAGTATAGTTTCATCCCATGCTATTTATGAAAATAGCTCCAGAACAAAAGCAGATTTAGTCCATAAAAATGCACTCAAAAAGAGTATTTAATAAAATAAAAATTCCTGTTAAGTTCGTTGTAAATGTCACACAAATTTTGGTAGTTCGAACGAGACATTATTACACTTCTGATGTTCCATTCAAGAGAACGATTTTTAATATAAATAAAAGAAAATGATGCAACTTGGCATCTATCAAAGAAATCTGACGAACATCTCCACGAATACCGCAAATGCAATGATTGTCGCCATTGATCCGCAATCATTACTTTATAATCGGTTTATTAAATACTGAGATTGCATAGAAATCGTAATTTAGCACTTTTTTAGAACTCATCTCACTCTTTCCCATCGCTTCACAATTTTTAAATTTTGAAGTCACTTCGTCTGTTATTATAGGACAATTATATTTTATAGATAACTATCATGTAATATTTAAATTTCCTAGCCTCTTTAGTATCACAGAAATCGCGATTTTGAATGCTTTTGTTGTTGCAATCCTCTGGTGATAGAACAGGTTTATTACCACCAATTTGTAACCTTTATGTTTTTAAAATTGGGTTGGTATTTCATAAGTTGCGTAAAAATCATATTTTAGAGCGTTTTTAGAGCACTGTTCGTTCACTTCATCCTTTTAAAATTGGAATTTTTTTTTCGACGGTTCCTAAAAAGCATTTGCATCTTTTAAGTAATTGTCATGCCAAATTTCAAAATGTAAAATTCCTCAGTTGTACAAAAAATGCAATTTATAACATTTTTTACTCTTGGAGACCACAGGTGTAGTGATAACAGCAACATAAAATATAGCTTGTATTGAACTAAGGGACTGTCACCATCAATTTGCAAACATTACTTTTGAAATTGGTTTGATATTTCATGATCGTAGAAATTGCAATTTAGAACGCTTTTCACACACTTTCATCCTTTTTATATTTCAATTTTTTTTTTTTTTTTTTTTTTTTTTTTAACAAAACTCTTCTTGGGGAACATTTACTTCTTATAAGTAATTACTATGCCAAATTTTAAGTTAATTTGTGAGATTGCTCATAAATCGGCATTTACAACGTTTTGCCGAAAAAGTTGTGTCGTATTTTTCATGTGTCATTATATTGTTCGACTTTCATACGCACCTCTGTCCATAAACGCCAGGGAAAACTTAATATCAGACTTTCCCTCGTTGATTTCAATTTATTTTTAGCTCACAGGCTATCATAGCCTGAGAGCTTATGTGCCCGTCCGTTCTGTATGTACGTTCGTGCGTAACGCCATAACTCATGATAAAAATATCGGATCCACTTGAAATTTTGTATATAAGTATATCCTCATAAGGCGTTTCCCAGATTAGTTTTTGGAGTTCATTCGATATGTATAAGAGGAGGAACGGGGGGCTCATGTCCCTCCCCTTAATTGATATAAACGGGATTTTCATGCAGAATTAACAGTTTTCGTTCATAAGTTAGATATAGGATCATTCTGATGAGGCGATTCCGTGCCTGTTATTAGGTGTTCATTGAATAAGTATAAACAGGGGGAACGGGGGTTCTAATGCCCCTCCCCTTAATTTATATAAATGGGTTTTTCAAGCAGAATTGTCAGATTTCGTTCAAATATCTCAATAGTTTTGGAAGTTTAATGGTTAAGTATAAAAGTGGGGGATAACTCCTCTTAAATTAGATAAATGCTAAATGGGTTTTTATTAAGAATTATCCGATTTGTTCTGAATTTTGGATATAGATTTTTATGATAAAGCATGTCCTTGATAGTTTAGGAGGTTCAATGATTAAGTATAAAGAAGGAGAAAGGGGAGAGCTGTTTCCCCTTCTTAATTTTCTTTTTCGAACGGAATTAACCCTTGAAGATACAAGGCTGTAATCTACAATTAGTATGCGTAGCCTGTGAGCTCAATGCCATCAGTTTAACTGGGCAATATTCTTTTTATTTTTTTTTTTCCAGAGTGCCCGTTGCTGCAAGCTATGCACAATCGGATTCTCTCTCCGAGGACAGCTATGTTTTTCGTGTCTGTGATGCCCCTGGTCGCCGCCATCAGCTCCAACGTGAACTGGCCCATCAGGAGGATGAGCAATGTGTCGGGAGACATCATGCTCGGAGCCCTCTTCCCGATACACGAGAGAAATGCCAAATACGAGTGCGGAAGACTACAAGTGAGTATTAACGTTCAAATTGAAGAAAAAATCCATTTAAATATTCCTATTAGGATTTAAAAAAAAAAAAAAAAAAGCTCGGAAACTGGCTTTACTAACGTATATGATTATTGACATCATGTGTTATGTACACACTGAGAAAAAATATATACCGCCTTCTACTAGAATGAATAGTTAGTCATTTTCTGAATCCCTAACTTAGAATTATAGATTTGCGAACTATGCGAATAAGATAAACAACTAAGCTAAATAGACGAAATGATCTAGAATTTCTAATCTCTTGCTTTCTAGGTGACGAAACTATACTGAATCGTTCGTTTCAGTAACGAGAAATTATCCCTTGATTTCTAAAATGGTTTCATAAGCTATAATTATAGTGACAAAAAATAATCTCTTGTGGTCGCATCTATTTGTAGAGATTTTTAAGTTTGACCACGAGAATATAAAGAAACGCTCTTAAATTCTTGTTGGAGAGTTAAGGATTCTCTAGCAAAGTGAACTAGAATTTATAAGGGTGACAAGGAACTATTTTTTATTGAGCCACAACTTACATTCCAGATGCCCGAACGATATTTTTTCTCAGTGTAACCAGCATAAAACTAATTTGTTTCTGATCTGTACCTTTCTACGCGAGTATAGTTGCCAAAAACATTCCTTGGCTTCTTTGGACGAGATTTTTTATTCGATACGGCCATTGAGGTTTCCACAAATTTAGATAACTCCTGAAATGGCATCTTTGGGACCATTCAAGTATTACGTAAGCATATTTTTAGTCATTTTGTACCCCCTCCTCCCCCTTGTAAGAAAATATAAGCAAATACTAGATCCCCCCCCCCCCTCTTTGCTTACGTAAGATTTTAGGACAGTTTATACATCAATACTTCTTGACTTATAAAAAGTTACCAATCAATTACATTATTAATCCTACAATTTTATATAGGCATATTGGGATTGTGATATCAAAATATATAAAATGAATTTAATATATTGTTGCTTATTGCATTAAACAAACCTCAGAATACAAAATGGTTTAAAAATATTGTTATTTATCACATTGAACAATAAACAAGATATACAAGAAGTTTTAACTTACTTAGGCATCATAACTAAAATTTTTGACATGAATCATATAAATGTTGGAGTTCAATTTGATGTTCATATTTTAATCTGATGTCCAGGATCCTTGAACCCATGCTTCAACATTGTCTGTGTTTCAACATTGTATATAATAAGGATTTGTCAATGTTAGTATCCATAATTAAATCCGACTAAATTCACTATGCAACTAAAAGCAATACTCTTTCACTAAAAATTCATTATGTAAATTCACTATGCAACTGAACTAAAACAATAAATATCTGTGCTGTGTATCCGAGACTAGAAAAACCCCAAGTAGTTTTTCTGCTTTCTAAAGTTCCAAAACCTGTAGAGAAGGAAGTTCGACAATAGGAGCGGAAAGACAAAAATTTCCAGAAATTCTGCAAAAATTCCCGGAATTCCAGGACTGATTGAATGGGAGAAAAGAAAATACCGGACTTACTTAAAATAAAGTCAACTGACCAGTTACCCCTGCAACAGAGCCCAGCCACACCGGTTCCTGTGTTTTTCTAGTCTTACAATGTACTTGACTTGGCACACAATTTAACAGACAACAATGAAGACAAAGGGTGAGTGGGTGATGCAGGTCACGCGAGTGCCGATGGATAAGCAAAGGATAAAATCGAAAATAAACGGCGAATTTCGAACGGACTGTAGAACGCTCTTTCCCCATCATACTTTGTTTGCTTGTTGAATTTGAACTGCAGTTGCTTTGTTGTTTAATGCTTACGTAAGAATTGTCGTGACTCCCCCCTCTCCCTTGTCAGAAAAAATAAGCAGACTCTGTACCCCCCTCCCCCTTTAGTGCTTACGTAATACTTGAACGGTCCCTTTTGAAAATATCTCCGCATGATGTTAATATTGCATCAAAATTCTACAGTGTAACAATAGTTATATTAACATTATATTTACACAAGCTTGACAACGCACAGACACGAATTAATAAACATTTTTTACCTGCGCTTGAAGGTTCTGAAAAAGTCATATGGCATTTTGGCAACAAAAGTTTCGCTATTGTTAACTTTTATTTAAGTATCTTTTTTAGAATCGAGCACCTAATAGGCCATAGTAATTCTTAAATAACGATAACATTTATTCAAGAAGTAAGTATGTATTAAACAAGTACCATGTCCACATGCATTTTATATTTAATTGATTTAAGATTTTAATTTTCAGTAAGGAGAAAAAAAAACATATTTACAGCTTAAACTTAATCTATAGTATTAAAATTTGGTATTTACTTTTGTCTGTGCATATATGTGTTAATATATATTAATGAGGGTTAAACTTTTTATCAGGATGAAGGCATTCATCAGTTGGAAGCATTACTATTGACCATTAAAAAGATCAACAATGATCCTTCTATTTTACCTGGTGTTAACCTCGGCGTTTTAGCCTTGGACAGCTGTGACTCTGCTGCCTACGCTCTCGAGCAGACTCTCGACTTCATCAAAGGTTTTATAGCCAGAAACAATGCGAACCTGGAACGTCAGTTTCGATGTGGAGATGGGACAGTGCCTTCTTACCGAAATGGAAGTTTTGATAGAGTTGTTGGCATCATCGGGGGCCAAAGTTCATCCGTTTCAATTCAGTTGGCGAATCTCCTCAGGCTGTTTCGAGTACCACAAGTAAGACAAATATGGTATTTGTTGTTACATTTCTAATTAACGGGACATTTTACCTCAAAATTGATAAACAACTCTTTTTTTGCTTTTCAATATTAAATGAAAGCCTGTTTAATTGTGAATATTCTGACACATGGTCTTTACCAGGGTTCTCGTTGTTGCTCTCCATTGCGCGAAATCGCAACAAAATGCGGTACTACTCTGTTATCCCGTTGACCAATTTCGCCAAATTATACAAATGGCCAAACTAATAGCCAAATTCCACATATTGACGTAATTTTTATTTTAAATAACGGAAAAACAAATAATTAGTAGAATATTAATAAACAAAAAGTAGAAATAAAAATCATTTAATGATGTTTTTAACACGTTTATCACATTTAATGTTATTAGATGTGACATTCACGATCGTCCATTATTGGCATTTAATCTTATAGTTTGACGAGAGATTTTTGGTCGACGGGATAACGAAGAAGTACCCAAAATGCTCATTTGGCGAGTAAACAATCAATCAAATTCGCCAAATTGCAAATGCTCAATTTCTGCTTTTTTTTTTTTTTTTTTTTTTTTTTTTTTGTATGTTTGTGTGCATGCTTAATGTAATTTTACGTATTCAATCACACCGTACATTTATATTGATCTATTTATAAAAATACTGACTTAAAATTAATTCAGTTTAGTGGCAGCTTTAAACACAAAAAGGATCAAACGATAGATATTTATCTATTGTCAGTTAATCACTATATATTCACTTGATTCGCACCTGCAAAAAACACAAACAAAATTATGCCAAGCGCCAATCAATATACGAGAAAATATTTGCTGGAAAGCGATGTTGAAATTAGCCATTTACCATACTATTTATTGGTTTATGTAGAGAATCATTGCCTAGTCAATTTTTTTTTTTTAAATCTATTAACAGTTGAAATCTTATAGCAAATTTAGTGTATATTTTCACAACGATAAGTCAAAGATAGCTGTTTTTAATTTTTTATTTAGGTTGCTAAAAGAATGTCTGAAACATTTATACATTTAGAACTAGGAGACATTTAGAATATACTCGGTTATAAAATTTTCTGTAGTAGATAGTCGAATTTTTATTTTATAAACAATTACAAAATTAGGTTATTTAAAACATATAGACAAAAAACATATTAAAAAACTGATACGATAAGAAGCTAAAGATAGATTTTTCAAGGGTTTCACCCCGAACCTATTTTACTAACATTTATTTTCCTTTGGGTACTGTTTTTCATTTCTAATTCGCCAAATCGCAAATGTTGGTCAAAAGCCAGCGAGAACCCTGGTTTTTACCCATACTTTCAGGGCCCCACTAAGGCTGTGAAGGGTCCGGGGAAGTATTCGAGGGAGGGGGGGCGGATGCCTATTTATCTATAGACTTTTTTTTTGTGAATTATGAGAAAGCGTCTAGTATTAAACTTCATACATATTATAATGTATGCAAGCATTTTTGTACTCGTTCTGCTCCCGTCTGGATACAGGATATTAAAAAAAAAAAAAAAAAAAAAAAAAAAAACAACTTTAATTAAATATACTAGTTGGATAATAGTAGAAACAAATGATAGATTGGTTAACTTGAATATTTCTCTACAAATTTTTACCCTGCTTATCTACATACATTATACGATGTCTAAAATAGAAGGTTCAAAATAGGCCATAATTAATAATTTTAACTTGTCAAGTTACAAGAAAAAATTAATTAAAAGTTTTTTTTTTTTTTTTTTTTTTTTTTTTTTTTTTTTAACAACAGAATACTAAGTTGTAATAAAATTTTAATCAATAGTTTTCTCATAATATAGTTTGTTTTTTGTATGGGTGGAGGGAGTACTATAAACAGTGAGAAAAACGGGGACCACAATCTTTTCCTAAATGTTTGAAGATGTATGAATTTTGGTCACTTTTAGTTAATTTTAAGCTTTTGGCACCCTTTAATGAAAATCTTGATTACTGTCATTGGGGGCCGAGAAAGGGGGGGGGTCAATTGTCCCGCATGCTTTTGCATAGGTCGGATCTTGCATACTATTTACAGAACTGCCAAGTTTTCGACTTTTTATATACCAGTATTTTGATACAGAAAATGTTGTTTTATTTAATTGGAACGTTTGGTGTATTTAAAAGAACAACATTTTCTCTAATACTTTCTAATAATAAATCGCTAATACTTTCTTGGTAGTAAAAGGCGTCCAGAGCGTTTAATTTTATCATACTCACCCTTTCATGCAAGAAAATACCAAAAACATTGTGAGATCTGCCAATCTCAAGTGTAATTTCTTGTATACCTTTGCCACCACAACGACTAAAATCCTCTTGTCGCGTCGGCTGGTTCAGTGGCTTTCGAACACAAAATTAATTTAGGCGATTCACACTTATTCAATAACTTCAAAACGGGCATCTTCTTATTTCTTTTTAATTCGAAGAAAATATTATACATCTTCTATACACATTATACAAATACTGTACATCTTCTTATTTACACTTATGTTACAATTATTTACATGAAATTCGATATATTTTAGAATTATTCTTCTATCAAGACTGTCATAACACCATCGCGTATTAATTCTTTTCTCTCTCTGAAAACATAAACAAAACAAAAAATATCTTGAGCCCAGGGGAGGGGTTGCCACGCGTAACTAAGATCAGGATTCATCGCCCTTTTGGCGATAAAACATGATTCCCCACACACTCCCCACCTGGACTCTTGAGAGTACATAATGATAAATCAATAAAACTAAATTCTTACAATAAACATTAATTTAAATCATAACTCAAATAATAAAACAGAAAAAAATTTCAATCTTCAGATACTGACATATAAAGCATTAAACAATAAAATAATATCATGAATAATATAAATAAAAAATGACACTTCAATAACATGTAGCTACATGAACGCGTCTGGCCAGATATTTACCTGAATAAAATAAACTAAATATATATACATAATATAAACAAATTAAATACTATTATTAACATCTCAATAATCCTTTCAATTTGAAATAAAGCATAATTATACACAAATAAATTTTTTTTTTTTTTTTTTTTTTTTCCAAAATGGATAAATTAACAATTGCAAAATACACACATAAAAAAGATATTTCAACTATGAATTTATAATAAGAAATAAATCACATTTATATATTCAAACAATAGTAGAAAAAAGTAATTAATTTAAAACTCAAATACTGAAATCAATTAACATTCAACAATCTAATTCTAAAGGATACAAAAGTTGAACTGGTTTTCTTAGCAGTCCATGAGCAGTCTTTACCATGCAAGCTCGAATGAGCTGATCTCTGCCAAGGATCACTTCTTTAACTACTCCTAAGTCCCACAACAGTTTAGATTTAGCACTACCGTCCACTAATACAACATCTCCAATCTTTAGATTTTTGTGTCTCTCAGGAGTTTTAAATTGATGGATCGATCTTAAGTTCAGCAAGTATTGTTCCTTCCATTTAGTCCACAGTTGTTTCAACAAGGTAGTTTGGTATCTTTTTCTCCTTAATAATGTCTCTCGGGTAGAGATTTTATTCTCTAATTCGGCAAAATGCAGTGGAAAACTAATATTTTCCCTTCCGAGTTGAAGAAAGTGAGCCGGTGTAAGTGGCTCTGGCTCGCCGAAATCACTCGTTGTATACGTAAGAGGTCTCATGTTTATTACGGCTTCTATTTCTGTCAAAATTGTGGCCAATTCTTCAAATGTGATGAGAGCTCTTCCCAAAATTTTTCTTAGGGGTTCTTTTACACTTTTTACGAGTCTCTCGTAAAATCCTCCCCACCATGGGGCACGCTCGATGATAAATTTCCAGATAATGCCTTTGATATGAAGTCTTGAAGTTCTTGATCTTTAATGATTTTTTCAAATTGTTGTAGTTCTTTGTCGGCAGCTTTAAAACTTAATGCATTATCAGAAAAAATTATTTTACAGTTTCCGCGTCTTGAAATAAATCTACGAAGACTCATCATAAAGGACCTTGTAGTCATATCCTTGGCTGCTTCCAAGTGTATAGCTCTTGTCGCTGCACATGTGAACAATACAATGTAGGATTTTGACGTTTCTTTACTATCTGTTTTGATGATTATTGGGCGGGCAAAATCCAATCCTATAACGGTAAACGCAGGGGATTGTGAGATCCTTTCTTTCGGAAGTTGCCCAGTTAGCTGGTCAGCTGCCTTTGCATTGTATCTTCTACAAATTAGACATTTTCTTAGATTCTTTCTGATAGATTGTCTTCCTTGTGGAATCCAAAATTTCTTCCTGATTTGTGCAAGCGTTAAAGAAACTCCACTATGCAGCAAATTTCTATGTTCTTGCATAATTAGCAATTCTGTTAATTTTTCATTCTTCGGCAATATGATTGGGTTGGTCTCATTCGAATCAAAGGAGCCTTCATTAAGTCTGGTTTTTATTCGTAAAATTTTGTTTTCATCCAAATATGGACACAGGGAATAAATTCGTGATGTTTTCTTAACAGAATTTCCTTTTTCTAATGACTCAATTTCTTCCTTATAATTCTTCATTTGTACTTATTTGATTAATAATTCTTCAGCTTCTTTCAATTCTTCAGCCGATAATGTATCTTTACGCTTGATTGAATTTCTTAAATTGAAAATAAATCTTCTAACTCTTGCCAATGTTCTAACTGCCTTCAAGAAGGAACTGAAGCGCTCAATTTCTATAAGTGGCTTCTGATGTTCTGATGAACAAACATTTTGGAAAATCACATTTCTTTTAGCTTCTAGTTGTTTCATATCTTCATCTATTTCTCTGTCTTCTTTGGGCCATAATTTTGAATCTTTAACTAACCATGGAGGCCCTGACCACCACAGGTCATCCTTTTCGAGGTCAAAAAGTGAGAGTCCTCTTGTGAGTCGATCAGCAGGATTTGAGCTACCGGGACAATGTCGCCAGTTCTTTGGATCTGTTAAACTTTGTATTTCTGATGTTCGGTTGCTTACGAATGGCTTCCAAGTACTAGATGAACTCTTGATCCAGTGAAGCACGATATTTGAATCGCTCCAATAATGTACTTTGTCTTCACTTATCTTGAGAACAGACATTACCCTCTTTCCAAGTCTAGCTCCAATCAGAGCACCCATCAGTTCGAGGCGGGGCAAGGTTAACTTCTTTATGGGAGCTAGTCTGCTTTTTGATGTAACAAAACTTGTCTTTATACTATTATTGTTGTTATATCTCAGATATATAACACTTCCATAGGCCTTAATACTTGCATCACTAAAACAGTGAATTTCTACGTTGTCATAACTGTCTATTTCCTGAAAATAATATCTTGGAATTTTTATTTTATTAAGATATAGAATCTGTGCACACCAGTTATCCCATTTTTTCTCTAAATGTTCTGGCAAATTCTGATCCCAATCGATACCATGTTCCCATAATGATTGAAAAATCATTTTAATTAAAATCGTAAATGGTGATAAAAACCCAACAGGGTCAAAAATTCTTCCAGCTGCTCGAATTATAGTTCTTTTGGTCTTATCTTGACAATGGACAAATTCTAACAGACTTTGATTATCTAATCTAAAAACATCTTCTTCAGTGTCCCATATTAACCCTAAAATTTTAAATGGGGTTGTGTCAGTTGATATATCAGCGCAAACATTCATATATAAAGATTTTAAATTTTCCTTTAAAATGGTAGAATTACTTTGCCATTTTCGTAAAAACATATTTGCTTGTTGAAAAATAGCTAAAGATTTCTTTGAAATTTTTAAAGCTTCATTAACCGTATGTGCTCCTAACAATAAATCGTCCACGTACATGGAAGAGTCAATTTTAGAGCAAGTTTCCGGATATAAAGTTGCATACCTCTTCAAATGATGTTTAATTACAGCTCCTAACAGAAATGGACTCGAGGTGACGCCAAATAATACACGACACATTTTCATAATTATAAAATTAAATGGGGAATTTTTATCTTGAGGGAGTTCTTCGATCCACAGGAAACGCGTCATATCTCTATCACTTTCAGCAAGACTTATCTGTAAGAAAGCTTTTTCAATGTCTGCCACTACGGCAATTTTATTGCTTCGAAATTGCAAAATCAAATCAAATAAATCTGAGTTCAAATTGGGACCTGGGAAGAGTACATCATTTAGAAAAGGTTCAGAAGGAGCATGAGATGAGGCATCAAAAACAATGCGTAATTTTGTTGTTTGTTTGTCCCTTCGAATTACAGGGTGGTGGGTTAAATAATAGGTCAAATTACCATTCGGTGAATTTATTTCTTGCAGTTCAACAATTTCTACTATTCCTAAAGCCTTATATTCATCAATAATTTCTTTATATTCCTTAAATAATGCAGGATTATTTACAAATCGTTTAATTAGACTATTAAATCTCTTTTTGGCAACATCATAATTATTCGGAAGATCAACATTGTCATATTTCATAGGTAGTTTAACTTCGTACCTATTGTTCTTAAACTGAATAGAATTTTCAAATTGTTCTAATATTTGATTATTACACAAATCTATATTTGTATTATCTTCCTGAATCCCTAACCCTTCTATAGTCCAAAATTTTTCAAGTTGAATTGACATTTTATCATCTTCATTATTATCCCAAATAGATATATACATTGCACCCACTAAATTATTTTCATTAATTTCATCTGAGAACTTCCCATGAAGTGTCCAACCTAGTGTAGTTTCATTGAAAACAAGAGTTGGTGAAATACGTTTATATTTCCCTGTCATAATTGACCAATAGTAGTCACTACCAATCAGCAAATCTATTTTATTCTCCCCATCACTTAATTCATTTGAAACATCTGACAACTGTATACCCATTTCTTTTATTTTTTCATTTAACTCTGAACTTGGGGCACGTATTATATCTGAACAAATCTTCTCTGTTTCTAAAGCTTCCAGACATATTACATTGTCAGAAAATTTATCCTTTAAGGGTGTATTTCGATTCAAACTGCTTGTTTTCCGATTTATTTTTGAATTAACTTTTGCTCTCAAATACTTAAAACTCGCAGATTCTCTTATTTAGAAAGTGCATAAGGTGCCGTAAAGGTCAATTCTTTGATAAGTGTACAAAATATTGCAAAAAAAAGCAATCAAAAACGGCAATTTGAACCGATTTTTCCGAAATGAGAGATAAGGGAACGAAAAAAAGGGGTCTTCCAGCGAAGTTAATTGCTTATAAATCAAATTCTAATGAATTGAGCATAAAAAGACTTTACTCGGCACCTCATACGTCCCTTCAAGAATCCCCTCAGCAAGTTTCATGATTCTACTTTTAAAAATGTGTCTGAAATTGTATCGGAAAATTTCGAGCTGCTGAAGGTGGAAAAGCGTTTTTTCGAATACACCCTTAAGAAAATTTTAACTCTATTATGATTATTCACAATAGGTTTCGTACCGGTAAAAGTATAGATTTTTAATGATTCCTGTCCTGTCACCTCTAAATTTAAATGCTTTGACAAATTCTTTCCGACAAACGTACGCTGCGACGCACTGTCTAGCAAGATACGAACATTAATATTTTTATCTTTCCCAATCATTGTTCCCTTTAAAGTTTGAAAATAAACATATTCATCTGGCTTACAACAAAGTGAAGAAACAGTTATTTTTTCATACTGCGTATTTTGCTTTCCCCCTATTTCATCCCCTTCAGTTGAAACAAGGTCAATTTTATTTTCCTTTGGTGATCTTTCTTTTACTTTTTTATTACAAAGAGAATTTTGATGAGCCTTTGAATTACAAAGAGTGCAACGAATATTAGAATTTTTACAAAATTTACTCTTATGAAATCGTTTGTAGCATCGAAAGCATTTCGCTTGTTTCGATAAAAATTGTTTTCTTTCTTCCAAATTTAAGTTACACAAATTTGCTTCATGTTTCTGAGAACAAAAAGGGCAAAGATTTTCTGTAATTGTATTTAATGTAAATGCTGAAGGATTTTTATTTTTTCCTTGAAGAAAATGTTTAGAAGAATTTTGTTTGAATTTATTTTCATGAGATTTAATCTCAAAACTGACAGATGTAACATTAACAACCTTTTCCCGCGCTTCGATTTCGCGCTTAAGGAACAACAATAAATCATTTACGCAAACATCTTTTTTCTCGCACTGTTCTCTATGAAATTGCAATAAAAGGTCATTAGGTATACATTTATAAATAATAGGTAACAATAAACAACCATATTGGTCTGATTTCACATCCAATGATTCTAAACTTCTTATTTGTATCGCTATTTCATCATACAATTTTCTCAACGAATATATATCGTTTGATCTTCGCACTGCTTCTAAATTTAATAATTTATTTGTGTGCGCAGATATTAAAACCGCTCTTTTTCCAAAACGATCCTTTAATATATTTACTGCCGTTGCGTAATTTTCACCAGTTAATGGAAGCCTGTTAATAGCAGCAGCTGCTGATCCCGAAATCAAAGATTTCAAATAGGTAAATTTTTCTATCTCTTGAAGGGCTTCATTTTCGTGAACAGCGACTTTAAACTGCGGCCAAAATTCTTGGAATTCGCAAATGTCGCCAGTGAATTTGTTTAAAGAAATTCGCGGCAATTTAGCGTTACACTTTAACTGAGTATCTGATATGGGGGGCTTAATTACTTTTGGTTCATTTGTAATATCAGAAGTTTCTTTAAATTATGCAAAAATCTATTTGCTCTCGATTTACACGTAATAATAGACTCTTTATATTCTAAACAAGCTTCAATTTCAGTTTCTAAATTAGAAGTTTCAATTTCAGATTGTATTAAATCGTCTAGGTTTTCTAGAGAAATCTTATGTTCCAGCAATGTTGCTAAACAATCCTCCACAATTTCCGGTTTCAAATCACTTTCTTTCAAAATTTCATTATCAATTTTTTTAATTAATTTAGTTATTGTGGATCTAATTGATCCGCGTTTAGTAATATTTCTTTTCAAATTTTCACCGGTATTCATTTTGTATAGTACTGTTTCTTCCAAATTATTCATAAAATCAAAGAAATAACAATAAAAAACTTACCCGTTTAATAAATGCAATCGTTCTACTCTTATTCTCATTCTATTATTTCCGGCTAACTTTGCACCATTGTCGCATCGGCTGGTTCATTGGCTTTCGAACACAAAATTAATTTAGGCGATTCACACTTATTCAATAACTTCAAAACGGGCATCTTCTTATTTCTTTTTAATTCGAAGAAAATATTATACATCTTCTATACACATTATACAAATACTGTACATCTTCTTATTTACACTTATGTTACAATTATTTACATGAAATTCGATATATTTTAGAATTATTCTTCTATCAAGACTGTCATAACACCATCGCGTATTAATTCTTTTCTCTCTCTGAAAACATAAACAAAACAAGAAATATCTTGAGCCCAGGGGAGGGGTTGCCACGCGTAACTAACAAGGAAGGTCTCCATACGGGCATATTCAGAAAAATCTGAAAAAAATTACAGAATGTTCTCCTCATATAGTTATATATGTTTATAAAAAAAATTCGGCGGAACCTCCTTATAACGTCCGTAAAAAAATAATAAAAATTTCGTTTAATTGGCGATTTATCTCCGGTTGGCGAAAAAACGAAATTTTGAAAAATACGCTTTTACGCTTCGAATACTTTTTAAAGAAAAAACTTTCTATGTTCAATTTATTTAAATAAGTTTAGTTTAAGTAATTTTAGTTTTGCATTTTTCCTTTCTTTAAGTGTAATTTTGTCATATACGTTTATATGTACTTATAACAGAATGAAAGTAATATTTTATCATTTAAAACACAATTTAAATTGATTAAAATTGTTCCAAATTGAAAAATACATTGTTAAAAATCTGCTGCATTTTGTTGCAACGCACTCCCTTGCTTGTATAGAAAACGGTTGCTTGGCCGTGAAATGGAGCTTTCTCAATGGTTGGAATAGAGATATTATATACAAGCGGTGGAGTGCGTTGCAACAAAATGCAGATGATTTTTAACAGTGTATGACACGGTCAATTCACCGTGCTATGGAGCATTCTCATTGGTCAGAAGAGAGATATTCTATAAAAGTAGTGGAGTGACGTTGCAGTAAATGCTGCAGTTTTTTAACAGTGAAGTCAATTAAAATCAATTTTCAGATTCGTTAAAATCGTCTGCTTTTGGCGAGGAAATGCACTGCTCGCCAAATCCCGCGTCGCTTTCAGCTTTTCACGCCAATTATTCCAAACTATTTTATTTTTTTACATATCTAATAATGTAATTCCGCCGCTAATTTTCACTGATCCTTTATTACCTACATGAGTAGTTTAATTCGTAATTTTTCAAAAAATTCTGAGTATGCCCCCAATGGAGACCTTCCTTGTAAGATCAGGATTCATCGCCCTTTTAGCGTTAAAACATGATTCCCCACACCTCTATCGTACATTTCCCCACGGTAACTAGAATTAAGCTACCTAAGCTACCTAATTCTAGCTACCGTGCATTTTCCCATTACCGTCAGTTTCTATGCGAGCCTTGAAGCATAATGAGGACCATCACAGATGTTAATTTTCGGTTCTCTAACCACGTTTTTATGAGCGAAATTCCTATTGGATCCACATTTATATGGTAATGGTAAGTGTGTATAAAAAACATTTCATATTTATTTACTTAGAACAGGTGTCACAAATAAAAATTAAATTAAAAAGTTGACATGTTTCGGTTTATTCATAAGAACCGTATTCATAACACATAAAACCAGTAGAAAACAAATGACACTGGATATAAATATAATTTATATTTATATTAATTATATTCATTATATTATATTTATATCCAGTGTCATTTGTTTTCTACTGATTTTATGTGTTATGAATACGGTTCTTATGAATGAACCGAAACATGTCAACTTTTCAATTTAATTTTTATTTGTGACACCTGTTCTAAGTAAATAAATATGAAATGTTTTTTATACGTGAATGAAAAAGGTGAAGTGATTTTGTTTTAGTTTTGAAAAATACGAAAGCTAACAACAGTTTTAACATGGTAAGCGTGGTTGTTCATGATTTTGCTTAAAATATGTTTTTATACTGTTCGATTTGAATTTTCTTACAGTTTTAAGCGTAATTCTACCGGATATGGAAATATATGTTTGTATTTGTTAATTACAACTAAAATAATATGGAAGATATATAGTGGATTTATTTTTCTGTCAAGTATTTAATTAATATAATAATTAAATGCTCAGGTCTAAATGTAATTAATCATGATTAAATCAATCAATCATCTAAATCAGGGGTTCTCAAACTTTCAGACTGACGTACCAGTAGAGATGTAAATTTTCCGGAAAAATATAAGTGACGGAAAAAAACTGGTTTTTTACCGGTTTTTTTCGAAAAAAAACGGAAAAATTGTAAAAATTGATTTTTCATGACTGTTTCTCCCAAATAAATTATATTTTCTTAGAGAATATTAAATAATAAACATTTTTTCACATTTATATGTATTAAATGAAAATTATTTTCATTTTATATTACAAAATAAAAAGAAAGTAGCAAAGCCTGCTTTTAAAAGTTTAGTTTTTTTTTTTTTCCACAGCCTAAGAATTTTTATTAAACGCTATTGTTTATTATATCATATCTCTGTTGAAATGATTTTTCAGTTACATGTTTAACTACCAATTGACCTAATGTAAAAACTTGAACCAATATGTCTGCAGTTTGGAATGAAATAAATTATGCATTCCATTAAGTATAGTTTTTAAGTAAATGATACTAGTTTAAAGATATTATTGCAGTTTTGTCATTATTATGAATATCAGTATTCAAAAATTCCATTGTTTGCTTAAAAAATGTATATTTTTACATTATTACTTTTTTTTCTTAGAATTATAATTTTATTTCCTTTATAAAATATGTTTAGTTTTGGTATAGCTTTCCAATCTCAACTCAAAAAAGTTTTGATTTAGTTTTATAATCTAAATTCAAACAAAACTAAGTTTTACTTTGGCTTACTCAGGTCTGCAACTAAAAAATAGCGTAGGATTCATTGTCTGTTAGATTTTTACTCACTAAAACCAGATTTTTTTTTTTTTTTTTTTTTTTTTTTTTTTTTTTTTTTTTTTTAAAGTTTAATTAAATGTAATTTTTTTCTTTTTACCCTGAAATCTGATATTCTATTCTTGAGTAAGAAACCATATTCAATAATGTTTCCACATGGTAATTTTATATTTCTAAGAGTGGAACTCAAAAGTTGTGAAAACAGAACACTACAAACAGAAAATGCTCACTATTTGAGGAATTAACAAAAGCAGTTACATACAGAGATAAACTTCTACCGTGCTTTAGAAAACTACAAAAATTCAAAGTTTAATCAAGAGGGAAAATATAATTTGGAACATAGTTACTTGTAATAAAATATGGGGTTTTTTTTTCATCGCAGTTGTATTTTTCTAATGCAAACTGCCCATATTTTTGCAACATTACTGTACATTATAAAGGTAAAATGGAGGTCAATTTTAGATTCAATACCTTGAAAAAACATTCAATTAATCAGCTATAATGAAATCTTGAAAAATGCAGTATAGTGCCACCTATAGGGCAATTTACACCAAAAACTAAACAGCATTAATCTATATCAGAAACTGTCTGAAGCTGTAGTTTGATTTGAAAAAAAAAAAAAAAAAAATCGTCCTTGAGGTAACGCTATTGCGATAATCATGAAAAATGCAGCATAGCAGCGTCATCTGTTGAGCAATTTACACCAAAAAGTAATGAGCACGAATTATGTCAAAGATTAATTTAATATGAAATTTTATAAAAGTACATACATTAGTTTGAGATAGAACTATTGTGGAAATCATGAATAATGCAGCATAGCAGTGCCATCGGTTTGGCGATATACATTAATAACTAAACATCGAGTTTATATCAAGGTGTAGCTGAATCTAAAGTTTAGTAAAATTATGTGCATCAGTTCTTGAGATAGAGTGCCCATAAAATTTGTCACATACAGAGTGGCAGATATTTTCCCGAAAACCATCAAAACGTGTTCAGGACCTTCTAAAACGTTTAAATACACCAAAAACTGGAAGTCAAATTTTTCACGAATTCAATACTTACTTCTTGAAAAGATAGATTAAAGTAATAAATGCATACTTCAAAATTTTATGTAGAATTTTTAATTTTATCATTTCCATTAATCGGCATATTATTGCAATAATTTTACACATGAATTAATTTTTAAAAAGAGAAGTTGAATTTAATTACATATCTAGATTTTTTTCATGTAATCAAGTTTTTGTGAAATTGTGAACTTTTTGTATATACTTGTACAAAATATATTCAGAATTTTTGAATATGAAATTATTACTATATTTAGGTTCCTATTTAGACATTTTTAATAAAGTTATTTACATACATATATGCAACTTAATAAGATTCAGCTGCTGTATGGCATGAGATTTTTTTCTCTTCAATCACTGCACTTGCGAAAGATTCAATTTGTTGATTAAACTTTTTCTGAAATGTCTATTTTCAAGAAAAATTTTGCAAAGGGTCTTGTGTTTCAAACAAGAAAAAAATGTGAAGGATCCTTTCAAGTTTTCTCAAACAGATTTCTGCTCAAAGATCAGATTACCCACATTAAAATTTTCATGTGAGACACTCAACATAAAAATAAATAAAATAAAAAGTATGAAAATATAGCTATTACAAAATTTTCACTATATTATTTCATAAATGAAATTTCAATTTTTCCAGTTCGGAAAAATTTAAAAATAAGCCTTCGGAAAAAACCGAAAAAAACTGTTTTTTTTTTCCCCAATTTTTCCGGGGTTTTTCCGAGCATTCCCATCTCTACGTACCAGTAAATAAAAATTCACACTTCGTATTACTAAGTGACAAAAATCAAAGCTAATACTGAAAAAATCTGTGTAAACGGAATATGACACATTTTCTTAATCTTTTGTGCTTCCATCTGAGTAGATTTTACGGAATTTAATTGCATGATTACATTATTAAATGGGTACCTAGATCGCCTGCTGAATATTAACATTCAAATAATAGCGAGGATCAATTTAATAATATGCACATTGCCAAAATACAGTATTTTGGTAGGGAAAAAATGTACAATATTTAAATTATCAATATATTGGCTTAAACTGATGCACATACAGAAGGGTGGCTCTATTAAGGGCACCTGGAAAACCCTATCCTATATTTGTCATGTTAAATTCATCAACTTTGTGTACTTTTTTTTTTCATAAATAGTGAAAGATAGAGGTCTATATTTTTATGGTAGTAGTTAAAATAAAATGATTTACATGCTGTAACTGACCCTTTTCATTTTAAGAAAACCTTAAAAATCATTATTAATTATTCATTGAAAATCAGTTTTAAATTACTTTAAAATGTGAGAAAGCAAAACACAGTCAAACTAGTAATATCAAAAAACAAACACTTTGGAGCCGATAAACTGACAAATCAAGAAAAAGGTGGGGAAAGGAATTGAACCATTTTTTTTCATTTCATAAGCTGCATATTTTATTTCATGAGCCAGTAACTGGCTTTCGCGTACCAGTAAACAGATCTTGACGGTATGCGTATTATAGTTTGAGAAATCCTGATCTAAATGTAATCATCAATAATCATTATAAACTTAAAAAACCAGTAAAAGTTCCCGGAATTAAAAATATGCAAGTTTATATTTCTCATATTTTAATATAATAAACTTAATAGTTCTTAATGTTATACTTAAAAAAAAAAAAAAAAAAAAAAAAAAAAGAAAAAAAAAATTAATTTAATCGATTTTTTTAAGTTTTTTGTTAAACAATGGGGATTTATTTAAAGTTGATTTTATATCATTTAATCTAATGAAATTGAAAAAATGCTATATAATACATTTTATTGTCTGTATACTTTAAAAAAAAATATATTCTTAACATGGAAAATTCATAAACAGCATAGTTAGACATACAAAGACATCTCATTTTAATGAAATAAAATGTATCAGTTTAAATTTACAACATCTTTTCCTATCATGTTTATCTTCCTTTCTAAGAACTCCACACTATACTTCTTCCAAACACAAACCAACCTTTTCTTGAATTACCGACTTTTGCTATTCGTATGTAAACGATATTTTTGTTTTATAATCTTGATCTCAGGTGACTATTCCGGTCTTTAACAGATTCCTGTCCGACCACGTTTGGTCTATTTCCGACTGAAAATAGATATGATGAGCAAGTGGGTGAAAAGATACCCCTGGGTCACTTTTCGGGCTGTAAAAGTAAATCCAAACAAATAGATTTGCGCGTATTTACATCTATCTTTGCAGGAAATTGGAAAAGGGATTTTCAGAATTCGTTTTTTTCTTCAATTTCCCCCCGCGAGAATCGCGATCGATATCTTGTTACAAGTTGTTATAACATTCTTGCTCAGATGTATAAAGTTATCATATTAAGAAGGTATTGTTCAAGTTTATACATGTGTTATCTTTGAACCGTTGAAAAATCTTGTTTTTTCTTTTTACATTTTGAAAACCCAAAATGGAGAATAAAGCTTCTGTCATATCTGTCAGTTAATTAATTCATTAATTTTCTGGTGGAAAAGGTGTTTAGAAAATCTTCGTACTATATGTTTTTTCTGTACTAAATATTCCAAAGCAGCATTAAAATACTTAAAGAGATATACAAAAAAGAAAAAAAGGGATATGAATAAAAGAAACAGAAAACTAACGAAATAAAAGAAAATTCGCTCTTAGCTGTTAGTGCTGCAGGTTTCAGATTAATTAGGTAGATTTCGTAAAAAATGCCATCTATTACATTCTCCTCCATGTTGGAATTTCTGAATTTTTTTTTTGCAGATCTACACAAATCATGTCTCCCAGAACCCCCCCCCCCCACCTCGAGTTAAAAGCTAGCAACTATGATGTTACAAACTTCGAGCGGAGGCAGTGTTCTCGCTGTCGCTCGCCAATGCGCCAAATTGCGACTAAATTCTTCATTTGGCAAGTAAACAAGCGATTAGATTCGCCAAATGGCTAGTGTTCAAATTTTTCTTTTTCTTTTTTCTTTTTCGTTTTTCATACATATTCATATACCGGGTGATCCAAAAGTTTCGGGAGTTTTGAAATGTTAATAATTTGGAAACTATGTACAATACAAAGGTTCGGTTTTCAGATATATGCTCAGAAACACGTGGGATTTTGTTTAGCATGATTTTTTTTACATGTATATAGTTACAATTTTTAGCAACAGGTGGCGCTGCTGTACAACACTGGATGTAACTATAAAATATGCTTTATAGACACATGAGTATGAGTTCATTGCGAAACATCTTTTGTAGGCTATTAATGAGATTTCGTTTTAAGGATGGTTTATGTTCAATCAGTTTTTTTAAAGTGGTTGAAATTGCATTGAAAGGGAATTTTGATACAAAATTTGATGAGTAACTGTGATGTTTAGACATGCTTTCTTTGCATGTCGAGCTGCGTTCTTATCGTACAATACGGAAGTAAAAATAGAAAAAGATTTGATGGCCATTAAAAATGTGAAATGCCATGGTAAGAAAGGTTTGACAGAAAGGCTAATTGAAAGATCGAATTAGAAGCAGGAGATCCCAAATGTCTTTTGCAATCGTAAATGAGGTAGAATTCGATGCCAATACTCGGTGGAAATCACCAGCTCATAATGAATCAGTACACCTGTAATATCACGATAAATTTGAAATTTCATCTGGAATTTCTTTCTCCTTTGAGGATACTGTGCACGTTGTTTTGCGTTAGCTCACAGCGGTACTTATAAGCTATGGGCGTCATAATGAAAATTTGTAACTCTTGGACACTAATTCTTTCTTTTTAGCGAGCTATATCAAACCATAAAAATAATACTGTCAATTTTAGCGCCACCTGCTGGCAAAAAGTGTAACTAACATAATTTGTTTGTTTCATCAAAAATACAAATCCCATAAGTTTCTAAGCATTTCTGTGAAAACCGCATACTTCTATTGTTTATCGTTTATTAATTATTAGCATTTGAAAACTCCCGGAACTTCTGGATCACCCGGTATATATATATATATATATATATATATATATATACATATCTTTAATATTTGTAGCGGATAGTTGATTTTAGTATTAATAACAATAGTTGTCGCAGCTATAAAAACTTAGGTTATTTTAGAACATATAAAAAAGGGGGATATATTAGAGGGTTAAAGATAATTTTCTTGTGTGCGACACGGCGGATCTATTTGGCTAATACTTTTTTCATTTGGCGAATGTTTTTGATTTTTAATTAGCCAAATTACTAACGTTAGTCAAATGTCAGCGAGAACACTGAGCGGAGGTAGGATACAACTAGACAACTTGGAATCACCTCGGGGTCGGAAACGTCTTACTGACACAGTAGAGGGGGAGGATCACTTTAAGATTCAATTTACGAAAAGGCTCATAAAATGAGGAAATGATTGACTCATAACAGAGTTTAGAAACGGACTTTTTCAAAAGTACAAACTTATGTTTTTAAGCTTTCATTATAAAAGCAAAATTTTATTAAAATATTCTTGGTGTCGATTGTATGTTTGGAATTAAAATTAGATGATCCCACCGTGGGATCACTGCGCTTGAAAGGGCTTATTTTATCCGCTGACACCACTCTGGTAACACCAGGGCCTTATGTTGCCAGCGGGCCACTATTTTTCTAATGAAATTTCTTGATTGGCACCACTTTTTTGAAATAATAAAATTCGCTTTATTTAAAGCCATATTAATCAATGTGAAAATAAGGGAAATTTAGATTTTCAAAAAAGTGGTGACAATCAATAAATCTCAATTAAAACAAGAAAGAAAAAAAATCATGCGTCAAGTATAGATTATTAAGCACTTTCCAACGCATTCAGAATAATGTAACAAAACTGCATCGGTTAAAAATTAAAATACTACATCGCATTTCATCATATGGAAATGTATAGCGCATTCCAAAACCTAATTTCAGATGTTTTCATCTACAGTCGGAAATTTATCTGAATTTTTAAGCAGCCCTGTATATGATATAGATTTGTATCTATTAACAACATGCATTCCAAAATTTAGTTCATTTATGCGATACATATATTTCAGTTTAAATTTCCCCTTCAGCAATTTCCTCTAATAAGGGAAATGGTATGCGAATAATTTTGTGAAGCCCTGTATATGAGGTATAGCATTTATATATAAAGAGTAATATACAAAAACTAGTAATTAAAAGTACATACCGAGTTTTAAAACGTACTCTGCAGCAATTATACAATTTCCGAAACCGATTTCTTAGGACCGAAAACCGATATATTTTGTGTGTTCCTGTAAATTGATAAAAAATGTTATAAACGCTCTGTTATAAATGCTCTGTTATAAATGTTCTGTTATAAATGCTCTGTTTTAACGTGATCGTGGCGAAATTCAATGATTTATATCAGCTTCGACACATTTGAAATAACATAATGTCATTAAAATATTCTCCAAATAAATTTCCCCCATATACCATAATGAAATCGAATTTTTTTAGTGTCCCTGTAAATGAACCATTAATCGTTCATACTTCATATGCAATACGAAGCATTCTTTAGTAATCCTATAGCTTTATCAATTGCATGAAAATTCGAGTACATTTACGGGGATTAGAGCGTGGACAGACAAAACAAATGCCTAAGCATTTTTCAACATTGTTGAAAGGGATAAAAAGAGCCCTCTGGCAACATTGCCAGGTCCCAGCGTTTTCAATGCATTTACTGGAATAGGAAGGCGTTTTCGAATCGGCATTCCTATGTGATTCCGAGTCGCCACGGTGTATCTCCTCTCAAAGTTTATAACATCTTAGCTGTGACACCCTGTATGCATACATATATATGTACATATAAAAATCACTTTTTCATGGATACGATGACATCCAAAATTATGCATAAATCTCTGCTAAACTGATATATAAAGTCAAGGGATATAAAATCTCGGTCCAGTTCGTTAATGGCAATGGGCAACATCAGACCAAAAAGATAAAAAATAATTTTGTCAAAAAAAAAAAAAAAAAAAAAAAAAACCCTTAATTTTAGTGCATATTAAATCTGCTTAGATTTATTATTACTATGAAAAGAACTAAAAATGTATATATAACAGACTTTAGTTATCAATTAAATAGGGGCTTAGTGGGCAACAAACCATATCAGACGACCCAAATGCGGATTGCTGTAAGTCAGGATACTATTAATATGATGCAAAATGATCGCAAATCGCGAATTATAATATTATGTGTGAAAATATCGTCCTGTTTAAAAAATAAACTTTTAGAAATCGCTGAAAATCTTGTAAAATATATGATATCATTGGTAGTAGAGGTATAATCATCATAATCATTTCGAAAATAGCTGTTTATCTTTCTATAATTCACCACAAATACTTTATCCCTTTTCTATTAATATTTCGACAATTTTTCTACAAGTTTACCTTTTAAATCTTATTAACTTTTGCCTGACTGTAACTCATCTGTTTTAACAACTATGCAACCTGTTTTCCTCGGTAATAAGAAGCTCAACGAATTTCTTGCATGAAATATCCTTTTACTCCCGATAAACAAGTTTCAGGCTCATTAAATTTTCCTCTGCATTAATTAATGTGTCAAAATTAACTGTTGTATTTATATTCCAGTTTAATTTTTCATGTGTTATTAAAAAGATTGATGACTGGATAACCAAGTTCAAGTAACTAATTAGTTGATTATTCGCGATTGATTATTAATTTAAATTTATTCTTAGAAAATAAACATTTTAGTAGCATCGAACATGGCATTCGGCTACCCGGAAAGTTTTGAACGTATATTTTTATTAAAATTTAAGCAAACGAAAAAAATAAGGTATTTTCTTTGTTTTAATATAGTCCATCATGTTTAATGCATTCAAACATGTAATTTAGAAGTGTTTATAATTTTTACTTGTCTGTCTGCAATCTGTTTGCCGTCTGCCCGTGTTCTAATTTTCGTATATACCGGGTGATCCAAAAGTCAGAACGAACTTTAAAAACGAATAATTCGAAAATGAATCAAGATACAAAGATCCGGTTTGCAACAAACGTATGTAAAAGAAACCGGAAATAAACCGGTTTTTGTCTGGCAACGAAAAAAAAAAAAAAAAAAAAAAAAAAAAAAAACAGTTCTGTTGGCGACCAACAGATGACGCTATGATGTTTTAGTGCACCAAAAAATGATTTACAAATGAAAAAATGTTGACAACTTTCATGTCAGCTTAATTACAGTTAATTAGTACTACAGTAAATGTTCAATGTGCGGTACATCATTCAGAAGTACAGCTGTGAGACGAGACACCTCACCGTTCATAGCATTTAGTAGCATTTCTTGCGTTATGGCAAACACATTTCGGCGGATGGCATTTTTCAGTGCTGTTACTGATGATGGTTGGTCGCAGTACACGTTTGACTTCAATAATCTCCACAGCTAAGTCACAGGGTGTCAGATGGAGAGATCTTGGAGCCATGCGTGATTAAAGTAGCGTCTGATAATGCGAACTTCCTCAAATATTGAGCGTAGCAGACATTACACAGGCAGAGTAATATGAGGTAGTGTTCCATCTTTCATAAAGATGACTGTTTGTAGTGCCTGTCGCGCTTGCAATTCAGAAATCCGACAGCGCCATCTGTTGGTTACCAATAGAACTATTTTTTTTCGTAGCCACACAAAACCCGATTACTTTTCCATCCGTTTGGAGTAAACCGTATCTTTCTATCTTGATTCGTTTTCGAATTATTCACTTTTAAAGTTCGTCCTGGCTTTTCAATCACCCGGCGCATTCGGTTTGCAATGTAATTCATGTATGTTATCAATGTTTATTATGGCATGTTTGCTATTGGAAATGGAGTGTGTAGCATTTATAGTTTGTTTACAGTTGCACTAAAAAAATACCTTTACATGATCGTCTGTGAGCAAAAATAGTTTACAGTGTATTTTAAGAGTGTTAAACTTTTGCAAACATAGTGAAATTAATATGTATTTTGCAAAAGTATTCAAAACAGTTGAAAGTGCATCTAAATTAAGGAGTTTTTTTTTTTACAGGCCAGACGACGCAAATTCGGAGTGACGTAAGTCGAGATACTATTAACATTATGTAAAATGATCGCAGAAATAGCGAATTATAACATAATATGTGAAGACATTGTCCTGTTTGAAGAATAAACTTTTGGAAATCGCTGAAAATCGTGTAAAATATGTGATATCATCGGTAGTAGAGGTAAAATCATTACAATAGTTTCGAAAATAACCGTTTATCTTTCTATAATTTACCTCAAATACTTTACCAACTCTTTCTATTCGAATATCGGCAATTTTTCTAAAAATGTACCTTTAAATTCCTAATAACTTTTACCTGATTGCAACTCATCTGTTTTAACAACTATGCAACCTTATTTTCTCGGTAATAAGAAGCTCGACGAATTTCTTGCATGAAATATCCTTTCACTCTCGATAAACAAGTTTCAGGCTCATTAAATTTTCCTCCGCATTAATTAATGTGTCAAACTTAACTGCTATATTTATTTTCCAGCTCAATTTTTCATGTCTTATTAAAAAGACTGATGACTAGATAACCAATTTCAAGTAAATAATTAGTTGATCATTCGCAATTGATTATTGATTTAAATTTGTCCTTAGAAGATAAATACTTTAGAAAGCTTCGAACATGGTAATCAGCTACCCGGAAAATTTTGGATGTATATTTTCATTAAAAATTTAAGCAAGCGAAAAAATAATAATAATAATAATAATAATAATATGGCATTTTCTTTGTGTTAATACGGTCTATCATTTTTAATGCATTCAAATAGTATATAGTTTAGAAGTGTTTATGACTTTTGCTTATCTGTCTGCAGTCTGTTCGTGTTCTAATTCTCGTAAATACATTCGGGTTGCAGTGTAATTCATGTTACACTGTAAAACATTTGTGTAACGTTACTCCATAAAATTGGTGGCAGTCTTGCTGCCTCCAATTTTGTGGAGTACTAACCGATATAATCGGTGTAACATTGCAAGGTTACACCAGTAATACATGTTTAAATTATACCATTATATAAGTGAAAAATTACTCTATAAAGTGGAAGTCGTAGCTGACACCAATTTTATGGATTAACTTAACACAAATGCTTTATAGTGTATTATCAAAGTTTATTAATGCATATTCACTACTGGAAATGGAGTGTGTAGTATTTATAGCTTAATTACAGGTGCACTCAAAAGAATACCTTTACATTATCGTCTGTAAAAAATATCTTTAAGGGTGTATTCGAAAAAACGCTTTTCCATCTTCAACAGCTCGAAATTTTCCGATACAATTTCAGACATATTTTTAAACGTAGAAACACGAAATTTGCTGAGAGGATTCTTGAAGGGACGTATGAGGTGCCGAGTGATGTTTTTTTACGCTCAATCCATTAGAATTTGAGTTATAAACAATTATCTTCTCAGTATGACCCTTTTTTTCGTTCTCAAATCTCCCGCTTGGGAAAAATCGGTTCGAAATGCCGTTTTTGATTGCTTTTTTTGCAATGTTTTGTGCTCTTATCAAAGAATTGACCTTTACGGCACCTTGTGCACTTTCCAAATAAGAGATTTTGAAAGTTTGGTGTATTTGAGAGCAATAATGAGTTCAAAAATAAATCGGAAAATAGGCAGTTTGAATCGAAACACACCCTAATAATAACACATTGCTCAGTGGTGCACAAAACAGGAATTTTAATATACGTTAGTACATATTAAAATAAAATAAAATTTCCAACGTTTCGCGCCGTCTTCTGCGGGCGTCTTCAGGAAAATATGAAATGGAAGGACTACGTTTGCATCTTGTTCGAGAGATATTTCTACTAAATTAAAAATTAGATGAATTAAAATTTAAAAATGTTGCCAATTACACGTGAGTAAAAATTAAAATATTGCAAGGAAATAAAAATTTTAAGGTAAGGTAAATTTTAACCTTAAAATTTTTATTTCCTTGCAATATTTTAATTTTTACTCACGTGTAATTGGCAACATTTTTAAATTTTAATTCATTTAATTTTTAATTTAGTAGAAATATCTCTCGAACAAGATGCAAACGTAGTCCTTCCATTTCATATTTTCCTGAAGACGCCCGCAGAAGACGGCGCGAAACGTTGGAAATTTTATTTTATTTTAATATGTACTAATGTATATTAAAATTCCTGTTTTGTGCACCACTGAGCAATGTGTTATTATTAGTTAAAGTTTATGGTGCAACTGTCCTATATATATTTACGAAATACACCCTTAACCGTATATGTTAATAATGTTAAACTTTTGTAAACATAATTAAATTAATATGTATTTCTGAAATGAACTTAAATGTATACATGTATCGCTCACTTTAGATTACATGTACTGTTTTAATCCTTTCAGATCTGGTGTATTATTAATACTACTTGTCTTTTAATTGAGTTTTATTTTCTTTCGCAAATACTTTTGTTACCGTTTACATGTAGTAATATTAGTATGTGTAGTAATGTTAGTATGCATTTAATATGTGACTTCATTACTGTTTAGGCATTTAGTAATAATAATAATAAATCAATTAAACAAATAAAAGTTTGTTTAATTTTCTTTGCACCGTTTGCGGTTCTTCCATTTTAAACAAATATTACACTCTTTAAATTTAAAATAAAGGTTACTTTTCTGAAAGAATCATGTGTAATAAAGTGCAAAAAGTATTATAAAATTGTAATATCAGTTAAATATCATTGTAATGTTACATTTTCTAAACATCTCAAAATTCTTCCTTGGCCTATCGTCATATGAATATTTAATTGAATAGTACGCAAAACAACAGCATTCGTTATGTTTCAGATAATGAAATATTCGTTAAACTCTAATTAATCTATTTGGATAGCTAGTGTTAATATTATTAACGCAAAAGTATTTTTTTCTAAGGTTTAAAAAAATCGGATCCGAAAGGGTTAATATAAAAAATTTAATACCAATATTTGCCTGAATTGTAACTTGAATGCTCTCTCTCAGCTGACAATTTATTTTCATTTTCAGGTGAGCTACCAATCTACCAGTCCCACCCTCAGCAATAAAGAGAAGTATGATTACTTTTTCCGCACCGTTCCATCTGATGTCAATCAAGCTCACGCCATCCTGGAAATTCTCCAGTGAGTTAGTTCACTGACTCATTTTTATAGTTTTTATTCGCGTATATTTCACACCTTCTTTAAAATTTTATTCTCTTTAACAAAATCTAAGAGTTCGAAAGATATGCAATTTTTATTTTTATTTATTTATTAATCTGTTTATACATTAATGACGATTACGATTATATTTGGTGCAATATAATATAAGTAGAAAAGACAACGTTATTAGCACCAGAATTTTTATCTTACAACAAACTAGTTTCAATAGCATTCAAAGTACCGTCATCAATGCAAAGAATGATAAAATTTTGCAAAATTCCATCATTCTTTCTGCTAATAACGGTACATTATATTCTACCGAAATTAGTCTCCTATAATATAAAAAGTTCCGTGGCTATTAACGTATTATTTTCTTCTTATATTTATATATTACTCTTTGTTATATCGATCTCATTCTGGAGATTACTTTCACCGCCTTGACGTATAGTAAATAGCTAAGGATAGTCTAAGTTCAGTGTTGTGCAAGCAGGGCTGCGGAGTCGGAACCGGAGTCGGGCCCATTTTTTGAGAAGAAGAGTCGGAGTCGCTAAAAAACAAACCGACTCCAGCTTTTTTTCGTTAGACAGTTTGAAGTGAAATTAAGCCAATTATATGTAATTTTAAATCCACCAAAGGAATTATTATTGTTATTTTTGAATTATATCGGACTGCGCAAGTTTTGAGGTTCGCAATACACTGCATACATTGTAGATGAAAACTGTTTTTAATTAAAAACTGTAGTAGATCCCCAATTATTTTCGAACTTAGTAAATTTTTCATCATTTTTTTTTTCCCTTTTTATCGAAATTTTTCTTCTCTGGAGGACATGGATTAACAACAGTATCCAAAACAGTAAAATTTTTGTCTTGTTTTCTTCTTTAGATTTCAATAGTTAGATTTTTCGGGTTTGTGGGACGTGAAGTTGAAAATTCAGTAAAACGGAAAATATTTTGTTTTTCTGTTTCCTTTCAAACTTCTAAGAACTGAATTAATATATAATATAAATAGTGAAATTTCCGACGTAAATAGCCGAAATAGTGACGTTTTTGCCTTATTTTTCTTGCGTTCCCTCATAATTTTAACCAATACCAGCACTAGTATATTATATTATTACAGCAAGAGTCGGAGTCGATGAAATTTTCGGAGTCGGAGTCAGAATCGGTCATTTTCCACACCGACTCCACTGCCCTGTGAGCAAGAACCGCTTTGACACTAAATTCTCTCTTTGTCACCCTGACGTAAATGAAATTTTAATTGTATTGTCTCAATCAAGACAATTCCCCAGATTCCCCAGATTCAATTTTGTGCGGCGATTCTGTACAATGTTAAAGTTTTTACATAATTATTTTTTGGAACAATTTTGTTTAGTATTTTTGTTCTATGCAATAATTAGTGGAGCAATCCTGACCAAAAGAAGACCAAGCATACTTTTTGAGTGCATGTGTTATTGGTAATAAATAGTTAATGGACCATCGTTCGAAATTCATCGGATTCTGCGCTTTAAAAAATAAAGATGAGCAACCTTCAATTTTGTTTTCTATCTTTTTAATACACCGTTTAAAAAATTTCTGAAACTCACAGATATATTTTTCTTGAATTTCACAAAAAAATTCCTTTTCGCGAAAAAAGGTCATTTTCCGTTAAAAGTCGGAAAATTTTCTCATATTTCCTGAAAATAACGAAATGGAGAAAAATGGAAAAAAACAACGGAGATATTATTTTATCAATCACAAATTTATTTTGAATGTTTAAAAAACTGATAAAATTTTGCACAGAAATGAAAAAACTAAATAAATGATCCTGCCTCTTTCGTAAGATTTGTACCGTGCTGCTGAAATGCAACTATACTGATACCAAGAACTTTCTGATTAACACTTTAATCATACCATATTCCAATCCTTCATTGAGCAAGGAAAATTTCTCTAATTATTTAATCAAGCCATATTATAATTATTCAGTAACCATAAGAAAATCATAAAATAATAAATTTAGCCTTATTAACTAAAACTTGCTAGAATTTTAACAGCATCGATAAAATTACATTCTATATTGTAAAAATATAAACACACTATACAATCCATTATATGCCTTTAGAATCACACGTACCAATCGAAGACTCTATGGTGTGTCAGTTAGAACAATGGACTCTCACACAAAAAGATGTCATTTCGAATCATCCCAAGGACGATATTTTTTTCCTCGGTCGATAAATACAAGTGCTTCTAAACTGTTCGATAGATGACACCACCAGCGAGTTGTTAGAATAAATTTATAATGGAAAGTTATCGTTTCTACAAACGGAGTTTTTCTTTCTGTTTTTTCCGAAAACAGAAAATCTACTAACGGAACGGAAAGTCTGACAACTTTGCCAGTAGTTTTACCTTGAATTCACGGATTTATTTTTAACAGTGTAATTATCTGTGCGAGGAGAAAAATATAAATTATTTATTCTTTTTTTTTAAAAAAAAGATATATTAGTAACATGTACATTTTATCTGATTAACTGTTTTAGTAAGCAATTTTCTTCTGATTTCCTATATGTGATAGTTGAATATTTAAAATGTTTAAAAGTTGAGTTCAAATGTTTAAAATCATAGGTTCTTAAAGAATCCTATGTGACTAATGTATGAAAATTTATCTACAAATGTGTTTATCTGAGTGGAAAAAATAACTTTCCTTCATTTTATGCAGTTTCAGTTTTTTTCTTTAGATGTTCGCTCGATTAATGAGACGAAAGCTTCGATTAGAACAAAAATGCGAAAGAAAATTTGTTAACCATGTATTCAGATCCAAGTCAAAAAATTCAAACAATAGAAAAAAAAAAAAAAGAATATTGGAAATAAGGTTTTTTTTATGTATCTCTTATACAAAAAGTAAAGCAGGATAAAACTTTATATGTTAAGAATCTACACAATTTGGGAAATCTTTTAAAATAAAAAAATAATAATAAAATAAAATAAAATAATTATTTTCACTTGGAAAAAAATCAAAATATGAAAATAACCATTTATCTTGTTCAAAATATTAGAATAATGAATTGTAAATAATACATATATTATTAAAAAGAAGAAATAGTTATCGTTCAATATCTTGTAGGATCACTTTTACATTATACAAACAGTCAGTGTTGCATTCAGACACTTTTCTCCGGGAGGGACTTCAGTGGTTCCGGGGGGGGGAATTGTGGTTTTTGGCCACTGAAAACGCAAGATTTCAAATTTTCTGGGGGGGGGACATTTTAGTGTTCCGGGGGGAGTGTCCCCCCCCCCGACCACCCCCTGAATTCAACACTGCAAACAGTAGGAACTCGATTTGCCAAACTACTAGTGGTTTACAATGTTTTCTGCCCAGACATGACATGTCAATTTTACGCCAGAAATAAGCTCAGCTTTGTTTTTTAGTGCAATATCTTGCAGATTTTTCTTCGTTATTTTTCACAAATTCTCTATTTAATTTAAATCCGACGAATTTGCCAACCAGGGAAGTTTAGTTTCGTTTTAGTTAAACCAGTTTTTGTTGGACAGTGACCTGTGTGAAAATGCTAATTCATGTTGGAAAATAAAATTGTCATTATACAGATCTTCTGATGACGGTATCAATGAGTTTGTCAAGGATTTCTACACGTATCTTAGAAATAATTCTTTCGTTAATAATACATAACCATCTAGGACCATCTGAATGTCATGGAAGCCCATACCATTACACTGACTGCAAATTTAACTGATCGACTCATGCAGTTTTATTCGTATATTTCTTGTTTCAATCGCGGCACACGAGCACCTTTTTTACCATGTGTTACACAAAACACTCTCTCATCACTAAACAATATCGTTTTTCTCATCAATTAGACCCCATAAATGTACCCCAAAAATGTACTGTTTAATAGTCATGAGGGGTTTAATATTTGGCACACGAAATTGAATTCAAAGTTTATGAAAAAAATTTAGTGTTGTATATATACTTACATCAATACTGTGTTCTTTCCACTTTCGATACGCGTATCTTACACTTCTAAAACATTTTCTTTTATCAATACACTTTAGCTTTCTATCATCTCTCTGAATATTTTTTTTCTTCCATCCTCTATTCAGATGCTTGTTTTTAAAATGTCCGTCGTTAAAATGCTACATTATTGCTCCACTAACACTTGGCTGAAAAATCTTGATTTAAAAATCATCTTGTTGAATTCTTGAACCGAAGATTTTTCTTTGCATTTTTCTAAGGAGTATAAAAATTCACAGAGATACAGGATTTGTACACTTCAAGCGCTTTCAAGCTCGTTTTATCAAAATTTCCGTCAAGTAATATTTGGCTTATTTAAGAAAGAAAAAAAATTCTATCTTAGATATAGCGACCAGTGCTCTGCGAAATTTCTGGTCTTAAAAAACATTCTCGTGAATCCTTTGATGCGTACGAAACCTGAGATAAATAGGCTTACAATTTCTTTTATACTTAAGATTAAATTATTCTTCAATATGTTGTCAAAGTAATCCCCATATTGAAAATAATTGTTATTTTGTCACTAAGATTAATTAAAAAGATTGTGTGTCGGCAAAGTTTTTTTTTTTTTTATAATGATCTAAATTTTATTTAAACAAGGTTGCATTTTATAGGTGCGTTCGTAATTATGTAAATATGTACCACATATAATCGTCTTTCAGTCCGTCCGTCTGTCCGTCAATATGTCTGTCCGTCTGTCCGCATATAACAGAGCCAAAACTACTTAACCGAATCATTTAAAATTAAAAATATATAACTGCTGCATACTTTTGTCAAATCATTTCAAATTTTATGAAAATCGCATGTATAGTCTAATTACAGGGACAATCAAAAGTATTCCGTTACATTACGACCAATGGGAAAAAATAGATTCAAGTACATTTTAATGATGCTACACTCCTTCGAACATAATAAAATTTATATGCATCCATGAAGTATGTATTGAAATATACATTCTGTACAATTTGTGGTGCAAAGAATATTGTTATTAATTTACAGAGCCACACAAAAGTATTCCACTACATAATAGAATAGGAGGAAACTTGTTTGGCGCGCATTTTAATTACGTTGAACTATTTCACATTTAGTCTTTTTGTCTTAAAATCGTATTGTTTAGCGGAAAAAATAAAACAAAATAGTAAATAAATAAATAACCTGCAACTATCTAGTACAGCCATTTTTATAGTTATTTGTGCTAGTTTCCCTTGGAAGACAAAAAAATTAAAAGAATTAAAGTAATACCGGGATTTTATATAATCAATTTTTTGAACTGCATTTTTATTAAAGTGGCGCAAGCGATAAATCGCCATGTTCTATCAATTAAAATATTTCATGCTGAATTAATTTTTAAGCATTCCGAATATTCCTTTCATTTTTAAATTAATTATTTTCAATTTATAAAATTATTCACATCGAATAATACAATTTGCAAGGAAAAAAAAAATCCACTGGGTAGTTTTTGAAGTTTTCCGGGTCAAACTTTTAAAGTTAACTGCTTTTTCATACATAATAGAATAAAACCCCCGTCAAAAACGATGAAATGTTGATCTGCGTTTCATTTTTTCAAGACTTCATACAAATGAAGTTTCTGTTATTGAAGAGTTTGTATTATAGAAAAGTACAATTTAAAAATGACAAATGAGTTCTATAAATACAAATGATGAGGATCATGTTTTTAATCACTGTCCATATTTATGAAATAGTTCAACAAAGACATTATCTTACGTCCACTTGAAATTTGATTGCATTTTTCATAAAATTTGTATTTCTTACGAAATGTAATAAAAATGTAAGGAATACATAACACCATGTACCATAAATATTAATTATATCAATGCAGATAAAATATTGCAAATAGATGCATATTTTTAACGTAGTAACATTCGAACATTACTTTGAAAATTAAATCGTAATTTAACAATAGAATGTGAAAAAAATAATTTTCAGTCATAAAAATGCAGTATCACAATTAAATTATCTCTGAAAAAAAAAAAAAAAAAATCTTATAATTCAAACATTTTTTTTAAATTGTGATAAATATTATGCTCTTAAAAATTAATAAAACTAAATTAAAATTTTATTTCTCATTTTATTTATAATGAACGAAATTAAAAGTATATTTAACCGAAGCTCTAGCTATATAACTTTAAAATTTCATAGGATGTAAATAACATCAATATTATTATTATTATTATTATTTTCGTAAAATTTTAATTTAATTTTATCAATTCTTAAGAGCATATAATTTATATAATAATAATAATAATAATATATTTTTATAATAATATGTATGTATACATTTTTTAAATTTCAAGATATTTTAGCGAAAAATTTTCTTTTTATCATTTATTAGTTTTTGAAAAAGTTGCCGTAAGAGCAATGAAACATGTAAAACTATAAGGTATTTGTATTATTTTTAATAGATCACTTATAGCATTTAAAAAAAATGATAAATTATTGCTTAAGAGATTTAACTTACGTTCACTTGAAATTCAATTACATTGTAAATAAAAGGTATATTTCTTACGAAACGTAATTAAAATGTAAGGAATATATAACACTATGTATAACATATATTAATTATATCAATACAGATAAAATTTCTATTTTTAATGTCGTAACATTCGAACATAACTTTGGAGTGAAAATAAAATTGTAATTCAATAAGAAAATGGGAAAAAAATATTTTCAGTCATACAAATGCAATCTCATAATTTAATTACATCTGGAGGAGAAACTCTTTTTATTTATAATGCAAGTAAAAAAAATGAAAAAAAAAAATAAGTTGATAGTGTTCAGCACTTAAAAATTAATAAGACTTAAATTATTATATTAATTTTATTTATACTGTACAAAATTCTAAAATTATTATGTAACCGAAGTTTAAGAAATCGAAATCGAATTATATCATTACGTCTTCTATTAAAAAAACTAAGAATCCTTTTATTTATTTCGTTAGTCAATAGATGGCGCCAAAATAGTAATGGTTCATTTATAGCTGATTATCCGTTGCTCATAATAGCTTGTTATCAGTTATTTTTAATTTAGAATTTAAAACATTATAATCGGACAATTTTTGAAGATTTTAGAGAAAAAGAAGTAGAAGAAATGTGATACAATACCGATTACGTGCTGAACCAAAGTTGAACATTCGGCGTACTTATGACATTTAAATACTTATGCCTAACGTGGCAGCCATAAGTTGCTTTTCTCGAACATGAGGGAAAACATGGAATCGTCGCATTAGCGTATTATATAAATATTCTTTATACTCTTTTATATTCCATGAACAAAATTCTAAAATATTATAAACGAACTTTAAAAAATAGATAATTAATTATATCATTTTGTCTTGCATTTTTCTTTAAAGAAACTATAAGTTCTTTAATTTATATCGATTGTCAATAGATGGCACCAAAATAGTAATGGTTTATTTGTATCTGGTTATCCGTAGTTCATAATAGCTTGTTATCCGTTATTTTTAATTTAGAATTTAAAACATTATAATAGGATAGTTTTTGAAGATTTTAGAAAAAAAGAAGAAGAATAGATATAATACAATGCAGATTATGCGTATATTTCCATATTTTGAATATTCAGCATACTTATGGCATCTAAATACAATACTTACTAGGGAACTGCAAGAAGTGTAAGTCACCGATTTTGACGAAAGTGGTATCGTTGGAAAGATCTCATCGAGTGCAGTAAAAAACTCAATGGAACTACCGTCGCTAATGAGCCGTTTTCGAGGTATCCGACAATTTATATCGTGTAACTAGTGCACATTTAATGGGGGACCGCAAAAAAGTTTTATTCTCGATTTTAACGATAGTGGTATCATTGAAAATATATCATCGTAAGGATTAAAAAACTCAATGGGATCACTCGTCGGAAATGAGACGTTTTCGAGATATCCAACAATTTGTGTCACATTGCTAATGCACACTACTGGGAAACTGCTTTAAGTGACATAAATTGTTGGATATTTCGAAAATGGCTTATTTCAGATGGTTACTTCCATTGAGTTTTTTACTTCTCACAATGATATCTTTGCAACAACGCTATTTTCATCAAAATCGAGAAAACAATTTTTTGTGGTCCCCGATTAAGTGTGCACTAGAACAGTATGCACTTGCTACGTGACATAAATTATCGGATATCTCAAAAACGGGTCATTTCCGACGGGTAGTTCTATTGAGTTTTTTCTCCCTCATGATGATATCTTTTTAACAATACCACTTTCGTTAAAATAGAGACTAAATTTTTTTGCGGTCCCCCATTAAGTATGCACTAATTACGTGACATAAATTGTGGATATCTCAAAAACGGCTCAATTGCGGCGGGTAGTTCTATTGAGTTTTTTACTGCTCTCGATGAGATCTTTCCAACGATACCACTTTCGTCAAAATCGGTGACTTACACTTCTTGCAGTTCCCTAGTTAGTTTAACATGGCAGCTATAAGTTGCTTTTCTCGAACGTGAAGGGTAAATCCGGAATCGTCACATTAGCGTATTTTATAAATATATGATGTTGATTCCTATGGTACTTGACTAAATGGCTGTAATTATATATATATATATGTATATATATAGTTCGCTTGTGGACGTTGTAGGTTTAATGGAAATTCGTGTAAACTAGAAAAAATTCATTTTTAAAAGTTCCAAATCAAACTGTAGTATGTATTTTCTGAAACTAACCTGTAACTTATAGTCTTTCAATAATTCAAGTAACAAATATAGAGATTTTCTTTCTTTTATTTCATTTAAATCCGAAATTATAACCTGTGTGTTAGTTTTACCTCTTCTTTTTTTTTTTTTTTTTTTAAGTATTGTACATTATACACTAACGTTTTAACTTAAGATCGAATTATTTTTTAAACTTCCTATTTTTTATTTTAGTTTGTTAAATCTAACGAATTCACCATTATCTAGCTAAACTGTTGCATGTTTTATTACAGCCAAAGTATTGCACCAGAAAGTATTTTGCTAATCAAACTAAAGAAAAAAAATAATAGTTCATTTTGAAAGGAAATGTAATTAATTTAGAAAAACAACTTCTTTTTGGCATTTATTTCATAGTACAAAACCTATAACTGAATCGTTTTCTGTAAAAATTATTAGAGATCCAGCTGTGTAAATGAGTAAATAATCCTCTTTTGATTCGTTTAGCTTCCATTTAAAATTGTAAATTGCTTCCTAATTTGTGTAGAGAGGAAATATAATTTCCGTAAATGATTTAATAATGTGAACCACAATGCGTAAATTTCTTTTCAGAGGTAAAAAAAAGTCGCGAAAATTAATTAAACCCATACGTGAACGAATATTTAATATTTTTTCTCTGTTTAATTAGCAATATTAAAATAAGATTTTCAACTGATGAAAAAGTCTTTATAAGTCTTATAATAAGTTAGCAAAAATTTTTTTTTCACTTTCTTGTATCTACAATGAAAGGAAGTACTGTAATTTTTTTCGACTTCTGGTTTTCGACGGCTTTAAATGTTTTAGGTTTCAGAGATCCCAAAACGCATGTTTATAAAAAATGTTGTTGGGTCGTACGTCCGTGTGTCGGTGTGTCGCTATTGTACTTTCGAAAACTGTATGAGGTCATGCATAGAATTGAATAAAAAATTTTATGCATGTTCTGGGCTATGGCCAACAGCTTGCCCATGAATGTGGAAAGATTTCACTGGAAAAAATCCCTGTTGGCTTGGCCTATAGGCGGAAGTAGATTTCGAAGTTACGTGATCATTTCGACAACAAAAAATAAAATATGATTTGAGATAAACCCTGTTTAACAACTTTAGTTGGCCGCTTTTGAAGAACTTTTAATTTCATTTTTCTGTAAGAGCTGCTTTTATTAGACTCATCTTAAGCGATATTTTGCACAAATGCCTACTTTGACAGCATTTTTTGAAATATATTCTGACTTTATGGGAAAATGGACCAATGAAGCACATTATATAGTTCCTAAATAAGAGAAACTATCAGTTAAATGCATTTGAGAGTAAAATTGAATTTATAAATGAGTCATAAAAAAGGAATTTTTTATTTGAATACATCTTCAATTCTTCAATCTCGATCGAATTGGGAAATTTTGTTGGAATTGCCCACTTTCATAGGAATTGCCCACTTTCATAGCTTTTTTTTTTTTTTTTTTTTATTATTATTATATATTCTGCCTTAATCAAAAACCTGGACAATCAGGCACGTTATACAGTTCCTAAATAAGGCAGCCTGTGAATTGAAAGCGTTTGAGAGCAAAAATGGATTTAAAAATGAGTCCGAAAATAAGCAATTTGTTTAATTTCATGTAACCAAGGAAGGTTAGAGGAGTTTTTGCTGTTACCGTTACATGAAAAGTTCTTGGAATACAAGTTTATTAGAAAAATCTTGGTAACTTTAATTTTATTTTATTTATTTTTTTTTTACAGCGTGCATTTTAATATTTCAAAAAGTTGTTACAATATTAATACTTTAATATTATTAATTCAATACTATACCAACTTTGATTTTCATCTTAAATTGCTGCTTCAGCCAATTAATTAGACTCTGACTAAAACCAAATTAATGTGCATCATGATATTTATTAAAATCAATAATTTTCCCCTATTCAGCTATCATCAGCTGTTTGCAAATAACCGGCTAAGTAGAACGCGCATTCCCGTCTCTGCACAAGCTGATGGGCAATACAGCGAAAAAAAATCAAGAAAATGATACAAAAAACGCTATCACAATGCTTCATTTCTAAGTAATATTTGCAAATCAAGGAAGATCTGCTTGTCATACACTGTAAAAAAAAAAAAAAAAAAAAAATCTGTAAAGGTACTAAACTTTTTCTAGGAAACTGGGATTCCAAGAACTTTCCTGTAACTTTCCTGTAACGGTAACAAGTTTCAGAATCGGTTACATGGATTTTTCCTGTTATCGTTACATGAAAAGTTCTTGGAATCCCAGTTTCCTAGAAAATGTATAATACCTTTACAGATTTTTTTTTTTTTTTTTTTTTTTACAGAGTAGTGAAAAACATACACAAAAAATTGTTTCAGTTCTAAGCATAATTTATTCATACACTTTTCGATCGTACAATAATGAAAATGAAACACACATCGCTATTATAGCACCCCCTTTCGACGGATTTTTTTTTAATTCAGGCAGGGCTTGCTGACCCTAGCCAAACACTTACACAAAATCAAATGGTTCAATTCTATGCATATCCTCATACACTTTTCGATGGTCCAATGTTGAAAATGACACAAAAATCGCTATTACAGGTCCCCTTACGGCGGAATGTTTTAAAATTGAAGGAGGACCTGCTTGCCACAGCCAAAAACATACACAAAAAACTGGGTTCAAATCTATGCATATTTTTATACACTTTTCGATGCTACAATGGCGACATACAGACACACAATCACACACACACACACGGACAGACAGAATTTTTTTTTAAATATGTTTTTTGGAATCTATTATCCCTAAAATGTGTAAATCTAACGAAAACCGGAAGTCGAAAAAAATCGATTACAATACTTTCTTCTATTGAAGATAAAGGAAAGTAAAAAATATGTAGATTACAATTCATATTTGTTTCGAAAATTTATTTGTATAAAGATGCTCTGCTATAAAGATCATATTCTCGGATCCCAATATGACGTCAAATTATGACACGGCCGGAAGAATTATCACAACGATTTCAAGGATTCGCGAATCGCGAAATGGTTATTAATTAACCTCTACGCGACGAGTTTCGCGTATATGCAATGATGCAAGCATTGTGCCACAAACAGGTGATATTCACTTCTAAATTTTAATAGTATTCTTCGCCTTATCAAGTCTCACAAATGTCAATGCAAAAGGTGAGGAATGCTATAAAATTTTAGTGGTAGCAATTAGCCATTTCTGGCTCAGTGCTTGCATTTTGCATCCCTGCGTATATGTGACTCATAAATTGCGTAGAATCCTTGATTATTTCTATCTATAATTTTTAATAGAAAATCTTGGTTATTTAATCAGAAAAGTTCTGCGATTAAATTGAGCAGAAATTACTATTTTAAAAGCCCGGATATGGGAGATTGAAAATTCTGTAAAGGAAGCTCTTTGTAAAGGAGTTAAGTGGTTACGAATCACTATGTGAGCAAATAAAAATGTTATTATATTTTGACTACATCGTGGCTGTGTCATTTATGAAGTCACTATGACTTTACGTTGATATGCTAAACTATTACGTGATCTGTTTAACATAATGTCACAATTATATGCAATTATAACTTTTAACCAGCATAACATTTGGCAAATCACTGTGGTGGATGCCACATTGAATAAATAGGTTTGGTAACACGTTTCAGATATAATTAAAAACTTTTTTAACTGATGTCTTTATGTTTTATTTCGTTTAACAATATCACATACAGCGCTGTTTCTCCCTGGTATTTCTTTTATTTTTATTTCTTTATTTTATTATTTATTTATTTATTTATTTATTTTGCATGAAATAAATTTTAATGATCTTCTTTAACTCTTTCGCGACAGGAGCCTTTTTCGAAATGTTTAATGTTTTGTCACCGGTTTTTAAAAATAGAAATTTGTGCCTTATTAAATCGAGGAAATGCTCCGATTAAATGAGACAAATTTTACAGTAAAATTTTACTGGTGGGAACAAACAAGGATTCTTTAGCCTTTTTGCGGCACGTGCACGTTTGGCTCGTCTCTAACGGATTAAACTATTGCCAAGTTTGATAATTTTTGGTCCCATATTTTTATTTTTATGGCCATTTCAAAGTGGAACTTTAACTATAACCACGCTGTACTTTGTGTTGTTTTGTTCAGATACTTTAAATGTATAATTTGATTTGTTAAGATATTGCTCTAAATAAACCCGTCTTTTACTTTCTGTAGGAAGTTCCACTGGACATACGTCTCTGTCGTGTATTCGGACACTGATTACGGAAACAAGGGTTACGAGAAGTTGCAGGAACTCGCTCCTCCCGAAATTTGCTTTTCCAGCCCCCAGAGCATCAACGTCGACCATTTCTCCGAGTCTGACTACGATACCGTCATCACAAATTTGATGCATAAAACTCATGCAAGAGGTATGCTCATCGTTGCATCTCTCTCTCTCTCTCTCTCTCTCTCTCTCTCTCTCTCTCTTTCTTTTTTCCAGTTTAACCAGCATTCGATATAACTTTCCTGTTCTATCTCTTTTTACATCATACTATCCAATTTTTGAAATGTGTCTTGAAGAGTTGTTTTCGGAATTTTTTGAGTTTAAATTTTTACTTTGTTTTGTGATATTATAGGTTTAATGAGAAACAAAGTATTTTCAAAACAAAAATTCATCACACCATAAATTTTCAAATTTGTTTTATCAGTTTTACTAGTTTTAACTAATTTCTTAACAGGAATAGAAAGCAGTTCCATAGTTCCTAACCAAAAGGCGGGTAAACATTAAAATACAAGAGGAAAAGCATAATTCACCCTCTACCGAGCCACGCCACAGTAGGTTTAGAAAAATAGCTATAGCTAGGTATACGTATAACAATAAATTTAATTTGATTATCCAAAATCCCCTTAGACCATTACAAAAAAATTTTATTACGCAGAAAATTTTTGAGATATGTTTTTTAATGGACAAAAAAGCCATTTCCTCCCTAGAATGTTAGAATGTCCATTGCAACCCCACCCGCAGAAAATGTGCGAATTCAACACTGGTCGTCCTCGTGGCCCAACCTTAACATATTGAGAATGATTTAAGAAAATCTTAATGTACTCATAAAGACATGTCAAATAAAAAATTAATAAGAAAAAAATTGAGTTTGTTTTCTTCTTACCTTAGCCTGAAATAGTTTAAACAGAAACTTACGCGTAAACTATTTCTAAGGTAAACGCACCGGTAGTGATCCACTTAAGGATATATTTATTATAATTAAATATAATTATTATTAAAGTGTTAATGAATTCTAAGAGACATATTTTTTTAACCTAGTCCTAACCTACACCTAGTCTAGTTTTAACCTAGTCCTATCGGGATAAACAATCAAAGCTTCAAAACATATTCTTTGGAAAAAATTAAAAATGAAAAGGCTACTTCCCTATGCTCCAGTAGTGGGCATAGTAAAATTTTGATGCGCTAGTAGTGAGCCTCCAGAGACGGTCTACTCCACTTTTGAGTTTAATGTAAAAATACTGAAGTTATACTTTTTTTACAGTTCTAAAATTAAATATACACAATAATAAAATCATGCATAGAAGTTTAGATGATTACGTAAAATAATTTCACAAGTAAATCTGCAGTAGAGGTCTGCACGGGCCGAAATTTCCAGGCCCGGCCCGGCCCGTAGGAAAAATTTTTCGGCCCGACCCGGCCCGTTGTAAAACTCAAAAGTTCGGCCCGGGCCCGGTTCGGCCCGTTTAAATATTTATATTTTAGGCCCGGCCCGGCCCGTACAGAAATCAGTGAAAACAGGCCCGGCCCCGCCCGTTTTGGCCCGTTACAATTTCTACGATTTCTAAAAAATTCAAATTTTTTTCAAATAATTAAGATTTCTTTAAAGAATACTGCATACACATCTATGGAATGATTTTACAGTATATTTTACAGGAAATACACATTAGGAACATTAGTGATTACTAAAATTCTTAAGCTTTCAACAATCAAATAAAGATTCATCAAAAAATTAATATGGCTTAGAATAAAAGAAAAAAGAAAGAAAGTTAAAAACATCGTAACTTTTGAAGCTGTTTAATAAAAGATTTATAAAAATATTTCTATATCATTTTATTAAAGATTTTAAATCCAAATTCATTCGTTAACTCAAATATGCGCCTTTCTGATACATTTCTAAATTCATTTTTTCTCAGAAACGCACAGCAGGTATCTTTATTCAGAAACTATATAATCAAGTGGCATTATCCGTTTTTTGATACAAGCAATTTAAGAATACTGAAAGGAAATAAATTATTGTTATAGTTAGCATTTTCAATAGATTTTCCGGAAGCGATAGCATGGGAAGGGAGAAAAACCTGCAACCATTTGAGAAACTATTGTATCTGAACAAATTTATGCAAGTATTTTATTCATCAAAAGTGAAAAATGCTATTCGATTCCAAATGCCTTCAATAGTCAGGCTTATCACTTTTATATTTTTACAATTAAAAATGAATCTGAAAATTTGTCAAACTTTCGCGTTATTGAGAAATTAATTTAAAAACCACCAAACTTTCGCGTTATTGAGAAATTAATTTAAAAACCATCAAGAAGTATATATCCAAAGATTAATCTAACATAAGTTCTTTATCGCTATTAATAATTTTACAAATCATGTTGTCTGCCCAACAGATCTTGAGAAGAATTAAGTCTTGTTCCGGTCCGGCAAGTCTATATGTAGAAAAATAATGCAAGCTTGATCTCGGCCCGGTATGAGTCAGCTAAAAAAATATTAAAACGGGTTACACGCAATTTAACTGTCCGATGCCGATTTCACACTGTACAAGTTATATTTTTATATTGATGCTGTCAAACTAGTATGGCTCGTGACGCACATTTATATTTATTCTCGTTAAAACCATTTGCGTTGAAAATAGATCATATTTTATCGCTTCTGCTTAAACCTTTAGAACGGGCCGGCAGGCCCGAAAATTTTTTTATCGGCCCTGCTCGGCCCGTATGGCCTGTTCGATTTTTTTGCCGGCCCGGCCCGTTGAGGAAACTATTCTGATTCTACCGGGCCGGATACGGGCCACGGGCCAAGCCCGGGCCCGTGCAAACCTCTAATCTGCAGATCAGGATCCTCAACTCAAGGCTCGAAATTTTTCTGAGCAATTCAGAACGATGTTCCGGCTCGTAAAATTATGGTAAATATTGTTTCGGTTCTTGAAAATTTCAAAACGTATTATTACAATTCAAAAACGTTTTTGACAACAAGAATCTTGAAATAGCGTTCCGGCCAAGCCCTGTCTCAATTTCAGTTCTGTAAATCAGTTTTAATTTTATCTCACTTTAAATAAAAGCTAATGTTCTACACTCTGCAAAGTAATTTTTTATGATATATACAGGGTGTCTTTTCTTATAATTTTAAAATAGCTTATTCCCAAGAAACTAGTTTTTTAGTGGTATGATTTTAATTGCTGAATTATTTACCGTTCTTTCATCATGTGAAAATCAATTTCAACCAAAATAGTTACATTTTGTTAATGTTACGAAATTAAATTTTTGTACAGTTCTTGTGATCTAAAAGTTATATTTAGAAAATCTGATTATATGCTTTCCCTTTTTAAATAGTAAATATTCCTATATTCTATGACCAAAACTTTCTGAATTGTGCTTCAATTAATTTAATGAATTTTCAATGATTCCTGACATTAAAATGCATTTTCTGTGTTTTGTACCAAAATGATACAAATTGCACAAAAAACAATCATAAGTTTTATCGACAAAAATAATAATAAACAATTTAATAACCTTTTTTAAATCGAAATGCATAATTTTTACTTCTAAATAACAATTTGCTATATTTTGTAACTTAAAAAATACCCTGCCCTATTTGTTATTTAAATGTGGTGATAAATAAAACAAAATAGCATACAGGATAATTAAAATCTGAAATGACTGCAAAACAAAGAGATTTATTCAAAAGCTATAAAAAAGATCTTTAACCAATTTATTATAAAGAATACTTTGAATTGAAACTTTCGATGAAAAAGGAGCATCAGACTTGAGCGATAATTTCCCGACTCTCCTTTCTATCCTATCAGTATTCCAGATGTTCAAATTGAACTTCAATTATCTTTCAATTCAGTTTACTCCAAATGGAATTTGTTTTCACTTGTACCCATTGGCTTCTGAGGTCCTCATATACCTACAGAAAAATAACAATTTTCCAAAATGTTTATGGAAGGTTAACATTTAAGTACTTTAGATTTTTTTTTATTTGTGTTTCTGAAATGGATTGTGAGCTTGTTTTTAAACTTTACTACCCTACTGCAACTGCAATTACATGGCCCACTACCGGTGCGTTTACCTTACTTATTTGCTTAGTACTGTAAGAATCGGAATAAAAAGGTTAATAAAAATTCAAAAAAATTAGTTTTTAATTTTTTTTTTTTTTTTCTTACCTTGGTTTAAAATGTTTTAAAAAGAAACACTTAGACCATTTATTTATTTACTTAGTATTAAAAATCAGAATAAAAAGTTAATAATAATAATAATAATAATAATAATAATAATAATAATAAACACTGAGTTTTTAATTTTCTATAACCTTGGCCTAAAATGATTTAAACAGAAACTCACGCATTTTTATTTATTTAGTTAGTATTAATGATCAGAATAATTCATAACAAACCGAAACTCATATTTAAGCGATTTGGGTGTTTCAGAAAAATTAATGTCTAACGAAATTTGATTCTTCCTTTTTCATTGGATTAATAAAAAAGTTATTTAATTTTTTTCTTACCTGTCTGACTTTTCATATTTATTTATTTATGTGGTAGATTTTAAACGATTTGGAATTATGAAAGAAACTTAAATTCTTTAAAATTTGTTTTTCGGTATTTATATGCAGATAAATGAAATAAATCTTGAGAGTCTCACAAATTAAGTTATATTAACTTCATAAAATAATTTTATTTATGCGTTCCAACACTACTTCTAAAATCCGAATATTGTTTTAGGTTTAATTGCCTTGAATTTGTTTTCCTTTCTTTATAGTTGTAGTAGTATTTGCTGACAAGCAACTGGCTAGAAATGTCATGGCAGCAGCAAAGCGTCGAAATGCTTTCAACCGTTTTGTCTGGATTGGATCGGAAGCCTGGGGAGGTCGGAAATATGTGGTGGAAGGTCACGAAAAAGTTGTCGAAGGTGCCATCACAGTATCACCACTTCTTCGACCTTTGGCGGGATTTGACGAAATGTTTCAAGCACTCACCCCCGAAAACAACGAGAATGATCCGTGGTTTCCAGAATTTTGGGAAGAATATTTTCACTGTAGGTGAGTTTCCTTTGTTTTTTAATTCGAATATTCGAATACATTTATTCATTTTTCCAAAATAAAATTCTCGAATGATAATGGATTTTTTGTTACCACAATGTTAATTAAAAAAAAAAAATCTTCTAATGCAGCGTATCCGTTGTTGATCGGTTCTTTCCTATCTCGAGGAAGTTCCGTTGACGACGGATGTCACATATATGATGTTAGTGTGATATTTGCACAGTCTATGTGTGGGAAACAGTCATATTGCAGCAACTGAGAGATACAAAGTTGGCGTATGAGTATTTGAGCTCTGGTTTGTCATCTGCTCGAAAATCGAGATCGAATTTAAACAGCGCTAACAGTTTATACTTGGATAAATTTCCCTTTTTGATAAGCGGCTCTGTAACATAGTCGGTAGCATACGGGATTTGTAATTTTTCTATGTCAGTTCGAATCCAGTTCGTGCTTATTTTTCGGAACGAAAATTTATTTCTTTGTTAAAAATAATAGATTAGGCATTTAAATAACTATTAACATTTTTAAATAAAAACAAAAAAAAACTATAGATATAAATATTTGAATGTTTTATTTATTTGGTATTTTTTATTATTTTTACTTTTCATTACATATTTAAACATGCAAATTTTCGTGGTTAAAAAAATTACTTATACGTGATAAAATGTATATTTAATTTATATTTTTTGTAAATTTAAATTATTATACATATTTTTCCGGTTTGAAAATGATTGATGACAAATTTCGTTTTAAAAAAATAAATAAAACTGATTGACATTGCATCAATCTTTCGCTCTGTTTTTGATTCTCGAGCAGACGATAAACCAGAGCTCAAATACGCATGCTCCAACTTTGTAACTCGTTGCTGCAACGACCGGCTCCCCCTATGTTCAGCCTAAAATATGATAGTATGAAGTTAGAAAGATTTCTGATGATATGGTTAAAAAGGAAAGTGGTATTTTTATGTGTTTTAAAACTTCCAATGAATTTTATAATGATAACTGTTATATTAGCACTGCTACAATAACTCTCATAAGAAATGATTAAAATATTTATTATAACTACTGAAATAAATTCTACGCAACGCCAAATACAGATTACATTTACTCGACATTAAAGTTATTGGTGATGGTTTAATTAAAAACAAAGGAACAGATACTGGAGTAAAAAAATATAAAAGTTTGTAGTGTTTTATATGTTCTTTATCTTGATAACAGTTTATTATCAGTAAAATGATCTAATTAGGACAACTGTTTTGTAAATTTTATAGAAGAGGAGATGTACAATAATGAAAAATGATAATTTTATACGCAATTGAGTATAAATTTTAAAAAATGGTCCATACAAATTAAACTGCTGTAAAATAGCTGATAAAGTTTCTGAAGTATCACATGTAACTAGTAACATGCACAGAATATTTGGACATCGGTATCTTTCAACATTTAAGGAATTACAAGATAATCATCTAGTCTATGATTTAAAGATCAAATACTTGTTAATAGAAAATGAACTGGGCATCTTCTAAAGAGGTTAAGCTATTACAAAATACTTATCCTTGAAAAAGTGAACATCAATCAACAAAAGTTGGATATTTTTTCTATTTTAGTATTTGTATACCTTTTCAAATATAATTCTCACATGAAACTTTATTTCTTAACATTTACAGATAGACTTAGGTGCGGCAGCACATACAATCACCTCATTGAGTTCACGGATGAAAATCTAGGATTAGTTTTTATACCTCGATTCACTTATCAAAATGAAATCGGTCTGCCAAGTCCTAGCTTAGTGGAAAACACATGAAAACCCGATTTTAGCGATTGACTCGTATGTTTACCATTGTGCTTTCCTGCACCCAAAAATACGAAATCATAGAGGACTGGAAGCAGGAAAACATAATGGTAAACCTATGAGTCAATCATTAAAATCAGGTTTTCACGTGTTTTCTACCAAGATAGATTGATTGATTGATTGATTTTTGACGTCCGATTATCTGCACTAGGGATATAGGACCAGGGGGGAATGCCCTTCGTGGGGGTCTTTCTAAGGGAACCTAACCCGTATTTACGCAAGGTTCGAAGAAAACCACGAAAACTCCGAACGGTTAGGCCGACAGCCGCGATTGGGTTCGAACCCAGCACCTGCCGTCTACCAGTTGAGAGGTCCGAACCTCTCGGCCACTGGTGGGGCCTTCTACCAAGATAGAACCTGGCAGGCCGATTATGTTTTAATATGAGAATCGAAATTTAACTAATCCTAGATTTTCATCCGTGAACTCAATGAAGTGATTGTCAGTGCAGTCGCCTCCCGATCTAAGATGACAAGTTAAGATTTTGTTTATTTCTTGAAGCAGAAAAGTGAAGTTTCTTCTAAAACTGGAGAAATTTTCAATAATGTTAAAACTAAATCTGAAATCAATACGAAGTGACTAGTAAGAAAGACCGAAAGACCTGGATTAATATCAGATTTGTGTTCAACTCGATAAAACATGAAATAATAATATCAGTTTGAAAAGTTCATAAAGCTCAGTTAGCTCATAATTTACAATTTAGAAATACAAGAGAATCTCAAAAGAAGTAGGGATGGGACGAATAGTGATTTGGCCGAATAGCCGAATACCGAATATTCGGCCAAATTTTAGGCCGAATACCAACTTTTTTTTTCCAATAAAGAAAATAAATTTTAATTATATATAATTTAAAAAAATAGGAGCTCATTAATAATTGTTACTCTTAAATGTGCTTTTAAATGTATTTTTAAATTTAAAACACTTATTTTAGCATAAAAAAGTTATGAAATTGCATTATATTCTTTTATCTTAAAGTACATCAAATTGATTTTCAGTAAGTCAGGATGGTAAGATATTTCCATTAAAATGTGAAGAATGTACTTCACTTTTACTATCAAATAATACACTTTTACCCTTTCTTGTATCTAAAATTAATAATATTCTTAATCTCTCTCTCTCAGAACTCACAAGGAGATATTTTCTGAAATAATCTTTAATGAAGTAAGTTTGATCATTTAGAGTTTGTGTCCCCAATGATAAGCAAATTCATAAGAATGAGACTGCTCTGAAATGAGTTGCTAAGCTTTAAATTACAAATTACGTTAAAGCAAAAGATTATGCTTAAAGTAAAATTCATATGGTAACAAAAACTTTGACATTTGAATTGGCGCATACAGTATTCAATTTCAATATTCCACTTATTCAACAAGCATTAAAAGGATAATCAGAAATTGATAACAACATGAATGAAGAAATACGTAAATAAAAAATATATACATAATGTTACATATTTAAGGCAGTAATTATGCAAATAATTATTATTTAAAAGTGAAAACTATAGAATAAAAAAATTATTTTGTTCAGTATTTAGAATTTATGTTTAAATATTTATAAAATCATCTTCATAAAGCAAGTTGTGTCATCTAACGCGTATCTGGTTTGCCACCAGTTCTGTTTTCAGATGTACCATTGTATTTGGAATAGTGATATTTGATCTAATTTTGAAAATTAATCTTCGTTAATACTCATAGTGAATTAATTTTTTCATTTCTTACTTTACAGAAAATAAGTTAAAAGTTTCATAACAGCCTTTTTTATATGTACATGGAATTTACAGACATTAATAAATATTCAAGTGTTTTAGAATAAGGCAGTGTTTTTAAAAGTATTTTTTATATCTTGAAATGTAATATTGTGGGAGCGATTCTTTCTCCAACAGCCAAGTATCATGTCTTATAAGGTTCTTCATATCGCAACTCTGATAGAAAAGGTCTTTAGAAAGCAGACGATTTTCTGAAAAAACTCCATTCAGACGAAAAGCCGAAGAAAAAAGAAATGAACGGAAGAGATCGTTGGATGGAATGTTGGGAGAGTTGGTGTTGACTTTAGAAGAATGTTGATTAAGATGACGCGATTAAGATGTTTTAATTAAAGTTTCCTTTTGAATGTTCGAATTGTAAATATTAATATGTAAATATCTTTTTTGTAAATATTAACGTTTAATATAAGTCATTTAAAAGTTTAAAAACGGTGTCAGAATTTAATTTACCTCCGAGTTTATTTACTTATGTGTTCGAAAGAACTTTTATAAGAAGAATCTCCATAATATATCATTCTCTAAGGAAGACATTAAAAGATCACTAACTTTTATAGGAAATACAGAAAGTGTATATTTTTTAGTATCTGAATAACTGTATATTTTCTAAGTAAGGATGAAAATGATTTCATGAATGAAGTAGTCAATTTGGATTAGAGAAAGAAAATTGCAAGAAATGAAATTCTTTAATTCCTAAATTTATTTGGCAAGATATCTTTCACTATTCGGCGTGATTTTAGCAATATTCGGCCAGATATCTCTGAATATTCGGCTACAGGTATTCGGCCGAAGTATTCGGTCAACAAACCTTCAATATTCGGCCAACTGAATGTTCGGCAAAAGGGCCGAATACCGAATAGTGGCTGAATATTCGTCCCATCCCTAGAAAGAAGGATATCACTGCTTGGAAGGAAGTGAAATCTTCAACACTGTCAGAAATAAAATTCTCAGTTTTAACGATTCAGCAATTCTTGAGCTGAATTCCGTCGTTTTTGTCAATAATTTCGTATATAAATCACGTGACTTCTAAAGAAACGTAAACTCTCAAATGTTTGACGAGCTTTTATCTTCACTCGCGGCCAGACTTAAATGCATTTTAAGAAAATAGCTAGCTGTTGCCTTCTGTACCTCCTCAAATGATACGATTTTAGCAAGCAGATAATATACTGCACATATTATTCCTGTCACAATTTATTAAAAAATGCACTTTTTATCTCTTTTTTTTTTCCAAAAAATATCGAAATGTATGTAGCCATTGTTTTGCTTTTTTTTAGGTGCGTTCGTAATTATGTAAATACGTAAGCACCTATTGTTGTCGCTCAGTCCGTCCGTCTGTCTGTCCGCATATAACAACGCAAAAACTACCCAACCGTATCGGTTGAAATTTAAAATATATAATTATTACATAATTTTGTCGAGTCATTTCAAATTTTATGAAAATCGGATGGATAGATCAATTACAGGGACAATCAAAAGGATTCCGTTACATTACGGTCAATGGGGAAAAAAGTTTCAAATGCATTTTAATCGTTTGAAATTTAAAACGTATATTTATTACATAATTTTGTTGGGACATTTCAAATTTTATGAAAATCGGATGGATAGATCAATTACAGGGACAATCAAAAGTATTCCGTTACATTACGGTCAATGGAAAAAAAAGTTTCAAATGCATTTTAATTGCTTGAAATTTAAAACGTACAATTATTACATAATTTTGTCGAGTCATTTCAAATATTATGAAAATCGGATGCATAGATCGATTACAGGGACAATCAAAAGTATACAATTATTACATAATTTTGTCGAGTCATTTCAAATATTATGAAAATCGGATGCATAGATCGATTACAGGGACAATCAAGAGTATTCTGTTACATTACGATCAATGGGAAAAAAAGTTTCAAATGCATTTTAATGGTGTTACACTCATTTGAACATAATAGAATTGACATGAATGTATGAAATATGTACTAAAATATACAGTCTGTACAATCTGGGATGCAAAGAATATTTATTATTAAATTACAGGGCCACACAAATGTATTCCACTAAATAATGTTATACGGGGAAACATTGTTTGGGGCGTGTTTTAATTATATTAACCTACTTCACATTTTATGAATAAGATACACGTTAATGAAGTATAATAAAAATTACTCCCTGCATATTTACAGGAACACAAAGATTTCGACCACTATACTGTATCCAAAGTACGCTCTAGATCAGCAAGATCTGAATATTTTAAAACTTTGTTATAGTACGAACGCACCTCATTTCCTACGCTTCACGTGCAATTTCCAACTTGTTTTCCTTGTTAAAGTTTTCAGGAATGTTTATTATAATTTTTATTTATTTATTTGCATTGTTCATTATGGTTTACATCTAAAGGAATAAATTTCCTGAGTTCTAGAAAAATGTTCAAATAAATAAACAAACAAATAAATAAATAAATGGTGAGTAAAACTTCAAAATTCCAGGATCTTCTTTTCATTGAAGTAATATATTATTACAAAAATCAAGTAAAGAAGACACATAATTGAACCATCTCCCCTCTATCAACAACAAAGTGTTAAAATTTTAACTTCAGAGCGATAAAAATTTACCCAATATGCACTTCACAATTCGTTATTTTTCAACAATAAATTAACTAGACCATATTTTAATCATTCATTAAACAAAGAAAATTACTCTAATAAATTATATTAATCAAGCCATATTATAATTATTATTATCTTTAATCATAGGATAACGAAAACAATAAATTAGCATTATTAATTAAAACTTGCAAGAATTAAAACAACATAGAAAAATTTGCAATCGACCTTATCAGAATATAGACACACAGTAAAATCCACTACATACATTTAAAATCACTTTTGTTCGAAGCCTAGAGCATACTGATGAACCACGTTTGTTATAATAGTACTAATAGAGGGACAGTGTTGCCAGATTGGGGATTTTGTCCCCATCTTGGGGAATTTTGAACCTCCAGGGGAATTTTTTGGGGACAAGTAGATCTTGGGGACATGTTTGGTAACTATGAACATATTTGGGGAAAACTTGGGGAATTGTTATCACAATTTCAATTTTTACTTTCAGGCACTTACCAATACTGAATCTGTCTTGAATTCGATTTTGATTTGGAAAACGAAAATAAAATACAGAAATACTAGACATAAATCATTCTTGTGGTCGTGCTCACCGATTACATTTATACTACAGATTCATCATGATTAGCATTGGGCCATCCCCCCACATGAATTTTCAGACAAGTGATTAAAATTGTCCTGTCATCGTGGACAGAAACAAAAGCTCAGAAATACATTTCATTTAATAGTATAGATTTATGCAACAAAAATAAAAACAACTTTATAACTTTTGTTGTTGTTGTTGTTTTTAGTTTTGAATATACATGCAAAATTCTGTTGAGATTAAATGTTTATTTATTTATTTATTTTTTTTTTTTTTTCATAAATGGGGAATTTTTTCAAAAAAATGCTTGATTTGGGGAAAAAATTGAGTTTAAATTTGTTTAAAAAAACTTATAACGGAAAATTGAAAATTGAGAACTTACCTTTTTTGAGTAGAAATTGCGTTGGGGACTTTTTCTGAAAAAAAATCCTGATGTGAGGAAAATTTCAGAAATTTTGGGGAAATTGGCTTTCGACAATCTGGCAACACTGTAAGAGGGAGCATGCAATGCACCAATGCACCCTCTAAGAGGGAGCATGCAATGTTAGTTTCCCTATACAGAGAAGAAGAAACATTGGGGGGATTTTGACACCAGTCACGTGATGAAAGGTTACCGCAATCTGCCAGATTTGGCTGTTTCTCCGAAAATTAAAAAGTCGCTGTGAGAGAAGTTTCTTTTTGCGCTTAATTTGAAAATGTTACATTTCTCCAACAATTTTTCGTTGTAATATTTTTTTTTTTTTTTTTTTTTTTGCAAACATCGAAGTCATATCGGGTAGCTTCGATACATTAAGAATTTATTTATAATTGCAAAATAAATAAATAATTAAAAATGCAAATTGTTTTCAGCTATTATATTATTAAAAATTGTACCTGAGAAAAATAATTAATCAGTCCTAAATAAGTAGAACTTTTATTAGAAAGATAATAAAGGTATCACCTTGAATTAATTTTAAATATCAAGTAAAAAATCATGTTCATTATAAAGATGCCTAAAATTAACAACACAGAAAACTAAAAAAGCTATTAAAATATTTCATTTTTACAAAACAGACATTTTTAATATATTCGTGTAAGAAAATATAAAATTTCAACACTTATCTCATACGTTCCCAAAATACATATAAAAGAAAACATAAGTATTGTACAGCAAATTATAATTAAAATTAAAGAAAGGCCGAAAATTTGGTTTCGTTTTAGACCTAAAATCTGAATTTTGGCGGAAATTCTGCTAAAAATTCGGCCGAATCGAAATTCAACCGAAACTATCAGTATTCCAAATATCTTGTTTCTTTTTTTAAAAAAATTTCAATTTTACTATCTGATTTTAGTTGTTTCGGCTAAAATGAGTCATTCTTTATTGATTGCTATAAACTTCTCTGCTTATAATGATCAGTCATGGCTGACTCAAGACGTGAATGCAAATTAGAAAGCAAGCAACGTATATATGGTTAAACTTTGAAGACACTTTTCACGTACTCATTAAAAGCTACAGATTTAATAGTAATAGAAATTTTTCAGTTTGAAACCACAGAAGTGTTCCCCATACTCTTTGAAAGTTCTAGTAAACAGAAGATCATTTATAGGAATCATTATAGATGATAAATTAAGTTTTGTATACTAAAATTTTTTTAGTTAGATAGAATTTGTATACTTAAAACATCATTCTGTGCTGTTGATGAATTAATTACATTTCGTTTTATAAGAAAGAAAAAAATAGTCAGAGGCACATTATCAACTTGAGTCACAAGTATATGTATAATTAATATTATTCATTAGTAATTATGCATATTAATTAATAATTATGTATGTTTGTGAATGTATTAATAATTTTAATCGTTTTGGGGGGCATTTTTGTTTTCGTTTTCACCGAAAATAGAAAAATTAACGAAATTCGGTTTTGGTCTGAAAAACATATTTCGGTCGTACCTTACTTAAAATAAATAAGATGATACATATGTTTCAATCTTAGAATCTTCAGCTATACTGAAAACATTTACTGCATAAGTATGTTATGCGTGATATACACAATCTCAAATACTATTTGTTTTTTTGTTTTTTAATATTATCACAAAACATATCCATTTTATTTTAAATTTACTTTTTTAAAGCACCAGTATGTGTAACTTAAAAAATTCTGTTTCAAAATTTATAATAATTTCCTTTTTTTTAAATTTATTTTTAAATATATAACCATCTTAAATATTTAACTAACTTCAAAATTTTAAAATCCATTCCCCCCTCCCCTTCCCCCTTAATACATGTGTTATTTCAGGTTTCAACAAAAGAATCTTTAGCCAGGCTGAGTGCTAAACTTTTATGGCACAGGCGTTTTTAAATTATAATGCCACATACACTGCTCAAAACAATTAAAGGATATTGCAGTTTTAGGTGGATTTTGTATCTCGGAAACTTTTTGGCTGATTGATACATGGTCGACAGACATAGTAGGTTATATGAGAATAAATTACACATGTTTGGCAGAAAAAAATGCATTTTATTGCGCATTTGTGTAAAAATGGAAAAAAACACAATTTGTGAATATGAGAAAAAAAGAATAAGAAAAAGTGTTTTCTTCAAAGAAAATCATTTTCAGTAGGGGGTATGGTTTCCACGGGCGGCCAGCAACGTTGAACACCTTTGAGGCATGGACTCAATGAGGCTATTAATGACGAGTTGGGGTATTCTGCCCCACTCTTCCAGAAGAGCTCTTTCCAGTTCTTGGAGAGTTTGTGGGTGTTGTTGACGGCCAGAAACTCGTCTTCCTAGAGCGTCCCAAACGTGCTCGATTGGATTCATGTCTGGAGAACACGCTGGCCATTCCATTCGAACGATTCCTTCCTCGAAAAGGAAATCCTCCACCAGGTTTGCACGATGTGGCCTGCAGTTATCGTCCATTAAAATGAAGTTATCTCCGATTGCTGCAGCGTAAGGGACTACAATTGGTCTGAGGATCTCATCCCTATATCGGCGACCAGTCAGAGCTCCATCTCGAATGATGTAGAGGTCAGTGCGCCTGTATATGGAGATGCCACCATACACCAACACTCCTCCACCGCCAAATCTGACACTTTCGTGCACGAACGCAGGATTATTCCTACTGCCACGGTCCCTCCAGATGAAAATACGCCTATTATCCGGATGCACAGAAAAACGGGACTCGTCAGAAAACAGAATATTGCTCCATTCATTTCTCCTGCAGTTGACATGCTCGGTTGCCCACTCCCTGCGGTCGCGGCGATGCCTTGATGTTAATCTAACACATACCATCGGTCGGCGAGCATACAGACCTAACGCATGGAGCCGGTTTCGGACAGTCTGAGTTGAAATCGTGGTGCCTGTAGCCGAGCGAAGGTGTTGGAGAAGAGTAGCGTTTATGTTTCGGTCTCTCCGAGCTGTTAACGCTAAATACCGATCTTCATTGGGCGTTGTTGCTCGTCTACGATCTTGCCCTCGTCTTCGGCCTGCACATCTACTCTCCAAAAAACGGTTCCAGATCCTGGAAATGACACTTTGTGACACTCCGATGGCTTGCGCTACTTCGGCTTGAGTTTGGCCCCCTTCTAACCTACCAACGATTCTCCAAGCTTCTGAATCTGTCAAATGACTTCGCTGAGACATCGTACTCATCGAAACAAAGCAATCACTGAATGCCGATCATCCTTGTCTTCATTATCTTTTATCCAGTTGAAAGTCAAATTTCATTCGCTGCAGCTGAAGCGACGTTTTTGATGTCGAACTCAAAATTTGCATACTCCACAGTTTGAAAACCAGAAAAATTTGCATTTGTGATTCTCTTCTTCTATTTTCGGCAAAAAAAATTTCGTTTATATCTTTATTTTATATAAAACTTCAAATATCCTTTAATTGTTTTGAGCAGTGTATATAAAACATAAAATATTATATCAATAAAAAAATATAGATAAACATAATATTAATATAAAAATATAATACTGTACACCAATACCAACTTCAGCTTAGATAAAATAAATTAAAAAAAATTTGTAGCATTTTTTTTCTCATGATTTTGATTTTTAAATTTTTAACCAAAAAAAAAATATGTTTTTTTTTTTTTTTTTTTTTTTTTTTTTTTTTTTTTTTTTAAATTATTATGCTATGCAAGATTTACACAATTTCAATTGTTGTACAAATGCAGTAAATTGTGTTTTAAAGTGAGCTAAGTAAGAAGTATAAGTAGCCATAAAGATCTTTACATGATAAATATTTACAGTTTTTAGGAAATATGCTTTTCAGATAAATAATATTAGCAATCGAAATGAAATGAAAATTTTATCAGCTATCTTTTAGAAAATATAAAAAACAAAAATTTAACTAATTTTGAAAAAATAAAAAAATGAAATATGGAAATTATGTAAACAATAAATTAATATTCAAAACTGAAGAATAAAAGCAGGGGGGAGGGGGCGATATTTGATTTTTTTAAAAAAGCAATAAAATTAAGAATAAGGCCATATAAGTATACATCAATTTTTGGGAACTGTAGTATTAAATAGTGTTTTAAAATGAATTAAGTAAAAATTATACATAGCTTTAATTATGTTTAAATGGTAAATATTTACGTTTTCAAGAAATATACTTTTTATATAAAAAACATATTATACACATAATTCACTTACTTTTATTGAAAAGTTATAAAATTCAACTTTTTTATATTTATTTATTTAAAAATAATCATCTGCGGGGTAATTTGCATTTGAAAAAATTTATTTTATTGACTTTTTCTGAGTTTCTATAATATTTTAATTTGAGAGTTATTGAAACAGCCTTTTTTTAAAAAATATAACAGTGCAACAAATAAAACAGAAAGTGTATAGCATTTTGAGAGATTTGGAGGAGCTCGCCAAATCGCGCCAAACCCCTTTTCAAGACAAAAATGGAAATATCTTGCATAATTCCAAAAAGTTTGAAATAAATAATCTAAAACACATTAATCAGGAAAAGGTTAAACACATGAGTGTCCAAATAAATTATAACAAATCTTTATGAAGGCTCATATTTGAAAAAAAAACAGTACATAACAAGTATGCTCATCCGAAAACTTTTAATTTTGAGCATTAAAAAATCAATTAATTTAATATTATGTCAATATTATGTTAAACTTGTGAAGTATTATAAAGTCCTCTTTTGACAAATCTTTCCTTGCATCCAAATGCAACACAGCATTTGATAATTTTTTGTAACAGTAGCATGAGTACCTCCATACAAATACATGTAAAAAAGCTCCCCTGGAAGGAATGTCCACCAGTCATGTGTTTTCAATGATGGGTCAAGTTTTCTAAGGAGGTGGCTCACTCTATTTATCTTTACTCTGGGGTTCGAAGACACTTTGGCATAACAGCTAGAGCGACGGTCTCTCAAACAAAAGGTTGTGGGATCGAATTTCCGTGGCGATCGTATTTTATCCCCTATTGATATATACAGAAGTTTTTTAACTATTCAATAGATGGCAGCACCACCCGTCTTATTGTCCTTTCTGAATAAGCATTTTTGACGAAATTTCTATCGTCAAACAATCAACGAAACAAATTTACTTAAAATGACGAAATATTCGTTTGGAGCATTTCCCAGGAAACGGTTTTGTCAAAAATAAAATTTCGTGAAATCTGAGGATCCATTCCTGAGTGTGAAGATTTTTACTAAAGATATGTTCTTTTAGAAGGAAAAATGGTTATCTCTGTAGTGAGAAAACTCTTTATTCTTCTTATAATAATTGAGAAATTCTTGTAACTTAAGTAAAGTTTAAAGAAAGTCTTTTTAAATATGTTGTTATAAATATCTATATAACTGAGACTGAAGTGCTAATAAATATTTGAATGATTTATAACCGACTAAGTAACTATTATAGCATGATCAAGATGAAATAAGACTTTTAGCAACTCTGTCGCTCTGTGAATGTGTTATTAATGGTTTCAATAAATAAAATGTGTTTTAAGAAATTAATTATTATGTTTTAGTTTGAAAATTTCACTAACAGTCTTAGAACTTTTTGGCCTTTTAAGTCTAAACAACCTAATAGTTGCGTCGTTGCGTGTAAGATTTGTCAGAGTTGTATAGCGTTTTAAATTTATAAGAAAACGGACTGATTTCTTTTTAGGGTTTCGTTCATTTGACGAAACCCTAACTCGTGAGACGAAACCTCTCTTACTACTCTGTCTGTCTGTCCGTCATCATTTGCTCTTCACCACCGCAGCTGCCTGCGAGATGAACATTAGACTCTTTTTTATCATCATGATGACCTTAGCTTAGATTGTCTCTTGTTTGATGGAAGTAAACGTGGGCATCACGCTCACTTAGGTATTTCAATATCAATCGCTTTTGAGCCTTTGAGCACAGGGTCAGTACACAAAAACGATATAAGTCAGAGACTTCAAATTTTGTGTACGTACAGCTGAATTCCTCATATTCTACAAGTCATAAAATTTCGAAAAAGTCTATTATTTTAATTAAATTAATTTTTCAATGTCTTCCGTCCATTATTGCGATTTAAATTTTTGAACAAAACCTTATTTTCAACGTTTTTCATGTAGACATAATAGCTTGGAGGTAAATCATTTTGTTAGTAAACAGAAGGTTCTTAGATATATTATTCATATGCGGATTTAATTAAAGGAAATTTCGTATTTTCTTTGCCAATTTAAGGATTTATATTATTTTTATTATTACTTAAATAAATTATTTGTATAATAAATTTATTTTGTTTTGTTTTTAAAACTAATTTTACCTTTATACTTATTTTTGTAATATGTTTCTCAAATAGCTCTAATGCTTGACAAGGGAATTGAAAATAGTTTTAATTATTTTAAAAAAAGTCTAAAATGTGATTTTGGAGTACATTTAGGTATTATTTCAAAATAAAATACTTTTGTAATTTTTTGGTGCTGCCATCTATAGAGAAATCATGTAACGTATAGAAATATTGTATGTAAAGAGGCGTTGTTTAATTAAATACGAGTATAATGGAGATATCATTTATCATATCATTATTTTGATTTATTAATTTTAAGATAAGGTGTTTTTAAAAATATATTAAATGAAACACTCAGTGCTATCTGCGATCACACTTACCCGCTTGTTTTTTTTCTCTTATCGATGAAAGAGTAGTACATATTGAGTATTTCATAATTGTTACGAAGTCTATTAACTAAAATTGGAATTTTCATTAATACTAAAGCAAAAAACAATAAAACAATTTCAAAATCTGTTAAATTTCTGAAAACAGTAAGCTAATTTTGTCTTTGAAAAAGGCCTAGCTTTATTAAAGTAAACATTTCTTTTATTCTAGACTACAAGGTTTTAGTCCCACCCCTTACAACCAACATTATCCAAAGTGGTGTGGCGGTGAAGAGAACAAGATCCTGCCCACGAACGGCTACAAGCAGACCCCGGCGTTGCACTTCGTCAGAGATGCGGCCTACGCATTCGCGCACGCCCTAAACGAAATGCACAAGAAGAAATGCGGCGGTGTACCGGGACTGTGCGACGAGATGAAGACCATTGATGGAGCAGAACTGAAAGAGTTCATGGAAAAAGTCAGTTTTAAGGGTCAGTAACTTTCACAAATGAATACATTTGTAATCATAAATATGTAATATACAGTGAAGCACCTTTAATAAATTCCTTTTTTTATAGTATCGAATCTACATCAATTTGTCTTGATCTCAAAAGCGTTTAAAAAATATTGCATCGTTATTTTAATTATCTTTTGTTATGTGTATAGGAAATGTTATTGCTGATTTCATTGCCCAAAATTACTACTCTTAACATCGACACAATGCAATGCCAGCAAGAAAAAAATCTTGACATTTAAGCCACAATTTCAGCGTTCGAATGTTTTATTTCATTTTTTATGTTTCAAATAGAAGAGGCAGGTAAGAGTTTCAATCATGTGTTGATTGCGTGAAGTAGTGGCGCTTGCAACTTAACAAGATTTAGAGTTCTCCCTCATTATTATTTTTTAGTTCTATTAGTGATTTAAAAGAGGGGTTTTTAAATTCTTTTCTTTGCAAATAGTAACTCTTTTGACGCACGTAATCGATGCGAAATGCTTATAATTATTGAACAACTTCGTGCTTTGACTTTATTAGAACAAAATTTTCTTCTAAGTCGTCAAAAATAATATTAAAAATAATATTGTTATTTCAAATATTTATCTTATGAAATAATGTTTCACGAACGCAAACAATAAGTGGCTTTTGCTAGTTATAATATATTCGGATTTTTACGAAACTTCATGAAACTTCAACACTTAAATTATACTGAGGGATAATAAAATATAACTTAAACCAGCAGTTCCCAATCTTTATTGGTACGCGACCCACCTTCAAGTAAAAAGTTTTTTGCGACCCAATTTTAAGTACAAAAGTTTTTCATGACCCATCTAATATAAGGGTTTATATTGGTACGGGAATTGCATGACTCTATATTCAAAATGTTTGAATCTCTCTTTTTGGATGAAACTGGTTTTTAACCCTTTGAGGGGTAAGCAATTGCGTTCGTGTAATTCTGAACTCCCACCGGAAACTTGTAAAAAAGTTATATCAAAAAGAGGAAAAGCAATTTCACGACTGTTTTCCACCAAAGTTAGTAAAGTGAAATTTAATGACATTTTTCTGGTGTGAATCTTCATCAGTCGTAGGTGGTATATAATATATACCACCGCCCCTCAAGGGGTTAAAGAAAAGAGTTTTATGCGTATTTATTATGAGAATAGTTTATGTAAATTTCTCCTTTTTTTGTGTGGCAGATGAAAGTGGAAAAAATTTCCGTTTCTTGCCAAGCGGTGATGCTCCTCCTCGATACAGCATCATAAACTTTCAAAAGATACAAGGGACTGAAGAATATGAATGGCGACCTGTTGGTACTTATGCCTGTAAGTACATGATAATAAATAAAACTATACAACTAGATTATCTTTGTGTGTGGTGTATTTAAAACAATTGTTTAAGTAGCATACTTTTATTTTTATTTATTTTTTAGTATTATGTTCAATTGTAGGATTCATATCTTTATTTATATGATTTTTAATTAATCAATTATGCAATATTTATAAAATACAGTCAAACTTTTCTTTCATATCAATTTCATGTGATACATTTTCCATATTTCTTTGCCTGAACGATATCCTTAGCAAGAGACTACCCCAAAATTCTAATAATGAAAAGAATCGAAATAAATAGTAACCGAAAGAGCATATTGAAACAAGTTTTTAGACACATAAATTATTTGCTCTCTTCTTCCCGTTATCGAGATATAAATTTTTAAATTTTGCAAATTAAAATATATAGTGCTAAGAACGGAAGGCTCCCTGCCAGTCAGTGTTCGAAGTAGTTTATGGTAAGGCAGTAGTAGCTTCATTCTTATCAGTTAGAAGTTCTTTTGGTAAATTATTGGTGCCACGTGAATTCATTCAGCTTTGAATCCAGATTTTGAGTATAAAACCGATAAACCGGGAGACTGCAACACAGAAAAATCATCCCAACGAATTCACGGCTGAAATTCTAGAATTAGTTAAAACTCGATTCGTATATTAAAACGCATTCGGTCTGCTATTCATATCTTGTTGGGAAATATTGGAAACCCAATTTTAGCGGTTGACTCGTAGATTTATCATTGTTTTTTTCTACTCCCATTCCTCTATGTTATAATAACTTTAGGTGCAAGGAAACATAATGGTAAAACCGAGTCAGCTGCTAAAATTGGGTTTCTATATTCCAGATGATATTCTTTATTTTCATATATCACTTATTATAATATGTGTGATACTTTTGAAAATATAAAATTTCAAAATCCGATCATTCATTTGTGTTAACCTTAAATATCTCTATAATGCGGAGACGAGGGCAAATAATTTGTATATCAGCAAATATATTTCAATATAATCTTTCGTTTGCTGCTTACTTAGATTTTTTTTTTATTTATATGCTAGTTTCCTGGTTAATTTCTGAGGAAGAATTTTATCATATTGGATTGTCAGAAGTTATAACACAAGCAACTAATATTAATTAAGTTTTTTTGTTATGACTATTTTTGAATAGTAATCTTCGCCTATCTAATCACGGAAAATTTACGATTAAGTACAACAAATTTAAATACAAAGAAACAAAGATAACGGAAATGCGTAAAAGTTGTCAGCTATGTGGAATTTTTTAACAACCCAATACTTCTCTCACAAATACAAGAAAAATCATAATTGTACTATCTCGTATTGGGACTATATTATAGTTACTAAATTTTATGTTACAAATAGGGAGAAACAATGTAGTAGTCAAATACTAGTATAGAATTACACTGGGGAGTCTTACAAAATGTTACTTAATGTTGAATGACGTTTTAAACAAATAAAACAATGCGTTTGGAATTTCGCCGGGGATTATAAATAATTCCCTGCAAATTTCCAAACGTATTCTTAGGTATTAGTAATAGATATTAATTATTATTACTACCTATATTTATTAAATGTGTTGATTTTATCAAATATTGACCTATATGAAATATTTTGGTCGAGAAACGAAAATCAGCGTAAAGTTTTTATTATTGTTTTTCAGCTACTAAAAAATTAAATTTTTTTGGTTCACTATTAAAGAGAAAGAGTGAATTTGGCTTCTCAAGAAAGAGCTGTAATTTATTCTATTGTGAATGAGTTGTTTTTTAAAGATTCTACTCATATTTATTTAAATTACTCATCTTGATTTCAATTGCTTAAAAACAACTCGTTCACTCGAGTTGTTTCAACTCAGTACGACAAGCTGACTTTCAAATCGTGAGATGAGTGGATTTCGGCTCAACTTGAGTCATTTTGTGGCTGAGGTTTTAAAGAGTCCTTCATAATTATTTTTTAAAGTATTAATAATAATTCGTAATTAAATTAATTATAATAACTTCCACCACAAATTAGCCTTGCTAAAAAAAAAAAAAAATAGAGAATAATTAATTTTAAAAATTGATTAATGATGGTGAAATTTCTTCTTATTTCACGAATTGTCATTGATTTTTTATTCGTTGAGTAAAGATTCTGCTGATTTCTACACTTATTTATTTACTTAAAGGTACATACAAATAATATACAGACATACAAACAAAAAATGCAATAAACCCAACTGAAGTGAAAAATTAGCCAAAGATAGAAATCGAACCCGGGATCACAGCATTCCAGGCTTTTGCTCTAAATAATAAGTTATTTCGGACAACGCCTGAGTCTGCAATTTATCCCTAATAAACCAAGTTTAGAAAAACCATTGGCTGTCATTAAGATAATCTAGGATGACGGAACAACGATGAATAGATTTACTATTCCATCAATCTACATATTAAAATACTATTTAATTAAAAATTTATATAATTAAATATTGTTTCTTAAACTATAAATAATAATTCATATTTGAGTTAATTATAACAACTTCCACCACAAATTAGCCTTTCTAAAAAAAAAAAAAAAAAAATGATAATAATAATAATAATAGGGTAAAATCAATCTAAAAATTGATTAATCTTATTCCAAGAGCCGACTGCACAAAACTCTATGTTATCGAGCACAAGAAAATAATCATTTATTTTATGGAAGAATAGTAATAAAGGAATCTAATCATCCATGTCTGCTGCAAGTGAAGTGGTGCATAAGCCAAAAATTCACACCTCTAGTAGTTGACTCGTAGGTTTAGCTTTGTTTTTGTCCTACAACCAAAAATATGCAAACAAACACAATGATAAGCCTACGAGTCAACCACTAGTGGTATCAATTTTTGGCTTATGCACCCCCCCCCCCCTTCCCACTAAAAAAATCTGTAGAAAATCTATAGCTTTTTGGCCCAAAATCTGTGAGAAATCCGAAGGTATTTGGCCCATTTTGCAGATATTTTTAAGAATATCTTTAAAAATTCTGCAGATATTTTAAAGATAAAGTTAAGTCTGCAAATTTTCTTCAAATTTCTGTAGAAAGTGGCAATTTCTTTAGATAATCTCAAGATTATTTTTAGTGGGGTCACTTCGCTTCCGCAGACTTGGATCATTAGATTCCCCTATGACTACTCTTCCACAAAATAAAAGGATTTTTCTCGTGCTCGATAAAGTAGGATTTTGTACTGTCGGCTCTTGAACTATCATGCAGTAATTTTTTCTTGTTTCCCATATTGCCATTGATTATTCATTGGTTGCGTAATGATCCTGCTCATTTCTTGCTGATTTTAGATTTTAATGTGTGTATATGTGTTTTAATATTTATTTACATATTTGTCCCCTTTCCATGTAGTCGATGACGTGAAAGGGGTCTATCTTGACTTGGACGTTAACGCCATGAGATTTAAACACGATCAAACAGCTTTTCCTATGTCATTCTGCAGTGCTCCTTGTCTACCTGGACAAGCCAAACTCCAGCTGGAAGGGGACACCTGTTGTTGGCTGTGTACCAACTGTTCTACTTTCCAATATCTTCCAGACGAATTTCATTGCAGAGACTGTCCGCTCGGAACACTTCCAAGCGCGACCAAGACAAGCTGTGAACCAATTCCAGAAGCCTATCTCAGCTACAGCAGTCCTTGGGCAATAGGCACTATGGGGTTTGCTGCTGTCGGAATGTTGACAACATCGATAGTCGCCATTGTTTTCTGGGCATATGGAGATACTCCAATAATAAAAGCCTCGGGGAGAGAGCTGAGCTACTTATTATTATTTGGTAAGTACGTTTGGATTTTTTATAAACCATTTTATTTAACTTTTGAACTGCAGTTAAAAACATATTCTCGAGGGAAAGTCATCGCGGTTGTTGTGATTGTATTTATGACGACCAATTATCAACACGAGGGATATATAGGCCCTAAAGGTCCCTTTTTTTAAACATTTCGGCTAAAATTCTCCAAAGATTTTCCATTACGTTTAGATCGGGACTACGAGTTGGCCATTGAAGGCATTTCACCTGATTAGCACCCAGCCAAGATTTAGTTGTCTTCAAAAAAAGAACGGAAGCGTTGTCTTGCTCAATTGTCTAGTCTCCTGAAGTTATAAGAGGAGCAATGGGTAACAAATTATCTCTTAACATATCTTGATATATAACTGAATTCATTTTGTTATGCATGAAAACAATTGGAGTTGTTCCACAGGTAGCAAATGCAGTTGAAACTATTGCCGATCCACCTCCAAATTGACGCTTTGAAAAAAAGTGTGAGGTTCCTGACATAAATAATGGCAAAATAATTTATAACCGTCCGGTCCATCGAAATTAAATTTCTTTTCATCGGAAAACACAACATCTCTTTAATTTGTCCTTCCGTTAAATGTTTTCGTGCAAAATCTAAGCGAGCATTTTTGTGGTGCTAAGTGGGGGGTTTCCTGTATTTTTTTTTTTTTTTTTTAATTGAACTATGGGATTTTAACTTGAAACATTTCTTACCGTTCGGCTTGTACATGGTAATTGTAACTGTTCTTGAATTTGCACAGACATTTTTTGTCTGCAAGCTAGCTTCTGGATCTGTCTTGATTGCCATAGAGTAAAGGATTTCTGTCTTCCTGTACGCTTCTTACTGCCGCACTCTTCGATATTTCTGCGAAAATTGTTTACTGCACCCTTGGACCTTACTATTTTTCTTGCAATATTAGAACCTGACATTCCAACTTCATTTAAAGTTAATATTTTAATTTGTTCACCATCGGATATTTTTTTCTTCTAGACTTTGTATTAAACAAACGGAATACAAAATGAATGCCCGAAACATATTTATTTAAACTTTACTGGCGAGTTACTTTCTTAAGTCTGGCATTATGCAAATTGAGATTAGAATCGTCGTCTTTCATGTAAATAACGATTTTTATCTTATCTAAACGATAAATCTTAACAGTTTTGTTATCAAAAGAGATCAGCATTAGATTCACATATAACATGTCTAAAAATAGCATATACGGGCTTCAAAGGATTTAAAATATTAAAAGATTCATAGTGCAAAAACAAGTGTAATTATTTATTTTTTAAAGTAAATTAAAAATCTACTTAATCATAATTTCCGAAACAGCTAGCATGCCTTATTAAATTCTAAAGTCTTATACAATCTAATTACCTTATCATCTGCGATAATTACTTAAATTTTTTCATCACGAATTTTTAAGTATCTCATGAAATATTTTTTATAAATTTTAATAATTGTTTCATATAATTGTTTATGTAATTGTTTCATTCAAGGTATATTCCTGTCCTTCAGCATGACATTTGTGATCGTGGCCAAACCCGCGCCGTGCACCTGTGGCATCACACGCTTTTTTCTCGGATTCTGTTACACGCTGTGCTACGCAGCCATCGTGACGAAAACCAATCGGATCGCGCGGATCTTCAATCAGAGGCGCCTGAAACCCTGCCAGAAGCCAAAGTACACCAGTCCAAAGTCTCAACTAGTCATTACAGCCTTTCTAGTCTCTGTAGAAGGTAAAGATGATATTTTTTATGATTATATTATTTATCTTGGTGTTTTATTGTTAACAGATTTTATATCTCCTCAAAATCAACAGAAATACCAATTATTTTATCTCCATGTATTCGATAGTATACGAAAACATTTCATCCAGTTAGTGATGAAATTATTGATGACAGCTGATAATAAAAATTTCCATTTATCTAAATGCGCTGATTTGAAGTTCTTGAAAGTCCCAGGAGGAGCTGGCATCGTACCACGACTCGTACTGGAGGATGGCAGATTTGGTCAATGAGTTTAAAGTTCTGAACGCTGTGGTTCAACATGTAGGGCGAATAACCATTCTTTTGAGACAATCATCAACGAAATGTGCTCTATAGTGTCTTTATTATCCACAAAAGGGTGAATGGATTAAAAGGATCTGTCCAAAATGAACGTATAAAAGCTCTTTCATGTAAGTCAGAAATCTCATACATATATCAATCTGCGACCCTAATACCAGCAAACATATAAGAGCCCGTCTTTCAAGCAATCAAATACATGCATCATGGATGCTACGGAGTGGAGCCATATGTTCTTTTTACTGATGATTCGAGATGCAGTGCAAAATTGGAATATCACAGAGTCTTCATCTTGAAAATCTATGGCTCACGTTATCATCGTCACTAACATACGGAGAATTTACAATTTTTGCAAATGTCGAGTACTTGCTTGGAGTGGCATTATGCTGGACAGCCGAACAAAGACTAAATGTTTTCGGTTGTTACTGTGACCACACAACGGTATCGTCTTTAAATTTCATGAGTTTTTTGAAGTTCCCGATACAGACTTTATTTTTTGGAGTATACTGCGAGCTCACCTGGAGTACAACTCTCTATCATCTTCTTGGGGTATTCATCGGATGGATTGGTTTGCAAGGATGTGGTACTTTAATTTCGTTGAGCCATATTGGTATGCCTGTCTCTAACTCTTTCAATGACTATACCATTGTGTAGTCACAGTATATAGTATATTGAAGATAAGTGGTGAAGTTTGGCTGTCCAAAATAATGACTCTACTACAATGAAAATTGATAGAGTATCGTATGGTGGTAGGATGATAGCGTGAACCACGCTCTCTCCAGGTAAAAATTTGGGGAGAATAAGCCTGTGTACTGAATCTCTACTTCATCAGTTAAGAGCATGTGGCTCTAATCCTCATGTGTCCAAGGTATATATATTTGGTAGCTCGTAAAATAGGCTCATGTCCTTGAATGTCGTATGAGATTTTTTCCGTATATCCGAGAAAATCATATCCGTGTAGATCATATTGAGTAATGAGTGTCATACAAAGATAATTTTCTTGAGAGAGTGGACGTTTGTCATATGGACTCAATTTCAAAGCTCCCAAGTCCCGCCCATATATCCCATTGAGCATATTTCAGATGCTTTAAGAATATCTATGGTACAATATAAATGTCCTCCTATTATCTTAAGAAAATTAAAATCCGTGCTTTTAGAGGAGTGAGGTTTGTTGCTGTCATCAATTTCCAAATTATGGTCTTTTTTTTTTTTTTTTTTGGTACGATTTAACAGATTATCTAAAATGTGTAATTAACTTTATTTTCTCTAGTAATGAAATAATTTGCTAAAACTTTAAAAATAAAATATTATTACAGATGCATAACTTTGTTAAAATACCCTGTTTTATTGCACTTTGTGCAATAAACGGCTTAAAGCTAAAATTAACAAAGAGATCAATTGCAACACAGAGTCTGCCGTTTAGCCAAAACAATGACATAAATAGCATTAATTTAAAGTTGTATTTTTTTAAATACATTTATTAATAAACATAATTGTTTACATAATAATAGATTTGGGTAAGTCCATCACTGTTTCTTTATGCATATTTTGTGCAAAAGCTCATCTTTTCCTTAAGACAGGAACAAAAAACTCGAAATATCTAAATTAACATATCTACATATTCGTCCTACACACGCGAAAGCATATTTCTTGGTTATTGACAATGAAACGAAATGGCTCCCTATTGCCGCGCGACCTCTATCGGCCTCTTCTGAAACCATCACTGCTTTGAAAGCCGTGCATTCAGTAACAGAAGATACGCTTTCTCGTGTGTGAGACAAATTTGGCTGTCGCTTAGATGTTTGCCATGTAACAAACGGTGGAAACATTGAATATTTATAATGTCTTAAAAAAAAAAAAAACTTTGAAACTTCCTCTTTTCATTGATATGGAGATTGTTCATTTTGGATTTGTACTTTAATAAATACAATTTTTTGAAAATGGATCCACCAGTTAGAATAGTACCCCTGTACTTTCTTAAATATGATAGAAAGTAGTTAGGATTTCATTATAGCCTTAAATATAACTTCAAACACAAAAACTAAAACAAGGAAAATTCATTTTTCGCATTGAATAACTATAAGTGAAATATCTTGTAATTTTGATGATTAAATGTATTAGTTATATGTTCTCTTTCCCTATTTAGTTGTGATCAATACAACGTGGTTAATGTACGATCGTCCTGCAGTGACACACATGTATCCAACAAGAGAGGAGAACGTCTTAATATGCGTGGGCTCAGACACTGCATCTTACCTCGTTGGTCTCATCTACCCTTTCGTGCTTATTGGGTTCTGTACGGTGTACGCCTTCAAGACCAGAAAATGTCCGGATGGATTCAACGAAGCGAGGTTAGTAATACAAGACTTTCATATACGCATTAATGACTAACGTTTAACTCATTCAAGAGATATGTGAAGCATTCAGAACAAAAATGGTTAAAATCCCTTTTCTCGTTAAATCAAGTTTGGGGTGAATTCTTATTTCATAGACAATAATATATTCAGTGAAATAACAAACAAAATCCATATTGAAAATGTGAGTATCAGAGAGAATGATAATTACCCACGAGTCTAAATGAAATTGACGATCAAATATCTTGAATCAAATTTTATGGCCTTAATTCAGTTTAGTTCTCAACATTTCATCTAATGTTTGTCAGCCTTAGAAACAAAGTTGACAAGTCACTGAAAGATATTTTTATGGGCAACCTTTGAAAGATCAAGAAATCAATGATCATTAACTCACCCTACAAGATTAATTTTCAACCAAAACTCATCGAATATGTCTCATAACTGAGATGCCATAAACTGATGATCATCAGCCGATGTAATATGAATGGAAATGATTTTTTTTATGTTATTGGTAATGTAGTTTTTCAATGGTTTACTCTTATCCGCTATTTCATCGCTAAACATAATAATTTCGATCGTATTTTGTAACGAAATTTTTTCATGCAACAGTAAGTTTTGAATGAAGTCATTAGATGGTCGATTCAGTAACGTTTCCGAGCTCTTTTGTGTAGCCCTGTATAAGAAATGTGACATCACACAGATTGGTTAAGACGCCACTCGAGTCCCATAAAAAGACCCGGATGATAATGTGAATTCTATGGGGGCGTTTTTTTTTTCCAAATGTCTCGCTGAAATTTTAATATTTTTACATGATTTTTTGTATAGGATAGCTGAGGACGATCTAGAACCGGGCTAGCTTTTATCTTTTCGATTTTGGTTATATTTTTTTCATATTATGATAGTTTCAATTTCAAAACCGGTTCCAACCGGTTCCGAAATTTAAAGTACTTTTTTAAAGAAAAATCCGAAACCAAAATTTAAAAAGTAAAAACTAGCCGGTTGTAGATCGTCCTCTTCTGAAATTCATGTAGAATATTAAAATTTGAGCGAGACATTTGAAAACAACGCTCCCATAGACCTAAGATTATCATCCGGGTATTTTTCAATCACTAGTGTGGGCTTTTAAAAGAAAAAACATTCAAAATCAACAGATTAAATGAAGTTATTTTGAAATGAAAGCATTTTGTGTTCATAAAGTAAAGATAAGATTTAAAGTCAAATACAGTCAAGTCTCTATATAACGAAATCCACCGTTTATGTAAAAAATTCGTTATATAGAGAAATTCGATGTATAGAGAATGATGTTAAAAATCGTATTTAATGTGTGAAATTTGAATAAATATTATTTTTTGATCTTTTGAATTAAGAATTTGAAACGTTTAAAAGTAAATATTAACCTAACATTTTATTTCTTAATTATTTAAGCCGTTTCAAAAAAGAGAATAGACATTTAATTGAAAGCTTAGTGAAAATCAAATAAGGAAGACTTTCATTAATTTTAAGACGAAGAAATCTGTCATTTTTTGTTGTTTTAATTTTAAAATTGTTACGCTTTAAAAAAAAATGCTCAAATTTTAGCAAGGAATATGTATGTATGTATGTATGCATGTCGGCCAATTATCTACACTATGGGATATAGGCCCTAAGGGGTGGGATGCCCTCCGTGGGGGTCTTTCTAAGGGAACCTAACCCGTATTTACGCAAGGTTCGAAGAAAACCACGGAAAACTCCGAACGGTTAGGCCGACGGTCGCGATTGGGTTCGAACCCAACACCTACCGTCTACCAGTTTGAGGTTAGAACCTCTCGGCCATTGGTGGGGCATTTTAGCAAGGAATGAAAAATTGTAGTTAACATTTTCCTCCACTTCAAAGCTTCTCTTATGTGCCTCTCATTGATTACTCTCTTACATGTGCATCAATCTAATTGACTCTGTTTTGAGAAGGATGTGGAAAGGTGTGTGGGAGGTGGGATGAATTCGTTGGATTTACAGCACAAGGAGAAAAGTAATATATATATATATATATATATATATATATATATATATATATAAAACTCAGCACTGACGATAAATCAAAAATAAGTGATGGAAAATTGATTCCATATGATTTCGAAGCCTTTTAAAACTCAGTAAATTAAGACCAATTTATGAAAAAATTCGTTATACGGAGATCGATATTTCGCTATACAGAGACTGTTTTTAATGTAATCATGCGAAAAGGGAGCCGTTCCTACTAAAAATTCGTTATATAGAGAAATTCGATGTATGGAGTTTTGTTATAGAGGGACTCGACTGTATATTAAACTTAATTTCAAATTCCAAATTAGTACTGTTTTTAATTGCTCTTTCATATTAATATTTTATTGCTGATGTTATATTATGTTTTTGTTGTAAATCTTAATCTTATTTCATACAAAACAAGTACTTGAATCCTTTTTACTGTTATGCTCACAAACATCATTAAAACATATATAGTTTAAAAGTAAAATTTGAAATTTGAAATATGATCTATGACACAGTGCTTTGTTTTTGAATTGGAAGTGTATGTTAATGTAATATAGCATGACGTTTGAGAAGGGGAAGGGAGGGGGTTATGGTGAAGTGTGACAATTTGTAACAAAGAGGGAGGGGGTCAGAAATATTTTTAAAAAAGTGTCATTTATGGATAGGCCCTTAGTTGCTTATAATGGTGAAACTTATGTGATAGTTTGTTTTATTTTTTAGTTTATTAAACTCTTAACGATTGCAGTATAGAGGGTATGCCGAATACCATCTGGATTCTTTTAAGAAACTTTGTGTAGCCTATGTGCTTTTCAAGTAAAGCTATATGGCCTATCGCCTGTACTCTCTAATGTATACGCTCAACCTTTTTTTTTTTTTTTTTTACAATTACATTATTTTTATATCACTCGTTTTGCCACTAGTTTCGACGAGTTTGCCACCCAACTGTCTCGTTTCAAATTTTCTGACACACATTATAATAAAGAAAACACAGAATTCAAAGAGGTATTTTGGCTAATAAAGAATGCATCAGTTTGTTCGTTAGATTTACTTTGTTAACCCTTTCCGGTGCGGAATAAATCTGTTTCAAATAACTAGTACACCAGAACATTTGTACATTTACTTACACCAGAATGAATTAACGAATTTATTAGAAAATAGAAACTTGTTTATTTTCAGGTATTTGAAGAAAAAAAAAGAAAAGAAAAGAAAAGAAAATTGTAATTAAATATTCTTGGTGCAAGTAAAATTAAAATTATATGGCATTTTTTTAGGCACACTGCACCGGAAAGGGTTATATTAATATATGGCAATCTGTTTCGATCACACCTTTAAAAAAATGTAATTTAACAAATTACAATGACTATTTGGAAAATGATATTTTCAAAGACTAAAAAATAGATTCTATATTTAAAACTTATATTTTTATGATGATCAAAACATGGCATATGTAATAACATAGTCATATATTGCATAATACCATGGATTAAACATTAATATTCCTAGACCAATCATAAACAAATTTTAAATGAAATTTCAGTTTTACAATTTTCGGTACTGCAAATTTTTAAACTTCTAAACATCGCACATTTTCAGTTTTTACACCGTCATATAAAGAAAAAAATGTGCTTTTGAATGCAATTTGTTTTTGAGTTATTAACTATTTGGAAAAAATAATTGTTTTTCTCGGTGAGAATTGGGAAATCTAAAGCATATCTGAATCTTTTTATTGGTTGAATTCCGCAATAAAGTTGGTTTATTTTATTCGTTTCCTGGTTGGTTCAAGTTTCATGTCCAAAAAGAGAATACTTCTTTTGCCACGATGACAAAAAGAGTAATTAAAACTTAAAAAAAAAAAAATTAATGATTTAACAACAAATTGTGATAGAGATTTCAAACAAATTTCATTAAAAAAGTGCATTTATTATTATTATTATTATTATTATTATTATTATTATTATTATTATTTAGTTTATAAAACTTTTTTCTTGTCATCGTGACAACAGAAGTATTTCATTTCAGGACATTAAACATGGAACATTCAGAAAACAAACTGAAGACGTACCAAACAAAAAATTAATCGGACTGACTTCTGAACGCCTCATATTACGTACGACATGGATTAAAAATTCATATTCCTGGACCCATCACTAACCAATTTTAAATGAAATTTCAGCTTTACAATTTTTTTAACTTCTAAACATCGCTCATTTTAAACTTTTACACCGTTGCGTAGAGAGTAAAATGCACTTTTAAATGAAATTTGTTTGAATTATTTATCACAATTTGTTTTCAACTTATTATTTTTTTAAAAGTTTTTATTACTTTTCTGTCATTGTAGTAACAAAATTATTCCATTTTTGGACATTAAACATGGACCAATCAAAAAACGAATAAAATAAAATAAATATTGCGGAACTCAACCAGTAAGAAGAGTCAGATATACTTCGGATATCCCAATTCTCTACCGAGAAAAACAACTATTTTCCAAATAGTTAGAAAAAAATCAAAATAATAAAAGCAAAATTCTTAATCCCAAGGAACAAATGAAAAATATTTGTTGTAATATTTATTTACACAATATATTTTACAATCATGATATAATCATTTACAAATATGAATTATGACCATTCTTTAATGAATATTTTTACAAGTGATATTATAAACATAGGTAGAAGTTTAAAGCTGACGAGTTCTAATCAATGAAAATATACAAGGACACATAAGCTCATTAGGAACTTTTCTGTAAATTTTCTGACTAAATATGTAATTATCAGAGTTGCTTGGTTGAAGAAATTATTTCTTAAAAGAGTCCACGGGAAAACGTAGAGCATGTACTAATTCGTCACATACCTCCTGGAGGATAATCGCCTGAAAAATAAAAATATATAATTATAATTAATTATTTCAAAAAATGAAGAATATTTGATAAATATTTTTTTTTGTTTAAACATCAGCGAATACATATTGTTTTGTGTTCCAGATTATAGAAAAATCTTTAATATTGTTCTGAAAAAAGTATTTTTTCCCTGCTGAACATAGAGAGAGGCCTTATAAACTCGTTTTTATTTTATTTTTATTTTTTTATTTGATAAATGAATTACATTTTGAGTTATTAATTATTATTACTGGGTGACAGTTTTCTCTCTTCCCGCATTGTCGCATTCAAAAATTTCATTCAAAAGACAAACTTTGACAACAGTTTCTGAAAAATCTTCTGCGTTTACCGAAAAACAAAAAAAAGTAGCTTGATTTTATAATTTTTTAATAAGAGCTCCTTCCAATTTGATTGTTTGCTAGCAAAAGAGGTTTTAAAAATGTGACAGAAAATAGCCAGTCTGGATTTCAGAATAGCAGTAAACAAAATGTCTTTATTCGAAAAAAAATCAAGACATATAGAAAACACAAAAAAGCCCATACATTGTCAGGGACATATCAAGACAAAGTCATATACAGCTTGTTTTACCCTCGTCTAAACGCAATAAAAAAATTGCATAATTTCATTTCCATGACGGAAATATAACGTAACATGGATATATATGATACATTAATTCTGGTGCAGTTTAAGATCGTAAAAAAAATTAGCTGCAAAAGTTTCAAATCTGTAAATTTTTTAAACCATTAACACCATATTTTTTTTTTCAAATGGTCCCTTTTTGGAACAATATTAATTCAATGTAATCTTATTATCGTATGATCATCTACGAAATGTTTTACTTGAAGGGGACCTGAAATATTTGTTCCCAAATAGCCGGATATTGTGCAGGACAGCGCATTAATAAGGTCATATATATTGTGTCTAACAGTGTCTACATTCTTCAAACTGCCAACTGAACTACACCAAACTTGTCATTCAAATTTTACCTTCAACAGTTAACCCCTTTAGAGTCACATTAACATTAAATGAATCATTTAAAATATTATTTTAAAAATTAACATTAATTTTGCTTTCAATCACGTTCCATTTTTAACATTAGAAGTAAATAAAAAATTTTAGCTATCACAATTAAAATGCATACTTTTAATAAGAAACAATGAAAAGCTTCACTAAAGTAGAATGTACAATTTTTTGGAATTTTATCTACTAGGAAAGATTTAATAATATGGTTTTATATACATAATTCATTATCATTTAAAAAAAAAAAAAAAATCAATTTATTTATACTATTAATATTGTTAGAAAATTAAAAATTGATATATTTTTCAGATGAATAAAGTAAATTCTCATACGGGAGTTAAATTTTCCCGCAACTGAATGAAAATGTAGCCAGATCGGGAATCAAAGTGTTTTGGTTGTAATTGCCTATGCTTTTTGAATTAAACTAACAGGATGATATCCCAGGCAACACAATTCATTCAAACAATTACTTGGTATTAAAATTTGGTTTGTTTTTTAATACAGCTCGACAGAATAAAGGGTTAGGGAAAACCAGGAAACATTTTCACTAAGTTTGAAAAACTAGTACACTCGTATGATTTGCTTGCCGGTCGATTTAATTGTGTTAAAATAATAAAATTGTAATTACGTATCGCTGGTTTATTATTGTTCGTTTATCAGCGGTTTATTCTGTCAATCTATTTCCAAAAACACACCAGATGCTAATATCAAATGCTTGTCTGAATGAATTGTGTTGGCTAGAATATCATCCAGATAGCTTCATTGGAAGAACATTCATTGCCACTTACATATTCAAAAGACTCGGGTCTGAACCTGGACATGTTTTCATTCAGTTGTAAAATGTATTACTCGTATGTTTATTTACTAATCAGTTTATGTTAAAACAATAAAAATATAAGTTTTTATAATCTATTAAGTTTTTCAGCTCTCAACAAATATTTCATTTAACGTGACTAAAATAATCATTGTTGTGCAAACGACCATTTTCGATAACGAATAAATTATCATCTACAAGAATTCTGTCGGGACATTCATTATACCGACTATAAAGTGTCTATGTGAATACTTCCTTTGAATACGAACATATAGTTTGCGTATCTAACATCACGTGCGTGATTAAGCAGTTCTTACATTTCAAATCTTCAAATTTCTGATGTTGTGTATGAGACGCAAAAAATGCGATATTTATTAGAAAGTTTTGCATTATTATAATGCGATTCACGCGTGCTTGGTTGGTGTCCATAAACTGCAGGCCAACTGACGTTGTTGGTTTTTCAGCGTGCCTTAGGCATTGTGGTAAAATGAGCTGGTTTAAAGATGTTGACTCTTATTTACGTAAAAAGAGAAATTTTAGTATGTCAAATGAAGTCTGGAGGAGACTCACGGAATCGTGATAGTTAGTATCCAAGTTTAGTATCCAAGACACTGTTTGTGCTTTTTAGCTTAATGAAAGTGATTTTGCGAATTTGGATCTTATCAATGGGGAATATATTAGCATGATAAGTCTTGATTATGCCAATTAATAACTATATTGTAATAATAATGTATAATCTACAACGAAAAGGTAAGAACTTATATAATAAATAATCATTTTGCTTATAAGACGATACAATATTAATAAAATAAGTAATTACTAATTAATTAACTGCTTAATAAGCATTGACTCTTAATATTTAGACTTTACTTTATTAATTTTTTATTAATAAAATAACATCTTATAAGCAAAATGATTATTTATTATATAAGTTCTTACCTTTTCGCTGGAAAATACATATTATTATTATCACAATACAGTTATTAATGGACGTAATTTCGATCTTAGCCATGTTATTTATTTGTAGATATTTGTTAAGACTAGACAGTTGGAAGTTTTCAGTTCATTTGAGAAGTTTATTCAAAAGTGCAGTAGTTATCTTGAAATTAGATTTTCTTTCGATAGCTGTATTTTAAAGTAAAGCTTTTAAGTCGAAGAGTTAAATTACCCGTTATTTATTTTGATCATTTTGAGTTCTAATAAATTATTATTAGTATTATTGTTAAATTGCCTGTTAAATGCTGAACTGACTTAGTTTCAAAACTATTTTTCATAGCGTATTTTATATCAGCATTTATCATTTTTCAATACTTTTTTAACGAAAAGTATTCAAATAATGAGCAGTTTTTTTTTAAAGCCAGCTGTTTTCTACAATGTTAAAAGTCTTCTAAAAAAATTACTCTAATGGTCAGTTTGTAATGATATGGTCATGGTTTAAAATAAATTAAATATTTCTTATTCGTCAAAGATGTAAGTGCATCAAAGAAGATAATTTTAATTTGAGAAAAAATATAATCAGATAAAACACATACTCAAGAAAAAAGTTATAGGTGCTGAAATCTTAATTTTCACAGCTTTAAGCAAATTAAATAATTGCAGTTTCACGACACATAAAGTATACTTTATAAAGTTCATTCTTTTTACTTTTAAATATAAAAAAAACTTTATTCATGGGGTAAATTAAACCTGTAATTGATTTTAATTTTTTAATGATGTCTAAGCACATTTGTAGTTATTAGAATGGTAAATGACATACTTTATCAATTAATCATACTTTGGGCATAAAAAAAAATATGGACGCTACATTGAGGTAAATCAAACAAAGGATTTATCCAAATTACTAAACTTGACACTATTATATATTCTCAAAAATCACGAAGCTTAATTTTTATTAAGGGGTCGTCCATAAATGATGTCACGCTTGGAGGAAGGGGGGGAGGGTCCATGAAATTGTGATAGTGTGTGACAAAGGGGGTGGGAGGTGATAAGAAGAAATGTGACATTACATTTTGATTGAAATGAAAGCATCAAAAGTCAGCAGATTAAATTATGAAATTTGTATTAATAAAGTAAAGTAAAGATAAGATTTAAAACCAAATATATTAAATTTCATTTCAGTTTCCAAAATACTACTTTTCAATTTCTTTTCCATGTTAATTTTTTATTATTATTGCATGTTAATTATGTTTTTTTGTTGCAAACCTTAATCTTATATCATACAAAATTAACACACGAAACATTTTTACTGTTATGCTTACAAATGTCATTAAAACACAGTTAAAGTTTAAAAATGAAACTTAAAATATGATCTATAACGTAGTACGTTGTTGCTGAACTGTAAGTATATGTTTACGTAATATAGCGTGACATGTGACAAGAGGGGAGGGAGGTATGATGAAGTGTGACACTTTGTGACAAAGGGGAGGAGAGGGTAAAAAATATTGAAAAATGTGTGACATCATGTATGAACGGCCCCTAAGCAACGAAGTATGTTGTACCTAAAGAATTGAGCTATAACTACTAAGAATTTTTGTAAAAGTCTACCAGGCAATTTCAGACTTTAACCCTTTCCGGCACGGGCAAATTCTGTTAGTAAAATGAGACATTATCGACTGACACCGTAATTTAGAAACAAATTTTTGAGAAATGAAGAGCTTCTTAATTTAAGCTTTCCTCCAAAAGCAAAATTTTACTAAGATAGTAATGGTGCCGTTTGCAAGTTTGGAATTAAAATTAGGTATCCCGACTTGCCACAGTGTGCCGGAAAGGGTTAAAGGGAAAGCATAAATTCCTTACCAGTTTCAACATCAATGAATTCCGTGATGTCCCCCGTGAAGTCCATGGAACCCGCCATGAAGTCCAATACCTCCGTGACCTCCATGAAATCCACCATGATGTCCACCATGAATGCCATGGCTGAGAATTGGAATTGGAAAAAGATGTCCTCCGTGATGACCGTGGTGTCCACCGTGATGTCCACCATGATGACCGAAACCTCCTACAGAGGTTGATTTAACAATGTTGAAGTAATGCACGACTGGCTTGGGTGGGGGTATGTGCTTCAGAATCTTCACAACCTTCACTGGCTCCTCTTTTATTTTAATAACCTTGTGTTTGGTTTCGTGGTGACCGCCCAAGTCATAATGACCTCCTAATTCATGGTGACCACCCCCATAACCGATGGATTCGTGACCACCTCCATAACCGCCGGATTCATGACCACCTCCATAACCGCCGGATTCATGACCACCTCCATAACCGCCGGATTCATGACCACCTCCATAACCGCTCACTTCATGGTGACCGCCAAGATCATAGTGACCTCCAAGGCCGTGGTGTCCACCAAGCTCAATGTGACCACCTAAGTCATGGTAACCTGACGCTAACACAGCAGACACAAAGAGAGAGAAGGACAGAGCGGCTACCTGAAATTAAATCAAAAAAGCATGCATTGAATTATTCAGTTCTACTTTCAATGAGAGAAAAGTGCACAAATAATCAAAAAAGTGGTAATATAAAATATTGTAATTTATCCCTTAGCAATATAGAGGCCCAATATTTCATGTGAAATGCTTTTGTTTAGATTGAAATAACGACCGTTTAAGTTAAATAAAAACTGAAAAAATTGAAAAGAAACAGTCCTAAATTCTTAAAAAATAAAACATGTTAAGTCGCAACACTAGGCACAGAAAAAGACCCAGATTATAATGTAAAGTCTATGGAGGCGTTCTTTTCAAATATTTCGCCCAAAATTTAATATTTTTTAATGATTTTTTTTTCTTTTTGCACCAGATAGCTGAGGACGGTCCACAACTGGCATAGTTTTTACTTTCTCCGTTTTGGTTTCAGATTTTTTTTTTTAATTACTTTAACTTTCGAAACCGGTTTAAACCGGTTTTGAAATTGAAACAATCGTAATATAAAAAAATAGATAAGCAAAATCAAAAAAGTAGAAACTGGGCCGGTTGAGGATCGTCCTCCACTATCTTGTGCAAAAAAAAAAAAAAAAAAAAAAAATGTAAAAATACTAAAATTTGGACGAGATATTTCAAAAGAATGCTCTCATAGACTTTATACATTATCATCCGGGTCTTTTTCTGTGCCTAGTGTGGGGCCTTAAAATACAATACTTTAGCCCAGGGCTGTCCCTTTGGAGTTTTTATTGGCGCCCTTTTGAAGATTTCCAGTTATTAGAATTTTTAGAAGTAAAATTCTATTATAAAGAATTTTCCCTTTAAAATCAATATTTGCCCTAGATATGTTTTGAAAACTTATTAAATGCATTCTAAACCAGAAACAGACTTTGAAAATTTTGTTAAATTTGATAATAATGCGAAATAACTCTTTTTTTAAACTTGAAAGTAACAGAATAATAAACGTTTTTCAGCTCCCTGGTCCTTTTTAGGTATATGTGGATTAAAATTAATCTTTTTTCTTTATGCTGTTATCATACTGACCCATTGGCTGTTTTATACGACTGATAAAGGGACTAAATTTTTCCTTCTTAACTTTTGAAATTCTAGGAATTTATTTTTGTTTCAGTTTCTTTAGAAAAGTAATAAAACATTGCAGAATTATTTCCATTTATGAAACCATAATCATAAGTACCATTTTCTACCGCTCTAAAATTCATTTGCATTATGTTAGACGTGCGTGTATACTTTAATAATACTGTGCGATAATATTGCTGCATTTTTTCAGTCAGGTGAATACTGGCGCCCTTCAATGAGTGCCAATGGCTGAAGTGCGCCCCTGATCACTGAAAGGTTGGACAGGCCTGCTTTAGCCTATCTAAAACTTGATAAAAGTTAACTCAATCTTAAAACTTGTACAGTTTTTTTTTTTTTTTTTTTTTCAAAGCACAGATATACATGAAATAAGTTCTTTGTATACTTTAAGTTTTTGGCATATGATCTCTTGACCCCTCAAAGCAATCGCAATCAAATAGAAGTTGTTATTTTTAACTGCACAGAAAAACACTAAATAAATAATACATAAACATTCTTTACAACCCTCACAGGAAAGCACTCATTTCATTTAAAAATAGAAAGAGCATTAGACACTTACATCGATGTTGAATATAACTTTTAACATGGGTCATAAATCGCTTCATAAAAGGAAAATTAGTGTGATTTATAAATAAAATAAATGTAGCTATTAAAGGTAAAGCCATTTAATTTTATTCTTATGCAAAGATTTTTTTTTTTTTTTCCAATGATGATTATTTTAGAAAAGAAGTACCTATAATCCAAATGAATTACGTAGTTAAATTTTATTGTACCGAGAAATTATCATACAATTGAAAAACAGTTTTAAACGATAACACGTTCCTTATAAGCAGAGATATAGTCGTAAAAATAACAGATGATATACGCTCTAACAGAAAGTATACGCTCAAGGCAGAGAGTATACCCTAGAGTGTGTATACTATAGCTTGCTTGAAACAGAGGGTATACGGTTTTCCTTTAAAAAATCCAGAAGGTGTACGACGTATACCTCCGTATACCCACCACTATATATCTGCTTATAAGGAAATGAACTCTTTAAATATATTATTTTGATCCTTTTTACCATTTTCAAGGGATGAGAGACTGTATTAGGAAATATTTATATCCAGGGTTTAATTCGTGTCGGAAATTCAGCTCCGGCACTTTTCAGTTTTTAATAAGTATTTAAATATTGGTTATTATTCACCGGAGCTCATAAATACAGGGCTACAGAGGCCAGTGCGATAGCGAATCCGAAAACTAAACCCTAATTATGTTTCTCTTTCTCTCCCATCTCCAATATTTTACGTTCTATCCTACCAGAGCGCTTATATGTTATGTCTCACAGGTTGGAGCATGCTTCTATAAGGGTGGTTCAATAATTATTGCCCCTAGTGTATATTAAATATTTGTCCTGCGATGACTGATGTGGAATATTGAAATCTAATGTCTTCGATGGCTAAATGCGCAATTTCAGAATTTTAGCTGTTATACTAACTTTTTTATTTAGAATAATTTAGAAAAGGAAAAATTATCTCCCCGGAATCGGTGAGCATTTTTATCAACACTCACATGCAGATTTCCCCCCGCTGAACCATAAAACACATACTTTGTACTCAGCAACAAAAGCTTCTATAGCTCAGCCAGTATTGTGTTCTGCCGCTGTCAAAAGGTGTCATGGTCAAACCCCAAAACGGGTAGGAATAAATTGTGTAAAAATTAAACCTTACAGCAATTTAAATTTACTCTAAAAATTCCAATTTTTGAGATCATTGAAAATTAATTCGCTAATTTTGAAAACTAAATTGAATTATCAACATTAAAAATAAATTTACAGAGTCTTGCGTATTTTTAACGATGTTTATTTACAGAATATTGTAAATTTACCTAATAACTTCTCTATTATTTAACAGAATGTTTGTTTTTCTAATCTTTAAAATTTTACATAAAACTTAAAAGATTACCCATAGATTCTCTGTAATTTCAGAGAAAAAAAATTAACAGCAATATCTCTTTTGTAAAACATTTACAAAAATAATTAGATTTACCAAAAAATATTGTTATATGAAATCATCAGAATTCTTATAAAAAAGTAAATAAATGTATTCTGATGCTATCTCCAAATAGGAAACTTTTTGTATTTACAAATTTTTCATATACTTTTTTTTTTTTTTTTTTTTTTTTTTTTTTAAGGAAAGTTACATTTTTGTTAACGGTTTCGAAAATAACTATTTTAAAAAAGTAACAGTTTGGAGTATTTCGCTGTGCTTTCAAGTGCGATTGAACAAAGTATTGTATATGAAAAATAAAATCTTATTTTGTTTTTAGATGGAATAAATAAATTTTCTTTAATAGTAATAAAGAGCAACTTTTAAAATGAAATTTATGAAAAAAAATCCATTTGCTAATAAAATATATTTTAATTTTCATACAAAATACTTCATACTGCAACTATGCTCTCGTTATGTTCTGATAGTACTTTTTATCGGAAAATAAAATACTTTGTCGAAATATAAAGTACGTAGCATAAAGAGAGCACTGTGGGAGCATAAAGTATTTTTTTTATTAAAAAAAATAAAATCTATTATTAGGGATGAGATTTCCGCGTTTTTGCACACCGGTATTTTATTAGAGAAAATGTTATTTCGTTTAATCAGGACATTTCTGCGATTTAAAAGAACAACATTTTCTTTAAAATAATACTGGTGTGAAAAAACGCGGAAATCTCATCCCTATATTATCATTACTAGACGAAATACATTAATTTTACATCAAGTTGGCTGTAACGATATTTAAAAGTACCACCGGAGCATAAAAAGATCATAGTTGCAATATAAAGTATTTTGTATGAAAATTAAAATACAGTTTCATTACTAGATGAAATAAATAAATTTTCTATATTGGTACTTTAAAGTACCATCGGAACATAAAGGGAACATAGTCGGAATATAAAGTATTTTGTATGAAAAATTAAAATACAATTTTATAACTAGTGAAATTAATTACTTCTATTAATTTCATATTAAATTTCCTTTAATGATACTTTAAAGGAACGTCGGTGCACAAAATATTTTGTATGAAAAATAAAATATAACTTTATTACTAGACGGAATAAGTAAATTTTATATTAATTTTTTTGCAATGGTATTTAAAAGTATTATCAAAACATAATGGGAGCATAGTCGCAGTATAAAGTATTTTGTACGGAAATTGAAAAATAATTTTATTAGTAAATGGAGTTTTTTATAAATTTCATATTAAATTTTCTTTAATTGTCCTTAAAAGTATTGTCAATACATTAAGTATTTTGTATGAAAAATAAAATTTAATTTTATCACAAGATGGAATAAATAAATTTATATTAAATTTTCTGTAATGGTGTTTAAAAGTAATATCCTGTATAAAGGGAGCATAGTCGGAATATAAAATATTTAGTATGAAAAATAAAATATAATTTCATTTCTAGGCGGAATTAATAAATTTTATATTAAATTTTCTTTATTGGTCCTTTAAAGTACACGGTAAAAAAATTTTAGAAACATTTCACATCTGAAGGGAAACGTTTAATTTCAGAAAAGAAATTTCAGGTTTCATTTCATTCCGTTTTGAATACGGAACATCTCAAAAACGATCAAAAATCTTGCTGCTACTATCCGTATTTTTAGCTGTTTATCGTTATTAACTTAAAATGTTTCATTCTCAAAATATTCGTTTCAGAAAAGGCAACTAGTTGCCGTTTCCAAAACGGAACCTATCCAACATTTTTTTCTTTACTGTGTACCGTCGGAACATAAAGAGAACATAGTCGGAGCATTTTGCATAAAAATTAAAATATAATTTTATTACTAGGCGAAATTAATACATTTCATATTAAATTTGATGTAATGGTACTTCAAAATACTATCAGAGCATAAAAACTTGATTCATGACTCGAGACATACAGGGCTAAAAAAGAGAGTAAAATTTGTGATATTTGAAAACGATTAAGAAACAAAGAAAGGTATATAGAGGCATTTAAAAATAATATTAAAGTAAACACCAACTAAACTCACCAGAGCATTTTGTATGAAAATCAAAATATAATTTCATTGCTAGGTGGATTTAATAAATTTCATACTAAATTTAATGTAATGGTACTTTAAAATACTGTCAGAGCATACAAATTTAATTCATGACTCGGGACATTAGGCAATTCATTTGCGAGATTGGAAAACGATTAAGAAAAAAAAAAGTATATAGGGGCATTTAAAAATAATGTTAAAGTAAACTCCATCTAAACTCACCAGAGCATTTTGTATGAAAATCAAAACATAATTTCCCCACTAAAAAGAATCTCGAAAGAATCTGTAGGTTGGCCCAAAATTCTGTAGAAAATCTGTAGATATTTGGCCCATTCTGGAGATATCTTTAAGAATACCTTAAAAATTTCTGATGATATTTTTTAAATAAAGCTAAATCTGCAAGATTTCTTTAAAATTTCTGAATAAAGTGGAGATTTCTTCAAATAATCTTAAGATTATTTTTAGTGGAGTTTATTACTAAGTGGAATTAATAAATTTCATATTAAATTTAATGTAATGGAACTTTAAAGTACTGCCAGAGGATAAAAAGTAAATTCATGACTCGGGACATACGGTATTAATAAAGGATAGTAAAATTTATTTGTGAAATTTAAAAACTATTAAGAAACAAATGCAAATAAGCTATTAACTTTAACATAGTGGTACTTTAAAATACTGCCAGAGCATAAAAAGCTAATTCATGAATCGGGATATACAGGGTTAAAAAGGGGGTAGTAAATGTATTTGTGATATTTGAAAACAAATAAAATACAAAGGTATATAGAAGCATTTAAAAATAATGTTAAAAGTAAACTCCATCTAAACTCACCAGTTGCTTCATGACTGATGTCTGAGGATTGCGTGCTATTACCTCATGCCTCGTGCTCCAAACATTATCCTTTTTATACCCAACCCTTTCTCTTTTTTCTTCACGCCCCCGAAGCGACCACAGAAAAACGTGATCTGGATCAGAAATCAGGTGCCTATCGGACTATTTCCTTGTTTATATCCTGAGATGATTCCAGCGGAAGAGAAACTTCTTCCGGACAATTTCCCAATAGAAGGGCTGCGTCCCAGACCTCGATTCCTCCAGATTAGTTACGACACACCTGTAAATGAATGGACATTGATTGGCACTAATGGTTGTTATGGTTGTTTGTTAGATATCCCCAGATGATACACTTTGATCTCGATTGCATAAGCGTTTCAATATAGAACGACGCCAGACAAAAGAGTAAACTAATTAACTTCGTGGAAGATTAAATTTTGAACAATGCTTTTAATCAGATACCGGCAAGCAGGGGGTCGGGGAGAAAAATTACCTTTTCTTTTATTTTTTAAATTTAATTAGGTCTTGTCTGATATTTTTCTTATTTTAGTAAACATCACGAATCTAATATAATGGGCTTTATTACACTTATGGTTGAGAAGAGGATAGGATAATGTCCCATCTAACTCTTAAAAAAAAAATGTATAAGAAGCTGTTTCTGATTATGATTGCACTGAATATTTGCATGATGGAAATTTCTTTGTATAATACGATAAGCCCCCCCCTCCCCCCCCCAAAAAAAGTTTTTAATTTTTATTATAACCCATTACAAGTGAGTCATTCCAAGTCACGTGGCTTAGATGTGGACGTGGTCCTGGTCCCTTCAGTTTTGATGAAATCACTACAGAGCACGCATATAAGTCTGAAATGTATAGTCGTGAAATAAAAATAAATAAACACCCCCTTCTAACTTTCAATAATTTATCGCAGAAGAAAGTTACTGGCACCGAACGATTGGAAATAAAGTCTACTTTTAAATGATGTATTTAAAATTTGACTAGGGGGCATCTACATATTATAGCGGACCTAAACTTTTTTTTTTTTCAACAACAATGCCCAATTTTAACAAGATATTTCAAATTTTTGTTCAAATTATTCCTAATGCCTATACAGCAAATTTCAAGACATTTGAATGATATGATTTTGAATTATTTGGATATAGCCTCGTTTATAATATAATCGTTTTAAAATTTCGTTTCATTTTTCGTTTTTTCGTTAAAATCGTTTTTCTCATGCTCGTTTTAAAATAAGTAATTTCTCAGAAACTTATCGTACGAATTGCATGAAAATTTGTTTTTAAGCTAATTGAATGGTGTAGAGTTCATCTGTGCTATCGGAATCGGTTACTGCTGTTGAAAAAAAAAAAGTTAGAGTTTGATTTAATATGTAATTGCTCCCTTAAGCAAATTTTAGATACATCATTTAAAAGTAGACTTTATTTTTAGCCGTTTGGTATCAGTAACTTTTTTTCCACGACAATATTTTGCAGAGTTAGTAGGCGGTATTTATTTATTTATTTATTTATTTATTTATTTATTCATGACTGTACATCTGTAAGCTGTGAGAGTAAAAAAAAAAAAAGTATAAAAGTGGCACCATTATGGATGCTTTTACACAATTCACTATTTCACTGCCGCACCATGCTTGATCATCTCATAATACTCGAAACCTTACATATTGCAAATGTATGAGGTAATACAAATTTTTGTGCTGAAAAATATAACAGCAATACCAGATCAAATATCAATACATATCGCGGCTCCGCCTCAAATTAGATAGCTTACAACGTGCCATCGTGACTTTGTCCTTTATTTTAACAAGTTGTAACTGAAAAAATTACTACGAAACTGTGTCACGTTATCAGTTGATTACTTATGAACATGACATATAAAACTGTTGAAGACGTTTCCTGCCTTATTAAATACTTACTAATTTATTCATCTTAGGAATCAAAGAGGAAAACATACATTGTATCTCTTAACAGCAACAGATTTGGTCTTGACTTAAAATTCTCCAATCAAAGAAAAATAAATAAAAATCCATTTACAAAGAGATCGCCATTGCTCTTTTTTTTTTTTTTTTTTTTTTTTTTTTTCAATTATAATTTAACCTTTCAAAATCATTTTAAAGTCGATCAAATTAGCGTGCTCTTTTAAAGTCTGGATGTCTGAACGGGAATTGGCGAGCATTGCTCGTAGGGGACAGAGCCACCTCGTATAATAGTACATGTTTCTTGTAGCTAATGGTGGATGGTGCAATACGTGAACCATACTTAACTTGAATTTTTTTTTTTTTTTTTATGCACTGTCTTTACACGTGTCAGTTTTATTAAACATATATCTATATCCCTTATAAAAGAAGGTGAATGCCATCGAAAAGATTAGCTTTTCACATCTTTTTTTAATGTTATATTTGTACATGAGACTTAAACTGACGATGCTCTACCTTTTTGTAATTGAAATTTTTTTGCTGCCTTTCATATTTTTAAGATAAGGTGGATAGCTTCAAAATTTCACCACTAGGAGGCATTGAAATTATTCTCAAATAAAGCGTTTAAAATGATAGTGACTGCCCTTGCTCCAACATAGGCTATATCTTATGTCGATGTCAATGTCACTATACCAAAGAGCGTACAGAAACAAAAAATGTTCTAAAAATATGAGTTTTGTGTTACTAAAGGGTCAATAGATATAACATGTGGCTTGTTAATTACTTATAGGATATAAACGATCTTTAAAAACATTTCCTAGAAAATACGAAATTTAAAAGCCATGAAAATGTCCACAAAAGCATTCTAAAAATGTCCTAAATGGCAAAATTCAATCTCAGGAAGTACCAAACCAATTTAAAAAATAATGGAGTCAAAGTGATGGTGACAGCCCTTGCTCTTATATAGGTTTTATTTTATGTCGATGTCACTACCACCTCGGGGTTGCAAAAGGAAAAACTGTTCTAAATTGCGAAGTTTTTTTGTTACGGAAGAATCTAGCAACATGAAATTTGACACAATAGTTACTTATAAGATATAAATTATCTCTAAGAACATTTCCTAGAAAAAATCAAAATTTAAAAGGTTGTTTTACTGTATGGTAGATGCTTGTTTCAAAATTTCTAGCTTTATCTTTTCAAGATTTAGTTGGGTGTACTCGAACTTTACTTTTAGTTTCACCTAATTATGAATCAGCCACAAAATTGATATTTTGAAAATTTTTTGCCTTATACTAACCCCCCAATTTTTTTTTTTTTTTTTAGGTATTCTAGTGATACAAATGTAATTAAATAAAATATGTCCCTTTTATGATCACCAGGCCGTGATTATCGAAAAGGTCCGAGAAACACGTGCTTCTTTTAAAATTTTTTGAAAGGCCCAAAACTGAGAAAATGGGGGGGGGGGGGGGGGTCACAAATTTTTATATTAGCCCTTCGGACTCCGGTGCCTCTTACACAAATTTTATTCGATTAGCACCACTTTTTTAAAAGAACTTTCCTTGAGGTAGACAATTTAAAAAATTCTCTGATTAAATAAGGAAAATTTTATTTCTCTTTATTACTGGAACCAAAAACAAATTTTGTAAGGAAAGATGATGTCTCCGCAGCGGAGACAACGGAGTGCCAAAAATTAAATTAATTCCATATCAAAATTTTGTCAAATTTTCTTCAAATTGTTATTTATTTGTATACATATACAGTGGTGGTCAAAAGTTTCCGGCCAGTTAGTTTCTTTGATTTATTTACCAAAAGATTTCAGCAAAGAAGAAGCACAATTGCTTCAAAAGTTAGGAATATGTGAATGACCTCTGGCCACGTGATCATTTTGATTGGATACTGGAGATGCTTCATGCAAAAGGATAAAATTCGAAGTTCGCGTGTGCAAAAGTTTCCGGCCACTTATCATTCTTTAGTTTTTTTCTATCGGTAAACTGTTTTTTGGTTGAGTTTATGAATGAATCAACGTGTATAACATAGTCTGAATTCAAAATTGAAAAGTTCAACAATTACTGTTTATAAATGAGTGATTAGGTTGTCGCTAAAAGGCCAATCTTCTCGAGATATTGCGGCAAAGTTATCGATCGGTTAAATCAACCGTAAACGATATTTAAAAATTATATAAAGATGGCCGTGGCCTTCAAGACTTTCAGAGGTCCGAGAGACCCCGGAAAATTACTATTCCTGTGGACAGAATTATCAGGAGAAAAAATCCGCATAAAAATTCCGCTGCAATATACTGTGATTTACGGAATGAAAATATTGCTGAAATAAGTCCGTATACCGTATCAACAAGCTGACGTGATGCATAACTTCATGGAAGAGTCGATGTTAAAATTTTTTTAGAGTTAAAAAAATACAAACGTACCCATCTGGCGTTTTCCAAAAAACACAAAGTCTAGTCAAATGAAAACTGGAAAAAAGTTCTATTTTTCCATCAATCGAATTCGAAACAATTTTGGAAGTGATAGCAGACACAACGTCCGATGTCCTAACAACAAAAGATGTGATTCGACCTATGTTATTCCTGCAATGAAGCATGGCGAGGGACACGTTATGCCGTGGGGAGTATTTTCTTCAAAAAGTGTCGGTCCGTTATTTGAAATCCACAGCCAGGTGAATGATACAATGTATAAGGATATCTTGAAAGACTATTTTCTGCCTTATTAGAGAAAAAAAAATTGGTCGCAATTATTTTTCTTAACTTGATAACGACATAAATAATGTTTTCAAACCTCCATAAGCAATTATTTTCGCACAAAAAATTTCGTTTTTGAAATGATCAGCCCAAGCGATCAACATGAATCCGATAGAAAATCTTTGAAAAGAAGTTGACAAAAGTCTACGGAACTATAAATATTCCAGCTCAGCCGAAATTTCGCCAAAATTGCAAGAAATGTGGGAAAAACGTACTATTGACGATCTTTAACCGTTGATTGTATGAATGTCACGTTGCTGCGACACAGTACTTATTACTAAAGCTAATAAAATAGTAATACGATAAAATACTAATTGTAAATGTTGTTGATCACTGTAATTTTCTTTTACAATACCACTTTTTTACAAACTTGTGGAGGTGGCCGGAAACTTTTGAGAACATGCGTTTTCCTTTATACTTAATTTTGTCAGTTAAATTTATTGATATTTACATGTTCTTCTATATGTAAGTTCCTAACTATTATGTCAATAAACTGTATGAGTATCACTTTGCGATTCCTCTTCATATGCGTGTATTTACAAATTAACTGAAATTTTTGCTGGCCGGAAACTTATGACCACCACTGTATGTATAGATATTATTTTTTCTAATCAATCTTGCACTTTTTCAAATGATTTACAATTACAAAAAGTTTCATTATATGTAGCCGTGAAAATAAATAAATAAATAAAAATAAACATCCCTTATTAACTTTACAACAAATTATTAATAATTAATTGATATGTAGAATACCTTTTAAACTTTCACGGACCAATACCGGCATATGAGTGGCATTGGCAATCTTAACCAAATTTATTCTCTTGTCACCACTTCTTTTTAAAAGAAATTCCTTTACTCCAACGTTGGCAACATGTGCTAGAAAAATTTTCTAAAAACTGTGTTTTTTAAAATATAGTAGTATGAGAAGAATATAGAAATAAAATCATACATTTAAAGCTACTGTCCGTTAAGGCGACAGTTTTTCTCAAAATTGGTCAAAAGTTGGCTTTCTTTTTTTAATATTAAATTGAAACTTCAAATAGCTTTTTCTCCACGTTCATATTTCTCACGCTTTAAAAATACTAAGGCTTTTTTTTAAATTTAAGATATGTAATAAACCTACGTTTAAAATTGTCCTTCAGGATTTTTATTACTCTTTTAAGCATATAAAAATATGTTACAATTCAACATTTTACACTGTGTGTATTACTAAAAAAGTTATATTAAATATAATATCAGATGTATATAAAAATCCGTACGAAATCTTGTGTAATATACATTTGAAAATCTTTTTTTAAAAAGTGGGCAAAAATTTTAATATTTAAAAATGTAATAGGGATTTTAAAAAAAATAATTTTTTTTAAATTTTTCAAAAATTAATTAAATATGCATTATTTTTTATTTTATTTTATTTTATTTTATTTTATTTTATTTTTATTTTTTTTCAAATTGTACGATTTCGTTAACATTAAAAAAACAATGAGCGCATCATTTGAATCATATTTTTAAAAAATAAATAAAATTGTAGAAAAGGTAAACCGTATCCTTGAGAATTAATTAAAAACTAGCTAAAAACTTTGAACAATCAAGCAACAAAAACTCCAAATTAGAAAAATCATGCAGTGATTCTGCCACGTGATAGTTCCATTAGAAAAAAACATAAGCCGTCAAGTGCGAGTATTACTCGCGCTCAGAGGGTTCTCTATAAAAAGCATATTGATTATTAGATTAATTTATAACGCGAATTTTCAGTCGGTAAATCAATTATAACACATGTAAATTTTCCATGTGGGTGAAAACAGTCCTGACCAGGATTCGAACCAGGGATGTATTGACTGAAGTCGCCAGTGCGCCTCCAACTGAGCTATGCCGGAAACGAACACTGGAGGGCTATTTCACCCAAATAACCTTAAGATCACATAATCTGGTCTGATACTATGGATCAGCTCAATATATGTAAATTTACATGTGTTATAATTGATTGACCGATTGAAAAATCATGTTATAAATTAATCTAATATGATTTGGTATGCAGGGTTTTCTGCAGTTCCATATATATTGACCTTCGATTTATTCTGTGGAGCTGATCCATAGTAACAGACCAGTTTATGTGATCGTTAAGATTATTTGGGTGAAATAGTCCTCCAGTGCAGTGTTCTCGCTGACATTTGACCAACGTTAGTAATTTGGCTAATTAAAGATAAAAAACATTCGCCAAATGAGAAAAGCATTAGCAAAATAGATCCGCCGTGTAGCACAAAAAAACTTAAATCCTTTAATGTATTCCGTTTATTTCAATATGTTCTAAAATAACCCAAGTTTTTATAACTGTGACAGCGATTGTTATTAATCTAATTTCAACTATCCGCTACAAATACAAAAAATATGTATAGATTAAATATATATGCATATGTATGAAAAACGAAAAAGAAAAATGAAAAAGCAAAAATTGAGCACTAGCAATTTGACGAATCTAATCAACTTGTTTACTCGCCAAATGACGAACTTAGTCGCAATTTGGCGCATTGGCGAGCGACAGCGAGAACACTGCTCCAGTGTTCGTGTCCGGGATGGCTCAGTTCGAAGAGCATTGGCAGCTTCAGCTAATACATCCCTGGTTCGAATAGTGGCCCGGACTTTTTTTCACCCGCATAGAAAATTTTCATGTGTTATATTAATTATTGATCCCTTGGGGACGAGCAACTGGTATATGTGCCTCTTTAAATTCTCAGATACTTTCATTATCGCTACCAGTTTCTTTTATTATTATTATTATTATAAAGTTTAACTTATTTAATGGGAGCATTTTCGCTATTTAACTACAGAAAACTTTCTGTTTTGAAAAACGGTGGTAAAAGATTAAAAATTAAACGACGTGCTCTCGTCATGAAAGAGTTGATTGTATTATTAAAAGAAAATCGTTGTAAAAGAATAATAAGACTTTGTAAAAAAAAAAAAAACTTACGGTTGGTTACAGCTGTATATACTAGAAAAATATAAATGAGTATATCATAAAAGTTCAAAGAGATATGAAACCTAAATAATATAGAAATTGCAATTCTGTTTTCTGTATAACTCCTTTTTTGAATAGAATCTTATCTATTTATAATGAACCTAATTCGGTACTCAGAATAAAAGTAGTGCACAAAAACTTCATTTGGCATTTCATAAAGCTAAATTCAGAGTAATATTATTCCTTTCTTTTTACAGTGTAACTAAACCCTTGTTCAAAATTTAACTTGGGATTATGCTAAATGTCTTGTGTTAAATGGAGGTCGCAAAATATGTTATGTTTTACAACAGTGAAGCTTTAGACTTCCTTAACCCCTTTAGGAGCAATGGGAGTGACGCCAACTTTTGAAAAATATTGGGTTGGCTCAAAAATATTGGGTAGGCTCAGAAATATTTTTGTAAAATGGTGCGACCAGTTTGCTTTACTTTGAAGGGTTGGCAGATGATGAAAAATGAGAATTTTAAGTCAAGCTATCATCTATACTAATATTATAAAGAGGAAAGATTTGATTGTTTGTTTGTTTGTTTGAATTGAATAGGCTCCGAAACTACTTGACATATTTGAAAAATTCTTTCACCGGTGGAAAGCTACACTATTTCCGGTGAACATAGACATACAATGAACATAATTTTTAATTGATTTATTCAAATGTTTTCCTTAATAATTCAAAATTTCATTATTTTTCATACAGAATCAATTAAAATTTTTCCGATAAAAAATAACCATTTTTCTTTCCCGTTGCCAAGAAAATAATTAATGTGGAATAATAATTTCTTCTTGGTAATTAATTTTCAGTTGAACAGTATCCACGTGAAAAATTAAAATAAAAATAATTCAACGGAAAATAAATATGACGTCATACATGGGGAAAAAAGTATTTCATTATATAAGACGCACGAATATCGGTTAAGAGGTTCTCTTTGAAAAATGGCGACATATAGAAGTAAAGTAAACGAGAAAGAATTAAATTATTAATAAAATATTTGATTTGGAAAAATATGACGTCATAGTTTAAATAACATAGGAATTTTGAAGTATTTGTTAAAAGAACAAGAGGCATGGATATATGTAACTAATAAAAATTGACGTCACATCTATACCAATATTTTAAGGAGGAAAGATTTGATTGTTTGTTTGAATTGAATAGGCTCAGAAAGTACTTGACGGATTTGAAAAATTCTTTCACCGTTGGAACTAAATGATTAAAACCTAAGTGATTTTGGATTGCTGTCTTCAGTTCGTACAGAAAACAATGTGACAAAAACAATGGCACAGCACTATAACACAAATAATTTGACCGCTTTTGCTAAGGAAAATCTGCCAAAATTAGTCCCAGATCAAAGATATGCTTTTGACATTATAGTCAATAGCGCGAATAACAACAAAAACAAATTTTTTTGGATGCACCAGGTAGCACTGGAAAGACTTTTATTGCAAATTTAATATTTGCTAAAATAAGACAATCAGGGAAGATAGCGATAGCAGTTGCTTCGTTAGGAATCGCTGCAACCCTTCAGAAGGATATAGAAAAACTGCTCATTCAACTTTTAAACCCCCACTAACCGTAAATCTTGAGCAACAATCGATATGTTTTATTCGCAAAAATGGACCTTTTGGACCTCAAGAAGCCTCATTGGTTATGTGGGATGAATGCACCATGAGCCATAGAGCAGATATAGAGGCCGTGGACAGAACCTTAAAAGATCTTAGAAACTCCTCTGTTCTCATGGGCGGGATTACTTTTGTATTTGCTGGAGATTTCCGACAGACTCTTTCTGTTATTAACAGAGGTACGCGAGCAGATATCATCAAAGCGTGCTTAAAATCGTCGCCCTTATGGACTTCGATTGAAAATATAAAATTACGGACAAATATGAGAGCACATTTTCATGGAATCACAGATAGTGATTTTCCACAGCAACTGCTTAAACTTGGGGAAAGAATTTTCCCCACTCCAAATTTAAGCAGAAATTGTAACATCCTTCTGGATGAGTCTCTAGGCCAAATAGTCTATAATTTTTGATTTTTAATCGATGCAGTATACCCTGACATCGAGAATTTACTCGAAAAAGACTTTCTTTGGTTGTGTTCTAGGTCAATAGTGTCACCTAGGAATGATAGTGTCAACGAAATAAGCAATCTGATCATTCAAAAAGTTCCCGGCTAAGTAAAAAATACAACTAATACCGAAGACGCAGTCCATTATCCACATGAATTTTTAAATTCACTAAACCCTTCTAGACTGCCACTACATGAATTGACGTTAAATATTGGAATTCCAATCATGCTTTTGAGAAATTTAAGCCCTCCGAACATGTGCAATGGGACGAGGCTACTTATAAAGGAATTGAAGGACAATTTAATTAGCAACCATTATCACCGGCCCAGCAGCTGGTCAACTAGCTCTTACACCGAGTATACCGATGATCCCAACTGATCTACCAATCCCATTTAAACGGCTTTAATTTCCTGCAAAAACAGATTCAGATTCAGCCAGATGGGGAGGCCTACCAATTGGTCTGATCACAACAAGCCTCACCCAGAAATGTTCATTTAAAAAAAAAAAAAATACAGAACAATTATACAGTAAATAAAAGTATGTAACAAAAAGTAATTGAGATAATGTCCTGTAAAAACATCTTTCGCGTTAACTATTAATAAGTCCCAAAGTCAAACCTTCGAATTAGTAGGGATCGATCTACGAAAAGAATGTTTTACTCATGGCCAACTGTATGTTGACCTATCGCGGGTCGGAGCTCCTGTAAATCAATTTATTTTGCTGCCACAAAATAATACACCATAAAATATCGTTTACAGGGAGCTCTGACCCAATAAATTTAATGGCTTTTGTTTTTTAGGTGTAAAACTTTTTACAAACATTATTACAAATAAATGAAAAATAATACTAATATCCGAATTTTCTTTTATAATTTTACACTTTTTTAGTAACCCCGTGCGCAAAGAAGAGAGTATGAGTATGTGTGTAAAAATTTATAACTTGAATTTTTTTTTTTTTTTTTTTTTTTTTTTTTTTTTTTTTTTAAATATCCGTGCGAAGCCGGATCGGGCTGCTATAATCTATATCCATAAAACAAAGTCGTATTAGTTACACCATTTATAACTCAAGAACGGATGGATCGATTTTTATGAAATTTTGTATGGAGGTATCTGACACCTTAGATTAACATATAGGCTACGTTTTACCCGACTACCTAAAAGGAGGCCAATGCTTTTAGTAGTTGAATTTAATGGGATGAAGTGGTAGTAAACGTTTGCGGTGTCAGTAGTGACACGGGACTGGGCAACTTGCTCTACCCGAAGCAAAGCGAGGGCAGACCGCTAGTGTTTTAATAAAACTGCAATTTTTTTAAATTATATTCTCATGCGTTTCTCCTTATAAAGACACTTATATTTATTGTAATATCATGATATCATGAACATGACTACAAATTAAATTAGTATAAAGTTGAAAGTTAAACATGGAACAAAACATTTCTGTCATGGCAAAAAGAAAAAAAAAAAATTACACGTGGCCATTGGCAAACAAAATTTTATTCTAAGAAGAAACTAATCGTTGGGGGCCACCGTAATACTTACCCATCATGGATATGTATATGAAAATAAAACATGTGAAAACTATTTATACAATGCATTGCAATTCATAAACAAAATTTAAATATTGTTAATATACATAGTAATGCTTTATTAAAGAACTGCTGATGTACCAATTTCGACAAATTATATAAAACGCCAAACTACTCAAGTAGTACCGAACTGCGTAAAAGAAACATCCTTATAACTCCAAAAATACTAAATCTATTAACTAACAATTAACTGTGTCGGATTAAGCGTCTCATTTTCAATTAAAATATACCTCTGAATTGAAATCTGAATGAAATACAGGGTCATGAAAAATCGAAGAATGTGGAAAACAAGATTACAAATATCTCGGCAACTAATAATCCGATTGACTTCGTTCTATATGCAAAATGTGTGTTATTTTATTGCCTTTTACGTCCATTCCTTAAAATAAAAAAATTCGAAAATTTTTACATATCTTCCATCAGAACGAATTTTTCGAGAGTCCGAAAAAAATAGTTCCGGATAATCGAGGTAGCTGATATTAAATAGGGTTCGTCCCATTCTTACATACTAACTACATACAAAATTTCAAGTCTCTATCTCAATTTGTTCGGGAGATAGAGCGTTTACAGACAAACAGACAGACAGACAGACAGACGGACGGCAAAATTTTTTTTCTAAAAATATGTTTTTCGGAATCTCCACTATCTAAAACGTGTAAATCCGTCAAAAAAATTTTCGATTGCAAGACTTACCCTATACTACGTATGATGGGTAAGTAAAATGAATAATAAATTAATAATGAAATAAATTACTAGAATAATGAAAATTGGGTAAGTTATGATAAACAATTATTGGGTGGGATCGGATGCCACGGGCCCATATAATTTGGCGCCGGTGGCCGGTGGGATATATTATGTCCCACCCAAGTTTAATAAAAATTTTCACTTTTAAGACTTTTCAATTTTTTTTTTTTTTTTTTTTTTTTTTTTTTTTTTACTTTTATAACTTTGGGGACAAAGAGTTGAAAGATTACTTCGCTTTATTTTGATATATATAAATTCTGGTAGGAATAGTAGGTTGGTATAAATTCTGGTAGTATATATAAATTCTGGTAGTATATATAAATTCTGGTAGTATATATAAATTCTGGTAGGAATTCAGCATTACGCAAACGCTGCATTACGCAAAAATTTCTTGCCCCTCAAAAGGTTAAAAGATCTACTTTAATCGTTGAACAAGTTTCGTTATCTCTGAAACTTGTAAAATGTAACCGAATTGACTTTCGCCCTAGGAAATAATATTTTTTCTTTTCTTTTGTTTTTAATTTCACCACACGTGAACATACACATCTCGCTTCTCAAGCAAACAAGTTTTACATTTAGAAAGTGACCTAGAAAACCTCCCACAGAGAATTCATTCTTAGATCTTCCAGAATGTGGAGCAGTTTTTTGTCACAAATGGAAAATTCTGCTGCTGGCACAAACGGGGAAAAGGGTGTAAAGGCAAAAAACTGACATATTCCATCTTCGGATGTTGATGGTCTCACTGGAGACTATAAAGTTGTCCAAACTGCAACAGTGCTTCCGTTTTCGTTTGTCCGAATGTAAACGAGAATAAGTACCGAAGGAGGAAGCTCTTCGCATTTGTCGAGCCAGACACACAAATGATGGGTGTACATACATTTAAATTATAGCACTCTCGTTTTTCCGCATGTGTTTAAGGAACACGAAATCCTTTTTATGTAAAGCTTGTGTGTAATTATATTTTGATCACTATCACGAAACAGCTGTTGACCCCGCTAGTTTTGATTTAATGAATCAAGCGAAAGTCTCTTAAGGGATGATGGGTGATTAGATTAAGAATGCTTCATTTTCCATTTTAAATATTTATGAACTGCACTTATTTATTATATGCAGTCGAATTTGGTTTGAGGGAAAACAAGACTGTGACATAGCGGCCACTCATTTTAACTTTACTCTAAAATTTTATAGTCATTTATTATATCTAACTAAGTTTCACCCAAATGTTTACATATACTTTAATTCATGTGTTTGATAAAATTGTGCAAAAATATTTAAGTGAACTATCACATTATTAGCTAAGCGTAAAACCATCATAACGAAAAATGTCTAACCCGGGAGTCGAACCCGGAACCCTTGGATTAGCGCTCACAATATATGTGAGTGAGAGATGACAAGCAGGGCATTGTTCTCGTAGCTTGAATGGGAGAGTACTTGAAACGTTATTTAAAATTTTCAATTGCTTAATATTTATTAGGGGGCGATTTTAAATTGGTTATTTATATTTTGAAAATAATTAACTGTTTAAAAAAGATTATGTCCTGTAGTGCATATGTTAATTTCTCACTGCATGTAGCTTTTTTTACTCTTGTGTAGAAAGATCGAATTATTTATTTCGATTCGAAACGATCGTCACAATTTTTAAATTTGTATCGTGTTGTTTAATGGTTTCTTTTAAAGCATGTACCAACAATCTATGATTATCTCGAGTTCTCGTATATTATAGTGACCTTGTACTGGTTAAAATCAATAATTTACACATTTGATATGAGATAAAAAATATTAATATATCTAAATACGTATATTTATATTTGTATCTGTATTCTAAAACACATTGAAGATCTTAATCTCTTTGCGGCAATATAATAGACCGAGAGGCGGCAACGCAGATAATCATCTCATCGAGTTCGCCGCTGAAATTCCAGATTTAGTTAAAACTCAATTCGCATATTAAAACGCACCCGATCTGACAAGTCATCTTGGTGGAAAACACATGAAAACCCTATTTTAGCGGTTGACTCGTAGGTTTACCATTGTGTGTTCCTTCTTCCAGTCCTCCATGCTTTCATACTTGTGGGTACAAGAAAACACATTGGTAAACCTACGAGGCAACCGCTAAAATCGAGTTTTCAGGTGTTTTGCACCAAAAGATGACTTGGCATACCAATTACATTTTAATATGCAAATCAAATTTTAACTAATTCTGGAATTTCAGCCATGAGCTCGATGAGGTGATTGTCTGTGCTGCCGCCTCCCAAGCTATAAGAAAAGGAAACTCAAATAGACTCCATGTCTTGGGTCTCACTTTCGCTCGATTAGACCCTGCTTGATTTACAACTTATTTTGTATTTTTAAAGGCTATATCTGTCTTGCAGGTACCTCACGTTCACAAACTACACGACTTGCGTCATCTGGCTGGCGTTCTTACCGCTGTTCGTCCTCAGCACCAGTAACACCATCCGAGCGATGACTCTCAGCTCGCTGCTCAGCCTGAGCGGAGCCGTGCAGCTAGCGTGCCTATTCGTGCCCAAGGTGCACATCGCGCTCTTCAAGCCCGAGAAAAATACCAAAGAGATGGTCATGTGCCACCACAACAGAAATGCTTCGTGCCTGGCGCTGCCAGTCGCAAGCCAGGGAACACCTTCCATATTGCTCAACGGAGGTAAGTCATTGGTCGCAGCTTGCAATAGGGTGATTCCGTTCAAAATGAGCAATAGGTTTTATTGAAAATCATCATCTAAGTAGATCATATTCATTTACGAGTACGTAAAGCCATAAATTTCAAACTTGTTTATTTCAATATAAACATTTGCATTAAATATTGATACAAAATCGAAGTTTTGTGGACATGCTTGAAATTTCAAGTTTGATTATTAATCTTAGGAATGGAAAGCCTATTAAAAATCTTTTACAGTTAAGAATGAACAATAAGTAACAGATTAGCGTAATTTAATAATTTTGTTTTTATTCTGTAATTTAAAAATATATAAATAATAAAAAATTTTGTGGGTAAAAGGAAATATTTCAATTACTTACGTCTTAACATAAAGGACACCTCTTATGGCTTTAAAATTACTTGACGTTATAGCTAATGGCATATATTTTATGCATCTAAATTTTTATTCTTGACTTTTTGTTCCTTAATAAGAAAAAAACAAAAACAGTAAAAACTGTCGATGAAAAAATCCAATATTTCAATCGCTTTGTTTGGACATGAAGAAAAGCTTTCAAAACCTCTAAATTCTTTGATATTATAAATGAAAGTGTATATTTTAAATATATAAATTTTTATTCTTGCATTCTGCTTATTTTTGTTTCAAGGATATTTTAAATTTGAGTAATAAAGATTCACTTGAACAAATAATTAAATATTAATTCTGAGATTAAATAGCAAATGCAGATGGCAACTTATCTTTTTTCAGCTAGAAATCCTGCAATATTTTATGAAACGCACGTGATTTCAAAGAGGGATAGTCCATAGAATGTAACGAATCTTACTTTTATTTAACCCATTTTTGTTATGTTGGGAATCAAAAGGCAATCTTGAATTTTTTTTTTTTTTTTTTTTTTTTTTTTTTTTTTTTTTTGGTATATCATGGACCTATTGATCCTTATGACTGTGCAATACTGTTAATGTTGGACTTTTCCTTTTTTTATTTTTTGAGGATACATAAGGGGGGAAATTATGATTTTGTAATTTTTTTTAAAGTTTCTATGTTTTTTCTTAAGATGAAGGAAATAAATTACAACTTTCAAACTTGGAGAATTTGATCTTCATATGTGTAATAGTACATCAGGCATTAATGTCATATATGTTTTTAATTCTTTTGATTTTTATAATGTTTCTAATTTTTAAAAAATTTACAAATTTTCAATATTTACAACCAATTTAAGATTAATTATGGCATTACCAGATTATTATTAATCAATAAATATAAAGATAGATTTTCAGAGATTACAACATTATAAAAAAAATTCATTTTAGCTTAATAAGTTTTCAAGATAGGGAATTTCAAATTTGCAACTTTCGACGATTGCACGCAGGCCATTCTATATCACAAGTTTTTTAAATATCCAAAATAGCTAAAATAATTTATTTTTCGTAGAGATATTTTGCAGAGCTATATTTGAATATAAAATGAATATGTGTATCAAATTTTATTAAAATTGGCGCCTGCTGCCAAAAAAGGAAGTTAAGCAAGTGGATGTGGAATGGTTGTCAGTCGATAGCGCGATTTTGTACTTGAGGCTACTATACTACTCACTCACTTTCCAAATTCCTCTCGGGATAGTCAAGTCTACAGGCGTTCGATAAAATTTTGCATTTAAAAAATATCTCTTCAGGAAATTAATATTTTTAACTTCTTCTTTCGGTGTTCTCTTCTTAAAAGATGTCACTTTGTTTCTTTGTTTTTCAAATATTTACAAAATTTAAGCTTAATTTAATATTTTATGCGTTAAAAACTGACGAACTGGAAGTAAAACTTTAACATTTCATATAAAATTAAGCACAATTTTTGAAATATTTTAAAAACGAAGAAACAAAGTGACATTTTTTAAGAAGAGAACACCGAAAGAAGAAGTCAAAAATATTAATTTCCTTAAGAGACATTTTAAATATAAGAATGCTTCAATCGCACATAGACTTTACATTAAGAAAGGGAATTCGAATAGTGAGTGACCAGCAGCCTTAAGAACTCACTTGACCCGTACATTTTAGGACAACCTTTAAATGCTATTGGGTACCCTGTATATGTTATATCAGTGTTGAATTTAGGAAGTGGATCGGGATAGATATCCCCCCGAAGCAATGCGATGCCCCCTCCCCTTTGAAGATTTGGGATTTTGAGTTTTCAATTGGTAAAAAGTGCAACCCCCCCCCCCGCCCCGCAGCCACAGAAATCCCCCACCCCCCCAGAGAAAGTGACTGAATTATTCAACATTGTGTTATAAACGTGTTAATGAATATGTACTTTATAAAATATTTTAAATTAAACTAACTAAATATAGTAACGAGTATTTTTCCAAGCTTCTTATTGTTTTTCTGTCATTCTTTTTGTCTATCTACTTCGGGATTTAAGTTTTTAATACAAATACTTTGAGAACTCACGAAGGTTTTTATTTTTGGTGCAAACAATATGGTCTCACAGTGATTTTTCTTTTACGTTTTTATTTCGCTTCGAAAACAACGGGACAAGGAAATTTTTTAAAGCCACAATCTCTACAGCTCTTCTAGAAATGAATAGGGTGTACTCCCACCTTCTCCGCGTCGTTTGTAAGAGCTCTGTTTATCGTTATATTATATCAAGTAATATCCCTCTTTGCCTTTTTCATTTCCTGTTACTGTTTTTGGAGTTCCACAACGGCTTCACTTCATTTTTTTTTTTTTTTTTTTCACATTTGTTACTGTAGGGGAACAAATTAGCACAAAGAATTTTTTACCGCATAGCAACTAGAGCCGATATTCAGTTTCGATGAGGATTTTCAAAAGTTTGATACAATTACCTGCACTTAAATCACTAAATCAATCAATTAATCAAATGCGAAATAAATGTTTAAAAGAAAAAATGTACATATAATGATATAAAAAAAAACCTCATAAAAGTATATTAAAAGGTGAAAATATCTCACAATCAGTGTTGTCCCGGAACAGTAAGATATCTCCTCCCTCGAAATATTTGCGATTTTGTATTTTCAATGCTCAAAAAGTGCAATGTTGCAATGTCCCCCCCGCCCCCCAGAGAAAAGTATCTAAATTCAACACTGCTAAGAATGATAATAAAATTTAATAATTAAAGGTGACAAATTCACTGGAGTTTTAGACTTATTATTATTTTTTTTAAATAAATGTTTCCATTCTTCCAAGTTTACTATGCTTTCAAATCTATGTTGCATTTGTTATAGGGATCTGTTTCATAGACTTATGGTGATTTATACATCCTTTTTAATTTGGATAAATTCCTATACTATTTATACATTCACAATATTTGTTGATAATTTGTAATGGTCTATAATGGTTTTAAATATCTATAATATATATGTAAATCAAAATAGCGGCGCTGTATCAGTGTAATGATGCCAAAAAAATTGCATGCAAAAAAAAACAATTTTCACCGGATCGCTTCCAAATTTTAATGACGTATTCTCGGTATTTTTTTTTTCTAGAGACGTACATTAGATTATTATGATCGATCAAATACAGATATATATATTTTTAAATGTACGAAGTCTAAATTTTATTACGAAAAATTTACAAAAATATCAACCCCTCCCCCCCTTTATTTTTATTTATTTATTTTTGTTTTTGCATATTTGCCATTTTAAATGTATGTGTATTTTTTTTATTGATTCCGTGTACTTCTCTAACACAAATGATGTAAGTTAACAGAAAAAAAATATTTTTATTTCCGATTTATATGGTAAACACTTGTTCTACAAATCGCTGAAGGCTTCGTTTTTGGCATCATCATGTTGCTACAGCCAAAGCGTCGTCATTTTGATTTTTAATTTAAAATACGTGTTTATATTTTTTTAATGACGTTAATGACCGATATGTGAATAGCATTGTTGTATTCCTTATGTTATTCATGCTTGAGCATGAATTAAATAACATTTTTTTTTAAAGCCAACGTTTGACATTAAAAGACATTCTAGTACAAACAGACTGATAGTTTATCTAAGAAAAATTGCCTTTTAATCTTATTGGGTGGCCGAGGCTGCACTCCTTTCCTAGTCTGCCTTGCTTCTACATATTGTTTTTGTGTTAAACGTAAATATTTCATTATGCCTAGTAAAAATTTAATTTAACTACAAGGAAGGTTTCTATACTGGGCATAATCAGAATTTTTTGAAAAAAAAAAAAAAATGCTAATTAAACTACTCATGTATGTAATAAAAAAATCAGTTAAAATTAGCGGCGGAATTATAGTAAAAAACCTGTAAAAAATAAATAAAATACTTTCCAATATTTGGCAAGAAAAGACGAAAGTGTCACGCGGTTTGGCGAGCAGCACTTATCCCCGCCAAAAGCAAACGATATTAATGCAACTAAAAACTTTTGGATATTTAGAATGACTGTAAATGATATTTAATGAATTTAAACATAAACAATGAGGGAGTTTAATACATTATATACAAATATATATATATTGTATTGCATATATGTATTATTTGTAGCTGTAGTTTTTTAATTTACCTCTGTAAAAAATATTTTCACATATAAAAAATTCTTATTCAGAAAAATTATTTTCATACATTTAAGCATATTCAAAAATAAAAGGCAGATGTTTCCATAGCAACAAAATCGAATTGACAATGCTCAACTGGACTTTGAACTTGAAACAATTTTAATTAATTTAAATTTGAATTTCGTTTTAAATCTCAAATTTTAATGGTTAAATTTGAATGTAAATACATATAAATATCGATATAATGAAATTATACTTAAAACAAACTAAAACTGACAAAACCAAAGATATTTAATTTATCTAAACAAGTTGAACATGAAACTTTTTTCCTTTAAAATGTATTTGACATAAAAATGTATTTTTTGAAATTGCATTCCATCGCCAACCGATGATAAATCGACAAATAACAAAATTTTTATTATTTTTTTACGGACAGGGCACGGATGTTCCGCCGAAATTTTTTTTATAAACGTATATATATCCTCATGAGAACAATATTCTGTAATTTTTTCAGATTTTTCGGAGCATGCCAGTATGGAGACCTTCCTTGTGAGAGGGAAATTTTCCAGAGTTAATGGTAAACGATTTATTTTTTTTTTCACGTTCTATACTCAAAAAATTCTCCCTCTCTCTCTAGTAAATGTATATATTATATATAGTTTTTTTTTTCATGTGAAAAAATAAATGCTTTACAATCGTTAAAACATGTATTTTTTTCTCTTCCTAATCCATGTGATTATATGCATTGTTATTCATCTTTCAGGCTGCAAAGATAATTATCGTAACAGCACTTGTTCCTCGGCTTCTCCTTCATCCGTAAGAAATTCCAACATTTCAGCAAATCCAACAACTAAGCACAACTCTGATCACGATATATGTTACACACAGTCTCCGGAGTCTCGGAAATATGTCCCTAAAAATAGTTGCCAGAACATGAATCTGTCTCCGAGTTCTTCATCGACTAACTGCGATCATCAAAACTTCCGTGATTCGGATCAACATATGACTTTATGAAACATTCCCAGCATTATACTCATATGCGACGAGCCAAAAAGTTCAAATTGTGATTTTAATGGATCTATCTTAAGTTCTGAAGCTTGAGATGCCTATATGTATTGTCTTGACACTGTGGCAAGGCGTCTTAAGTTATTCATTGTTAATTGGACTTTCGTGTAAAAATGTCTTGTCGTGTATTTCAAAGGCACTCAACATGAGAAACCTTGTCAGAAGAAATCAAATCGCCAAAGAGAAAACGTGACCAGAAAAGAAATGGAAACTGGATCATTATGATGGCATATTTGACGATATTTACTGCAGGATAAGTTGATCGATAATTATGTATGTTAATATTTCAAACATCAATCTTCTTTAATGTGCATTTTCCCTTAGCCCTTTCCGGCACGGACAAAATCTGTACTAAAATGAGAAATTACTTACTGACACCGGAATTCACAAAAGAATTTTTTAAATATTTTGAATTCGTTAATTTAAGCTTTTATTGCAAAAGCAAAATTTTACTAAAATATTACTGGTGCCGTTTGTAAGTTTGGAATTAAAATTAGGTATCCCAGACCTGGCACAGTGTGCCGGAAAGGGTTAACAGAGAGTTTAAGTTATGTTTGTATTCATCTTTCTGAGCATCCTAAATATTAAAGACACTTTCACTTCTAGTCTCAAAACCAGTGAACACATATTACCCTGTAAAAAATCCTAAAGTGACATTTCCTTGTGCGACCGCCTATTAAGCAAACACCTCCTTGAATGATCATTTTTTGATGAAACGAAATTTATTCCCAATATTAATTTTACCTCCATTCAGAGATCATCCTAGTTGAACTCCCTTCATAAGCGACCAATATTCTTGAGGAAAATAGAAAAAAATGCCGTTTTTTCTTGGTAGCTTGAAATTTTTATAAGAAAAATAATTCCGGAGAGTGCATTATTGATTAAACTTCTGAACTAATTTTAGATTTTTTTAATTATTATTCCGATAATTTTTAAGTGTTTAAATTTCTTTATGCCTTTTTTAGGCAATGAATTATCTCTGACGAGGAATTCAGAATGGCGTCAATAAGTTTCCCTGCCGTATTCTGTCAGATAACCCTAAAAAAAAAAAAAAAAAAAAAAAAAAAAAAAAGTTTTGTCCTCCCCCCTTAAAATAATAATAATAATAATAATAATGCATTTATTTTACTGAACTTTGAAAGGACTTTGAAATAAAAGTCGTCAAAAATAAAACCGTGAAATCAAAGTAAACGTCAATGCATTCATTTTTTTTAATTCTGCAGTAATTAACTTATATGTAATTAACTTTTATTTTAATACTTAAACTTTTTTTTCCTAATGGGGGAATTTTTTGTAACATTTTTACATCTTTTCAACAATTAAAATCTAGATTTAAAAATGACCTCCATTATGAGACCACTTCTCGGAGCGACCAATTTTTATAGGAACGAAACGTGATCGTTTTAGGGAAATTTTACTGAATTTCACAATTCTTAATCTACAAAAATGTACTACTATCAGAAACAAAAACACAATAATTTCTTCCAAATCACCGAACATCCCGAAAAGCATTCCTTTACTTTTAAAAGCCTCAAAAAATATTTATTTTCGAAATTTATAAAGAATTTATAATAAAAATATTTTTTTATTAGCTGCCTAACCTTTTCGGTAACATTTTTAAGTATCTTTTACAGTGCAATAATCAGTTTTCTCAAATCGTAAATATGCACAAATAATTTAATATTGTATGCACAAATTCAATTATGCAGTTGAGAATGTTTGCTTGAGAACTGATAGAATTCGAAAAACCGATTTTTGGTGTACAGAGAACCAATTAATGAATTGTAAATAAAAGCTACTACAAGACGTTTCCAAAAATTACGGACAACTAAAGAACATTAATTTTTGCAAATTCTTTTGTAAATTTCGAAAATGAATAGTTTTCTGGGGTTTCTAAAAATAAAGAAACACTTTTCGGAATCTTTGATGACTCGGAACAGGCTATTACGTTCGTGATTATTGTACATTTTCGTAAGATTAAGAAGTATATGTCATTTGTTAGTGTACGCATAATTAATCTAATTGAGAGTGAAGAATTAACACAAATATTGAACTATAGTTTTATGATTTCTATATTTTGTAAGTGAATATCTAAACGCAAATCCAGATTTATTTTCATTTCACAAAAATCGATAAAATTCTTTAAAAAAAAAAATAAATAAATAAAGGAAGAAATGGTAAGGTTTAATTAATGAATTGTAAGATGAATAGCTGCTACGATGTGCCCCAGGATTAAAATAACCTCCAAAAATGATGATATAAAGTCTTCTCATCATACTTCTATATATAAATGATAACCACAGTAAGATACTAATAACTGTACAAGTCTATGGAGATGGTAATATGTACTCAACATTAAAATAACAAATAAAGCCTTTATGCAAAAATGTTTAAAGAATGAAAACCAATGATTTTTATAATCGTTGTTATAAATGCACAAATAATGTATGAAAAGGTAGCAAAAAGCTATTTCGAATCTACTATCGAGATTCTTTATCAGTGCAAAACTCAGCGAGCTAGACAAGGCAAAACTGAGCTAATGTATCACCATCTTTTTTTTATTTTTTCGTTGGTGTGAAAATAAGATTACAAGAGTAACTTTTCCAACATCTTAAAAAGATTTAAAAAAAAATAAACGATTATATACTTTGTAAATTACGTTTCATTGAACAAAGTAACGTAAGTTATAATAAATGTTTTCCCAACTTACATATGGGAATATCACAAAATGCGAAAATTGCAGTGTGCACAGTAAAATTCCTGTTAAATGTATAGGATGCATTTTTTTTTTTTTTTTTTTTAATTCTAATAAAAAGCATTTTTAGAAATATTTTCAAGAGACATTACATTTCTAATAACACAAATAATGTAATTAAAAGACTTAACATTTCAGATTATTATTTTCTTGCCATGTTCCACTATGTTTTGTGCAAAGTAAAAGGCCTTCTGCGATACGTACAATTATCTTTTTAGGTAGATTTCGTATGAAATACTACCTACTGCGGTCGCTCCCATGTTGGACTTTCTGAAAAATTTTTGCAGATCTGCGCCGATCATGACCTGTAGACCTTAAAACTATCATCAGTAAAAAAGTTTATATATATGAATATCACTTTTTCTATATAACTTTTTTATGGACACGATAACTTCTTTAATTTTGCTCCAATCTTTTCCAAACTGATACATAAAATCAAAGGGTATAAAATCTCGGCTAAGTTCGTTAATGGGCAAAATTGGACAAAGAGGGTGGAAATAGGGAAGGTTTTTGTGAAAATCGAAAAAACGCCATAACTTCTTAATTAAAATAGATATAGAATCGGTTTAAAGTTTATATTACTTCTAAGAAATGGGCCAAAAATTTACGCATAACAGATTTTTTGATAAAGTTAAAAATGGGCTCAGGGGGCGAAAAAAACAGGGTTTTTGGAAGAAAAAAATTCATAACTTCGTCAATTCTCAAGATATCAAATCAAACTAAATTGTTTACAAATGTTTTTAAAATTATCTATAATTTTTGTTTTTACAAGTTTTTGATAGGACTATTTCTTACCTATTAAAAAAAAATAAAAACGAAAACAAAAAGGGGGGTGAAAAAAGACAAAAATCCACAACTTCGACAATTCTAATTAAATTTATTTTACATCTTCTCCATAATGTCTACAACTTTTATATTGACAAGTTTTTCTTTGGACCAATTGTTATCGCAAAAATAAATTAAACAATAATAGGAGCTGGAGAAAAAAACCTCAAATCCAAACAGCTTATATTCTAATTCATTTTTAGATTCATTTTTCATTTTAAACGCATCCAAATTGCAGATCCTCTTATTTAGGAACTATATAATGTGACGCATTGGCCAGTTTTTTGATAAAGACAGGATATATTTTTAAAAAAGGCTGCCAAAAAGGGTGTGTTGATCAGAATTTCCCGAAGTGATCATGATTTAAAATTTGAAGAAGTATTCAAATAACAAATTGCGTTTTTTCTGACCCGTTTTTAAATCCATTTTTGATCTCAAACGCATCCAATTTGCAGATCCTCTTATTTAAAAACTATATAATGTGACGCATTGGCCAGTTTTTGATAAAGACAGAATATAATTTAAAAAAGGCTTTTATTAGGGTATTTTGAACAGAATTTTCCGAAATGATCATGATTGAAAATTTGAAGAAGTATTCAAATAACAAATTGCGTTTTTTCTGACTCATTTTTAAATTCAGTTTTGCTCTCAAACGCATCCAATTGACAGGTTCTCTTATTTAAAAACTGTATAATAGTCTTTTATTTATTTATTTATTTATTTATTTATTTATTTATTTATTTTTTAAGGCTTAATATGTTTTTAAAAAAGCTGTCAAAGTGAACACTTCGCACAAAATTTACCGAAGCGATCATGATTAAAGAATTGAGGATGTATCCAAATAACAAATTCATTATTTTATGACTCATTTTTAAATTTAATTTTGCTATCAAACGCATTCAATTGACAGTTTTTTGTTATTTAGGAACTGTATAATGTACTATATTGGTAGATCTTTTAATAAAGTCAGACTATATTTCAAAATTTGTTGTCAAAATGGGCATTAGAGCCGAATTTCGCTTAAGATGATTCTGATAAAACCAGTTCTTACAGAAAAATGAAATTAAAAATTTTTCAAAAGCGGCCAAATAAAGTTTTTAAACTGAGTATATCTCTAATCATATTTTATTTTTTGCTGCTGAAATGAGCACTCTTTGAAATCTACTTCCGCGTATAGGCCAAGCCGACAGGGATTTTTTCGTTTCTTTTATTTCTAATTAATATTTATACTTTATGAAACACGCATATGAGATGGGTAACAAATTCTGTCTTTTACAAATAATTTTTCATAGTTGAAAATATGATTGTCAATTTTCTTGGTCTGTTAAATTTAATTCTTTACCGTCAGGTATAAATATGGTGCTGTAGAGTAATTATTTTTATTTCAGACATAGTTCAAATCAGAAGTACTAAAATCATAGCTACCAGCATTATCTTTTAGATATTTCTTTGAAAATAATGTGTTTAAAGTCTTTGTAAAAATTCAGTAGACTTTTATTATGTGGTTTTCCTGGCCTCCATAAATTAACAAATAAAACTGAGCATTACATTGAATTTGAGCTGCTATATAGAAAACATTCCTTTAACACGTTAAATGTCATGTCAGTCATCGATGACTGACACTGAACTTTGCATTTAGACCACGTTCGTCACCGATGAATAACAGTCTAAAATATCATATAAGACTAAAGAATTTATTTGTTTTAAGTAATTGCTGAAATTTTATTTAAAATGTACTTACTTTTTATTACAGGATTATACTTTCTTAATAATTACTTCAAACAGCATAGTTTTTTAGTTTTATATTTTACACTGTCTGTCACCGGCAGTGGTGTAGTCGTAAATAAATCTGAAGGTATAAGCTGAAAGCAGAGGGTATAGGCTCAAGATAGAGTGAATATCCTAGAGTGTACATACTATAGCTTTCTTAAGAAACCGAAGGTATACGGTGTTCCTTTAAAAAATCCAGAGGGTATACGGCGTATACTCTCCACTACACGCCTAGTCAGTTTCAGCTTCAGCTAGGTGGGGAGGCCTACCAAATGGCTTAAGGCCCCACCTATACACGCCTAGTCACCGGATACTTATGCGACCTAAATGAAAAGTTCAATGTCATTTACCGTGACATTCAACGTGTTAAAAGAAATTAAAATCTTAATCTCCCCTCCCCCCCCCCCCCAAAAAAAAAGTGAAATTTTTTTTTAAAATGAAATTGTCATTATCCTGGCATGCCAAGAAATTACAAATATTTACATTAAAATTTACGTATTATTTAAGCTCTTCAAAATTCAACAATTTTACATGAAAAATCCTTTATTCTCCAATAGAAAATAAATTTATTTTGAATTGTTTTCAGTGGATAATTTAAATATCTCAAATAATCGAAATCTCACATTTTGTGATATTCACCCATATAAATTTATGTTTGGCAATTTTTCAGATCTCTACTATACATTTTAATGCAAGCGGAAGCAATCGTAAACTGATTCCGATGCATACACAAAAGATGGCATTTAATAAGTCTCAAAAAGTGCCTCTAATCGCGGTTCAATAGTGTAGTATAAATTTCGTGTAGTTCTGATTGTGAATCTGAATATATTTTAAAATCCCTTCATCATCTTAGAAACTCAATATAGATTATTTTCTAAAAGTTAAGTTACCTGAGTTATAGTAATTTTACATCATTTTTTTTTCACCAATAACAACTGAAATAAAAATTAAGGATGTATTCGAGAACATATTTTCCTACCCTCATCATCTCGAAATTTTCAGATACATTTTCAGACTCACTTTTTAAAATTAAAAACCTGAAACTTACTGAGATGATTTTCGAAGGAATGTATAAGAGGCCGCGGGATTTCATTTTTCGCTCAATTAATTAGAATTTGATTTATAAATAATTATTTTCTCAGTATGACCATTTTTTTTCGTTCCCAGATCTCTCACTTCAGAACATTCGATTCAAAATACCAACTTTGACAGCATTTTGTTGCAATATTTTCTGCATTTATCGAAAAAATGAGAAGCACGGCATATTATGTAGTTTCTAAATAAGATAATTTGCCAGTTTCATGCGTTTGAGAGAAAAAATGAATTTTAAAATAAATCAGAAAATAAGCAGTTTGGATTGGAATACACCCTTAAATGTTTTTTCCTAGCAACACTTTAAATATCTATAAATATCTTTATAAATTTATTTATAATATTAAAGTAAGAATATATGCAGTATGATATATTTGCCTTTTTTATTCCAAGATAACCGAAATATGCACATTTTTTTAAATTTATATAAAATAATAAACAATTTTATTTTTTATTTAGTTATTTTTTTAATAACAAGAAGTTAAGTTTATTATTTCTTTTGATTATATACGCTTTTATCGATGTAGGAATTTCTTTGAAAACCGTTGTAAAAACATTTGAAACATTTGTTTAAAATAATTAAACAGTAAAAATATAATTAAGGATTTTTCTTCACCTCTTACCCGAAGACATTTTTTATTTCTATTTTTTGTGTTTCTGTATTAAAGAATATCCTAAACAGGGAACACCGGTGGAGTACGCTGATGAAAATAATAATAATAATAATAATAATAATAAATTGTTTCAATTCTTCAATTGGAAAAAAGGTCAATTGAGACTTACTTTTGGAATCTTAATATATATAATAATCACTATAAGTTAAATTTAGAAAAAAAATTATGCTCTAACAAATTTAAAAAAAATGTAAAAACAAAAACTTACAGAGGGAATTTTTGCATTTAAGAGTTTTCAGCGTTGGCCGGCATTAAAAATGAATCTCGGTTTTTTTTAAACTGGAAAACACAGAAAATTCATAACATTCAAAGTAGAATAATTCGAATGTTTTAAGTCGTACATTTATCTATATTTTTAGAACTTTTATAAAAAAGAATATAACTTAAAACCCAGGGGTTGCATATAACATTAATTTTGCACCTTTTACAAAAATAGCTTTATTGGTCCAACATAAGGAACTTTAAATTTTAAGATTTGGAATTGGAAATATATCTCTAAAGCAAACGACTTAGGAATTAACTATTGGACAGCAGAATGAGGGGGCCCTCTATATAATCACAAATTAAAAAAAAAAAAAAAAAAAAAAAAAAAATACAAACTATAAAATAATATCAAAAATAACTAATTAACCGAAGTAGACAAACAGCCTTTGACTTTATTCCGAAAAACAAAGTATACATATGAACCTAAGTACAGAAACAGTATCCCAAAAGCCTGTTAATCTTTTTTTTTTTTTTTTTTTTTTTTTTGGTAACACGATCTTAAGAGACCGCTTACAAGTAGTGACTTTTTTTGTGGATGTAGTATCAGAGTTAACCCTCTCATGAATAACTTACTTTTCATCATTTCTCATTATTCATAAGAATTTTTTTTTTTTTTTTTTTTTTTTTTTTTTTTTTTTTGTGATAAATGAGAACCTATTATAAAATTATTTTATTGTGTTACATGCTAGCTATCTGTCTGCAAATCAGATCTCCATAAATAAATGCCAATTTTTTTTTATTATTATTATTTATCTGTCCTTATATGAGGCTCGTAAGATTGAGAGGGTTAAGGTTTAAATAAGTTAAGGGGGCTCAGGGCTTGATCGATACGGAAAAACATGTAAACAGAGCTCTCGCTTCGAGTACATATAAAAACAGAAGTATTCAATGTAATTAATTTAAACTTTCTGATATTTTAAAGGTATATTTGTAGTCTTATAAAATTATAAAATGAAGTACTTCAATATAATATAATAAAAAATATAGCAAAATTAATGTAACACAATTTTCGAAAAAAAAATATGTGTTATATCACCAAGATATCTTAACATTGAATTGACATAAGAACCTAATTTTTGCTTTAAAATGATCCGGAAACTTTACTCTATAGAATGAATTAAAGATATAACTATTACTCAAAAACAACATTACTAAAAAAAAAACACTCAAATTTGAAAAAATCCTAAAAAATACAACTTTTTTTTCATTAAAAATACTCAAAATATTAAACTATCTAAACTATATTAATTCATTCTCTAGATAATGATGTGATATGCATGCAAAAAGAAAAAAAAATGTAAGCCATTCCATCAAATAGTTTTTTTTTATCTTGGTGTTAGTCGTCAAAAATCAAGTTTTGTGAAAACGCGACTTAAAGTTGAAATTATATGGGCGCGGCTTTGAAAGTGTTGATACATAAATGCTTATAACTCCGTTAAAAATGCCAATATTTTTAAGCGGCTTTTTGCATAGAGTTAAGAATTAGTTGAATAATAAAACTAGAACATAAAAAAATCGATTTTTTGAAAAGTTTTCAAGCCCTGAGCCCCCTTAATACTAGATCTCTACTTAAATTTTATTGTTTATATTATATATGATATATATATATATTTATATATAAAACAGGTGCGTATACAAATTCATGTATAGATTTTCTTCCATTATTGCAAACGAGATATTCAACAGCTTTGTCTCACTTGTAAATAACTTGTCTAACCGATATTTTTGAAATTTGTTTTAATATATTGAGTAGTATTCTAGTCTTGTAAAAAATGAATGTCTATCAAATATTTTAAATTGTTAATATTTATTTCTTCTTTTCTTTTCAAGATGTATAAGATTTGCTTTCTTCAATAAAGTTCTACACAATTAACAATAGTGTTTTTTTTTGTGTGTGTGCGCGTGTGTTTCAAAATGGTTACTTGGTGTAACTCGTCATTGGGGGCCACCGTAATACTTACCCATCTTGGATATGCACATAATAAAAAATGAAAATAAAGCATGCGAAAACTATGAAATGCATCGCAACTCCAAAAGAAATTTAAACTCATATTTAAATATTTTTAATACACAGTAATAATGCTCTATTACGGAATTGCGAGGACTATTTGATTTTTAGAGATAATTTTTTGATTATATTAACGAACAATTTACTGCCATTAAGCATCTCATTTACAATAAAATATAACTTTGAATTGAAATTTGAATGAAATACCGGGTCATATGAAAAATTGGAGAATGTGGAAGATACGATTACAAATATCTCGGCAACTAATTATCCGATCGACTTCATTCTTTATGCAAAATTTATCTAATAAAAATATTACCTTTTACATCCACCTCCTTAAAATAAAAAAATTCGAAAATGTTTATGTACCTTTCATCAGAACTAATATTTCGAGAGCAAGAAAGAAAAAAAAAGTAGATCTGGATAATTGAGGTTATTGATATTCAATAGGCTTCTTCCCATTCCTACGTACTAAGTACATAACAAATTTCCATTTTATCGCAATTTGTCCAAGAAATAGAGCGTTTACAGACAGACAGACGGCAATATATTTTTTTTCTTCTAAAAATGTGTTTTACAGAATCTCCAGTGTCGGAAACGTGTAAATCCGTCAAGAATTTTTTTTAGATTTTCAAAACGATTGCAAAACTTGCCCTGTATTAGGTAAGGGTATAAGTAATAATATTTCTTCAATGCATATTGGGTTATCTGGAAACATTTTCTTTAACGGAATATTGGAAGAACAATGAAAAAAACAACCTATGTCGTCAAAATCTAACCAAGTTTGAAGTTTGGTGAAAATCTGTCCCCCCCCCCCCAATATCTTTTCTTAATTTTTTTTTTTTTTTTTTTTTTTTGCATTAATCCAGAGAATGTCCAAAATTTCTTTAAAAAAAGGTGGAATTCCTCTTATAGGAGGAACTCTTTCATGCCTGGTTCTAACTGAATCCGAAGCTTGATGAAAATCTGTACGTTAGTCTTCATGATAAGAACTATTGCGGAAATCTTAAATTCTGGGTAACAGCGCAAACTGTTGAGCAATTTACTCTTAAAATTAAGCAGAACTAATTCATATCATGGACTAACTAAGCCTGAAATTTGGTCAAATTAGAGTATTAGTTCTTGAGATAGAATTATTGCGATATTTCTGATTAATTACACATAGCAGCGCCACCTATTGGGAGATTTACATCAGAAAGCAATTTACTCCATATTATATCATGGACTAACAGAATCTCAAGTTTTATGAAAACCCTTACATTATTTCTTGAGATAAAACTATTGCGGAAATCATGAAAAAGGCAGCATAGCAACGCCACTTGTAGGGCGATTTACACTAAAAGATAATCAGCACCAATTTAAAACAGGGACTAACTTGACTGTTCTCAACTGATCTGCTCAATAAGCGCAAAACGTTTTAACGCATTTACAAATTCTATTTCTACAGAAAGATGTAAAATTTGAAACCCTGATAACGGAAAAGCTTTCGAATCGAACAGAGTTATGATATATTTTGATCACGTAATTACTCGATTTTCTCCCTTTCGTTGGCTGGTATTTCTTCGTTCGTCGGAAAATGCGCTCAAAACGTCAACACAACTTGTTCTGAAATATCCATTGCGCAGAACCAGACTTATGCAGAGGCATACGGGGCAATTGCTCCTCCCCTCCTCCCATGAAAATTCTTTCCCCAAAAAGAAATTTTCTATTAACGTTTTTTCCTCATAGCGTTGCAATTTAAAAACATTAATTATGGTCAATTTGCGACATTTTGTTTCAATCATCTTATAGCGTACGTAGATAAGAAGAAAAAAATGCAAAGAGATACTTCTGTCAATTTATCATTTTTTCTGCAATTATCCTGCTAGTACATTTTCTTAATGTTGAGACCATCATTTTTGCGATATCCTGGATACAGATGTGAACTGCACAGAGTACAAAATTTATACATATAAACAATTCGGGTTCTCTAACCCCTAAAAACGTGCTAATCCGTCGAAAACCGGAATTCGAAAATTTCCACGAATCCAATGCTTTCTTCTTTGTAAAGATAGAAGAAAATAAAAATCGAAATGCTTAAAATGGAGAATCAAGATATCTTTAACTTTAAACAATATATTGCTATTTAAAAAAAAAAACTTGAGATTTTTATTGGTAAACTTGTCACTCAAAGGGGGTAGCGGGTTACGGGGGGTTTGGCGGCCCCCACCGAATCTGGTAAAATCGTTCCAAAAATCTTGAAGAGGGTCGAAAAACAAGCAGTATAAGCTTTTTACCGACATTACAACCCCAAACGAAAACACAGTAAGGCAAAAAATATGATTTTTTGTGATTTTTATTTTTTTCAACCAGTTTAATTTATTTTTAAATGGTTTAGACGCAATTACAAATTTGTTTTGGATGTGTGAAAGTGTCTGAATTTTTTCAGATTTTTTGGTCAAGTAAAAACATGTGAATTTTAGGTTTAAATGCGAAAAAATCGTGAAAAACGCGTCATTTTCAGGATTCAACCCTCTAATTTTTAGGGTTGTTTTCATTTTCCCGAGGGGTGCTGTATAGTGTAGATAGCGGCAATCGTCTTCTTTCGAATGCAGGCAACTGGACTCAATTTGGTCAATTTTGGTGAGCGGGGCGATTTTTTGAAAAAACTCGAATTTTCAACTTTCGGTAAATTACGGCGCGTACTTGGTATAATGCATCTTTGCTATAAAAAATACATCTCTATAGGGGTTTTTGAGGTCGCTGATCACGAATTTGATGTCAAAAATTTTTTTGACAACAAATTCACCCATAAGTATTTATTAACACAGGTTTGATAATGTAAAAAATACACCATTGAATCACAGCATTTAAACAATTTTAATATCGTGTTCAACTAATATAATCAACGAAACTAAATTGATGCCTGCGTTAAAAGGAAAAAGGAAACAACTAACGACTCAAGAGGCGAATGACAGTCGATTTGTAACTAAACTAAGATGAGTAGTAGAGGCTGTTCATGGGATCATTGGCAGCAAATTCCAACTCTTGCATCATGAGTTTGACAATAAACGTTTGCTATCAGCTAAAACGTATTGCAAAATAGCGAATTTTCTGGTTAACTTGTTCGGAAAATGACTCAATTGTGATAGCGAATTACAAGATGAGATCACTAACGAAATGTTGCTCAGAAAAAACGTTAATAATGATTTAGCGAAAGTGGTAGAAGAGAAAAACTGGAACAGAAAAAAAAAGGATCTTCAGACCTCTGACGTCAAATGATGTTGTAGACTTTCCGGAGTTGACAGAAAGAGATCTGAAGATACTTTTTACAGGGTCTTACCAGTTATCACAAACCGTTTCTTATTTAGCAGAATTGTGTACTGAAGATGGAGTTCTTAATATGCATTACTTGTTGGAAGATAAATCAATTTTGAAATGCGAAGTTCAATCGAGGCACATAAGTCGGAAAAAGTACAGGTGTTACGTAAAATACGTTCCTAACGCTATTGGAAGAAGTGGTATAGAAGAATACGTATGCGATTGTGCGAATGGCCTCAGAACTGTCGGTTGTTGTGCACATGTGGCCACTATCATTTACTTCTTAGGGCATGCGAGACATTTGTCGCGAATTATTCGTCCAGCACAGATTCTCACAAATCTTTTCTCTGTTCAAAGCGTTGAACCTGTTATTGAAGAAGATAGTGACGAGGATTAAAACTTAAAATTGTTAACTTAGCTCTGTAAAAAAGTATTATGCTATTATACTATATTACTGTGTGACTATTACGTAAGCTTGGATAAAATATGATTTATACCAGAAAATTTAGTTTCATTGATTATATTAGTTGAACACGATATTAAAATTGTTTAAATGCTGTGATTCAATGATATTTTTTACATTATCAAACCTGTGTTAATAAATACTTATGGGTGAATTTGTTGTCAAAAAAAATTTTTGACATCAAATTCGTGATCAGCGACCTCAAAAACCCCTATAGAGATGTATTTTTTATAGCAAAGACGCATTATACCAAGTACGCGCCGTAATTTACCGAAAGTTGAAAATTCGAGTTTTTTTCAAAAAATCGCCCCGCTCACCAAAATTGACCAAATTGAGTCCAGTTGCCTGCATTCGAAAGAAGACGATTGCCGCTATCTATACTATACAGCACCCCTCGGGAAAATGAAAACAACCCTAAAAATTACAGGGTTGAATCTTGAAAATGACGCGTTTTTCACGATTTTTTCGCATTTAAATCTAAAATTCACATGTTTTTACTTGACCAAAAAATCTGAAAAAATTCAGGGGACTTCCACACATCCAAAACAAATTTTTAATTGCGTTTAAACCATTTAAAAATAAATTAAACTGGTTGAAAAAATAAAAATCATAAAAAATCATATTTTTCGCCATTACTGTGTTTTCGTTTGGGGTTGTAATGTCGGTAAAAAGCTTATACTGCTTGTTTTTCGACCCTCTTCAAGATTTTTGGAACGATTTTACCAGATTCGGTGGGGGCCGCCAGACCCCCCTTAACCCGCTACCCCCTTTTGTAAAAAAAAGTTATTCCACGATTTCCAAAAGGTATCTTCGAATTTTTGGAAAATTCTGTTCATTATGTACGTATTTTTTTTTAACCAATAGAAAAAAAAATCGGTTTTAACTAAGTAATAATTGGAAATGATTAATGTTACGTTAATCTTTTGGCTGTGGCATATTTAGCACACTCGATCATCTGAATTTTCATTGAAGGCTCCAATTTATTAAAAATCATTGCTTTAAAATATGTTTTTGAGTCAATTTAATTGTGACTCCCATTAAATATAAAGACATCATAGGTAGCATCCCTCCTTACAAAATCTAGGGAAAAAAATTAGACCAATTTAAAGAATCTGTTCTAAAAAAATAACGCTGTTGGCATAATTGAATGTTATACTTCAATTTTTGAGCTTATTCTGCAAACCACTGCATATGAAAACTGGTAGTTTTATAGAGAAATTTATGACAAACACGCTCTTTTAAGCCGAATTATTTTAACTGCTATTTAATGTTGAAAGTCGGCCAAGATTGGTTATCTAAGCTATATATAGAAATGTAATCATTTTTTGCAGGAATATACTATGTAATATCCAATCATTTTTTACTAAATCAATCACTTCAATCCAAACGACTTAAATTTTTTGCTATCTGAATACAAATTTAATTCAAAGCTGAATTTAAATAACCGTATTTTTTAATCTGCTGTTGCCATATTTAAAAAAAAACATTTTTCGAACACTTTTCAATTGAAAAATAGTTGCGCGCGAGTTTATAAAAACTTCAAAATAAATTACGTGTAAAAAAGTACTTAATGGTGAAAATCTTCATATTTGAAACTATTTTCTTACGGTGTCTAAGAAAACCTTTCCGGTAGACTGCATAAAAGCCGGGAAGGCAGCTATGTGTTACTTAACCCTTTCCGGCACACTGTGCCCGGTCTGGGATACCTAATTTTAATTCTAAACTTGCAAACGGCACCAGTAAAATTTCAGTAAAAATTTGCTTTTACAATATAAACTTAAATTAAGGAATTCAAAATATCTAAAAAATTTGCTTGTGAATTCCGGTGTCAGTCGATAATTTCTCATTTTTCATTATATTTTGCCCGTGCCGGAAAGGGTTAACCACAAGCTGATTTTCTAATCTGTAATTGATCCTACTTTATCAATTACGACAACAGCCATTAACTATTGTGATGGTATTGTATGTGGCATTAAGAGCAGGAAATACCACTTGGTGGGAAAATACTAATGAGTGTATACATGTTCATTAAAAAAAGGAGAAATAATCGTTATATACTTTTCCATAATCGTATTAAAATAGATTAATTTTTTTTTCCATTTTCTATAACCCTTCGGGGTCTGGTTTTGGGTCGATTTTAAATATTTGTTGTGTGTTGCGGATTGACCAAGTCAAATTCTGAGGCTCAGGTTAGTGCAGATGAAGATTCTGGTAATCTCGCTGAATTACAAAATATATATTTAGTAACTATAACTATATTTTTAGTTTTGTAGTAGCAGTATAGAGCAAGCCTTGTAATCGTTTTGAATATATATAAAGACGGATTTACACGTTTCAGACAGTTGCGAAAAATATTTTTAGCCCCCCCCCCCAAAAAAAAAAAAATGCCGTCTATAAGTCTATAGACGTTTTATCTCCCGAACAAATTGAGATAGACTTGAAATTTGATGTGTACTTAGTACGTAATAACGGGAAGAAGTCAAATATCAGTAACCTCGATTATCCTGAATTATTTTTTTTGTCTCTTGAAATATTCGTTCTGATGAAAGGTATAGAAATTTGATTTTAAGGAGTGAATGTAAAAACAAAAATTGTTCATAAAGAGCAAAATAGATTGGATAATTAGTTGTCGAGATATTTTTAATCCTATTTTCCACACTGATTTTTCCATAACCCTGTATTTCATTCAAATTTCAATTCAAAATTATATTTTAATTGGATATGAGACGCTTAATTCGACGCAGTAAACTTATAGTTAATATGATTATTATTTTTGGAGTTAAGGGCATTTCTTTTATTAACCAACTTCCAAAAAGGAGAGGAGGTTATCAATTCGACGCGTATGTATTTTTTTTTTTTTTTATTATGTATGTTCACCGATTACTCCGAAACTATCCAACCAATTAACTTGATTTTGGTGTTAAACGAGAGAGCTTGCTCTCGAATTGGTACCACTTCCGTTTCATAGAAATTGGTTCAGTACTTTTTTAGTAATTAGGCAAAAACTAATAAAATTAGTGATTTCTCGCAAATCAATACTAATATGGATGTCGAATTAATTTACCGATGCCAGGATCAGGATGGCCGAGCGGTCTAAGGCGCTTGATTTAAGACCTGGTTTTCGAAAGGCAGCGTGGGTTCGAACCCCAGTCCTGACGTACGTGTATACAATAATCTTTTCCATATTATAATTTTTAAATATATATTTAAAAAGTTAAATACTAATTATACTATTAGGAATATTTTGTATTTAACCGTTACCACAGAGTATCAGAGATTTTTTATTAACTCAATACTTTATCAGTGAAAGACACAGGCGTAACTTGGGCTCTAAAACTAGGGAGACAAAAGTTCAAAGTACTTTTCTAGACAATTATACCCCTCCCCCCTTTGCAATCATCGCGTGCACACATATACACTTAAATATTTAAAATTTTTAATATTTAAAAAAGTTAAATGTTCAACCAAAAACGAAAAAATAAGGAAAAATCCGTAATTACTTATTTCATTTCTTTAAAAAGATATTTTAAAATAGTGCCAACCTTTATATCTCTTATAGTCCAAGAGTCGACCGCAAAAAACCCCAAGTCATCAGGCACAAGAAAAAATCCTTTATATTATGGAAGAGTAATCCCAGGGGAATCTACTCATCCATGTCTGCCGGAAGAGAAGTGGTGCATAAGCCAAAAATGAATACCCTAATGGCTCACTCGTAGGCCTGTTATTGTATTTGCCATACAATCAAAAGTAGGAAAACACGGAAAACTGGGTGCAGGAAAACATAATGCTAAGTCTACGAGTCAACCACTAGTGGTATTTATTATTGGCTTAGGCACCACTTTGCTTCCGGAAGACATGGATCTAAATTCATTTTTTTTTTTTTTTTTTGGAAACGCTTAAGAGTAGTAGGTTTAGAACACCTACTACTCTTAAGCGTTTCCAAAAGAACTATGTAAGAAGAACTATCTTTCAGAAACTAAGTAATCAAATGGCATTATCAATTTTTCGATAAAGACAACGTACCTTTGATATAATATTGATAAAGACAGCGTTTTGAATCGAATTTCCAGCAGCGACATCACAGAAAAATATAAAAACCTGAAGTTGTAACAGGAATTAATTGTCAGCAAGTAATTTACATATAAAAAATGGAAAACGCTAATTGATTCCAAATCTCTTCAACAGTCAAACTTCTCAATTTTAAATCTTTACAGTTAAGTCAGAAAATGCGTCAAAGCTTGAGAGGTAGGAAGAAAATTATTTTTCTAATGCTAATTATGAGTTTTTTCCGGAACTTTTTGACGAAATTAATTTTTTCCCCGCGACAAAAGTTTTCTTTTTTTTGCGATACTTCGCGATTCATGCTTTTTAACGAGATTCTTTAGTAGAATTTTATGTTTTTCACAATCCTAAAACAAAATTCACGTTTTGCAACGATCTTTTTTACAGAAATTTGCGATTTTGCACTATCTTTTGTCAGAAATTTTCATTTTCCCGCGATCCTTTGACAAAATTTGCATTTTTTTCGCGATCATTTGATAAAATTTCCTTTTGATAGAATTTCTTTGACAAAATTTGCGTTTTTTCCCAATTTTTTGACAAAATTAATGTTTTTCCGTGAGTTTTAACAAAATTTGCGGTTTTCTCTCGATTTTTTTTGACAAAATTTGTGTTTTCTTCGTTAGTCTTTGACAAAAAAGGTTTCGCACTTTTTACAAAATTTGCTTTATTTTGGCAATTTTTTGACGAAATTTGCATTTTTTCACGATTTTTTGTCAACATCCGTATTTTTCTGCCACAGTGTGGCTCAAATTGTTTCGCGATATTCAACAATATTTGCGATTTTTTTCGCGATCGTTTGACGAAATGTGTGTTATTTCTGAGATTCTTTGATGAAATTCGCCTTTCTTTCTGCGCAATCCTTTCATAAATTTCCACTTTTTTCGCAGCCCTTTGAAAAAATTTGTATTTTTATGGCGATTTTTGATAAAAATCGCTTTCTTTCCTAATCCTTTCACGAAATTTGTTATTTTTCTATTCTTTGACAAAATGCGAGTTTTTGCGACCGTTTGATGAGATTCGCATTTTATCCGCAATTTTGTGACGAAATTCACATTTTTGTCAGTTATTCTTTGGCGATATTATTGATTTTTTATGCAAACGATTAACAAAATTGATATTTTTTGCGACTATTTTCGAAATTCGCGATACTTTACCATGAAGCTGATTCATGTCCAAACTTTTGATCTTATGTTTTTTTTTTTTTTTTTTTTTCGTCACCGAATGATTTAAATTTTCGGAAAATTCGAAATAAATCACATGGAAATTTGATTTTTTTTTCATATGCGATTGATGAAGCATTTTCAAACTTAAAATACTATTACATTTTTGGAAAAATTTTCAGCTTTTTTCATTCCTTGAAAATGAATACTTTTTATCCAACACTTTTACTACTTTTTCAATAGCGTACGAACCATGAAATCGATTTCTGTGCATTCGCGAGCGGTGGGAAGGAAAAAGTTTTTGGTGAGAATTTTTTCGGATTTTTAATTAAAAACTCAACTATACATCAGAAATTTAAAATTCTCAGTCCCAGACACATCAGAAGAGGCCTTGGAATATCCTCATTTAAATTTTTTGACTTACATTTAATAAATTTTTCTAGACATCTCCTTTTCAGATACATGCAAAGCGAAGCTTTATTTTAGTACAGACATGTTTTTACGTTTACAAGTTTTAAAATGACACAAATTGAAACGAACATTGAAAAATTCAATATAATAGCAGATTTTTCTATTTCCCTGTAATGTAACTACTCTATGGCTACTTAATTCCAATTTACACGTCCACCCAGGGCCGGATTAAGCACTTCTGGGGCCCGGGGCTACTAGGAATTTTGGGCCCCCCTTACGCCATTGGAAATCTTAAGCCTCCTACCACGATACTGAATGTCACTCTCCTCAAATACACACACACACCTATGTTTTGATTTTTTAATCCTAAAATACAAATCTTAGATTTTGAATATGTATAATGTTAATCATTTTTTTCTTTGTTATCTTTAATGGTGTTTTTAAATTCGCCTTTTTTCCGCGACCTTTTGACAAAATTTGCGCTTTTCCTGTGATCTTTTTCCAAAATTTGAGTTTTTCCTGACACTCTGACGAAATTCACGTTTTTTCAGCGATTCTCTGCCAAAATTCATGTTTTTTCAGCGATTCTTTGACGAAATTCGCGTTTTTTTCAAGCGATCCTCTGTAGAACTTTACACTTTTTCCGCGTCTCTTTGACAAACTTCGCTCTTTTCCGGTATCTTGACTAAATTTGTGCTTTTCCCGCGATCTTTAAGAAATTCGCGCTTTTTCTGCCATCCTTTGACAAAATTCGTGTTTTTGCGGATTTTTGTTAAAATTTGCGTTTTATCGGCAATTTTTTTGACGAAATTCGCGCTTTTTCTCGGTTCTTTGTTCATTCGCTTATTTTCGGCGGCGACACTTGACTAAATTTGCGCTTTTCTCGCAATTTTTTTTTGTGAAATTTGTGCTTTCTTTTCGCAGTTCTTTCTCAAAATTCGCATTTTTGGCAAACCTTTGACGAAATTCGCGTTTTTTAGCGGTTCTTTGTCAAAATTCGTTCTTTTTCCATGATCTTTTGACTAAATTTGCGCTTTTTCCCCACGAACTTTTCAAAAAATTCTCACTTTTCTGCCGCACTTTGACAAAATTTACGTTTTTTTTGTCATTTTTTCTCAAAGTTTACGTTTTTTTGGCGAACCCTTGAAGAAATTCGAAATTTTCCAAGGTTCTTTGTCAAAATTCACGTTTTTTCGTGATCCTTTGACAAAACTTGCGCTTTTTCCCAAGAACTTTTCAAGAAATTCTCTCTTTTCCCGCCACACTTTGACAAAATTTACTTTTTTTTAGCTATTCTTTCGCAAAATTTGTGTTTTTTTTCACGACCCTTTGACGAAATTAGTGTTTTTCCGCTGTCCTCTCGAAATTCGCGTTTTTTCCAATGATTTTCCAATGATGATGATGATAAATACTACGCTCTTAATTTAATTTCTCTATACTATTCTGTAAAAAAAATTATTTTTCACTTTGCAGTAGCTTTTGAAGTCTGTTCAATTTTTGGTAGAAAAGTTTATTACTTTATTATTCCGTCGACCAAAATACTATCGCCAAACTATAAAATTAAATGTCAATAATAGCTTGTCATAATATCGTATTCACTTGACATTAAACACGTTATACGCATTGGGTATGTCATTAAGCGATTTTGAATTCAACGTTTAATTTGTATTTTATTAATCTTATACTAACTTGTTTTTTTGGTCTTTAAAATAAAAATTATGCCAATTTGTTAATTTAAAATAAGTTTGGCGATTTATATAATTTGTTGAAATGGATTGACGGATTAATCAAGCAGTACCCGCAATTCCGTAATAGAGCATTACTATATATTAAAAATATACGTTTGGATTTTATTTTGGAATTGCGATCATTTTATAAATAGTTGACATGTTTTATTTTCATATTTTATATTATGCATACTCATGAGGGGTAAGTATTAACGGTGGCCCCCAACGAATAGTTTCGTATTGCATAAATTTTTATTCCACGAACATTCATATAGTCAAACTTTCAGATATATTAAGGTGCAAGTCCAATTATTAAAAATACTCAAGCATGTTCTCTTTTAACCCGGAAATTCTACATACGGTGTATTTGTGTATTCTTTACCTGGAAGGAATAAACAACAAGAAAAAAACAAAGTCAACAGGTTTCACGTACGTCTTTATTTGAGCAACTAGGAATGTACAATTCGTCCCGTTGGTGACGGGCAAAAAACAAAATAGTCATAACTCATAAAAAAGCAGGAAAGAAAGACGTTGTGTGCCATGTTTAACAGTGATAAAATAAAGTACAACGGAATGTGACTAGATTAAATGACTAATCAACACAAGCAGCATTTACAAAAAAAATCTCAAAGTTCCTCAAAGCAGAAAATAAACCTATGTGGATGTTGAGCATGGGACATACATTGAACAAAATACAAAGAAAACTAAGATTTTAGAGGTTTTTTTTTTTTTTTTTTTTTTTTTTTTTTTTTTAAATCAAGAAAAACCAAGCTTTTTTTAAATTAGAAACCCATGCTTAATATAATTTATTTAAAATATATCAGCATAAAGTCAAAAATTTAACAACATTCAAAATATTATTATAAAATTTAAAACTGTACTTTGTTTTCAGTAGCATTTTAAAAGAAAAGTGGAATACAGCTCCCATTAACCTCTCATTTTAGAAAATTCAATACACGAAGTAAAATAAAAATGTCTTTCACAAGATGTTAAAAAGATCTGTAATTCATTACCCCACCCCCCCCCAGTGGTTATTTTAAATTTAAAAATATTTTTTTCCTTCCAGAATCATAAGAAAAAGTATTAGAATTTGAAAATTCATTGAAGGACAAATTGTCCTCCCGTTCTGATGCCCTTGTTTTAATATTATTTAACAGATCATCTTGTTATATATCTATCCAGTTCTAAATAAGCAATGAAGAAATAGGGTTCCATTTTATAAATAGACTTTGAACTAAGACCAAAAATTTGACGTACAAATAAAATTGTTTTATGAACGTCAACTATAATTGTAATTTAACTAATTCATTTTAAACACTAACACGTTCGCTGCCAATAACTCCGCCCACTGTGTTAAACGATTGCAAATTTCACGCGCTGGCGCGTTACCGGCAGCGAATATGTTAAGAAAGAAAAGTGTTATATAAGAAAGTAAATTATCTACAGGGTTGCCACTCTAATCTTGAAAAAAAAAAATCCCTGTATTTTTCCTGTACTGCAACGCGTTTATTCCATGTTGAGTGCGAAAAAATACATGCGTGTATGAAGGCTAATTATACTATAATGGCTTATAATTTGTATTACCAAATTCCCTATGTTTTCCAGATTTTTTAGGATTTTTTTAAAAATTCCCTGGATTTTCCCTGTTTCGGGGGGAGATTTAAAATTCCCTGTGTTTTCCCGGTTTTCCAGGTGGCATGGCAACCCTGATCTACTACTTATTTCTGCTTTCTTAAACTCTTTACTCATTTGTATGAACATCCACATAGGCCTAGATTGCTGCAATGATTTTACAGATTATCTATGTTGAATTGTGTGTAAATTTTCGCAAAACGCCCCGATCTACATAAAATTAATAAAACCAATAAAAATTTCCAACTTTTTTTAAATCCCATTTGAATCTAGGTTAATGTATACCAACTTACAAAAAGAGTTGCAATCAATTTTAAATTACAAATAACATATATCATCAAATATCTTTGAAAGGTACATACACAATATTTTTTGCACATAGTAGATAGGAATATTTTTTTTTTTATAATTTAACTTTGTAAACTCTGTTTAACTTTATGCATTATATATATTAACATTAACTTTTAATTTATAATAAACCACCTAAACTGAAATTAATAAAATATTTTTGCTTTTTAAAATCCTCTTTATGCTGAGTTATTCTCCAGGGATCAACAATAAATAACTTTATTAAAGTATGATAAAATTCAAGCATAAATCCATATACTTAAGATATGAAACCTTAATAAATTTTGAGTTTTACAATATCTTAAATATTTTTAATCATTTTCTAGGAATAGTACTTCTCCTGCCATATTAATAATTAAATTTAAAATTATTTTACATTTTAACTTAGATTAAATAAAAAAAACTTAAATAAAAACTAATATTTAAAAGCATTTTACTCAAGAAAAACATCTTCCTGAATTTACCTTTTATTGGAAGGAGACTTTAAAAGATTGCTGCAGATAGGTAAAAAATTCAGCATAGTTTTCAAAATTATACAGAAAATGCAAAACTTCTAATTGCAATCTTTTTAATATATATAACTATTAAACAGCTGGAAATATTTTTGTATGTCTATTTAATGCATCATAAAAGGATAGTTAAATATGGTATTATTTAAACGCATACTTTAACAAAATTTCAAAAATTAGTTACACCAGCCTCTTTATTCATCAATTACATGATGGAAAAAGAGTCAAAAGTTTAAAAACCATTAAAAATATTTTACCAAAAATTCATGCTTCATAAAAGATGCAAAAATATTTCATTTGCCTATGTAGAAAAAGGCAGAAGTTAATCCTATCTGAATTTGATAATATAAATATTCTAATCCATAAATAAGCAAAGAATTTTTAATAAACTCAAAGAAATATATAAAATTTATGAAACTGTTTCATTTTAAATAAACAAATGCTAGTTTTTCAGTATTGTTATCTAATTACATCTTGCAACCCAATTGAGTTCTTAATAAAAATACAGCAAAACTCCAACTATTCTGATTAATGTCTTCTAGAAGCAATTTGGATACGTGAAAATCCTATAAAGTAACCATAAAAAAACAAAATAATATGTTATAAAATAAAAATTAAATTGCCTTTGTTTAACAAAAAGATAGTTGGAAAGTATGCTGAAAATAAGATCACTTAATACAAGTTATTAAAATATATAATACAGTTCTTTACCCATTTACATAAGGCAAAGTGTTATGAATATTTGTTTTTAGTGGAAATAAAATTTTTACATGTATAGTTGTGAAAAAAAAGATTTAAAGCGATGCATCAATTATATCAAGAAATCATCAAAAGTATCAAAATATTAAATTGTAACACTAAAACACTATTTTCTGCAGACTGTATTTTTCATCATAGACAGTATAACCTTTGGCTTTATAAAATTTGTGCTTATCTATGCATAGTTAAATTGTCCAAGGGCCAATAAGTCTTAATTTTCTATATTTTTCCAATTTTATATATATATATATATATATATATATATATATATATATATATATATATATATATATAAAATTTAGGGTGGAGCGAAAAAAAATTTTTTTTTGAAAATCAAAAACGGGTAGGTGCCAAAAGTTGCCTTTATACTAGTACATCAACTGTGTGAAATTTTACCGCTGAAAAAAAAATGGCTTGAGTCTGCGCTTTTGCTCCAAAAATCAAAATTTTGGGTAAAATGTCATTTGACATTTTTTCAAAAAAATTAAAAAATTCCTACAGAGCTGGTTAGTATTTAAAAGTGTTGCTTAGACCTTTATATGTATCTGCTTAACATATTTAAACTATAAAACAATATGTTTATTCCCTATAGCTGGAGCAAAACAGACAACTTTTAGTAAGAAAACAGCATTACCACTCTATTGGGTCATACAACGAATTGTTTTAAATACAGCTCTTGTTTTCAAAACTACCTTGGACATGCGTCGTGGAGGTGGCTATATTTCCTATACCACCCGGCCCAACTATTCGATCATCTTAGTACAGTGTTTTATTTATACATTGCTTTGTGATTTTCTTTATAAAAATTTGGCATGTTTTCGATGCTTCCACCTTGTTCATCCGTTCTTTGCATCCACATGCTGCTGTAACTATCTTCATGTATATTTTTACAGTTTATGCAAAAAAAATGACAAGCAGAGTAATGCACGGGAAGCTTATTAAAAGGATCTATTCGACCATCTATTATATTTAATAAACTTACATTCAGTTGATGAATAGTGATTGGAAGTTCTATTACCACAACATTTTTTCAGTCAATTGTATTATTTTTACGTAATGATTTGCTTCAAAGATGATTTCAGATATTTCAACTATAAGTATGTCATCATTTATTCTACTTTTGCATTTTTTATATGTTGAGAAGCGAGCTGTTTCATGTGATGGTGATCGTCAGAGAGAATTGCAATGAAAATTTGTTCTCCATGTGTAAAGCAACCACTGTTGTAAATAACTTTTTTTTTTGCATTAGTTTTAAGCCGTTTTCTAAGTGTTTTCGTATCTAGGTAATTTCCTATTAACTTTTAGATCCCCTTTTTATGAGCAGACAACATTTAATGGTGAAATGTCCAAAACTTATAATGCATAGTACTTTTTGAGGGAATGTACGGATTCTAATCGACTATAAGTGCTCATTTAAAATTAGGAGAATTTTATTTGTCACTGTGAACCATTTTGCATGGGGTAAGCTTAGAATTGTGTATAATATTGAATCATTCGCTACTTCAACTCCAGTAAATTTCCTCTGCGTCAATTATTTGAGAAGTCGATATAAAACGTTCTAAGCTGCATGGATTCACCATATCAATAAGGAAAATCTTTGTCTGCGTATTATTCACTTCCTATTGTATTTTTCTTTTTATAAAATAGAGAATAATTTTGAAAAATTATTTTCTCAAATTGAGAAAAAGATGCTCAGAATAAACTAGAAATTTCTGTCGGAGATTGCAAAGCTAATTCATAAGGAAAGCTATTTCTCAGAAAGAATGGGGAATAGGAATTTAGAAAACATCTCACACAAAAGACAGCTCATAAAGTTAATAAAATTTTCTGCTTTGTTGCACAGATTTCCGCACAGATTGTCAATCAGCGTTTATATGTTCACTCACAAAATGTATAATCCAAGTTTATACCGCGGGATGTTTTATACCAAATGTGCTACACACCTAAATAATAGATCTAAAATCTTATTAGAAATTACTAGACTACGGAACAACACAGGAAACGACATAAAACATACTAAAACTTCTTTAGAAATATTGTTATTTTACAAGTAGTTTTTGCAAATTTTGTTTGCAATCCTCTGTGACAATCGTTATAATATTAAACAGCTAGCTTCTCAGCAAATATTCAATGTAATAGGTTCAATAAATGATGACATACTAGAAATTAAATTCATACAATCAATTTTTAGGCAAATCATTGCATATAAAATGTAATTGATTGAAAGAATGCTGTGATAACAAAACTTCTAATCATAATGTACTAATTGCATGAAATTTTAATGAAGATAGACTGCTGAATAGGTTCAATTAAGAACATACCCAATACATTGCCCAGCTTCTCTTCTGTTATACATGGTATAAAAATATACGTACAGCAGGTCACACCAGCATGATCCAAATCATCCAAAGTCAGTGAATATAAAGAAGTGATAAATTACTTTGATATATAGAAAACATACTCGTCTTCGGAAAAAAAAAATAACAGTTCAATATATAAATAAAACACTGGGCCTAGATGACTGGATGGTTGAGACAGGTGGTATAATGCAACCACCTCTATGAGTTATATACGCAGTAGTTTTGAAAGCAACTAGGTAAGAAATGCATTCAAAACAACATTTCATTGTATGCTCCAATAGAGAGGTTAACGCTGATTTTTCACAAAAAGTTGTCAGATTTGCTCCAATTATACAGACTACAGATATTGTTTTATAGTTTAAATATGTTAAGCAGATAAATATAAAGATCTAAGCAACACTTAAATACTAACCAACTCGGTAGGAATTTTTCAATTTTTTTGAAAAAATGTCAAAAAATGACAAATTTTACCCAAATTTTCGATTTTTGGAGCAAAAGCGCAGACTCAAGCCATTTTTTTTCAGCGGTAAAATTTCACACAGTTGATGTACTAGTATAAAGGCAACTTTTGGCACCTACCCGTTTTTGATTTTCAAAAAAAAATTTTTTTCGCTCCACCCTGATATATATGTATATATTTTAATCATGCAATTTTCTAATTTTACAGAAATTTAAAAATAAGCCAATGACTCTTTGCTACAACCTTATTTGACAAAAAAATTCTGAAATTAATTTTATAGAAAGTTAGGATTCTGTCCATTGAGCCCAGATTTTTTGGAAGTTCAACTACGCAGGTGGTTTCCAATAATGTGACCAAATTACAGAAAAAAAAAAAATCAAATATCTGAACAACAAATAACTAATACTTGAAGCTAAAAAAATATGGAATAATTTTACTCTTCCTATAAATATTCCAAAATCTCAGTTTTTCACCACCATAAACATACATAACACCTTGAAAAATGTTAGATGAACATGCAACAGAATTGTTTTGCTACAGACTAACATAAACAGAACTTAAATTGATGAAATACAAAATTAGGATGGTCTAAGTATAGACTTAAATTTCCTGTTAAATTTTACCATTAGTTTAAATATCATTTTCAAAACAATTTGGGGTTTTGTTTTTTTAACACTTTACATACAGTTAATACTGAGTGTTTATTCTAATTTCATAATATCAATCCAGATAGTGACAATATCAATAACAGTGGTTCAGTTAATTGGAGTTTTGTACTGCACTATTTAAAAACTTATTGTAACAAAATCATTCAAAATAGTCTTCAAATATTTGTCCCCTCCTTCCCAAATTGTTCAAATTTACTCTCAAACAATGGTATTTGTAATTTAGATAAACATCACAACATAGATAATCAGACTCCATCCTTTCCTTAACTAAAAGCTTTGGCAAAATAAACAAAATGATATGCTTAAAATATTCATGCAACAACAGTAATTAAAATGACAAAAGAAAAAAAAACTCTAAACAAATAATTCATTTTTCATGTAGAAATAAATTATTTACATTTCTAATCTCAGCTACTCAAATGGATGGAAAATTTTCATTACTTTAAAATTCTGAAATGGAATGATAAATAAAAAGGAATACATATTTACAGATGACTAGCATGGTTATATACAAAAATAAAGCTTTTACAATCAGGAAATCTCTTCTTTAAATAACTGAAAAGTTCTTTAAAACATAGGATAGACAAAGTTTAAAATCATATTCCAGTTCTGTAAATATCAGACATTCTGTTATAAAGTTATATGTGGGAAAAAAAAAAAAATACAATCATTTTTTTTTTTCTGGATTAAGATAACAAAAGGGGGAAAAAACTAATTTTAAACTTAAAATTATTAAGCAGGAGTTTTCAAATTCGATAAATGAAATCAATCACAAAAATATGCTTTAAAAATGAATTAGTTAAAAGTAAAAATTACACATTTCTTGTAAGAGTTATTTTTCCAACCGAGTGAGATAGTGTCCAGGCTAGAATTTTGAATCTAGGACTTTGTAAAAATTACCAACTTGTACAATTTCTTTACCAATAAATGTGATAGTGATAAAATAATCAAGTATAAATTCTTCTATTTCACACTTTTAAATTTAAGTTTTAAAGCTTATTTGTTTAACAATTATTTAAAAAGTAGTTGACAGGAAAAATATTAAAAGTTCCGGATGTTTTACGTTTAAAAATAATTTTGTAAATATCAATTTTTAACTCATGGGAGAGAAAAAGAGAAAGAAAATTTGCATGTTAAAGCCTTTTACAAGCTGAATTTAGATCCAGGTATATTTTAATTATTTTTTGTACAATATGCTTCAACTAAGGGATTAGTCATTAATATGGTGAAAATAAAAATTTTAGAATGTTCCCAATTGGGAACATTGGCCGTTTCCGGTGGTCATTGGTCATTTTTATGATTTTCTGTACATTTCCTCATTAATGATAGGAATGTAACTGCTATTTTAAAAAAAATCAAGTTATCTAAAAATTATTATTTCAAAAAATTGTGTTATGATTGGTCATTTTTATGATTTTCTGTACTCCCCCCCCCCCTCCATTAATGATCAGAATACAACTTCTATTTCAAAAAATGAAGTCATTTTTGCTATTTCTTCTAATTTTCTTATAAAAGTCAATTTTGATGAAATTTAATGTTTACTAAATTTTTAATTCTATTTTCCAAATTGGGAATATTGGCCTGTAAAAGGTTATGGGTAGATACAGCATTTCAACATGTAAAAGTATGTATTTTTAAGCAATTGTGGTATTTACATGTGTATCGATACAAAATTAGTAATTAAAATATTGTTACAGTTTAGAGAATTTTAAAATCCAAAAACTGAAAAAAAAAAAAAAAAAAAATGAAATAAGCAATTTTTATTTCCAAAATTAATGAACATAAAAGTCATGTAAAGCTATACATAAGCAAATTTCATGTTGCTTTCTCTGAAAATGTTGCTCATTTCCAAATACTAAAAAACATTGCTTAAACATATTATAAATAGCAAACACTTTAGAGAAAAAGATTTTATACTCTAAAGAATTTGAAAACTCCTGATTTATTACAAAACAAAATATTCAGATTTTTTCTAAACCTATTCAACCCTAATACTAATAAAAACTAGGAATGTATTAAGGCAGCTTGATAATATATCAATCCTTGAAACCATGTTAAAAATATCCGCTAACTACATATTTGTACCACTTACCTGAATCATTCAGTTAAAAATCACATAAAAACAGGAACTGGTGATATATTTACACTGACAAGCAACTACCAATCATTCCATGCAATCAGTTGCCAACATTACTAACCTTTGATCTGAAGAAGGAATAAGGGATGAAAAAGGAAATATGGCATATCTTAATTCAGATATACACTCCTGGACAAAATTATAAACTCAGAATTTTTTTTATTTGTTTACATCATAATATAAATAAGCTTAGCTTTACATTAATAAAATAATGATGAATATATATAATAAGACTTCTAAATTTAATATAACTCATAAATAAAATGGAGCAAGTAATTTAAATAAAAAAAATACATAACTTAAAAACAATACCATTATGCGAAACCTGGACAAAATTATAAACTCAAAGTTATGAATTTCCATATTTTGGCACATTTGATATAAATAAATGCATTTTATGATAATAAACTGATAAATGGAGTCATAGATCAATACATTTCAATGTATCAATACCTGTTTTAATTTTTCTCATAAAATAACATTATGCGAGACCTGGACAAAATTATAAACTCAAATTTATGAATTTCTATACTCTGGTATTTTTATATAAATAATAAATGTGTTTCGTGATAAGAAACTAATTCAGTGAAATTATTTTTCACTTGGTACTAATGCAAACACCGTTTTTTCATATTTTCAATTCTCTCAATGATTTTATTAAAAATCATTTATCATCTGCTTTTGGAATTCTGTTAGAATAATTTTGTTTTCTTTTAATGCATCTAGTTTATCGTATGCCATTACATGTTATTCTTAGAACAGTGAAAATCAACAATTTTTCTAATACCTCTAAAGTTTTTCACAGAGGTATAAGTTGGTAAAATTTTGGCATTCAGAGCTTCAGGAAAAACACAACGCCAAACTCTTTGCTAATTAAATGTTCACAAGGAGCAGTAAAAAACATTAAAAAATCCATCAGTGTATGGATTTAAAAAAAAAAAAATTGAATGACCAACGTCCAAAGATAACAGAAAGAAATCTAAGATCTATCTTACAAGCAGCATCTAGTACTGGAGCTTTTTCTAGCTGAATTGTAAATACTTTAAAGCTTTAAATGTGAGCCCTCGAACTGTCAGACGAATTCTTTAACAAGCGCCGAATATGAAATAAAAGAAAAAGAAAACCAAGCCAAAACTTGAGCCTCATCACATGAAAGCCATACTTCATTTTTCACAACGGCACATGTCACGGACAACAGAGAGGAGCAAAATCATCTGGTCAGATCAAAAGAAGTTTAATTTAGACAGCCCAGATGGGCATATGATACTACTGGCACAATATCAAACATGAAGAATGGCATATCTTTGGTCCAAACTTTGATGGAATGTGTGGGCTGGTTTTTCTGAGAATGGTAAAACTGTTCCGACTTTTTTTAATGGAAAACAAAAAGCAGAAGACTACCAGTTAATGCTTGGAAGATAATCTTTTGCCATAGGGCAGTTGATTCAGAACTGGGTATTTCAGCAAGATAATGCAACAATAAATTCTGCAAAAAGTACAAAAGAGTGGCTGCAGCACGGGCATGTAAATGTCTTGAACTGACCAGCCAGAGCAGCCTTGATCTAAACTCCATTGAAAACTGTTGAGGTGAAATGGTTCGAATTGTCTATCGCGATGGATGTAAATATCAAAACACAAATGATTTAAAGATGGCAATATTTTCAAACTAGAACCAGTTGTCTATGGAGCAGTTGGAAAAACTTGTACAATCTATGGCAAGTCATATATTCATAGTCATTCAAAGAAATGGCGGTTCAACACATTTTTGAATGTATACATTAATATATTGGATGAGGATTGAAAAGCGACAGTCACTTCTTAAATTCTATAATTTTTATTTTCAATTTACACATGTACTATATTTATATTACTCATCTTTAAAAAATTCTAAAAATACATTGATGCATTGAAATACGTTCATTCCTAATAACTCCATCGATTAGTTTATCACAAAATACATTTATTTATATCAAAAATATCAGAATATAGAAATTTATATCTTTGAGTTTATAATTTTGTCCAGATCTCACATAATGTTATTTTATGAAAAAAATTAAAATATGTATCGATGTATTGAAATGTATTGATCCATAATGATTCCATTTATTAGTTTATTATCACAAAATGCATTTATTTATATCAAACATGCCAGAATATAGAAATTCATAACCTTAAGCTTATAATTTTGTCCAGGTCTCACATAATGTTATTAATTTTAAGTAATGTATTTTCTTATTTAAATTATTTGCTCAATTTTATTTATGTGTTATATTAAATTTAAATGTATTATTATACATATTCATCTTTATTTTATTAATTTAAAGCTAAGTTTATTTATATTACGATTTAAACAAATTAAAAATTTTCTGAGTTTATAATTTTGTCCAGGAGTGTATAAGCAGAAATTAGAATAACATCCATTAAATATTTTTAAAAACCAAAGAAATTTTAATTTATTGATTTATGTTAATAAGTCAAATATAACTGATGTAAATAGTATCAAATATAGATTTGTTTAAAATAGACAAAATAGAAAAGGTGAAATATTTGGAATAGCACAATTACGAAAAAAAGTCAATATAAAGACATTGAAAAGGAAAGTATGGAAATAAAGACAAAATAAAAGGAAAATCAAACATAAAAATTGCAAAATATTCTCAACCAATCAAAAGCTCCATAACTATGGTGAGGAAAACTTTCACTTGACTTTAAAATAATTAAAAACCTTGACATTAAACATTTTTTTAATTTGATGAAGCAGACATCCACAATTCAAATACCTGTAGAATTAAAATATCTAAAAAAATTGGGTAAAATGCATATAACAAATAACAAAAAATAATTCTTTAAACTCAATTTTGTATCCCTCAAACTTCCACGCATTCTTTTAAAATGTTCATGCATTCTTAAATACTTTTATTTTGTGATTTTAAACTAAGTTTGAGGAAAGTTGATTGTTATAAAAGCAAAATTAAAAAAAAAAAAAAAAAAAAAAAAAAAAAACCTGTGAGAAATGATATAAAGAATTGTGTTTAATACAATTTATCACGATAACCATTTTAAATTATTAAAGATATTTGAAAACTTTGAACAAACAATGAAAGTATTCTATATCTGAGAATAGAAAAAAATCTTTACAATGCAGGAAATTTTTTGGTCAGTAAAGAAATTTTCAATATTTAATGCTTTTTTGCTAAAATAAAGATGCATTTAGTTACTGTAAAAGTATTTCCATAAATAATTTTTTAAAAAAAATCAAATATATAAATTAAGATATATTTAAAATAAAAATGCTGTTTGCTAAATCCAGATAAAATCAACCATGACACCAAAAAGGAATATGCATTAAAAAGAGCAAGAAGAAAGAAATGAACAAAACCATGAATTCTAAAAAACGCAGAAAATTAGAAATATTAAGGAAAGTAGAATATTACAGGCATGGAAGAAAATTCTTACTAAGATTTAAAAGGAAAACATAGGTGGAGTAATTTGAGTAAATGAAGATTGAAATCTTTTAGAACATATTAGAATTTAAAGTATTCCTTCTTCAGATTAAAAAGGGAAGTTTCTCTCAAGAATTTCACAAGAATACAGTAACAAACATATCACAAAGTATTCGTTTCAATCGAAAAAAGTTAAAGATATGTACATAAGACTAACATGAAAAAATGAGATTTTTCGTATTCATTATTTGAATGAGTTTAAAAAACACCTAATCCTAAAATGGGCTTGTCCAACATCAAATATCAGACTTGTACACCATATCTTCAAACAATGAAAATTCAAAAAATAAGATACACTTGAAATTAAATATTGTGGCCATAACTTTAAAATAAATATAAAAAATTGTGCAGATTCAAAGAGTGTATTGAGCATGGGATTTTATAAAAATATGAAAAAGAATTTAAAGACAACTTCATTCAAACTGCATAGTGAAACATCGATTATGCTGACATTCAATCTGATTTAGTTGCTATGATATTTAGAACTATGTAAAATAAAGTTAATTACGATAATGTAAACTTAGTAGTCAGCCTTCAGAAAAAGTCTCTTTTACTTAAAATGATATAGAATATATATTCATAATTCTTTTTACATTTGTACAAACTTATAAAGCAATTATTTCATTTTTATTTTCATTAAAATATTTCCAAATCATTTCATTTGAAAAGAAATTTTCAGATTTCATGAGAGTGAAAATGAACATATTTACATAAATTATCTGAATGTTGTTCCAATTCAAAAAATTTCATTTACAGTGATTTAATATAAAAATTTAAAGTTGAATTTTTATGATTTTAACAGGATAAATGAATCCAGCTCATCAATAGTCTACTATGCCTTTTAACATGAAAATTAAAATGAGACAATTTTAAAAAAGGAAGAAATACTCATTGTCAAATTACAATATAAAAACATGAATAACAACATAAATATAAGCACACTCAGAGCTATACGATAAACTAACCTATGGAAGTAACTATAACTCTAATGACTTTTACAGCTGAAGCTGAGTATAATTATATTTTTTGATGTTATTCCATCCTTTACATCCACATCATTCTCTCGACACTTCAGAATAAAAACTGGACAAGCCTAATCTATTTGGATTAATTGTCAGCAAAACAACAAGAGTCTAGTTTATTTACATGACTAAAGTTCGAAAGTTCACCAATTTTTTGGATGAGCAAGAACCGGCCAAACACGGCGTGATGGAGATCCACTGGCACTCGAAGGACGGGAGGCAGCTGATTTTAATTTTTCAACTTCTCGCTGGAGAGTGGACATGTCTAAAGGTTTATCTCTTTCAGATTTTTCTTTCTCCAAGATTCTAATAAATAAAACAGGAAGAAGAGTATTATGTAGAATCATATACTGACAATTTAAAATATTCGAAATAAAGTTTCTTAATAAATTATATTCCGTTAGGTTTTGTACTCTCTTAAATTCTAAAATTCTTGTCTAACATAACTTTATTTTTTTTTCTCACACAAAAACCCCCTTTTTTTAAATAAATGTAATCATGATATTTATTTCCTGTTAATATAAATATTTGTGTTAGCTAATGTACTTTTGTTAATCTTTTTATAATTTATAACAGAAGTTTTATTTCTGATCATATTAACAAAATATTGATGCATGGCAGATAAAGTTATAATCGAGAGCAGGTTAATTGAATAAACATCGATTTCATTTAATGATTATGAAACATTGTTCATGATCTATCACCAGATTGACACTATTAGATTTTGAATTTTGTATGTAGCAAGGCCAAAAATTTTATTTCAATGTTTTGTTTTGTGGCTCGACAGAGCATATATTTCTCATGGATTTTGGCATCTAGCTCTGATAAGTTGAAGATTTAATTTTTGGAGTTCCTGTTAAAAGGAGACTCACCTCACCACTGATTGACTTTGAATAAAAAGAAATTTCTATGGATTTATATGACTCTCTTCAATCTGCCTAAAAACACTGTTTTACTTCTAGGAAACAGATTTAAGGATTGCGTTCTTTAAGCGCTTGTTATTCTTAAAGATGAACAGCCTACAAATACTTTTAAAATATACCATTAAATAACTGTCATAAGGAGCGATAAAACAGATCAGTCATAAATATCAAAGCATGAAACAATATAAAGTAAAGCTTTCATTTAATGAAATCTCATGGTTACAACTCAAACCTAAGTTCTTTGTTACGAAGAAAATTCATTAAGTACTTAAATTCATCAAACTTGCAAAATTAAGTTCAAGTAAAATTAAAAATATGTATAACATGGAAGTATTGGGAAAATTTATTTTAATTGGGGCAGTATTTTTTTTTATGCAACACAGCTATGAAAAAAATTAGAATTAAGTCTAAAAAAAACATAGTAAAGAGATAAACGTAAGCATAACATACCTTTCTCTTTTTTTCTCAACATTGCAAATCCTTAACTTTAAAAACAGTCTACTATTAACTTTCTCGTTAAAAAAAAGTTTAGATCCTTTACTATAAAACTAATATTTTATACAGGTTTCTCTTTAAAAAAAATAAAAATAGTTTATTAAAGTTTTTACGTATTCGAACAATTAATCTAACATTTTTATGAAATTGATATTCCCCTTCTTATTGCAAGAAGACTTCCCCTGCTGTTAGCACAGAATGCCTATGTGGAAGAATAGCAACAGCAAGTCTATCTTACAAGGAAGGTCTCCATATCGGCATAACTTAAAAAGAAAAAAAAAAAATACAGAGTTTTTTTTATGAGGATATACAAGTTTCAAAAATAAATTTCAGCAGAACTTTGATAAAGAATAATACTGGAAGTAATGTGAAAATTATAAATTGTGTTACTTTTGGAGCCAAAAGAACTGAGAGCCTGGTATAGCATTGTAATAGAAGCTTCCCCCTCCCCTCTCAATTTTTCTAGTTTGTATGAAAAAAAATAAAGTAACATTTCATTTTCTTTCACCTTTTAAATTTTGGACTTTTCAGGTCACCAGAACCTGAAATAAAGCCAAAATTTTAAAATTACAAAAAATTCCCATTAAAATCCACAGAATCTGAATTTCAAAATAACTTTTCCAATCCAAAATCTTTCATTCATTCATTGAAATTTTCAGAGTCTGGACGACACAGAAAAATAACCAATGTTAACGACTATTTTCCTCAGTCTGCATCCAAAATAGAACAATTTCAATTTTCTGTTCAATAGCTGGATTTTTCACATTTGCAGGCATAAAAATGTAAAATTTACAAAGCTTTTTTTTTTTTTTTTTTGGGGGGGGGGGAGGCCTTTAAAAAATAGAATACTAAAACATTGAGATTTTAGCTTTTATATTCTAATATTATTCTGACCAACAGGAACACTAGTACATTAGCCAGCACAGAATTTGAATAGGAGTCATTAAAATAACCTGGAATCAGTCTGACCATTACTCCCCCCCCCCTCCCAAACAGACTCTGCATCTCTGTTGCCATGAAACAACTCCACCAAGCCACCCCCCCCCCCCCTACTAGAAGCCAATGTCTGCTTGACAAAGATTTATTTAACCTCACTCTCCCTTTTTCTTAGGGCTTTAGATGCTCCAATTATTCTGGTATTAAACTTCTGAAGTGGACAGATCAAAATCATGTGCAAATTTTTGCACCTACTGAGTCCACTCGCCACAACTCCCATTCTATAATAGATTTTGCTATCGCCCGCAATTTTCCTTTCCCACACACTATTCATCCATCTATTATATTTAATAAACTTACATTCAGTTGATGAATAGTGATTGGAAGTTCTATTACCACAACATTTTTTCAGTCAATTGTATTATTTTTACGTAATGATTTGCTTCAAAGATGATTTCAGATATTTCAACTATAAGTATGTCATCATTTATTCTACTTTTGCATTTTTTATATGTTGAGAAGCGAGCTGTTTCATGTGATGGTGATCGTCAGAGAGAATTGCAATGAAAATTTGTTCTCCATGTGTAAAGCAACCACTGTTGTAAATAACTTTTTTTTTGCATTAGTTTTAAGCCGTTTTCTAAGTGTTTTCGTATCTAGGTAATTTCCTATTAACTTTTAGATCCCCTTTTTATGAGCAGACAACATTTAATGGTGAAATGTCCAAAACTTATAATGCATAGTACTTTTTGAGGGAATGTACGGATTCTAATCGACTATAAGTGCTCATTTAAAATTAGGAGAATTTTATTTGTCACTGTGAACCATTTTGCATGGGGTAAGCTTAGAATTGTGTATAATATTGAATCATTCGCTACTTCAACTCCAGTAAATTTCCTCTGCGTCAATTATTTGAGAAGTCGATATAAAACGTTCTAAGCTGCATGGATTCACCATATCAATAAGGAAAATCTTTGTCTGCGTATTATTCACTTCCTATTGTATTTTTCTTTTTATAAAATAGAGAATAATTTTGAAAAATTATTTTCTCAAATTGAGAAAAAGATGCTCAGAATAAACTAGAAATTTCTGTCGGAGATTGCAAAGCTAATTCATAAGGAAAGCTATTTCTCAGAAAGAATGGGGAATAGGAATTTAGAAAACATCTCACACAAAAGACAGCTCATAAAGTTAATAAAATTTTCCGCTTTGTTGCACAGATTTCCGCACAGATTGTCAATCAGCGTTTATATGTTCACTCACAAAATGTATAATCCAAGTTTATACCGCGGGATGTTTTATACCAAATGTGCTACACACCTAAATAATAGATCTAAAATCTTATTAGAAATTACTAGACTACGGAACAACACAGGAAACGACATAAAACATACTAAAACTTCTTTAGAAATATTGTTATTTTACAAGTAGTTTTTGCAAATTTTGTTTGCAATCCTCTGTGACAATCGTTATAATATTAAACAGCTAGCTTCTCAGCAAATATTCAATGTAATAGGTTCAATAAATGATGACATACTAGAAATTAAATTCATACAATCAATTTTTAGGCAAATCATTGCATATAAAATGTAATTGATTGAAAGAATGCTGTGATAACAAAACGTCTAATCATAATGTACTAATTGCATGAAATTTTAATGAAGATAGACTGCTGAATAGGTTCAATTAAGAACATACCCAATACATTGCCCAGCTTCTCTTCTGTTATACATGGTATAAAAATATACGTACAGCAGGTCACACCAGCATGATCCAAATCATCCAAAGTCAGTGAATATAAAGAAGTGATAAATTACTTTGATATATAGAAAACATACTCGTCTTCGGAAAAAAAAAATAACAGTTCAATATATAAATAAAACACTGGGCCTAGATGACTGGATGGTTGAGACAGGTGGTATAATGCAACCACCTCTATGAGTTATATACGCAGTAGTTTTGAAAGCAACTAGGTAAGAAATGCATTCAAAACAACATTTCATTGTATACTTTAAAAACAGTCTACTATTGACTTTCTCGTTAAAAAAAAGTTTAGATCCTTTACTATAAAACTAATATTTTATACAGGTTTCTCTTTAAAAAAAATAAAAATAGTTTATTAAAATTTTTACGTATTCGAACAATTAATCTAACATTTTTATGAAATTGATATTCCCCTTCTTATTGCAAGAAGACTTCTCCTGCTGTTAGCACAGAATGCCTATGTGGAAGAATAGCAACAGCAAGTCTATCTTACAAGGAAGGTCTCTATATCGGCATAACTTAAAAAGAAAAAAAAAAAATACAGAGTTTTTTTTATGAGGATATACAAGTTTCAAAAATAAATTTCAGCAGAACTTTGATAAAGAATAATACTGGAAGTAATGTGAAAATTATAAATTGTGTTACTTTTGGAGCCAAAAGAACTGAGAGCCTGGTATAGCATTGTAATAGAAGCCTCCCCCTCCCCTCTCAATTTTTCTAGTTTGTATGAAAAAAAATAAAGTAACATTTCATTTTCTTTCACCTTTTAAATTTTGGACTTTTCAGGTCACCAGAACCTGAAATAAAGCCAAAATTTTAAAATTACAAAAAATTCCCATTAAAATCCACAGAATCTGAATTTCAAAATAACTTTTCCAATCCAAAATCTTTCCTTCATTCATTGAAATTTTCAGAGTCTGGACGACACAGAAAAATAACCAATGTTAACGACTATTTTCCTCAGTCTGCATCCAAAATAGAACAATTTCAATTTTCTGTTCAATAGCTGGATTTTTCACATTTGCAGGCATAAAAATGTAAAATTTACAAAGCTTTTTTTTTTTTTTGGGGGGGGGGGAGGCCTTTAAAAAATAGAATACTAAAACATTGAGATTTTAGCTTTTATATTCTAATATTATTCTGACCAACAGGAACACTAGTACATTAGCCAGCACAGAATTTGAATAGGAGTCATTAAAATAACCTGGAATCAGTCTGACCATTACTCCCCCCCCCCCCTCCCAAACAGACTCTGCATCTCTGTTGCCATGAAACAATTCCACCAAGCCACCCCCCCCCCTTCCCTTACTAGAAGCCAATGTCTGCTTGACAAAGATTTATTTAATCTCACTCTCCCTTTTTCTTAGGGCTTTAGATGCTCCAATTATTCTGGTATTAAACTTCTGAAGTGGACAGATCAAAATCATGTGCAAATTTTTGCACCTACTGAGTCCACTCGCCACAACTCCCATTCTATAATAGATTTTGCTATCGCCTGCAATTTTCTTTTCCCACACACTATTCAAGCAATGAATGATTTGTCGTCTGATTATTTACTTGTGCTCACTATTTTCGACGTGGAGAATTATGTTGATGTCCCGCAAGCCTTTTGTGAAAAATAAACCAATGCCGAATAGATTGCAGAAGTAAAAAAAATAACAGTGTGTGGGAGTTCAGGTTTACCATAAAAATTAATTGGATGGAAAGGATAAGGAAAAACTTTAAACCCTATGCTTTTTTTCCCCCATAAAGGATTTTTTTTGGGGGGGGAGGGGGGGGGGGGGGTAAGCCACTGTTGGCAGAACAACATGCCTTAAAATTTAATCAGATAAAAAGAAAAGGTGAGCTAAATTTCTTTTAAATATTAATACTAATCCCACATCAGGATTATAAATCAGACAAACATGTAAACACTGTTCATATAAAGTTTCTGAATTTATAGAAAATTTGAGGACTATAACCAATCAAAAGGAGCTTATTTCACTTACCAACTTAAAAAATATATATTAGATATGGTCTCAAAATATTCAGGAAAATATGACAGGGCAATTGTTCTTTAAATATGAAATTGCATGCACTCCTCCCAATTATATCATGCTTGTTTCGTGTCTAATAAAAGTTCTTTAACACCACATTAAGTAATTTTATACGTACATTAATTACATTAATTTTATTGTGCAAATTATAATTTGAGTATAAAGTTTTGAAGATCAATAACAAAATATTTGCTCATAGAATACATTTTTAACAAGTGACTATTTCAAGTAGGAAAAAACTTCTGAATTTTACAAATAATTTTCTGAAAGGTCCAGATGGAGAGTAACTGGCTAAATAGCCTACCACTCAGACTGAAGCTCTAGAAATTCAACCTGTCTGAATTAGAATATGCATCAGGTCAAATAATCCAATTATACCTACATCCCACCCACCACTAATTATTTTTGTTGCTAGTCAGGTTGACTAATTGTTTTTGATTTGGATGAGTTTCAGGCTGAATCTTGAAGCCCACAGGAAACGATTTTTTAAAGTATACTATTTTTCAGTTTAAATATTATATCTATATACGGATGTAAAAAGATGTGTGTCCATATTTTTTTCTGAAGAGACTGCTACAAGCAGAGCTACAAGTTTGGCAGCAAAATCTGTATCCTTGAAATTACACACAAAGCCAGTTTTTGGATCTGAATTTTGATTACAATTGTGATCATTAACATTTATGTTTTGCAATGCTTTTTCCGGTTTAAAAAGTTGAGCCAGAGTAAATTTAGTCTTTTCTATAAATTCATCTTAAATTTGAATATTTTGTGAATTTAAGATTTTTAGAGCTTTCTCATTTTGTAAAAAAGATCCCAATTTTGATCAGACTGCCTTTTTTCTGAAACAAAAATTTCTTGTAAATTTTGCTATTGCTGCAATTAAAAATTGAAAAATGTCAAATCTGTTACTATGACAATATGAAAAATGCTGAAAATTTTATTTTAATAAGGGTTGAAACAAAATCAGAATTTACTTTCATTTGATAAAAAGATCAAAATGAGCATAGCGTGCACACTTACACATGCTGCCAAAGGCAGCAAGACTCATACCAGGTTTATTAAAAAAAAAAAAGAAACCTAGCAAAACTTCATTTAACAAATATATATCCTGCAACATAGTATTTGAATATGTTTATGAACAATTTCTTATGAGTTTATCTTTCAAAACAAAAGATAAAGTAGAGATATGATTATAGGCTATTTTTTCATAATTGCATTAAAATGTGCTTCAATTTTCCTTTTACTACAGGTTTTAGCTTGATGTATTTTGGGAGTTGCAAGTAAATTTTTAAAATGTTTGTCCAGGTTGATTTAATAGAATTTTCAGGTTAGCTTTAAGTTGCAAATTGATTTTAAACCGGATTTAGGTAGGGTATAACTATCAGCACAAGACTAACCTAAATTTAATATTAGGCAAGCAAGACCAATTTTAAAAGTAAAATAATGAGGCATAAAACATGTATTAGTAAAAAATATATATATTTAAGTCGTTAAAATGTGAATAATTTTAATGCATTGCAATTTTGAAGAAAAAAATATTTTGGAAATTAAAATTAAATTTTAGTATAAGAACATAAAGTCACTTAAGGAGAAGGAGAGGGGAATCATCTCTATTTTTTATCAGCTAGAACACTGATGGTTAAAAAAGACTAAATTTTAAATGCCACGTCTTGCAATTTCACTCTATAGTGAACTTTAGACCTTAAATCTAACTGCAATCCTGATTACCCCAAGTTATCTTTGTTTTGTATACATTCAGGGATGCCACTCTGAAAACAAAAAAGAGGAAATTACAAGTAAAATAAAAATGACATTTTCCACAACATTTATGTGTGAATTTTGTAAAGTAATTGTTTATAATAAACTAAATACAGTCGAACCTCGTTAATACGCGAATCAGGGGTCCGATCAAAATTCATGTATTAAACAGGTTCACGTATTAACCGAAGGTCACGAGTTTTCGTCGAGTGGTCTATGTAATAACAATCTATGCAGAAAAAACTTTTGTCAATTTTTAGCATTTTTAAGACATAAAATGACATTATTTTAATCATCATGTGCTTATTAAGCAGGAACGTTTGAAAGCTGAAAATTCAAAAAGTCGTTATTTTCTCAAGTAAAAATGCTATGCATTTTCAAATTTAGATTTATTACGTATGACACATAAAATAAAATAAGACTAAAAATTTCTGCTAACCATATTAACTAAAACTAATGTTAACAAAATTTAAATCTTTGTTAGCTATACAGAACAGATAGATGCAATAGTAAATAGTGTTGATAATAAAAAGTTGTGGCCAGTCAATCTTCTTCAACATTAGGATGCAAGGATTGCTATGTGTAAATGATGTCCTCGCTACTTCCGAAACCCACTTTGTGAAAGCAATTTGTAATTGTTGTTGGTGCGACACTCTCCCATGCTGCAAAAAGCATGTGCATAGCATCGAGAACTGTAATTAGATGATTCTCGTAGCAAGAAAGATTGCTGCCGTGTTCCATTTGGTGAAGAGATATCTGTACGATGCGAGTCTTGTAATTTACTTTGGTGCTGTTAATTATTCCTTGGTCCATTGGCTGGGTGACACTAGTCGAATTTGTAGGTAGAAATTAAACTTTGACATTATTCAGGTCTTTGTTATCTTTTGGATGCGCAGGGCAGTAGTCTACAAGCAGTAACGCATGGACAATTCATTTCTCATAGGCCGATCAAAATTGCGAAGCCATGTTGTAAAAATGTTACCCGTCATCCATGCTCTCTACTGGCTTTCGTACAGGCAGAGAAAATTCTTGACATTTTTTAAGCATTGCGGATTGCGGGATTTCTCTATGACCAGCAGCTTTTATTTATCTGATCCATCAGAATTGGCACCGAGCATAATAGTGACTCTCTTTAATCAATTTGCCTGCATGATATGTTTCCCCTTTCATGGCCATTGTTTAATTGGGTGTCAGTTTATAAAAAAGCCCAAATTCGTCCACGTTGTAAATATCCTGACTTGAGTAGTTTTTTTTTTTTACAAGATATGGAAGCAGTTTAAGTTTCCAACAGTGAGCATCTTTCAATGCTGACTGCAGCTGACTCACCGCACACTTGCTTGAATTTTATGCATACCGACTTTTAAATTTATCCAATCACATCCATTTGTGGCATTGAAAGCTAGCAAACCCATTTTTGCTGCAATTTCAGAAGCTTTTTTTTTTTTTGTATTATCAAGCCGCTTATTTGGATATTCGTAGAGCGATCTTGAACAAACCACTCGCAAAGGGCCTTTTCCATGCCCTTAAACTTGGTGGTTTTTATTTTCCTGTTCTTTGTTCTTCCAACCACAGCTTGGTTAATGATGGCATTCGTGTTCTTTAACAAAGTCCTTAAAGTTACGCCTTTTTCTTTGGCGAACGCAGACCTATGAGACAACTTGGGCATCGTATTGATTTTTAATTTGTAACTTCTCAGTGATGGACAGAGGCTTTCATTTAATATGTCATAGTATAGACTAGATTATAAAAGCATAGATGAATATCAGACTAAATAATACTAAGAGCGACAAGCAACTCTCTTCTTTTAAAAATATAACAGCACTGATGAAACAGCGATTTGAAAGACTCACGTGATTAATCTGCGATTGTAGCACTTGCTCCATCTATCGGTTCTACCGTTCTAATTTAGGAGGAAGGGGGGGGGGGGTCACATAATTTTTTTAATTATGGGGAAAAGTTTTTTTCAATTTTGCTTTTTATAAAAACTAGCTGACTCGTGCAGCCCACGCCCACGAACTTGCATGAACTTCATATTTGCATGATTTTATAAATTTGATTCCCCTTTTGTCCACATTTATTTTTTAAATGACAAAATCACAAAAAAAATTTTTGAATTGAAGGCACATTCTTTGCGTAATTTGATTTTTTTTTTAGCCTATGCGTATAAAAAGCGAACAAAACCACGACAAAACACTCAGGTTCTTACTTCAAAATGTTTTGTATCAATTATTTTTTAATTTACATATTCTTAATTAGCGTCTCATGATAGGCCGAAACGCATAAGTTAAAAAATCTCTGAATGCTGTATTTTTGATAATTTTTAATTTCTCTTAAAATTTTATACTGTGGTTTTGTATATTCTCCAAATGAAAACAGGTGTTTTTTAAAGCAGACATAATGTCTAACTTTTGCACAACGCTAGCCTCGTCTCGCTTATGAGATTTCATTGGGAGAATTTTTATTGGGCAGTCTTGTGCTAGCCTCGGACTGGGGTCCAAATCTAGTCAGCATGTGGTTAAAATGCTCAATTTAATTGGGTTAAAATAATTGTTGTATATAAAATAAGTGAAACAATTCTTTAAATAACTTGTACAGAATGCTTGGGAAAATACTTCATCTAAAAATTTATATGTTTAGAACTAAGCTCATTCGCATATTAAACTTAGGTTTTTCATTCTAGGGACTGATAAAACTTCGTGTATTAAGCGGGTTCGCGTATTAACCATTTGCGTATTAAAAGATTTTTTTATATGCGTAAGATAGGAGTATTTCAAGGGACCAAAGAAAATTTCTGTATTAAGCGAGGTGCATATTAACGGGGTTTGACTGTTTAGAATAAAATTTATAACAAATTATTTTTTATCTTAAAAGAAAGAAAACTTTTTTGTAAACCTTTAACACTTATGTTTTCCTAAACATGCATTTTTTCAAACAGTTTGAAATATGATGTTAATTCATTATTCTTGAAAACTTCTATGAGTAAACAAGAATTATTTTTCTTTAATTCACAATATTTTATATTAAGGTAACCCAGCAACAGATGCAGTGAACTCAATGAAGAATTTTATTTCACATTTTAAATCAATTGAGGTAAACCAGCAATAGATTCTATGTCTATTCCACTAGCAAATAGCAAAAATTTGTTGGGTTTTTTTCACAATCCTTTGAACAAAAATCTAGATTTTATTTTGCGATAACATGTATTGTTTTCAAATCATTTGGCAAAAATCATTATTTCACGATCGTTAAATTTGATGTGAAATGCAGACTGGATTGAATGAGAGTAAAATCAATTTCTCTATCTAATGCAAGACTCATTGAATGCAGCTTAAAATAAAACTTTATTAAAAAATAAAAAAAAGATATATCCCATTCTTTTTTTTTTTTGGATTAGCCTATAATCTATTGTATCCTGCCTTTTTTCCTTCCAGCTTACCACAGTCAGAGGCCAATGCAATCAAAGGAAAAAACCTCTTACCAGCTTCAATTCACCAATGTGGTATTTTAAACACTTTATTTGGCTTAGTGAGTCATAGAACACCAACCACCTTGTAGCTTTTATTTATAAAACAGGGTTGACAGGCCCTGTTTGAGTGTTTTCAATACCCTAGGGAACTACTACTCGAGTTAAATTTAGAAATATTTAAGTCTACTAGTTAAATAAAAATCTCATATGAAAATTTACCCATTTTTCAGCAGCTGGTTGTCATTTTTTAGTTTCCGACAATCTGCCTCAACCATCACTCTCCATTCTTGTTCTCTAGCCAACATCTCTCTCAAAATGGAAAGTTCTTTTTCACCATTTTCAAAACGTTCTTTCCATTCCCTGTGTTCTTGATCTTGAAGATCACTGCAATAAAAAGTAATACTTAAATCCAAAAATAACATTTTCAAGCAATATTTATAGATTTAACAATCAGATAGAAATAGCAAACAGTTAAAAAATCACCTTGATTTATTACATTTATACTTTATCCTTAGAAAAAACTAGTAAACACTTAAAAACTTATAAACAATTCTCAATACAATTTATATATATAAGTTCTGTGAATGATACAGGAATACTAAATGAAATTTCATCATTAAGAAGACAATTTACCTTTTCAACAATTGTTTGCATTAAAACTTAGTTTAATCTGAATTCACTTCATTTCAGTGCTCAACTAAAAGTACATTTAAAAAAGAGAAAGAAATTAACTGTATATTTAATAAAAAATAAGCTGTCCCTGGTAATCAGTTTGATCTCCTTTAAATACATGCTAAACAATGTATTGTTACCTTCAATTATAATTCAATTTACTTGTTCAATCTTTCACCAAATCTGAAGCTTCTCACAGATAAATCATGAACTCTGTATTTCAATGTTAGTGGGGAGTAGGTGATAAATTGCAGAACATTAATCCTATAACTTTTTTTATATTATTTCATTAATATCATGTAAAATATATTTTTTACACCTTTTATTTAAAATATAAAACTATTTAAAAGAAACATTTAAAGTTCATGGTTTTCACTTCTTTCTTATTTAATGAAAAAATATTAAAGCCACAAACCTGAACATTTAATTTCAAAAGCATTATCTTACCACCCAAAAAAATGCTAACTAATGAGTTGAAAATGCTAAGCAAGATCTGCACCCAGTTAAAATAAAAGTAACAATTCTTTGTGATCATGGCAATTTAAATAGTACTAGTTTTATTTTTAAAAAAAATTGATTTTAACCAAAATGAAAACCTTGCATATGAAAAGCGAAGGGATCAGCCAGGAATTGCTTACAATAATCAGAGTTGCATAACTTTTACTATTATAATATTGATGAAATGATGAGAAACAATATTTGGCAACTTATCACCTGTGCCTGGCTAACACAATACAAAAATGGTTACTTGGAATATAAAAAGGAAAGCGATATTTCCAAAACTGTTGATGACAGTACTTGACTTGGACTATTAGAGATTTTTTTAAAAATTAAAAAATATAAATTTAAAATTTCTGCTACTTTTTTAAATACCAATATTTTTGTCCAGTTATTTTTAAAAATATTTTCAAATGTATATTACACAAGACTGTGCAAGGATTTTTAGGTACATCTAATGTTATATTCAATATAATTTTTTTACCGACACATGATAAAATGAAACCGATACATGATAAAATCAAAAAATATAAAATGAAATCCAACATTTTTATACGCTTTTATTTAAAAAAATCTGAAGGCTAATTTATCACATATGATAAAGAACATGTACAAAAAATATTTAAATCTTAAATCAGGGTTCAAAATAGAAAAATTTACTAACAGGAACACCATTTTAAATTCTTTTTAATATTGTTGATTTTAAGCCAAATTTATTTTTAACTGTACAAAAACAACTTAAAAAATGTATTTAAGATTCTAAATAATAGTTAATAAAAAGTTACAAACCCAATAAGCTATATATCTGTACTAATAAAAGAAAGTTTTGCTCTGTTTATATGTGTGTGTCTTTGAGTAGAGAAATCTACCGCACATGGAAATCTGAAAATTTGGGTGAGGACAGTCCTTATGCACCTGCAGCTCAATTTTTTTTTTTTTTTAAAGGTCTTGGCCGCCCTTTTAAGGTAAGGCCAAAATTCAACCTGCTTCGATTCCCACTTCTGTTACATAGAGCAAATAGAGTTGAGATATACGCTTTGTGAGTCTTTCAGTTGTAGTAGAAACTATTGCAATCTCTTCACTGCAATGTAGAATTCAGGGGGTTGTCTCTGACAGTCACACGCTTAGAGCAATTAGATGTTACTTTGGGAAGATTTGAGATTGTATGTTTTCACTGGTCAAAAAGTGCAATTCCCAGACCTGTCAACCTTTAAAAATGAAAATTAGCAGCATAGAATATACAAATTAATCTGGAGGTTGTTTGGTTGCCATTTTTTATCCAATAAATCTGGTTAATTCTAAATGTTTTCAGTTCAGACTGAGTTCAGATTCCTGCAGGTTAAGTTCAGACTAACCAGATTTTATTAAAGTTAGTTCTGTATAATCTTTCAGATTAAAAACTAGATGTAATATAATAAACAGTTGTTTGTGTGTGACGTTTCCTGACGAAAATACAGAGCTGGAAGGTTTCGGAGGAAGGTGCCTCCTTATCTGAAGTTATGAGACTCAAAGTTAGAATTTATTTTTTATTTTATTTTTTTTATTTATTTATTTATTTATTTATTTATTTTTTTTTTTTTGAGGGGAGGGGGAGAAGGCAATTTTCTAATTATTATTATTATTATTTTTATGAGGCAGTTATTTTCTGCATTTCATGGTGAATTTTCTACATTAAAGAAATCCAGAATTTCTACAACTATTTTTGATTTGCAAATTTTTTTTTTAATACTATTTATCATTTTTCTTGTTTTGCAGACAGTTTCTAACATTCATAAAAAGAGTCCAGTTTCAGTTTTTCAACTCTATATAGTAATTCTTTTCCTCGCAAATTTTATGCTTTGAGTTCTTTCTCATTTTGCAGCATTCTTGATTTTTGTAAAATGAACTGTTTCAATTTTTTAACCAAATGCAGTAAATTTGACAAAAATGGATTTTTTTTTTTCTTCCACTATCGGCTAATTCCATGAAAACATATGTCTGTCACATAAAACTATTTTTGGCTACCAGTATTTTAGAATGGAAAAATGTGACATTTTATCAGAGATATCTCAAAAGCTGAATAGGGTGAAGAAAACTTTTCGAAAATAACGGTGCAACAAGCACATAGATTTTCAGCTGTGTGACATATGATAATTTTTCATGGAAATGACCTATCATTTTATGATATTCAGGTACCTCTCCCAATTGTTTTAACGAAATTCTTATTCCTATACCACAATATTTTGAGAAAATTCTTGATTTCTTCACTGCAATCTTTTGATAAAGTTCATGTTTCTTTAGCGCAAGACTTGGACGAAATTTACATTTCTTTATTATGATCTTTCATAGAGATTCTCATTTCTTCCCACCATAAATTCATAAAATTCATGTTTTCTTTTCACAATCCTTTGACTTTTTTTTTTTTTTTTTTTTATGCAGTAATTTGTCAAAAACTCTGAAAAGACCGATCACAAAATTTTCTACATCTTTCCATCACCAATTAACAAAATTATCTACTTTTTTCTGAGAACTTTTGATGAAATTTGCAATGTTTTTTCTAGATCATTTATCAAAATTCTTGATTTTTTTTCATTTTATGATATTGAGGTCCTTCCCCAGTTCTAAATTATGAAAAAAACATTCACCATTATATCAAATTTATTGAGGTTTAAAATAACTTACCGCAACCTATAGATTTTTTCCCTGTACTTTTCTTTATGCTGCTGGTATTTCATAGACATCAACTCCAACTGTTTCTGAACAGATTCCAGCTGTTCTTTTAACATTGTTGATTCCTCTTGCAGCTGCTTTACCTGGTCTCCAAATGCTGGATCCTGAAAACAAAAACAAGATCATAAATATAAATAGCACTAATTATTTTGATAGTTTCTGGCTTTTGCACACCTATAGAACAAAAGTAAAATAGATCCAATCCCAAAACTTTCTTCTATCTCATACATCCTTAATATTTTAAAAAGTAATTTGTGTTAAAACTTCAATTATTAGTTCAATACTATACCAACTTTGATTTTTATATTAAATAATTGCTTCAGTCAATTAACTGTAGTAAAAACTTAATTTAAATTGTATTTATTGAAATCAAGAGTTTTTCCTTATTCTGCTGTCATCAGATGTTTGCGAATAGCAGCTTAGCAGAACGCGAGTTCTTGTTATTGCACAAGTCACTGATGAAAAATAGAACAAGAAAAAATCAAGAATATTATAAAAAAAAAAAAAATTATTGCAATACCCTTTCCTGCAGATTATTTCCAAATTCAAAGAAGACCTGCTGGCCATAGCCAAATACATGCACAAAAAATTTGGATCAGTTTTATGTATAAATTCATGCACTTTTGAATGGTACAATAATGAAAATGGTGCAGACATAATTATAGCACTCCCAATATAATTTGTTCAAATTCAGAGAGGACCTGCTGGCTATAGCCAAACATACAAAAAATTTGGTTCTATGCATAACTTCCTATAATTTAATGGTGCAGATTAAAAAAAAAAAAAATCAACATTATAGCACCCATTTCTAGCAGAATATTTCTAAGTTGAAGGAAAACTTGTTTGCCATAGTCAAAAACACACAAAAAATTTAGTTTGATTCTATGCATAATTTCATACACTTTTTGATGGTACAATGACGACATAGACACAGACATATTGTATGATCATTTTTTGGAGAATATTGCCTAAAAAACTTGCAAATCTAAAAAAACTTTGATTACATACTTTCTTCTGTTGAAGATATAAAAAATAAAACATCTACATAAATAAAACCAACATGAAAAGTGCAATTTTATTTTCTTGAGTTCAGAATTTATATAATAAGTATAATAAAAATGTAGAGATTCAATATTTTGGATGAAGAAAGAACAGTAACTTTAGGAATACTATTTAACTAGGTCAGCAAAATTTATAAGTTTTTAGTGATCTATTGACAAATTTGATATTTTCGAATTTAAACAGCTTAATTTGCAATTTCTGTAATAACTATGGGCATGTTGCCTCATATGGGAGAGAACTTCATTTTGACATTTTTCAAGAAGTTGTTCACAGATTTCCTGTCATTTTCATACTGAATTTGAGTCTGACAATATTGGTTTAATTTAAAACAATGTTGGTCAATTTTAAACAATCAGACAAATTTAAAGTTGCTTACATTCTGGAAATATAGTAGTCTGGACCTACTTGTATTTATCTAAAAAATAACAATTAGGCTGACATTAAATATATTCCCAATGAAATTTAAAATTTTTTAATACTTTAAATGAATTAAATATTTGCAATATCCTGAATATTGACATTACACTGTAAATATCTAATGTAAAACCAAAATGCACATACTGCTGCAAAAATAGAGTAAAATTGATTGGCGTACTGATTTTTCTCAGATTGGATTAAGCTATTATCTAGGCAGTTGAGAAAATGAGATTTAACATTGCAATTCAATCAAAACATTTATAAATAAATGTTTTAGAGCTTATAATGTACTTCAGTTTGATATTTCTAATAAACACTTACATTTTTCATAAACAACACATTCAAGGTTAAAATAAAGGATTAAAAAAACAAATACCTGGCCATTGGGTCTGTTGTCTAGAATTTTATTGATATTTTTTCCATTACTACTTTCTTTGGCAGAAGAGATTTTATACAGAGATTCTCCTGAAAAGAAACACTTTTTTTAATACATCTGAATTTTCCATTAACCTCAAAAAGATGAAAAGTAGATTAGCAAGAAATAAATTTTCTTTAACCCTTTGACTGCTTATCCTTAGATTTGTATATGCAACATGAAGAAAAAAAATTGCTCATCCCATGATTTCCAAGAACTTTTCATTCTATATTTAAAGAAGTATGTTATATTATTATGAAGTATAAAGAACTACATATTACCTTTTCATAAATGCTTTTAACTGTCAATAATGCATTTTCTATAATATTTAGAACCAAAATTTTTGTCAGCAAAAATCCAGCTGCTCACAAAATTTACTAAACATCATTATCTGCATGAAATTCAACTGATTTTAAAACAAAGTTTTAAAAATTTGATTTTTTTTTTTTTAAATAGAGCAATCCAAGGGTTAAAATATTAAAAGTAATAAGATTTTATAGAGAATACAATAGTATTTCATAAAATAATCTCATCTTTGTCATGAATATTAATTTTAGCAATGATGCAAATTTATGAATAAAAATAGACTGGCAGGAAAGAGGACCTAATAACATCTACATTTGAATCAATATCTATTCTAGGCTATAGTATGTATATTTCTGAAATAGAAGGCTTATATCTTGACTATCCTAGGGACTATATTTGGAACTTTTTCCCTACAAACATTCTGCAATTATTGCTACCATACTTACTTTATATCAGAAAATATAGATATGCTGTAAAATTTTTCATTTTGTATGTTCTTTGGAAAGCAAATACTTGGCTTTAGAAAGGTTGCATTTCTTTTAAAACAAATCATCCATCAATGCTCATTTCTTCTGCCATTTAATTAGTTTCGGCTGAAAGCAACTGGAAATATAAGGGGTTAAACTAATGCAACAAGAGGTTGCTATAAAGTTGATCTGCTTTCACAAAAATTGTATTTTCCATAAACTTTAGGATACATTAATTAACAATGAAAAATTACTTTAAAAATTTTATCAAAAAGGAACAGGTTACTGATGATTCTTTAAACATTCTGTCCAATTCAAATAGAATATACAGTATCAATATCAGTATATAGTATCAATATTCAATATCACTAATAGTCCATTGATCAAAGACTGGAAAAGCGATTGAAACCATAATTAGGGTGGAAAAAATCAGCTGTCTGTGAGACAAGTAGATTAATATTTTATCATCACATTAATTATTGGTCAAATTATTCAAATTAACATAAACAGCTTTGGATTCTGACAAGAATATAAATTCCTGATTAGCATCAGCTTATGCACTCAATTCTTAGTTTATCATTTAAAACTAACTGAATTTAAAAAACTTTGTTATTAAAAGGATTATCAATTAAATTGATTCAATGTTATTTCTTGAAAGGACAAATGCTGAACATTTTTATCTTTAGTCTACAGGTCAAATTTGGCTTCAATTGGACAAGAAATTAAAGTTAAAATTAAACATTGCAATCAAATATTGTATCCATCACATATAGGTGTAAATTAACGGTCGCCACTCGCCACGTGGCGATTAAAGTTGTAAAAGTGGCGATTAAAAATCGGCCATCGATCGCCACCGTAGTCGCCACTCGGCGATTGAAAAATGTTATTAATTTGCTTTATGAAATACAAATTTTTTCATGGATATATTCATCTCTACTTTGTTTGCATCTAAGTAGTGAATTGGTTAATTCTTTAAATTAAAAATCGACCATCGATCGCCACCCTAGTCGCCACTTGGCGATTAAAAAATCTTATTAATTTGCTTTGTGAAATACAACTTTTTTCATGGATATATGCATGTCTACTTTGTTTGCATCTAATAAGAGAATTGGTTAATTCTTTAAATTAAAAATCGGCCATCGATCGCCACCCTAGTCGCCACTCGGCGATTAAAAAATCTTATTAATTTGCTTTGTGAAATACAGCTTTTTTCATGAATATATGCCTCTCTTCTTTGTTTGCATCTAATTGGTGAATTGGTTAATTCTTTCTTTCTATCGGATGCAAGCATATTTAGCAACTTTGTTGTATTTTCTATATTTTGGCTTTTTACCATGAATTTATTTGGATTATGTTTTCAAGAAATAGTGTTTTTCCTACAAAATATAGTCATCAATTTTAATACCACATGCATTTTAAATAAATTATACCATTTTTACCTCTGGATGCAAGGAGATTTTAAGGACATTGCTGTATCTTAAATTTTTCACTTCTGCCATATGCTCACTAATTGTATCAGTAATAGTTGGCTGGTACAATTTTTTTTAAACTTATGATTAAAGTTTATGTAGGTGTCAAGAAAGATTGAAACATTATAGCCAATTACTTTAAAAATATCATACAAAATTAGCACTCGCCACTTAGGCGAGTAATGCTGCTAATTTAGCATCTGACTTTACTGCTACCAAGCAGACTTCCTCCTCCTCACCGACACATTGGCACACTCTGATTTTGCCTTAATAAGACATCCAGAGTTTTGAAATCTCAGCCAAAGCAAAAAATATTTATATTTATCTGTACACTCGCCAAACTTAATAATTACCACCAATTTTAAGTAAGAATAAAATATCCTAGAAAGATGTGAAATTATTTTTAAATTTAAAAATAAAATTTCCTTGTTTGTTTTATACAATGCATTAATATATATCTAAATATAGTTTATCACTTATAATTTTATCTGCAGAATCACCAATTCATATTTTTCCATTCAGTGGAATGACAATTTTATTTTTAACCACATAAGCGTAACTTTGTAACTCACTAGCCACTAAATAAATAAAAAAAAAGCCATTTTGGCCTATTTTCAAAAAGTGGCTACTAACTTTTAAAAAGTGGCCACTAAAGAAACTGGGTCTACCAGCCACTGGCTACTAATCAAATTTCCCAGTTTTCACCTATACCATCACAAAATCAACAGCAATGCACTTCTAACAATGATTTTCATAACTTGCAGGTAATATGAACTCCAGTAAATGCTGGATACATATTTACACAGGATTAATTACAGATGTAATTACAAATGTAACTGTGTAAATACATATCTAGTATTTACTGGAGTTATACAAGTGACAATTTATAAATGTGTCCAATATTTTCATGGAGTTTCCAGTACCTGTGATGTATTCTGTGTAGCTGATTGACATATCAGACCTGATGTCAAAGTCAATGGGTTTCCAAATGAAATACGAGACTGACAAGTTTTCCAGGATAGCTCAGTTGACAGAGCCTTGGCTGCTTCAGTCTAAGGTGCCTGATTTGAATTCTGCCCTGGACATTTTTCACTCAGTTTGGAAAAAAAATTAATTATTCGTAAGGAAAAAATAAGTTAGGCTTGGTTCGGCCTGGCCCGATACTCCAGGAAAAAAAATTAAGGCCTGAGCCTGGTCCGGCCCCAAAAGATTAGTGACTAGGCCCGACCGGCCCAGACCGAGTCTTCAGAAGCTAGGCCCGAGCCCGGACCGGTCAGATCTCTATTATAGATCATTCCTTCATTCACAAATATTCTTTAAGTGACTATTAGGAACAAGTGTACAAAAATTACAATAGAAAAGAAAAATGATGCAACATTGATTAAATATATTTAATAAAAAATAAACAAAATTTAAACAAAATATTTGCAAATTTTACTGATTATTCATCATTTCAAACATTTACAACACAATGGTAGTTTTAGGTTTGGTTTGTTAATTTTTTTTTCTTAGCCTATGAACACTCATTCCTTCTTGCTCCAAGATAAAATTTCATTACTTAAGGAAATTTAAATATTTATGTCAATTTGCATTTAAATATTTAATGGAAAATTGATAGCAGAACAAAATATGTATGAAATTTATTTTTATGAGTATAAGCCCTTTGTGATAAATGCCTTTTACGAAAGTTTTAATGTTTTGTCACCAATTTTTAAAAACAAATTTGTTTTTTATTAAAAATTGAGAAATTGTGATGATTAAATAAGGCAAATTTTTCAGTAATATTTTACTGGTGGAGATAAATGAGGATTTTTAAGCCTTTTTGTGGCATGTATACGTGTTGCACATCCCCAAGTGGTTAAAGGCACTTTTCATTTACATTCCAACACATAGTGGAGATAACATTTACAGATTATACATCGGCAGATTTTGCAAAGTTGACTATGTGTGAATGTCTAAATAATCTATAAATAGTTTATAAATTTTTTTATAATCGTAACTTTCAAGTAAATGAAACAAAATGCAAAAGTTATTAAATTGTACTTACTTCTAACTCGTGATGCTTCTCGTCTCATTTGATCTTCTAATTCATCAAACTGAGCAAGAGATTCTGACAGCTAAAATAAAATGGAACTGCAATTATTTGATGAATTTATTCCTTGATGTACTAAATATAAAAAAAAGGTTCACAAATACTGAGTGTTTAAGCATTAAAAAAGCTGAAATTGGTCTCAAAAACTTTCTCTCAAATCCATGAATTGTATACATTCTACATAAAAATGTTTGGATAAAGCAGAATTTTTGAATTAGCAGAGTACTGCTGTACTTTTAGCAATAGAAAAAAATTAAGGACATCTTAAACAGATGAGTTGTTGAGGGGGATTCTTAATGCGCTTGTTGCCATAACTGGTATGCAAAAAAATTTAGCAATCTGCAGACCTGCCACCTTTGAAAATGAGAAATCATAGCACATAAAATTTAAATTAATCTGGAGATTGGTTGGTTGGTTTTCACATTTAGCAGTCATCTTTTGACATTCGTAAAAAGTATAAGGTTTCTTTTCCAATTTAATATAAGTTTTTTTTCTTCTGAAAATTTTTAAAGTTTCTTTTTTTGCAGTGTTTTTCTTTTTACATTTGTAATAAAGGTCTAGTTTTAACTTTTTAGCCAAGAACTGTAAATTATTTTGAGGAAATTCATGATTTTTTTCACAATCCTTTCATGATATTTACATTTTTTTCCCGCAATCTTAATTCATGTTTTTCTATCCTGATTTTAAACTGAAATGTAAAAAATTCGCAATCTTACTATAAACTTTTGACAAAATGCTCATTTTTTACTGCGATGATTTGATGCAAGTCATGTCTTCTTTCCATGATCTTCAATGAAATGTGTTTCTTTCAGCAAAATTTGCACTTTCTTTCCTTGATATTTTAATGAAATTCACATTTTTATTGCAATCCTTTGATGAAATTTTCCTCTGCGACCAATTGACAAAAATTATTTTAATGCTATCATTTGTCCAAATTTGCGATAGTTTATCACAACCGATCGGCAAAAATCTAAAGAGTTTGGCGCAACCGAATGGCAAAATTCATGGTATCTTTTCACAACTAATTATCAAAATTCCCTATTCATTCTCGTGACTTTGATGAAATTTTTAATACTCTTCCATGAATAGTTTACAGATGATTTTTTTTGTGCAATATTTTGATGAAATTCAGAATTTCTAACAGACTTCTTTAAGAAATTAATGATTGTTGTCTAGTGTTAAACAAGCTTTAACCCTTTTGGTCTCATTGCCTCATTAAAGTCTTTTCATTATATCAATATAATCTTTATTTTTATTATTCAACTTTATTCTTAATATTTTAAAATAAAACTTACCTTTTCTTAGCCAGGTACCATTTCTTTAATCTATTTAAACTTAATTGTCAACTGCCAGCTATAATAGACTTCTGAAAACAACACTACCATCGTAAATACTTTATCTTATGGCGTAGTATGCCGATATGTTCATAGATGGCGTTGCAATCTCGTCACTTCGATTGAGTCACTCCCATCATCCCTTTCCTTGCAATGGACTGATCCAAGATTATTCCAGAAAGAGGGCATATCACGGCACGTGCCTATTCATTCAGAGTATAAATATTGGGGAAATTTCTTTCAACTTCGTTTGTTTTTAAAAGGTTTTTAAACCTCTCGAGAAATGGGAAGCTTTCCTGCTTTCCTTCATGTTTTTAAAATAGATCCTTTCACCTAGTTCGTTTTTCTAATGCTGCACTGGTAAATATAGAAATTTATCTTAAATTAAGTTATGATAGCTTTTAACTTTTAAAATCATGTTTTAAGTAAAAGTAATTTTCAATAGTAGTGGACATTTTTGAAGATGTTTTGAATTGTAAAAGATGTGATATATCTCCTGGCTGAGATGAACTGTTATTGTCAACATCATTTTCTGTTTTAATGAAGAAATAAAAGCCTGGATTGTTTTTAAACTTCATCTTCATTATTTTTACACAATTTGAACCACTTTTTACACTATATTTTGATGCTGCAAAACCTTTTAATGATTTCTCATAGGCATAAATTTGCATTTCCACAAGCGCATGTTTTTCTACTCTGCTAATGTGTTAATTTGTATAAAATTAATGTAATTTACAGTTAACTACATTTTCAACAATGATAACCGATTCACAAATTGATTTAGGGAAATTTTACAAAGGATGGATCGAGACTTCCAAGAAATTTTTAAATATATGCACAGAAGAATATAGGTCATGGAACAATTTGTAAAGGGAAATACTGCACATCATTTTTCATTCTGCAGGACTCCTTTTCTGTATGCAAATTGTGCAATTCCGCACACTATATTAAACCTTACCCCTAAAAGAACTTCCTTCAAGAACTCTTGAAATGATGTCCCTGTTTGAAGAAACTAATTCCCAACATAAAAATTTACAGAAATATGATCCACTCTTGGTTAATATCCATAAAGAGGATATTACGGATATAAATGTTTTATATCAAGAAGTTACTTTGCAGTCATGATTACCCTCCCCCCCCTCCCCCTTGAGCATTTTTTAATAATCTGAATTTTCAGACTAATGACCTATTTAAAACTTTTGGAGCTGAATACTTTAAAATTTCAGAACAGAGTCACTCCTGAAAAATATGCTGCGTGGACTAGAAATCGCAAGAGAAAAAAAAATTGCATTTGCGTTATTTGCCCCCCCCCCCCCCCCCCCCAAGCCTCATCTGACAGCCTCTAAAGCTAAGTTAAAATATCTGATCATGATCTCGTTTTTGGTTCTCTATCAAAAATGAATACAATTTGACAAATGAAAGAGCATGGAAAACAATTGAATTTTCAAAACACATTTGTGCAAAAAGACATTTTTATCAGTCTGTTCAATAACATCACTGAGCCAAAGATTCATCAAAGAGAACAAACTGAAAATGAATGATACCTAAATATGTTTCAATTATTTTGTAATAAACTAAATTTTAATCACTTTGTTACAATTAAACAATTTCAAAATTTTGTTTTGATTAAATAAACTATAAACATTTATCATTTTTATTATTAAATAAGCACTCTTAAGTTGTCACATTAAAAAGAGTGCATTTCATATTAATAAACTTTTGAAAAATAAGTGTTTTCAAAATACTTAGTGGTCTGCAGAATGAATTGCTCTATAATCAATTGCTCTATAATGAATTTAGCAGTGCATGGTTAAAACATCCATAATGACTAGCACTTGGATAAAGCATTAAGTATCCATTTCTTTGATTTAAGAAAAAGATACTGCAAAATAAGGAGAAAAAAATTATACAAAGTCATTTGTCCACCTTTTCCTGACCCACAAAAAAGACTAAAGATATTTAAAAAGAATTCACTCAGTTCCATAACAAATAACAGAGGCTTCTCTTCTGTAGTTGGGCATTTCTCCTATAGTTGTAGTGTTTCTGCTGTAACCGAGCTCAATAAAAGGAGAAGGTTAAAAAATCCTGACAGTCTTATAACACAGGCAGGCAGTGCAATTCATTTAACTGTGCTAAAGAGCACATATTTTAAATGTAATGCAATTAGATATTTAAATAAATCCAGGCTTACTACATACATATTAAAATTTCAACATGTTAACATACATGAAAAATTCAGTTTTGAACATTACTTCTACAAATGGCAGCCATTGAGGATAAATTGTCAAAATATTAAATGTCTAAGAAAAGTAAAGATAGACAAGTAAAAATTTAAAGATTTGGCAAAATTGCAGAAAGTAAAATTTTACCTTATAAGCTAATGTTTCATTGTCTATTTCTAATTGCTTGTTTGTCCGTTCCAGCATACGAATTGTTTCACATTGTTCTCTTATCTGTTTTTGTTGATCTTGGCACTTTTCTTTCAACTGCTCTACCTCTGATCTTAAGTTTTGCAGTTCTTTTTCTTGTGTACCATCCTAAAAAAAGAATGGAAAAATTCATTATTACATAATACAAGATAGATAAGGATACACTTATATCCTCCTTCCTTATCACTACCAACCCTTACCCGACAACATAAATCTATAAAACACATCTGTGAATTTATTTTCATTACTACATGCATCAACATTTCAGATATTCTTCATGTAATAGAAAAGTAACCTATGTTCTTTTAAATGATATTCATACATAGTCAATTTATCTACTGTAGAGGCGCCAACTTTCTAAACTTTCTCCATAGTAGTTAAAATTTGTTTTCTATAGAATTATTAGCATATTCTTATTTCTATCTGAAAAATCTGACATTACTTCTTAAAATTATTGAAAACATGGCTATTATGAGAGCTTTCAGAAGCTAGTCTACCATTGACCGATTTATGACAATTGTCTTAAAAATAGATTGTTTTTACAATAATTTTTGCAATAGTGGCATAAAAATGGGAAATGAGAAAAAAGGAATATATTTCCATCTATACAGTGGCGCCAAACTTAAAATTTAAGCATAATTTTAACAGATAATAAAATTAAATGTAACTGCAAATGTGATGTGGCTTTTAATTTAGAAAGTATTAACCATGTAAATCCAAATATATCTGATCAACTTATAAAGTACTTTCAGTTTTCCAAAACAAACATTCTGAATGGTTTAGCTGTTAAAATCACCCTCCCCCCAAAAAATAAAAGATTGGTGGACAAAATTTAAGTTTGGCATTTTAAGTACAAAAATTTGCAAATAATTAAAAGCAATAAATTTAATTACTATGATACTTTAAAAACACCTGCTTGAAATTCTTTAAAATTAGCCAAGTAAATCACAGGCATTTTATAAAATTTTAATTTCTTAAATTGAAAAATACCTTAAGTTAAAAATTTTTAGTCTGATAAAAATTTAAAAGGGATTAAACTATAACAAAATGTGAAGAATTTTCAATAGACGTGACTGACAAGGATAAGTATACTGCATCAGTTAATGCTAGATTGACAACATCAATACAGAAATATAACATGTTCAGTGTAGAGATTGGCATTGCCAGCTGCATCATGTCTGAAATAGTTTTATTTCAGCAGACTGTCTGGGCCAGATCAAGATTAAATTGTATTTCTACATACTGGGCCTGCAGAAGTGGACTGGACTAATGCTATTATGCATTCTATAGCTTGTGAGGTTGAAAGGGAAAAATAAATGCACTTTATAGAAAAGCTCTAATAAGCCACTACACAAAAACATCCATAATTAGAAATTGCACACTTTATTCTGCAGCTATAAAAAAGCAGTCAACAGTTAGCACTAATTTAAAATTTTAAAGATTTGTATAATATGTTTGAGAATGTATGATTTCGGACCGGAAAAATTTTTAACTTTATAGAGAGAAGAAAATACTGAGTTATTTACACCCTGTTGCATGAGGTATGTTTTCACAGTTTCTAAATCAAAGTAAAGCATGAGATAAAGTAAGTTTTAATGGGAATTTTATAATCTATTTCTGCATCAGAATTACTATTCATTGATTCCATAATTTAACTACTTCATTAACTTCAGTTGCACAGGTAGACAGTTTCGAACAGTTTTTCACAGCAATAAAATCAGACATCTCGTTTTCAATTATTTTTAGATGTCCTACTGTTACTCCGAGACAATATATGCAGTATTCTTAAGTCTTAATTTGATATTAAGGAAAATAAGCATTTTTTGTGGAAATTGAGTCGGGTTAAATTTCATTAATTTTTGTGCAAATCTTGCCCCCCTTTTTTTTTTCTTTTCACTAATTTTAAATTGGATTAGGAATAGGAAAAATACAAACAGGTCAGGCCTGGGATGAATTTAGTTTTTAGAACTGGTTAGGTCTAAACAGCTTTTGACTGAACCTAGAAATTCTGGTTCATGCAGACTTTCTAAATGAAAAAGAATGCTTTCAAATAAGGTCTTTCAAAAAAGGCAGTAAATTCTTAAGTATTATGAAAAAATAGAAATATACATATGAGTAAAATAACAATCAAATTTTTGAATTGTAGATTGTAGTTTAATATAAGACTACTAATTTAATGTAAAACAGAATATAGTAATCCTAAAATAGAAAGAAAAAAATAATGAAAAATGAAATATCACAAACTAAAATGTATGTATAAGGATAGAGAAAAAAATCTTACAAGAACATGTTGTACCCATGGAAGACAACTGGCATCTTTCCCACTTTCTCTTGCCATATGTGTGACTAGTTCTTGAAGCTGAAAGAAAAACATAATTCAATTTAAAATTTAAATATTTTCTTTTGATATCACACACTTGGAAATAAATTTAAAATCAAGTAAATATTTGTTAATGACATACACCTGCTTATATTTCATTTAATATCAAGTTATTTTTCCAAGCATTAACTTTTTAACCAGCTTTAAAGTTTTGCTTTACTGAAAACATTTTTTGTAAAATTTGTCTTTTTACAATAAAACAGACACATACAACAGGCAATTAGTCAGGACAGAAACTAGTCTTTTTTACACCCGGGGCAATATAAATTCCCCCCTCTCCTTGTGCAAATCAAATTTACATATTTTTTTCATTTCAAACAGCTGACTTATTTAAAATATATAATCATAAAATATGTTGTACTGAACTACATAATAAGCTTTGTCAAATATGGATTCAATAAAATGTTAAAAACAATCAAAAATAATTAAAAATTCAGTTTTATACTACACAGGATCTTTATATACTATATCATCCTTAGATTCTTCTATGCTATGGCATTGTTCTAGATAGGAGAATTTTAACAATATCATACTAAGCATGAACATGTTGGTGAGAAAATTCAAACAAAATCTCTATTTGGCATCTCCTTCACCTGGCATCAACAGCCACCCCTCCCCACCCCCACAGTTTTGGCCCTGCAGTTAATAAATAGACAACAGTTTTTTTGCTTCAGGTACCAACTACAGTTATTCCAACACTACAATATATAGAACCTCGATTAACTGGCCTATATAAAAAGAAGAAATACAATTTTTTTACTTAAAATTCCAGACACTAATTTATTATTGCATATAAAAATTTTAACTACTTATGTGCTTTAACAATTACAAGTTTAATAGTTTTAACACTTACACAATTTTTAATTTTGCTTTGATAGGGAATATTCCATTGAAGCATGCAGTTGTATAAAATTGTACTATGACATGGAATTATATTTTTAAATCTTTTTTGCAAGTTTAATTTACCTAGATAAAAATAAGTATTCCAGATACACTGATGTGCAAAATTTAAAGACGAGTCCCAAAATGCCAATTTTCAAGGAATTTTTACGCGAATATTCAAAAACAAGTAATGTAATTTGAATAATTACTATCCCTGCATAACAGCTACTCCATAAAACATCTCATTCATGTCACACGAGTCACAGTGACTACGGCAAAACAAAAAATAGGAAATTCCATACGTCTCTTTTATGAGTCTCAAATTACTACTAAATGCGATTCCACTGACAGGTCATTGTGACTGCTGCTTTAAAGCAAGTCACCAGGTGACTTTACAATGTCATTTCATTGAGACTATCGTGTGACCTCTCTTCTGGAGACAATTTCAAAGTCATTGTGAATGTTGCATTATGATAAATTACCAAGTAATGTCCCATTAAAGTCGCATGACGACTTTTCACCACTTTCCACAGTGGTTACTTCACAGTAGGGTCCCTGTCACCATTTGACAATCAAGTGACAGAAAGTCACCATGTGACTTTAATGTGACATTTGGTGATTTATCATAATGCAACGTTCACAATGACTCTGAAATCGAGTTTCCAGATGAAAAGTCACACGAGTCTCAATGAAATGACATTGTAAAGTCACCTGGTGACTCACCACAAAACAGCAGTCACAATGACCTGTCAGTGGAGTCAAGTCGCATATAATAGTCATTTGAGACTCATAAAAGCGATGCATGGAATTTCTTATTTTTTGTTTTACCGTAGTGACTGACTCTTGTGACCATGCGTGACCTGAATGAGATGTTATATGGACTAGCTGTTATGCAGGGATAGTAATTATTCGAATTATATTACTTCCTTTTGAATAGCCTGAAAATTATCGCTTGAAAATCCCTTGAAAAATGGCATTTTGGGACTCGTCCTTAAATTTTGCACAACAATATATATGTCATCAGTAGAGATTAACCAAATACTGTAGTCAATTCAGTATTTTGTGATTCGGCATGCAAACCAAATATTTGCTTCTGCCAAATACTTAAAAGTATTTGGCCAAATTTCCATCTAATTAGTTTAAGAGAAATAATAAGTAAAGAATTATTAGTTTTTAAAATACAAGATGACCAGTGCTCATTTGATGGCATTTTAATGTGCTTCAGTGATAACTGATCATTTATAAAAGCAGTACTACATTACTATTTAATTATGGTCTAAAAATAAGGTTTTCAGGCATTATCTGGCTGTATAACTTTTGTTTATAAATCTGCTTAACTTCAGAAAAATCTTTTCTATAAACACTACCGACAGCTATAGATAATTATTTTCTTAGATTTAGAAGAACTATCTTTTACTTAGATGTAGAATAGGTTAAACGATACATTTCATCATTATGTGAATGAGTTCAGCTGCATTATAAAAAAAGTCGCCATTTTTAATTCTAAAAATTCCTCCCTAAAATAGTCTGTGGGGATAAAATCAAAACAACTGCCTTAATTATTTCTACATAAGTTTATTTTCTTTAATATAGACACCGCATATGTATACACTTATATGCCTATCTTGCGGCTTTTATATCAAATTATAAATTGCTCATTTTTTTTTTTCATTACCACTTATTTAAATTATTAATCAAAATATAAATAGTAGTAATTTGATAAATAGTTAAACATACAAATTGATATATATTTTGTACTTAAGGGCATTTCTATTCAATATGTTTAAATACTTTTTATTTGACCAAACTTTTGCTTTTTTGCTAATCCTTATCCTTAATAAAAATGGTAGAATTTTATACTTTCATAGGTTATTTTATCACTAGTCTATATCTAAATAATTAAAAATAAGTGATGAATTAATAAATTTACAAGTGAAAAAAGCCATTAAATTTTTTTGTGTAATGAGATTTAAGAATAAAAATGTAACTGAATAAAATTAAGAAGTTTATTTAAAAAATCTAATATAGGAAAAAAATTAAAAATTTTTAAGCATTTGATTGCAGAATACTAAAAATTCAGTATACACTTTGAAGCTTGGATATTCAGCAAAATTCATAGGCTAAACTGCTACCTTTCATTGTTTCAATTATAAGTATGAAACACTGTTTAAATCAGGATTCAATAATTTTATCCAAAAAATATGTAGGAGTCATACTTATTCCATATCTATAATCTACAGTTCTTTAATGATGTCAAATTAAGGTTGATAAGCACCCCCCCTTTTTTTGGCTTTGGGGGGGGGGGGGGGTGAGGCTAATTCAACTGCTTTACCAACGACAATTCTCTGAGCTTTTTCACATGAAATTGCAATGGTTAAATCTAAAGATGATCCTTTTTAATTAAAATATGTGGGTGGTCTTTGCAGTATAGAAATTTTTTTCACAATTATGTTTTACAAATTTTAAAAACTTGTGACCAATGGACAGAATTCAATTGTGTCTACTTACTATGAAGTTCCATCTGACAACTGGAGCCTTTTGGGCTCCTGCCTACCATTTTAAATGTTTTAAATAGAATATTTTAAACAAAATATTTTATATATAACTCAAATTGATATTAGAAATGCATGGAATGCTAAAAAGGCAAATGATCACATGACAGAGCAATATTTATTGCATGCAAAAAGGATTACCACTTTTTCTCCAATACCCCCCCCCCCATGAAGGAGATGGTTGCTCTGGGCATGGAAATTGAAATACGAAATTTATATTACCAACATTGTTTCTTTATATAAAAAAATGTGCGTGCACACAGTGGAATATTTTTTGAGTGTTTGTGCGACATTACATTTTCATTATACATTCATTCAACATTACATTTTCAAAATATTATCTTGCTTGTTTCTTAGAATTAAAAATGAGTTGCAAGCTGTTATGTACAACTGTTAGATGCATTTTTCAACAACCATTTTCCAGGCTTTATTTTGCAAAATATAAATGCAACTTAATTTAATGCTATTTAGTTAAAATTAAATCTTTTAACCTCCTGACTGCCAAGCAAAAGAGCAAAATTGTAATGTTTTCACTGTATTTTTTTTTTTTTTTTAATGCTAAAAGATGTTTTTTCTAACAATTTTTTTAATACTTATAAATATTAGCCTTCAGAGTATTAATCATAACCTAATTATTTAAAACTGGATTATATCTGTAGAAGTATATTAATTTGAATATTGCTACTATTACAGTGAAACCTGCAGCTTTGTGAACAGATGTATCAGGTTGTGGTGGTGAGAAGGTTAAGTTCCAATTTAACACAATATAAGTATTTAATAGAATTTATTTCTGTTTAGGTAAAGAGAAAGAGGGAAGGGCCCAAATTGAAACTTTGTTCCGGCAGCAGTTTTCTTTCTGTACTGCGCTGGGTACAATATGGAAATATTTAAGGGCTTTTAGAAATTAAAAGTGGATAAAGTGTTTAACACTGGCAAACAATTTCCTCGACTAGTTAAGAACTTAATTGATAGCATCCTAAAAATCATCAATTACAAGCATTGCCATAGAAAACAGATGCAACATTTCGATGTTTGGCTAATAGAAAGGGACTAAATACTACATTTGATGTACTAAAATAGATCACTTCTGAAACTTCGATACAATAACAAAACACAAAAACATCTTTTACAATATATTTTGAATTATATAATTTTTATATGTTATGAAGAAATTTTAATTGCATTTAAAAACATTATGTACAATAAATAGCATGATAAAAATTAGTTGAGCATAACGCATGTAAGTAAGTTTTGTGAACGAGCAAAACAAGTAGTTTTTCTAGAAATGAGGTCTTATAGTTGGCACAGGGAGCTAAAACATTTCATATGCCAACATTAAGTAACACTCGTGTGAATATATTAGATTCTAAACTTATATGCATGTTTGAATAAAATAGATTTTAAAACATTAAAATGCAGATACAATCTTGGCATAGTTGAAAACAATCTCAGCTTTGGCTTTGCCAGTGAACATTAAAAATGACAATAGGTTAAGAATTTTAATAACCAAGTTTTAACCCAAGATTTTCATACTTTTGATAAATCTAAAAAATTTCTTTAAAACATAATAGCTTACTGTATTTAGAATTAACTGTTCTGAGTGCATTATGCATGAAGAAATCAATTCAGTAAGTATTTTAAACATAATTATGATCTTTAACATACTTTTTGGCTAAGTTTACTAAGCTCCGAAGTTAGGGAATCATTCTCCGATTTCAACCTTTGCAGTTCATCTTCATGAACTTGCTTCAACTGTTCCTTGACATGTTTCATTGTTTCTTGTTGATGCCTGATTTCTTCCTCATATTCGTCTCTGGAAAAACATTTAAAAAAAAATTAACATTTTTCTACTTCATTTTTACTTTCTTCTATCTTTACAAGAAGAAAGTATTGGATTCATGAAAATTTTCGACTTCCGGTTTTCGATGGATTTATACGTTTTAGAAGGTCCTGAACACGTTTTGACTATTTTTAGAAAATGTCTGTATGCGAGTCTGTCCGTCTGTCTGTGTGTCTGTGACAAAAAATTTGTGGGCGCTCTATCTCAAGAACTAATGCTCGAAATTTAATAAAATTTTATATTCTGTTAGACCTTGATATGAATTAGTGCCTATTGGTTTTTGGTGAAAATTGGCCTGCAGGTGGCGCTGCTATACTACGTTTTTCATGATTTTCAAGATTGCTATATCTCAAGAACTAATGCACAGAATTTCACCAAACTTCAGATTCTGTGACCCCTTGATATATATAGAAGCTGATTAAGTTTTGGTGTAAATTGGCCAGCAGGTGGCGCTGCTATGCCACGTTTTGCATGATTTTTAAGATTGCTATATCAAGAATTAATGCACAGAATTTCACCAAACTTCAGATTCTGTGACCCCTTGATATACATAGACGCTGATTAAGTTTTGGTGTAAATTGGCCAGCAGGTGGCACTGCTATGCCACGTTTTGCATGATTTTTAACATTGCTATATCTCAAGAACTAATGCACATAATTTCACCAAACTTCAGATTCTGTGACCCCTTGATACACATAGATGCTGATTAAGTTTTGGTGTAAATTGGCCAGCAGGTGGCGATGCTATGCCACGTTTTTCATGATTTTCATGATAACTATATCTCAAGAACTAATGCACAGAATTTCACCAAACTTCAGATTCCGCGATACCTTGAGATACATAGCCGCTGATAAGGTTTTGGTGTGAACTGCCCTATAGGTGGCGCTGCTATGCTACATTTGGCACGATTTTGCGATAGCTATATCTCAAGAACTAATGCAGAGAACGTCATCAAATTTTAGATTCTGTTACTCTAGAATATATAACATAATTAGACGCTGATTACATTTTGGTATTAACCTTGCAACAGGTGATGCAGCTATGCTGCATTTTTCCCAATTTTTCCGATAGCTATATCTCAACAACCAACGCACAGAATTTCATCAAACTTCAGATTTTGTTACAAAATGACATATAACATAATTACACGATGATTACGTTTTGTTATAAATCCTTCGACTGATGGTGCTGCTGTGCTATATTTTACACGGTTTTTTTTAAACTAGCTATATCTCAAGAACTAATGCACAGAATTTCATCAAACTTCAGACTGTTTTACACCATAATATAATTAGACGCTTTTTTACATTTTGGCATAAATTGTCCAAGATATGGTGTTGCTGTGCTACGTTTTGCAATTTTTTTGTTATAACTATATCTCAAGAACTAATGGACGAAATTCCATCAAATTTCAGATTCTGTTAGGTCTTGACATAAATAGATGCTTATTAGGTTTTAGTATAAATTACTCAACATGAGACACTACTAAGCTCATTTTCACAGAATATTAATTAAATTTTGCGTTTTAAGCTTTTCGGATACCAGAATCTCATTAGGCTAGGTCAAATGTTCGAGGAAATTCGATAGTGAGTGACTTTGGGGTCACCACTTTTTTTTTTTTTTTTTTTTAATATTAAAATGTACTTATGAGATAGAAGAAAGTTTTGGGATTGACACATCCAACTAGTTTAAAAATGATATGAAAAAGTTTAAATTAAATCCAAGACATAAAATGTAAGTCAAGTTGATTTGTTATAAAATAGTGAAATGCTGAAAATTAGATATGTTTTACATACTAATCAATTGTATTTGCTTATATATTTTAGATGACAGTTTGATGATCATGTAAAAAACTTTCTTTCCTAGCAGAGAGTATTTGTGCAAAATAAGAAATTTTAATTTTCTTTGCTTTTTATACAAACATAATATTTTAAGCAATTATCAACATTTTGAAATTAAAAAAAATACCTAAATAGCACATACAACTACATTTTATAAACATTCAAACAGAAATCAGAATATCCGCTTTTGTTGCCAAAGTTGCCAAGATAAAGGACAGTCATTCAAGTGAACTGTTGCGAAACTGAAGTGAACTGTTAATTATTCATAGCAGATTATTCAATCCACTTCCAATTATCAACAGGATGAATAGGCTGCCATATTTAAAGCTTCAGTTCTTTTTCATCAAGTTCTTAGGACAGTATAATTTTTCTAGTGATTTGTTAAACTTTTAATATAGAAAGATTTTAATTAAAATACCATGTTACAAAAAAAGTCAAAATAGTTTTAGTAAAAATGCATTTTAAGATAGGCTGTTAAACAAGCATTTCAGTTCATAAAAGCTATGCAAGTTCTGGAATATTCAGAAAATTTATGCATAATTTTTTCTATACATAAAAATTTCTTTTAAAAAGTGACAACAGTTGCAAAAATGCCATATACAACAATTGACACTGATGTACCTTTTTTTAAGAACTACTTAAATATATTTCAATACAGTTTTGTAATAGTAATATACATTCTATAAACACAAACATGCAATTATGTTTATTTAACAATTTTGTTTACAAAATGGAGTTTATTGCATTTAATTTTTTGCCAAAAGATAAATTTATAATTACTGGAAAAACAGAAAATGTTATGCTAAGATCACTTACAGATGTTTTATTCAACATAGTATACTTAAATTCAATTAAAATAAGCCTTAAAGTTCAATGTCATCTCTATAAGGCTTTTCATTTTGGTATGTCTCATTAAAAGGCAGTACTGTGGAAAACGTTAAATACATAGTTAGAGCAATTAAATTGTAATGAAAAGGAGTTTTCTAATTAAGTGTAATTTAAAAAAAAAAAAACAGGTATTTGGCAACATTGTGATGCTGTAGAAAATATTTTATAATTTTTTTTTTTTTTTTTTCTGAAAAACAGTCTGCACTTACATATTAACACCACGCAGCAGAAGTTGCACTAATGCCCCAATAAAGAGCAATCTTCTTGTTCACACACACGCAGTTATCTTTTGGATTCCTTGTTGCTTTGTTGTTTTCTAATTTTTGACGCCTTTTGTGCTTTTTTAGAACTTTTATTTCTCATTTGAGGCCTTTTTTTTGTGCACATGCAAACAAGATTGTTCTTTATTGGTCCATTAGCGCAACTTCTGCTGTGGTGGCATTAATACGTAAGTACCAAACAGTCTTCTGACTTCACAATAGAGCCTTTAAAGAGGCAGTGCCAGCCACCATTTTGTGAATAGATGATTATAATGCAATCAGACAAATGATAATTAAATTGCTTACTTCAGATATAAAACAAATATTCAGCTAACTTTGAACTTTGAGAAAAAGAAAATGGAATTAACATTTTACATAAGTATCATGCATAGAAAAATCATTCTATGTTCAATTGTGATATATTTTTAATCACTAAATAATATGCAAGAAATAGTGAAAATGTATAAATTTATATTTTTAATGCAATATCAAAGTAAATATACATTGAATGTATAGGAATATACATTTCATTATCTTTTTAATCCAAAAGTACCAATAGAAATTTTGAAATTATAAAAAGTTATTTTTCCATGTACAAACAAAGTTGTTTTGTAAAATTATTCTTGGTGAAAAAGTAATCAGATGCACTGTCATAAAAATTAAAAACTAAGTCAAAATGTGAAGTGAAAATTGTTAATCTTGTGAATTGTTAACCCTTTTTTGGTCCGAGTTTAATATCAAATTTAAAAGAAACAGCATTTTTATTGCCAAAAATAAATATTTTTTTGTCCTGGAAAAATATACCCCACCCCCCTTGACCTAAGGTTGTATCTCTCATTCACTGATCTTCAGTTTTTCCTTTAATTTATCTAAGTTTTAAATTAAAAAAAATTAGTTTGACACTATATTTACCAAATCTATTGCTTTAAAAAAGGGTATTTAAGATTAATATCTACACTAAAAATATATATATAAATAAGTAAAAAGATATTTGTATTTGAAAATTGTTTTGCAACCTTATTGTAAAAAGAGGTTTACAATTTTTTTTGCAGGTTTTAACCATCCCAAAGGTCTGACATTGAAATCATTCATTGCATTTCTGTCATCAAGACAATCTCTCATAAAACTCATTTTGACATGCAACAATAACTAATAAAAGTAGATATTACCCACAAAAATAAAAAATAGACAAAATAGGACTTAAAAATACAACGGTAAGACTAGAATTGTGGTGTCTCTTAGCAATATTCAGAATTTAAAACTGTGGGATGTAACGTAATTAATATACAAGCAGAGGCAAAATAACTTTCAATAATGTAATTTCTCTCTTCATCGAATGACACATGATACTGACCACAGTCACAATTAAAATTAATATGTGACATGCAAATGTGATGTCTAACACTGACATGCGAAGCCTTAAACTGATTCAGTCATCTGAATGTGGACGATTCTCTCCAAATAGGCCAAAATAAGAGTTGGAGTAATGAATAATAAAATGCCCATCAACTTAAATATTATCTGAATTGAGATTAAGCTTAAAGGGCTTTAGTTATGTCTAAATACTTATAAATTAGTAATAATATTTAATACTTACCTGTATTCAATAGAGGCTAATGAGGAAAAAAAGTGATAACTGATAAGGTAAGATTTTAGCCTCATCAGTACTTTATCAGCCTCTATTAAATACAGGTAAACATTTTTAAATTATATATATAAAACCCCTCCGTGTAGAACAATTCCGGGGTCAACCTATCCATGAAAAAAAATTCATTCACCAATGAAAACGTTTCATAGTCATAATGGAGCGTTCTCATTGGTCAGATTTACAGTGGGAGCTGTAAATGACGTCACTACATTTTACTTCGCTTTGAAATCTTTCCACGATTTCAAAAAGTACACTGTTAAAAATTAGATCCATTTGCTGCAGTGGCATTCCACAGCTTATGGAATATATCTTTTATGACCAATGAGAATGCTCCATAACACAGTAAAGTAACCGTTTTCTATAAAAGCGGTGGAGTGATGCTGTAGCAAATGAGTCAAAATTTTTACAGTGTATATTTAATTAAAACTTTTTATTAAAGGAAAGCGAAGGTGCGTTTTAAATGCAATATTATTAAAATTTTTATATTCGGGTTGCTTTAATTTTTTTTTCTTTACAGCCGTGAATGACTCTTGAGAATTTCAAATCTATAAAAAACATTGCTTTTAAAATCGGAGGTAACTTTTCACAATCTATTTTCTGATTAATGAAACCGTTCCATAGTCGTAATGGAGCGTTCTCAATGGTCAGATTTACAGTGGGAGCTGTAAATGACGTCACTACATTTTACTTCACTTTGAAATCTTTTCACAATTTCAAAATCACTATTTAATTAAAACTTTATTTAAGCAAGCGTAATTTTTTTTCGAAGCACCTTCGTCGTTCCAAGCCCAAGCTCGCACTCTGATTGGTTGTTGCTCTCGGCACTGTTTTCGTGTAACTTGCCGATAATCATACTTGGCGTAGCAATAGATGCTTCCGTCGAGTTTGATTTCCTTCCAAACCGAATACAAAGTAACTTTCTCTTGCAGCATTGGATTGGATGGAATGTGTCTTACTGAAAGCTGTACTCTTTAAAAGTTTTTACACACAAGATCACTAGACCACGAGGATAAGAATGAAGGAAGAATAATAATGAGTAGGTTAGGTTTTAGGTTTACTCGTTCACTTACGAGCAAAGCATTTTTCGCCAAGTATGGTTATCACCAAGTTACGTGAAAACAGTGTTGAGGGCAACAACCAATCCAAGTGCGAGCTTGGGCTTGGAACGACGAAAATGCTTGGAAAAATTTTTTTTTCGCTTTAAGCAAACTGCGGATGCATTTTAAATTTCATTATAATCCCCACCCCCATACAACCAGATAGTTTTGCTATAGTTTTAAAATGGAGATTTCTGTCGAAATTTTCTTTCTTTTTTTTGTTAGATTTTTCCCTTTCCAAGTTTAATCGCTGTATTTATCAAAATTGTTTCAGCCTAAAGTGGCTATGACTGATCACAGTTGTAATTTTTTATCATCCTTTAAAAATGCAAACACGTCATTATGACGGGCTATCTTCTAGTACTTCTAGTAGCTAATACTTATAAATCAGTAAAGAAAGTGATTTATAAGTATTTAGACATAGCTAAAGCTTAATCTCAATTTAGATAATGGTAAAGTAAATGGACATTTTGTCAAAACTCATCTCTCCCTCATAACTCTTATTTTGGCCTATTTGGAGAGAATCAATTGTATACCGAACTATCAAATAATTCGGTATATTTCAACATCATATTTAAGCCTTAGAAACAATATTAAACTGGACTATTACATAGAAAAAAATTAGTAATTCAGGAAAATCCCTTTCGGTTTTATCAATATCACACATGTCTCTAATGTTAATTCATCATGGTGTTTAGATACAACAATAGATTTCGAATGAAAATAAACTAAAGCCGACTCAGAAGAAAGAAACCAAGAAACAATTTAAAAATTTCTAAACTAGATGAATCTGGATATTGCAAATGCAAAGTATCCAAAACCTGTTAATTCTGTTTTCACAGGTAATACTCAAATAAAGTTCCTTTATAAAAGGCAGAAAGACTATCAAAAGTATTAAAAGAAAGAAAAAAATCTTGGGAATGTAACAAAATTAAAAAATAGGTGCTGGATCATGAGAAAAGTAAAACAATTTTTGACTCAAACCAGTCAGACAGATAAAACAAAAATTCATCTAATTTTCGATGCATTCACATACAACAGAAACTCTGCTACCTTAACAGAGAGAACAGAGCATTAATAGAAATTATACTTTATTTTAAATAGATTTTTAAAATAATGCATAAGAATATCTTCAGACATTAAAAGGCTATTCTTCAAATTATAAGGAGGCAACCACATTAGAGGTCTGCATGGGCCAGGCCCAGCCTGGAGCGAACAAAAGAAATATTGGCCAGACCCAAAAGTTAGAATTTTGGCCCCAACCTGACCTGAACAAAAAAAATATTGGCCCGACCCAGCCCAACTGAAAATAAAAATTTCGGCCCGAGTTGGCCCGGTCTGGAAAAAAGTTACAAATTTGACCTGAAATCGGCCCGGGTGAATTTCTACAGAACATTGATCTTTACTCTAACGGAAGAGTTCAGACCAAAAAATTTTTTTTTCTTACATGTTTATAATCTCTATTTATGCAAAAGTGCCATAGGCTGCAATATTTATGCTTTTAATGAACCTTTGTTTGTTGCATGTAAACGTTTCACTTATCATTAGTATTAATACATAAAAAAAAAAAAAAAAAATCTAAAAAATGGTATATGGTAAAAGTAAAATCTTCTAAGACATTGGAAAGAAAAAAATACGTTTCCTTCTTAGCAGATGTAAATGTTTAATATATTTTTTTAAGATGCCTAGTGATCTACGATTCTTTAAAAAGAATAAATTCTAATGTTTAATTGTAGAATAATGACGACTTAAAAGTATGCCTATTTTGTAAAAATTTTTGGAACAAGCCAAACTTTAGTGATTTATAAACAGACTTTTCCACATCAGGAAAAGGATTTTCATAAGGGAAGATTCAACAGGAACTGATTATTTTGGTCCTTGAAGAATAGGAAAAATGAAACCAGTCTATGCTTTGCAGAGAAAAAAAAAGTTAGGCTGGGCCCAGCCGGATACTCCAGGAAAAAAAATTAAGGCCTGGCCCATGCAGATGTCTAATCCAGATTTCCGGAGATTCTTTTTTGGGTAGATCTTTAACAAAATTTGAAAGTTTGACATTTTTATATAGTTTGAGTTCACATCAAGTCTGTTTTTTTATGGCAACATTATCTTTCAAGTGAAGTTCCTGAACATTTTAAAGACAAATTTTGAAAGAAGAATTTTACATTAACAATTTGCAATTTCTTATATATAATTTAAACTAGTTGGAAAGTTCATAGCAGAATCAAAAATAATTTAAATCTTGTCATTTTATAGATGTTGATCAAATTTGCATTAAGTTACGATTAATGAAGTTTAAGCGAAACTAAAATTTGATCTGGTGTTAGAATGAATTTGGAACTAGGGAAAAGGTCATTCATAAAAAAAAATTAAAATGAATTGCTCAAAGGAAAATGTTTATTGGTCACTCAGAAAATATTCCATTTCATACAATTCACAGCTCCTGCAATTTTAAATATATAAATTAATTCAACAAAAGATTCCAAATGTACAGTGGAAAAAAAAAATCATCTAAATCCTTTTTATAAATGCGAAAAACAATGACTTTGCATATAAAGAAAGAATTTTTTTTTTTATAAAGCATGCTGTGCTTTACTTTGTAAGTTTTAATTTATACTGTGCATTTCACCAGAATTTATAAACACCTTATGATCTATATAATACACATCAAACTTTTATATTTGTTGCAAAGTTTTTACCTTAAATTAGAGAATATAAAAACAGAAATATCACAATTAATAAAGGAAAAAAACTTATTTATAATTTCAAGATTAAAAAGAAATTAAAAACATAGCATAATATATAACAAATAACACAAATATCACTGTAATGATAGCAACAAATATGATGAATCATTGATTTAACATTTACATGCTTTCTACACATAAAATTTCTTTTTAAAAAACCCTACACACTTACAAATTTACTACTAATTTCGCATTACTATTCAAAATAATTTTAAGACATTTTGGCTATTAAACAATAACTGCAAAAAAAAAAAAAAAAAAAAAAAAAAAAAAAAAAAAAAAAGCAGCCAAGTAATTACAATAAGAATAATGACATTAAATATGTAAAATTTCAGAAAAATACACATACCTTGTAAAAGACAAATCTTAAAAAATAATAAATCATTTTTAATCTTACTTCTGTCGATCCAATATCCTCTGAATATAAGGAGAACTCAGCTTCAAGCAGTCAGGGAGATTGGACGAAATGCGAACAAGTTGTTCACATTTCCTACGTCCTGCAATCTCTTGTTCAAGTTTAGTCCGTAATCTAGTCCTTTCATCGAGCAAATATGCAAATTGCTCAATAACACCTAGTTCAACAATATCCGAGAGCCCTTCTTCAAGAACCATTTGCCTAATTTCTTGGCTAACTATTCTTCCAGAATTTTGGCCTGTGAAGTTGAGCTGTTCTTGAAAGCGCTTATTTTCCTCCTCTAGTTTAGACACCTTGACTTCCCATGCATTGCACATTTGTTCCATGCAGCTTCTGATCTCCTAAAATAATTCAAACACAATAATGTAATATCTAATGTTTGCATTAAGTTTGGGCATTTTGAGGTCTTTACTGCATTCATAAAAATGTTTATAAAACTAATGTTAATTTACATTTTCTTTCCATGCATTTTTAATATACATTTCATGTTCCTTTATTTGATATGCATCTTAAAATACAATTCTGCTGAAATTATTTGTCTACAATGGATTTGAGTTGTTTTAGGGAAATTGAATATTACAGGTAAACAACTAGAGGTTCAAGAGGCTATATCAGTCAAGCAAAAACTCGTTCACTGATGCTAATTCTATGAGAGAAATTTATAAAGATATCTGCGGTTGTATTCCAGATTTTCCTTTCTTCCTCATCCTTATTAGTTGAGATCAATCAGTACAAAATACCCCTTTTTTTACTTTTTTCAATTTTTTTTACAGATATAGTTGAATTTCCATTTAACAAAGTTCCTATTTAATGATGTTTTATAAAAAAAAAAAATTTCTGCTGAATTTTGAATGCTGTTAACATGTAAATTAATCTTCATATTATGAAAAATTTATTCTATATAATGAAATTTCACTTTTACACATGTACAACTTTCACCCAAGAAGAAATACTAAAACTTTTCAATACAATAAAAAGGTTCATGTACATGAAAATAGATGTATTATTTGCATGCTTATAAATGGGCAAAAAAAAATTTCCTGAACAGGTACAAGAAAGGGGCTGTGCATATAACGTGATAAAAATTTTAATTTTGGACCCCTACGCTTTCCAATATCATACATTACCATTCATCATATTAAATGTAAATGGCACAGTACGATTGATCATGAAAAGCAATGTCAATTGTTCAGCAAGACTGGTAAAAAACTGTACCGGCACACACAAAGAGTAGATAATGAGCACCCACAATTTGTCAAATTGGGTTATTCATTTACTTGCCAAACGAAGCATTTTATTGAGATTTAACACAATGGCAAGCAATTACCTTTATTTAAACGTCATAGACACTATCTAAACTTTTCAAGGACTTAGAGATTTTCAAATATTTAAAGTTGTTTAAAATAGAAAAGAAAAAATGTTTAATTGTCTGGGCAAAGGGAAGTCTTATACTCAGAGTACATAATGATATTAAAAGTCAAAAAAATTCTTTCGTCAAGCAAATCTCAAAAGTACTTGTCGGATTTTGATTCTGTTTGTACTATTAGATACCTATGGAGGTAATCTGGTGAATGCACCACCTACGAAAAATTAGTTCCAAATAGTTTAAAAGTTATATTAGAAAAACTGATAAAAAAGCACAATTTATTTGCATACGCCACAGAAATTTGATGTGCGTCATTTTTCACTGGCTGGATATTTTTGTAGAGAACTGAATCAGAGTGTATGGAGTAAATAGTAATTGTTTGAGCGAAGCGAAGGCTAATACACATAGTACATAATGATATTAAAAGTTAAGCATAATTCTTTCGGCAAGCAAATCTGAAAAAATACATGACGGATTTTGAATTTGATTATACTAGAAAGTACCTATAAGTGTAACCTATTGAATGCAACTACTCTCAAAAATTTGTTTCAAATAGTTTAAAAATTATATTAAAAAACTGATAAAAAGTACGATTTATTTGCATACGTCTCAGATATTTGATGTACGGCACTTTTCACTGGTTGAATGTTTTTGTTGCATTCCAGAATTTGAGCACATGGAGCAAAGAAAATACACAAGCAATTTTTATTTAAATACAATAAAACATATTTAAATTTAAGAAACAAATTGGAAAAGAAATCTGTTTAATTATTATTATATTATTTAATTTAAAAGAAAAAAAGCCATAATACTTAGTGACTTAGTATTCGGGGTTTTGCGATAATTTTTATAACATTTTGTAATCTCATCTTTTGCTTGACATCTTATATTTCACGCGTGCAAATTAGGAAAAAATTCTTTTGTGTTTAAATAAAATACGAGTTTGGCATGAGTGCTTCAGATATTACTTTTAATCATAGATTATATTCTGTTATTTTGTTTACATAGATTACTTAATATTTCTCACTAAGCAACCTGTGTTCCCCGGCGATAATTGCTCTATTGCATGCATTTTTATTATGGCTACTTTTTATGAAAACATATACATGACGCAGATGTCACATGCACCAAGTTTATGTGATTGCAACAAAATGGCAATTTCATGTCTCACATGGTAACCTATTTATTTTGTTCCATCACTTTATTTAAAAAATAAATAATGGTGGAAGCAATAAATATAAAGTTATAAATAATAAACATAATAATAAATAGAATAAAAAGTATAAATATGACAAAAAATCTTACTAGAGAAATATTCAAAAACTTTCTTCGAAACAAAGTTTCTACCAATTTACGGGAGAAGAAATCGCGCCATGTAGTGCATATATGACATCCGTGCTACATTTATATGTAAAAATAAGCTATCATTCACTACAGCTAAACGTTCATCAGGTTTATTTATGTAACTGTTCATATTTATTTACAACAAATATCACTTTCTGAAGTCTCCACAGGACGAAGGTTTATAAAAACGCCAAGGTAAAGGTAATATAGGGAAAGTACCATGAAATTAGAGTAGGTATATCATATACGGAGAGGGCTTGGGGCAAATGTGGCGAAAATCATTTTTGAATATGAGTTACAAATATATTTAATTATTTTGTATTATTTTAAAAATAAAATAATTAAAATTACAATTAATAAAGAAAGAAAAATTTATATAATTAAAAAAAAAAAAAAAAAAAAAAAAAATAATAAATAAACAATAATAGCCGGGTTACCAGGCTATGCAAAATAATATTCTGGCGCCAATCACGCGAAAGCAGCGCCGTGCAAAAAGGGGGAAGCGAAGGGGACAATCGACCTGGTCGCAGAAATTTATGGGGAGCCAAATTTGTACTACCAACGTCATTTTTGGCCTCTTACTAGAAAAAGTTATGTGGGAGGGAGCCAAATTGAAAGTTTCTTGGTGCAGTTTTTTCTTTGCATGCCCATGTGAGGAAAAGTTCTATATTCTTTTCTAGCATTTTGGCGAGCATTTTAAATTATTTATTTGGCATTAAATGAATCTATGATTTCAATATTCAGCTTTGGGTTTGAATTTTTAATACTTTCCAACAAAGTTGAAAATTGTTTATGCATTTGGTTTGTGTGTCCGTCTGCCCTTGCTCTAATGCCCGCAAATATACGCTTATTTTAATGCAATTGGTAAACCTTATTAACGTCCCCTAAGCATGTTTTATATTGTATATGATGCAATGTTAGATTAAAATTCCTTTAGAAGAGCACCCTAAAGAATGATTACATTATGGTCTATGGGAAGAAGTTTAGAGTATTTTAATGACATTACCCTATTGAGATGGATTGAATCTGATACACATCACTAGTTTCACGACAATTACGTTAGAGCAGGATATTCATAGCATTAAAATCCATTTATCGGGACACACAAAAGAAATCAGCTACAATGCTGTCTTTTAGTAACAATTGCTGAGATGAGTTTTCAATTTTGGCATGTGCTTTTAAATTTAACTATTTTTAGGTACATTCGTAATTACATAAATATGTAGCATCTACAGTCATCGACTGATCTGTCCATCTGTTTACTTATTCATCAGTATGTCCACATACAACAGCACAAAAACTACCCAACCGAATCTTTTTAAATTTTAAATATATATTTGGCGCCGAATTTTGCTGAGTCATTTAAAAGTATTACGTTACATTATGGCCGATGGGTTGACATAATTCCAAGTGCTTTTTAATTATAACACCCATAGACACATAAAAGAAATCAATATGCATTTATGAAGGGCACTAGAATATAAATTTTGTAGAATATGCCACAGAAAGAATACTTATTCATTTAGAGCACAGGTTCCCAACGGGGGCGGTACCGCCCCCCCCAGTGGGCGCTAGGGGGTCCAGAGAAAAATGGGGGGCGATCATGGCATACCTATCTATTTAGGAACGAATCTAATAAAAGTTTATATCCTCTGCATTGCCCGGTCTGTCACAAAAACCTTAACTGCACTTTTAAATGTAAATCTATAAAGACGAACATATATCTGAGAGGAGGGGGGGGGGGGGAGAGAGAGAGTGAATTTATTTTACTTATGTCCGTGGAACACGTAGAAGGACTAAAATCGCGGAGAACAAAATTGTGTTATATTAGGCTAAAAATATTGTAGTTTCAATTCTTTCATGAATGTCATCTCAGTGAAACATGAAAAATCAATATTACTTGCATTAAAAATCATTATGAATTTAAAAATTGTGGAGCACAAAATTCACGATAATTGGCTAACTAAAGATTTTAAAAAATTATTTTTTATTAACCTGTAATTAGAAAAATTCTGTAGTTTGCGGCATAGACCTGAACAGATATTTAAACGAACCCATGATTTGAAACAGTTTAAGAAATTAGTTTGTTCTTAGCGAAAGTGATAAAAATCATTATATCTATAAATTTGTTCAAAAGTAAATTTATTTAAACATAAATAGGAAAATTTTTTATAATTCAAAATATCTTACTGTAAAATACTGTTAATTCGCCCCCCCCCCCCTCCCAAAGTGACAAAAAATTTGAAAATATTCAGAGGGGATGCTTACATGGGATTTTCCAGAGATCTTTTTACAAAATTTGCCTTTTTATATTTGCAGGTTTTTCTTGCGATATTTGATGGAATTGTCAGTTTTTCGCGATGTGTGACGAAATTTGTGTTCATTTCTCTATTCATTAACGAAAATTGCAAATTAGCATTTGAATAAATAAGTGCTGATAGAGAAGACAAAGATATGTTCTATTTTTACTTTCTTCTATCTTTACATGAAAGTATTGGATTCGAGAAATTTTTCTAATTCTGGTTTTCGACAGATTTACATGTTTTAGGAGGTCACAGATTCCAAGGAGCATGTTTTTACAAAATGTCTGTCTGTGACGAGTGTTTTTTTGGTTATGTGAGTATATGATTCTGTATTTGTGTGACATGAATTTTGTGAGCATTCTATCTCAACTACTGCACGGAATTCAAGAAAAATTTATATTCAGGTAATCACTAATATGAATTGAGGCTGATTAGTTTTTGGTGTGAATCACTGAACAGGTGGCGCTTCTATGCTGCCTTTTTCTCGATTTATGCAACAGCTTTATCCCAAGAACTACTGCCCATATTTTCACCAAACTTCAGATTCTGTTAGTTTTTGATATGAATGGATGCTGTTTACATTTTGTTGAAAATTTCTCAACAGGTTGTGCTGCTATGCTGCCTTTTTCACGATTTCTGCAACAACTATCTCAAAAACTCACGTATGGATTTTCACCAAACTTCATACTTGGTTAGTTCTTGACATTGATATTTATTCAGAAATGGATACCAAGAGTTCTAATTTCAAAAGCCAATACAGCCGTAAGTGAGAGTACATAAAATTTTAATTGTTTATCCTTCATCATATTTGGCTGAGAGTGGGTTCCGTGCAATAGCTAATTTACTGTATAAGAAAAGGAACAAACATCTTTGAGCCTGACAGTTTGTGACTGAAGTTAAATTTGAATCCAGCATGAACAAATTGTTAAAACTCCATCAGCTTGAACCATTTCATTATTTTTTAAATTCTTATTGGTTTTCTGTTTATTTTTCAATTTTTAATAAACAATTTTTAACTACATTTGATGGTCATTTAAATTAACTTCTACTTTATGATTCTTAATAGATAGATACAGATAAAATATAGATAATATGCAATAATATTTTGTATAATTATTATGGAAGAGGATGGGGGGCGTTGGCATTTTTTTTTATCTTATAAAGGGGGCAATGGTCCAGAAAAGGTTGGGAACCTATGATTTAGAGGGTACCATAAAAGAATTCCGAAGCATAATGTTATGTGGAGGGGAAGGGCATTTTTTTCCAATCAAAAGATTTTTATTATAGAATCATTTTCCCATTTGACATTACAAAGTCTTTTAAATAGTAATTTATTCAGGTAAAACTGCATAATAGAGTTCACTTTGGAGTACTGAGCCTGCACGTTTTGCTGAAAAAAATGTGTTCAAATTTCTAAATCCCTTGTGAATTGTGATGACACTTTGACAGCTCAAAGATCATGCAGACGAGATAGAGGTCTGCACGGGCCCGCCCCGAAAGTTAAAATTTTGGCCCAAACGAAAAAAATGGCCCGACCCGGCCCGGCCCAAAAGTTAAAATTTCAGCCCGGTCCGGAAAAAAGTTTAAAATTCGGCCCGGCTCGAGTGAATTTCTACAGAACATTGATCTTTAATCTTATGGAAGAGATCTGACCAAAAAAATTTATATTAGTCTTTTTTTTCCATGTTTATAATCTCCATTTATGCAGAAGTGATAAATGTTTCAGTTATCACTAGTATTATTAATCCATATTCCCTGTAATGGAGACAAAAAATTGAAAAAGTGGTACATGGTAAAATTTCCAAAGACGAAATCCCTTTGGGACAAAAAGAAATGCATTCCCTTCTTAACATATGTAAATGTTTAATGTATATTTTTTCCCCGTATTGTATTCATTTTGCATGGATGAACATTAAAAGAAACTTTCAGTTTTCAGTTAAAAAAAAAATTCCGTCATTTTTTTTTTTTTTTCGTGTGTGTGTGTGTGTGTTTAATTCTATTTTAAAATGCCTAGTAATCTACGATTCCTTAAAAGGAAAAAAATTCTAATGTTTAATCGTAGAATAATGATGGCTTAAAAGTACATGCTTTTTTTGCAGAAATTTTTGGACAAAGCCAAATATTACCGATTTTTAAAAAGTCGAGAAAAGGATTTTCATATAGGAAGATTCAATAGGAACTGATTATTTTGGTCCATGAAAACTAGGAAGAATGGAATCAGTCTCGGCTTCATACGGAAAAAAAGTTAGTCCCGGCCCGATACTCCAGCAAAAAAATTAAGGCCCGAGCCCAGCCTGGCCCGAAAAGATTAGTGACTAGGCCCGGCCTGGCCCAAATGCCATCATTGGAAATCGGCCCGGCCCTTGCAGACCTCTAAGACGAGATATTCAAATCTCATGTTGTACCTTATACTACAAATATTGCCAATTCCTTTTATTTAATGCGTGCTAAAGCGAAATATTGCTCAACTCCTTGAGAGTGGATTTGAAAAGAAAACAGCGTATGTAGTGACCAGCATGCATTACTTATTTAAATCCAATTGATCATATCTGGAACACATTCAAACAACGCATCGCATTCCTTTGTTGCCGTTTTCATGATTTTTATGTACCACTTTTAAAGAGAGCCTAAATTCTTATCAAGAACCTCACTGCATCAATAGAAATCAGATGTAGATATTATACTGTTATATATATTAACTATTTTGTATTAACTATTTAAGGGGTTCACACACCATATATAAAATTTTCTCTTTCTTTTCAACCATCATGATTTGTGCCATTTTTACATACTAAAATTGGTGTATTTTCTTGGCGTAATTTCAAAAAGTTCAAATTCCGATACAAGATATTTTAGTGTTTTATTATGTGCATTAATTTTAATATATTGCGTACGTTCAATTTTATAACCACGCATGGCTGTTTTGCATAGTTTGCTTCCCTCTTTATTAACTGTGTATACAAATTTATATAGAATATTTTGTAATTGTCTAGTTTAATTTGGACATTTTCGTCATTTGAACTTGTGGCAGTATATGGTCAATTAAAAGTAGCATCGTATTTTTTTTCTTTTACTTTTTGCAAGTTATTAAATCTATGTTCTCAGCAATATCTCAGACTAATCCCTCTGAGGGAAGTCCTAGTAAAAAAGATTAGACTTTTATATAGTACACATTTTAAAAGAGAACTTTCAGCAGGTGTCCATTTAACTTCATGAAATACAGTAATGCTGTTTTCCTCTTATCTTGTGATTAGAGCAAGGGGTCTGTCCTGACTTTTCTCACAGGGTCCTCCTGTTTGAGAAATTGTGAATTTTTTTCTTATATTTGTGAATTTTAAATTATTGATGTCTTCAGGTTCTATTTTTCATATATAAAAAGCTACGTAATATGCTCTTTGGAGAGTTTAACCGCTTTTTTTTTTTTTTTTTTTTTACAAACCAAATTCTATTATTAAATGATTAAATTTGTGAAAAGTTCAATTTGAAGATGACAAAATTCTTTGAAAGGTCTATTTAAGAGAAATAACTTTGTGAAGGGTCCTGTTTTGGGATAAATGTTTTGTGAAGGGTCCTGTGTGGGATAAAAAATTTTGTGAAGGGCCCCGTTTTAAGATAAATTATTTTGTGAAGAGTCCTTGAAAGGACCTAAAATTTTCCTAAACATATTCCTGGATTAGAGAGTCTTGCAATTTTCTTATTTTATATTACAAAGGGAAAAGTACAAATTTAAACTATGCTTATGCATTTCCCAAAAGTAGGAAACTTAAATAGAAAAAAAGAGTTGGGATTATTTTTTCCCCCGCCAGATTACTGCAATTATAATGAAAATTAACATTTCTTTCAATGAATTTTCAGGTTTAGTTTGAATTTCTCCAATACTTCCAGATCAGCAAAATAACCAGATTTTCCAGGTCTGACTATTCTAATTTTAGCTTCTTTCAGACATAATTTTAAAACTAAATTGAATCTGAGTAAATCACTGCACTCAAAAAGATTCTATTTGTAAAATCTGTCAAGTATAATCTGCAAATGACTACTACCCCACATTGGAATGTAAACAATGAAAACTGTCATTAAGAGCCTACACTAGTCGCTCAAAATGACCCAGATATTACGTCTACATAAGAGTTTTTTTCAAATATTTTGCTCAAATTTTAATATTTTTGCATAGGATAACCAAGGCCGATCAACAACTAGGCTAGTTTTTATTTTTTCAAGTTTGGTTTCAGATTAAAAAAAAGCTATTTAACTTTTGGAGCAATTCTGAAATTGAAACTATCCTAATATAAAACAAATATAATCAAAATCCAAAGAGTAAAAACTTCCCTAGTTGTAGATCGTCCACAACCATCTTATGTAAAAAAAAAAAAAAAATCATGTAACAATATTAAATTTACGAGATAATTGTTAATAATGCCCCCATAGACTTAACATTATCATCTGGGATTTTTTTTAGACTGACAGCCTCTTAGCAGTTAAACTCAAATTTGATTTTTTTTTTCCCCCCACTTATCAATTTTCCCTAATGAATAAATGCAAATTGGATATTAATATTTCATTTTCTTGAGTAAAAATTTTTATTTCAGAGCAAAAAGTAATGAGTGCTCATAGACTGGAGAAACAAAATTTACTGACAAACCAAAACTAATTGTGTTGTGTTTAAAATAATGAACAATCAGCAGAATTAATAAAATAAACTTACCTATTAAATATATTAAATGAATGTTAGATCATGTTTTACCATTGTAATTGCAATCTATGCAATTGTTCTTAGTTTAAAAAACATACTATAAACATAAACAAAGGGATGACCTATGATCTGTAAAAATGTATAATGCACAAAAACTTCAGTCCCTAAGTGTGTGCAGTGTTGCATTCAAATATTTTTCTACAGGAGGGATTTATGTGGCTGCAGGGAAAACATTGTAGAGTTCTGAGTGGGGATGAGGGGAAAATTGCACTTTTTTACTATTGAAAACAAAATCTCAAATTTTCAGAGGCAATATCTCATTGCTCTTAGGGGGGGGGGGGGGGGGAAGAAGAGAATGTCCCCCTCAGGCCATCTCCTAAAATTAGCACTGGTTGACTGTACATTTTCATGCTAAAAAGCAATGAGAAAATGTAATGAAAGGTTAAATGATAAATAAAATGTCATACATTATATATAATTTAATATAAAAATACAGTCGATTCTCGTTAATTCGAACTTGGGATTACAAAAAATGTGAATTATGGAAAACATGCTTAATATGATAGTACTGCAAAGGAATTAGTGTTCTTATAACATTTCGTTTGTTATCATTAGAATGACTTAAATTAGAATGCATAAATACATAAACTAATTAAAAGATTAGAAACAAGCATAATGGAAGAAAAAATTAAAGCATTACTGATGGACAGATGGGGCTCTAAGAAAGTGGATATGAAATGCATTGTATTATATGTATACTCATTCAGAACAATTTTCACAAAAATCGAAGAAAGAAAGTTATTCAAATGATCTGAAATCTGTTAGAAAGAAAAGAAAAATGAAAAATCTGAATTCTCATCAGTTCCAATTAAACGAAGTCAAGAGAAAATGAGTTCGAATTAATGAAAATTTTTAATATTATTCTGCCATTGAAAATTTCGGGACTTCATGTTTAGTTCGAATTAAGCGAAGATTCAAACTATCCGATTTCGAATTAACGAGAGTCTACTGTACCTCGATTGTTTTAATAAGGGATTTATCATTGCTAGCTATGTGCAGAACCAACAGAGTGAAAAATGTCCAAGCCAGGGACAATCTGGAACCCTTAGAATAGCATGCCAAGTACTTTACAATATAAGATACAAGGACAATCCATGTTGAATTCACGTTCTTTTTTTTTGGGGGGGGAGGGACTTCTGTGGCCCCGGGGGGATTATACTTTACCATTAAAAACAAAATCTCAAATGTTCCAGGAGAGACATTTGATAGCTCTGGGGAGAAGGATATCCCCCCCCCCAGGCCATCCCTTGAATTCAACACTGCGGATAATGCCTTTAAACTTGGCATATCTCACTTAAATATGTTGGCAAGACAAAAGTAGCAGCACAAGATGGAAATGTCTACGTGAGCACACAAACCTATGGCATAACGAAACAAATCCATCACCAGTAATTTTTTTTTTCAATAAATTAAAAAATATATGCATAAATACCTCAAGTTCATCATTTTGACGTCGACTAAGTTTATCAAGTTGATGTCTGAGAGAGATACAATTCGTTTCGGCATCTACAAGCCACCTCCAAACATATAAAAGTTTGTGGTCATCCGGTAAGTTGGGATCTAATCCCTCTTCTCGGAATCGTTGGAGAATTTCGTCCCATTCATCCTCATTCTAAAAATACAGATTAATTAGAAAACAGACACTGGAAATTATTTTAAACTTAAGACACAAATTAAAATAACTTTATAAGTTTGTTTGGAAAGTACAGTAGACTCCCTCAAATCCACAACTCTCTAGAATTCAACATATAACAATTCAATTTACACATAAAAACAAAGGAACTTTTAGTTCAGATGTTGGGGTAAAATTTAACTTTAGTTATTTATATCAATTCCATATATATTTTAATTTGAAATTTTGGTCAATGTGAATGAATTCATGCTTTTTCATGAAGGAAGAATAAATTTATTTCTGAAAAAAATCAAGAGATTGCTGATATCACTGGTAGTCAATAATTTTACTAAAAGTACTTTATGCATTAATCAAGCTTTATTATTAATTCTAGCTAAACCTGAAATAAAATTTCCTTATTCAATGATTTTAAAATGAATTAGTGTACCTTTAGAGGCAAGTTCCATTGAATAATTTAGGAAAAATGAATCTTACCTTTATAATAAATATTTTATTATACATTGATTATTTACTTGACCTTTGCTTTGAAAATGTTTAACATTTTTAAAAATTACATAATTTATTAGTTTATTACTTATTTTTATTGTTTTTACTATATTATAAGCATTCATTATAAAATTTTGATTGCATTATTAATTATATTCAAATTATTGTTTAAAAAAATATAATCAAAGCAATGACCAGAAATCTGCAAAATTCTAAAATCTACACAACCTCTGCAGATTTGAGAGAGTCAACTGTATTTCAATTTAGTTAATTTTTTTAAGTTAAAAAAAATATGTGAGAATTTTAAAAGATTAACCTATTTTCAGGTCAAACAATACAAACGGGTTTCTGGTTACTATTTCATAACAGAATTAAAATTTTAACATCACTGAAATTAGAATAAAAAGAACTTTAAACAAAAAATATTTTTGCCGATTTTTTCATTTTTTTTTTCATAACTTTTAGCATCTAGTGTTAGACGTAATGGAAGTTATACAGCAGTATATCCCGCATCCCTTTAGATAACTATAGCTTATACTCTGGTATATATGCATTACTTATAGCATATGCAATACTTTTTTATGAATACACTGCTGCCTGGCATGTGGCTAATACAAAGGTATTGCTTTATTTTAATATATGTTGATATTTATCATATAAAAAAAGATTCTTTTAGATGATGTTTGTGAGTAATAAAGTATTAAATTATATTAAATATAAAACAGCTTTAATTTTTAAAAAATTGCCTACATATTCAAAAACTTGAGTATGATATAATGGAATTATCATAAATATAAGCTGAAAGATTTAACATGCTTATTTTTTAACATTTAAAAAACAGAGGCTATAAAGAGGAAATGAAAAGGGTTCTAGATTTATTTAGTAATTCAATTTGTACTCCGAATTAAAAAATATTGAATTCAAACAAAAGCATCAAAAATTAAAGAGCTAAACAAGAAAAGGGGTAAACATAAAAACAGTACGGGAGGTGGGAGGTAATTCAATCCAAAATGACTTTAAAATGTACATAGAATTTATAAACACTGAATTAAAATGAAAATCAAATCAAAATATAAGAAAGAAAAATACCTCTTGTTCATTGGAGATATAGATATCTGGAACTTCATAGTTTAACTAGAAAAAATTGCATGTGATTGTCCCCACCAATAATAAATTAAAAAATACACAAACTTAATAATATTGTTTTTTGTTAAATACACATTATAGTACTTGATAAAGAGAAGCAAATTGTTTTAAGCAATTTAGAAAATACATAGTGTATATAAATGAAAAATACGGTGAAAATTCTGTAGAGATAAAAGACCTAAAGTTGAATAGGTCATTTTTTTTATTAAAAAGAATTTAATTTAAATCAGCAGCACATGTCATTTCAGCAATCAAATTACTGTTAAAAATTTTATTAATCCAATATTGAATTGAAGAATAAGAAAAGTACATAAAAGTTCTTTTAAAAAAAAATTAAGTTTTGAAAAAACTAACCACAATGAAAAAATTTGTGTGCCGCTAATTCAATTTTATACAGTTATATAGAATAAAAAAAATAGGAATAAGGCTAATTTTCAAATTATATCACTAACTTTTAAGTATAAAATGTCTATCATCGCGGGATAAACCTAATTTATTACAAATCTCAGGAAAAACATTTACACATTAAACAAAATTAACTTTTCTCAATATAGTTTTAAAACATTGTTTTTAAACAAACAAGTCGACTATTTACTATATTAAACTAAGCATAGTCATAAATTAATTAATTGAAACACAGCCGATAAAATATGCAAGGATGAGAAGTCTAATGCAAAAAGAAGACCGGCTTAATTTTTTTGCATACGACATAACGAGAGTAACAATAGGATTTATAAATGATATTAATCAATAAAGGGATATTTTTTTTACCAGGAAATTAACCAACGATAGTGTATAGCAAAGCAAAACAAACTAAAACAGCGGCAATGCACACCCACCATATTCTTGTATAATCCAACATTCACGTTTTCTCCATCATTTGAAACAGCCGGTCCATCGCACTGTTGGTTACCCGTTGTTATTGATAACAAAGGCAAAATAATGGCAAAAAACGTTCAACATCCACATGGTTTCGAACTGACAGATGTGCAGGAAAAGCCCATTGCAGCTCGAGTCGAGCCTTCAGGAGTACTGTCTGGTCTGTCTTTCCTACTCTGCAAGAAGCGAGCACACTACTACTGACAGTCGGAGAACACGAACTCCACAGACGCAACTAACGGGATTCGCGCACACGAGAGAGAGCGAAGGCTTTTGCTTCTTCGCCCGCTGAGAAAAATAAAAGGTCGATTGCACGCAGATTTCGCTTATTTCGACATTTTTAATAGGTTGCTGTACGAACCCTAGCAAAAATATTATTGTGAACATGGGAAGCAAACTTGCTTTTTAAAACCATTATTTATCAAATGTTTATTTGGTTACTTATATACTGGTATTTGGTATTCTATTTTTTTTTTTTTTTTTTTTTTTAATATCATAGTTCATATTTGGAATTTTATCTTTCCTAATATTTAAAAAATATCTTTCAGTTTTTCTTTTTTTTTTTTTTTTTTCCTTGAAATATCTGTTTTAATTTATAATATAAAATTTCAAAAATATAAAATTTATGCTACTGCAGAGATTTGTTAATTCGACTTTTGAATTTTATTTAAGTTTAGTCTAATGTAGAGTTCGATATCAACTCAATATTTTAATAACTTTTTTTTCAAGTTTTAATGCCTTAAAACAATAACAATAATTGAAGATTTAAATTAATTAATTTTCGAATTATATATGTAAGTATATACATACACACATACATATATATGTGTGTATTAGATTAATTTCATCAAGTTAATGAATGATCAACAGTTGTTCGATAGTGCATATTCCTTGATCATATAGCTACATAAATTTTGTAAATTAGGCCTTCTTCCTCCAGTGTTGAATTCAGGTGATGGCCCGGGGAAACACCCCCTCCCAGAACAATGAGATCTCCCCCCTCCAGAAGAATTGTGATTTTGTGTTTTCATTGATCAAAAAGTGCAGTTTTCTCCCGTAGCAATGAGATTCCCCTCCCCCCCCCCCCGGCCAGAAGTTTTGGGATTATGTATTTTAATGGTCGAAAATTGCAATTTTCTACCTGTTACCGTATTTACCCCCCCCCCCACCCCACCCCACGGAGACCCAGAAATCTCTGACGAAGAAAAGAGTCTGAATTCAACACTGTTTTCCTCACCCCCCCCCCCCCCCCCGTCCTTTGCCTTGCTCAATCTCATTCTTATTGCATGTAAGCTGGAAACTCTGTATCTTTTATGCATATTTACTCTCATCTACTAAAAATAAAATTTCCGCAAAGATTTGTTCAAATTCGAAGTTTCTGATACTATGTAATCCAAATCCAAATTTTGACACCACAGACCAAAACGCTGTATATTAAAAATTTTGGAACCAAAAGAAATATAAAAACAAATGTTATTTTCATGTAAAAAAAATATATATTGCTCAAGATGCTACTCCAAGATTCAAATATTTCTTAAATAATTATAAGTAAAACAGTGCAAATTTCCAATCATAATTAACAATATTTCTTTATTTCTCACTATTAGGAATTTCTTTTTATCATGCATTACCATATAAGATAGCATTACGGTTGTTCTTAAATAAAACAGAGCACCTTTATCCTTTATAACATAAATTTTAATTTATTTTTGTTCCGAATAAAACTAACAGGTGGTGTTGTTCAGATACTGTCTAATCACACTCATTTTCCCGTTCTTTTGCAAATGCAATAGATCTTTCAGAAAACAGTGTCAAAATGGGCATTTTGAACCGAGTTTTTGAGCGATAGAAAAATAACTACTCAAACAGCGGGGACTTTTTTTATCATGTGATCAAAAAAGCTTATAACTCAATAGGTAATTGACTGATTTAAAAAAAAAATGGAAAACTGAGTTCGATTCCAAATCACTTCTATAGACAGGTCTTCCAGTTTTATGTCTTTCAGTTAAAAAAATAATTTGTAAATGTATCAAAACGTTTTTCACTTGTTGAGCAGAGTACACTGTCAAAAATCTGCAATTTTTGTTGCGTAGTCTCTTCACCACTTCTAGAGGATATCTCAGTTGTGGCCAATGAGAATGTTCGATAATATCGCTAAGTAATCCTTTTCTATAAAAGCGGTGGAGTAATTATGCAGCAAGCAGCAACAGTTGAAGATTTTTAACAGTGTAGTTGAGTAGAGCCTTAACGAGATTTTATCCGTGATTTGTTGCTTAGATTGATAAAATCCTGTGTATAATAAGATATTTATGCAAATCAGATTTTTGTTCCTCATTTGTAATTATTGTAAAAGATTGGTAAATATATATATATATATATATATTTATATTTAAAATATTCTTAAAACATTCTTCGTTATTTTATGTCTCGCACAGAGAGAAGAATGTGCTAAGTTTTGAGATAAAGCTACCGAATTTCTTTTGAGCGAGCGGGGGATGAAGAGAAGAAGCATATACATGCAGGACTGTAGCTAGAAGTGAACAATAGAGCGGGCTCAAGAGAATGTAGGGGGGGGGGGGCTCATAATATTTGTTTTCTCTTTCTCTGGCGCATACAGATAAATTAGTGCATAGTCACATTGTAGGTACTTGTTTCTTATTAAACTGTTATAATAACTTCATTTTATGCTAAGAAAAGTATATGATGATGAAAGTTTTGAGTATATAACTGGTGCAAAATTAAACATCATGTTAGCTTCACATGTACAAATAGGATGAGGGAGTGTTTCAACACTTATTTTAGATACAATTTAATAACTCTGCAAAACTGTGAAAAGGTCTCAAAACTAAATTAGAGTTTTTGAACAGAATTTCATTTGAATTTTCGGAACAGAAATTCATTGAGTGACCTTGGAATCTTTTCCAGGGGGCCTTAAAGTATTTTAGGGGGGATGAGCCGCCTAAGCGCTCTCTTAGCTACGGCCCTGTATACATGAGGACGTCACAGAACAAAATCATGAAAGCCCGAAACGGCAAATTTTTGGAATAGTCAACTGCCAAAGCCAAGTTTTTTAAAATGAAAAGGATAAAATAAAATAAGCCACAATAAACTTTTTTTTTTTTTTTTTGTCAAAACACTTTATTCAGTTTTAAGAATAACATAAAACAGTAAAAAAAATTACATTAAAAATCCAAAAATAGCTTTTTTTTTTTTTTTTTTTTTTTTTATCAAAACACTTTATACAATTCCGTTTTAAGAATAACATAAAACAGTAAAAAAAATTACATTAAAAATCCAAAAAACGCTTTTTTTTTTTTTTTTTTTTCAAAATGAAGAATTGAAACAGTTTATGATATTTTTTGTCGGGAAGGGGCGAACCACCCTCCTCTGATGCCCCCTTCCCATTTAAAATCATTTATAAATATACATAAACATAAAAAGTAATAAATTAACTGAAAATATTTCCCATTGGGGGATGTAAAGAAGACAACCTCCCTCCCCTAAAAAAAAAAAAAAAAAAAAAAAAAAAAAAAAAAATCCTTTCCTCTTTGTTCTTTTTTTAAGTATTTAATTATGTTAAATCATTTGATAAGATTTTTTTTTTAACCATTATTACAAGTATAACGAAAGAAAATTTAGCTTTAAATATGAAAATCCAATCAGAAGACATTGCGCTCTTTTGTCTTTTCCCCCTTGCAGGCGCCTATGAGCAAGTATATTCAAAATAGGAAAAATGTTCTTTTCTATAAAGTAATGCAGAGAGGATTTTGTTTTATTATATTTTATTTTATTTTTATTTATTTTTTCCGTCAAATGAAATTATTTTGTAATATTTTTTCTTTTGAATTTTGACGAGAAATGGGAATTTTATGGCGAGTTCTCAGCTAATCTTAAAAAGGGATGTAATGGAGAGTTATGAATAAACCTTTGTTGTTATGTCCTTTTCTTTTTGAAAAGCAGTTTGCCCACACATGAAGCTTTAATTGCTTCTCCGAAAACGAGACTTCCGGTCAGTTATCCCAAATACAAGATAGGATAGATATATAGAAAATCTTAATTTTCAGTTAAACATCTTTCTGATAAGTTTCAAATAATACTTCTTGTCTACTATTTTGCCAAAGATATCCAGCAGGGCTGTACAGATAAATAACAGATGGGTTCTTATCGATGCGGTATTATCAACAACTTCCCCTTTAATTCTAATGAGAAACATATTTCCTAGCCACAGGGCTTCAAACTGAAGTAACATTTTTCTGACATTCTCCAAAGATACAATACTCCAGGAATGTAAAATAAGATAATTTCACATTAAGTGCAGCAAGATCTTTAAATTTCTTTTTAGGGGGTCTGTTTTAACCAAAAATTCTATGGTTTTAAAAGTGTCTGCTGACTGCATATCACCTACATAATTATATTCTTGTGATCACAAGTTTTTTCCGAGAGGGATTTCTGCGGTTCCGGAAAAGGGGATATTTTAGCGATCCGGTGAGGAAATTGCACCTTTTTATTAAAAAAGAATAAAGTCTCAAACTTTCCGGGGCACATTTCAATGTTTCGGGGATCAGTGTCAATGTCCTCCCCGGCTCACCCCCTGAATACAACCAAGTTCGATCCAGGCAAAATTTGGCCCCCACTTATAGCCTCTTCACAAAAAATCATTCAATAAAACAGGCTCCTTCACAAAATTTCTTTTAATAAAACAGGCCCCTTCACAAAATTCCTTTTAATAAAACTAAAACCCTTCATAAAATTAATTTTAATAAAACAGGCCCTGTTACAAAAAAATTATTCTATAAAAATATGCTCTTCGTTAATTATCAGTACATTGTTAAATTTTAAAATGTGTATACTGAAAAAAAAGAAAAAGAAAAGGTAAGTTCACCAGAAATCAGATACAATAAGCGTTGAACGTACCTTTGTAGAGTATGATTTTTTACCCTTTTCCGACTCAAATGTAAAAGTTGAAATGTCTTCTTTTATTATTATTATTATTATTATTATTATTATTATTATTATTATTATTATTATTATTAGTATGTCATTTTACGTGCAGAAAAGTTAAAACCATGCTTTTCAGAGAATTTATCTTCATAAACGGCAAATACATAACCTTCGATCCATTGTTTATTTTCCAGAGATATTTTAAAGTAAATACTACAATCTTTTTAATGAAGCAGACGATAATTAAATGTTATTTTGAATTGATGCCATAAATAACATTATCAATTAATAGTTTTTTTTTTCATTTAAACTATAGAGACAATCAAAATCTTTTAAAAAATGTGTGAACGCACTCTGTATATTATTACTTTTATTATTAATGATTATAAGTTATACATCTTTTAATTTAAAATATAACAACAATAATTAATCAAATTTAATTTTCATTTATTTATGATTTTTTAAATAAGTAAATAGATAATTCCATTCACACAAAGTTTTTTCTTGTTGTTGTTGTTGTTTATTGTCAACTTTGAAGTAGTATAGATTCTAAGAATAATGGGATCTCTTGAAAATGATAAAATCATTTAAACTTTATAATCTTGTCTCAGTTACACATAATTAACAATATTTGGTGATTAAGAAGCTAAGTATTACAGTAATTAGATTGCACTATAAGTTCATGGGTTGTTCCTTGAAATGGAACAATGCTGTACACAACAATCAATACATTCAACTAAATTTTTTTATCTATCTGCCATCATTTGCAGTACCAAAATAAAGCCAATGTTCAGTTGTGAAAGATAAAAAAAAATCAAAGATTTTAGAGAGAGATTAATGTACACAAATATATCAGACATACTAAAAATGCAGACATGCAGGATTTAATATATATATTTTTTAGACCTTTATTCTCTTTATTTTATTTATTTTTTATTTATTTATTTTTGGTTTTTTTAGTCAGAACCTAATTACCTCAGGGGAACGCGAGGCAGCTGCCTCAGTCAAAGAGACCCACTCTTTCCAAATAGCAATTATCGCCTGAATTAAACATAAATATTTTGTCATAAATAAAGAGAAAATTGTTATTCGAAAATAATGGTGACTAATCTTCCACAGAACTCAGGAATTTTTACTTGGATCTTGTCTATTAGACATGATTTTTAATAAAAAAATAATAAAATCTGTGAGTAAAAATTCAATGTAAGAAATAATATAAACAATCTTAATATTCAGTTGAATAAAAAAAGGGTAGTAAATTTTAATGTATCTAGATTTTACTTAGTAGATGATAACATAAAAGATACATGCATACAAAGAAAAATACCACAAGGCGGGTTTCTAAAATCCTAGATCATTTAGTTATTTCCGAGTTAATTTTCTTAATTGAGGTAAAATAATTCCTGACTACGTCCCTGAAACGTAATTCACAAATTTATGACTATGAATCAACTTGATCTAATGTTTGATTCTCAAAACGTTGTTCGATTATTGTAAAATGAGCTGAAACAGATGCGACATCTCGACTAAAAAAGCTAAATATGAATATTACCGAGTTAAAATTGTTTCTCTGAATTTATAGAGACCCACAAGAGGGTCACGGCAGGTGTTTTGGCGGGTCGTGGAACTATTGAGATTTCTCACAAAAATATGTCTTTTGTTTCATCTTATTAAAAAAAATTAACAATTTCAACAGTTAAATAATATTTCTAGAAAGAACCCTCAATTTCCTCCGTGATGAATACACGAAGAGAATATTTAGAAATACCTAAATCACACGTGAGATCCTTGATGGGTTCGTTTTTCTACTTTACTCTTTTAAAAAACAGTAAAGAAAAAAAAAAACTGTGTGTAGAAAGTTATTTAAGATTAAAATTAGTCATTTTTAAACCCAATATAGATGCCCTCACTGGCAAAGAACAGTGCCAGAAATCTCACTGATTATAAAGTTATGTTTTGACAATAATTATTTGTATATTTATTTATTTTTGTAGTTGGTGGGTTGTTTTAATTATTATTCTGTTTACAAACATTCGGATAGTCAGTTCTTGTTTTTGTCGATAGTGTATCTTTCCTACGAAAAATTGTCTTTTTACTTGGGTTAGGATAGCCGATAGCTTATAGAGGTCATACAACGATCTCCATACTGAAATACATTTTTATTTTAGGTGGGTCGCGAAAATTTTTTTTTACTTAAAGGTAGGTCGCATACCAATAAAGTTTGAGAACCGCTGCTTTAACCCGTTCAGCAGCTTTTCTGTAATGTTGATTTCTCACCGAAATAATCGGAAAAAAAAATAAAATAAGGAAAATCAATTTTCCAACATATTTCCTTCAAAGTTAAAATTATAAAATTTAGTCAAATGTTTCCAATGCGAAACTTGATAAAAACTTCGGTGGAATATAATATATCCCACTGTCCTTCAAGGAGTTAAGATATGTTGCAATTACTTGGATATTTTTAACAGACTATAAAAAGCGCAACTGAAGTTCAAATTTAATCGGTTTTAGAATGTTGAATCGTTTACTAAACGTATTACAACTAAATCTATTAAAATCCTGCCGAGTTTCATGTCGTTTTTTAATTGTTTAAAATTAGAGAAATTGTTTAGAATCTTTAATAAGTGCATTAAAATAATATTAAAATCAAAGGTACATTCAAAATAGCATTTAAATTAAAGCTCTAAATTTTTTTATGTGTTTTAAATTGAACATTAAAATGCATTAAACTTAACTCGAAAATAATATATGTGATCTGAGATTTCAGAAATGTGTATTGTCATTTTTTTTCATTTTTTTTTTCAGCAAATATGTTAAAATATTTTACTCTCATCCTCATTAAAGTGATTATTAAAATTATTTAAATTAAATCTGCAATAAAATTTCATCTACATAAATGTATTTCTCTTTAATTTTTATATTCTATTAGTATTTATAAATTTTGATTAATTAACCGTTTAAACGCCAATGTTCCCAAATGGGAACATTGCATTATTTGTAATACAAAACATGTATTTTCCATCATAATAACGAGGTCCTTATTTTTCCTATAAAATATAAGAAAAAAAAAATATTTGTGTTTAAGAATTTATCACAGGTATAAGCAAAATGTAAATTCATTAATTTGCATAAAATATATATTATTTGCTTTTATTGTTGTCTCTATATTATTTACATTTGACCATTAATAATCTAAATGTTTTTGTAATTCGGGAAAATACTTAGACCAATATACAATAGCATATAGCGGAAAATAATTTGTTACATTTGCATAGGTTGTCAATCAGTAATCATGTTCCAAAATGCGAACACTTAAATAATAAAAAAGAATATTGCCCAGTTAAACTGATGGCATTGAGCTCACAGGCTACGCATATTAATTGTACATTACAGCCTTGTATTTTCGTTAATTCCGTTCGAAAAAAAATAAGAAAGGGAAACAGCTCTCCCCTTTCTCCTTTTTTATACTTAATCTTTGAACCTCCTAAACTATCAAGGACATGCTTTATCATATAAAAAATCTATATCCAAAATTCAGAGCAAATCGGATAATTCTTAATAAAAACCCATTTAGCATTTATATAATTTAAGAGGAGTTATTCCCCTCTTTTATACTTAACCATTAAACTTCCAAAACTATTCAGAGATTTGAACGAAATCTGACAATTCTGCTTGAAAAATCCATCTATACAAGTTAAGGGGAAGGGCATTAGAACCCCCGTTCCCCCTGTTTATACTTATTCAAATGAACACCTAATAACAGCCACGGACTCGCCTCATCAGAATGATCCTATATCTAAATTTTGAACGAAAACTGTTAATTCTGCATGAAAATCCCGTTTATATCAATTAAGGGGAGGGGCATTAGAACCCCCGTTCCCCCTGTTTATACTTATTCAATGAACACCTAATAAAAGCCACGGACTCGCCTCATCAGAATGATCCTATATCTAAATTTTGAACGAAAACTGTTAATTCTGCATGAAAATCCCGTTTATATCAATTAAGGGGAGGGGCATGAGCTCCCCGTTCCCCCTCTTATACATATCGAATGAACTCCAAAAACTAATCAGGGAAGCGCCTTATCAGGATATACCTATATACAAAATTTCAAGTGGATCCGATATATTTATCATGAGTTATTGCGTTACGCACGAACGTACATGCAGAACGGACGGGCACATAAGCTCTCAGGCTATGATAGCCTGTGAGCTAAAAATAGCCAAAAAAACTGCAGAATTTTTTTTTTTTTTTTTTTTTTTTTTTTTTTTTTGGTATGCATAAATTAAAACATTTGAAGCTGTAATATAGAAAAAACAAAATTATAATTACATTGCGATATTAATTCGGTATGTAAACGGTTAATTTTATGATTTTAGCTAATACAATATTGTTTTGTTCCTAAAAATAAAATTAAGATGAAAATTTTGTTGAAAATTACACAAAATTCTATTTAAATTTCGATTCAGTCATCAAAAGATGAAGCAACGAGAATACAAGCCAAAAAAAAAAAAATAAAGAGAAAAAAAAAGGATTTTGCAGACGATTTCCATTATTTTTGCTTGAGAGGATCCATAATTGGCTGTTAAAGACGATTTGTATTCGTTTGCTAAAAGATTTCGTTGGATTACCAACAAAATTGCAACAATTTTCAGGTAGCAAAAGTTCTTGCTATCAGATTGTAAAAAAAGAAAAGTGTTTTCAAACAGGAATTTCGTAAAATATTTTACATTATGATCATCGTTTAAGGGAGCACGCAATCGTTACAGAAATAACACAGAATAAGCTAACCAGATTTTCTTAAAATTGTTTTTCTAGTTCCGTAAGAATTTGAGCGTGAAGAAAATATTGTAGAATGCGAACTTTATTGGTGAATGTAAAATATATTTTTAGTAAAAGAAAAAGAAAGGACTTTAAATAGACAATTCAGCATAATAAGGGATTTGTTATTTTCACATTCAGCCACACTAAGGCTCACAACGTGTACATAAATTTTAAGGAAGAAGTTTTCAATTCAAAACTTTAGAAGCTTTTCAAGGCTCACATTGTTTTCCTTGGGATGCTATCAATTTCTCAAGTAAAATTTTCCATGTTTAAAATATATATATATGTTTTACAGACAAACAGGATAAAATAACAACATTAAACTCAACATTTAAACGAAAATTATCGTTCTCAAATGTAAAATTAAAATACGCAGCTAAACTGTTAATTGAGTACTTTCCTCTAATCCACACAGGTTCGGAACAAGGGATTTGAGGATTATAGAATTTTGCAAATTACAGATAATTTCTTTATTTATATTCTAACATTTGGAATTTATCAACAAATATAGTAATCGCACTGTATATAAACAGCACAGAAATGAAAGAAAATGCTTTTTTATATAAAAAAAAACTATATTGTATATTAGAAATGCATTTAAATAGTATGATACAAAATTAATAGAAAACATTTCTACTTATTTTGAAATCTATAAAACATCGCAGTGAAAGTGGTTTGTTTTATAATTTTTACTTTTTGCTCTATAATTTAATGTTAAAACTTTTTAAAAATCAGGTTTTAACAACTGTTTGTTTTTCTAAAAAAATAAGAAATTTATTCTCCAGAGATGATGCCTCTTCAAAAGCAATTTTTTATACAGGATACATAAAACGGTTCCTTCTAATAAATGCAGAATTCATAAAAAAAATTCTAAATGAATTCATCTGTCAGGTCAGAGTGCATAATACTTTGTTTAAAAAAAGATTTTTAGTATAGTGAAACACCTGAAATATAGTGCGGACTATAGGAGTTTGCGGATTATAGAATTACGGATTAAAGGGAATTGACTGTATTTCTAGCATCTTAAAAATGGATACTCTGGTTTGAAAAAACTGGTTAATGTACAATCAAAACTACCTGGGAACATTTCTGAAAATTAGTGGCAACAAAAGAACATTGATTTTATAAAAGATTCTTTAAACCTCGAAAAAAATGTTGATTAATTGTCTCGCAAATATTTGAGGTTTCTTAGAATAAAAAACGATTTTGGAATCGTAGATAAAAGGCTATACATATATAACGTTATGAACTTTTTGTTAATTTCGGATTCCCTCCCTCTTCTCTTATGGTATAATGTGTTATCATTCCTAGACCCCCCCCCCCCCTCCTCCCCGTAATGATACCGGTATCAGTGTTTAAAAATCAGATTTTCACATTTTGAATTTGTTGTTTGAAGTGATGTACAGATAGGGTTTTATATTTATTATTTGCATACTTTATTGGTTCAAATAATGAGTCCATAAAATATCACTTTGCATATGAAATGAAGTGATAACATTATATACTTAACTTTAGTCTGCACACGCCTTTAACTCAGAAAAAAATTATCGTCTCTTTTTTTTTCCTGATTGTATACATTATATTTTCGTAGTTTAAAAAAATAATCTGTCTTTCTTTAAAATATAGTTCGATGATTATCTCAGGTATATGCAGAGCCGTGCGAAAGGTGCGGCCTCACACGGCCTCGCCCCTAAAAAAGCCTCGTGCTCAAAAAGATAATAAATAAATAAATAAAATAACATAAAAATATATTATTGTATTCCAAGCCAGTGAAGGGGGATTGAAGCCAGTTGGGAGATTGGTTAAAAAAAATTTTGATAGAAATAGGCTATTTGGATAGTTGGAAGATCGGTTAATTGGAGTTCCGATAATCAGCGCTGTACTGTAATTGATAAAATATTTTTCATCAAATTTTGACCTTAAAATGACCAAAAAAAAAAAAAAAAAAAAGAGAATTTAATAGAATAATGAAATTTATTACGGGAAGGGGGGAGGGATTATCAAACTGCCATGTCCAGCTTTGAACCAGGAAACTTTTGAGTAGCAAGCAAATGCGCAGTTACTGAGCCACCTAACCAGCTCAAAAGAAAAAAAAAGGGGATTAAATTAATCCATTTAATTAACAATAATTATGAGTTTTTCAGAATTTTATGATTTGTATGTGATCAGAGGTATTCAGCAATAAGCAATGCAAAATTTCAAGTCTCTAACTTACACAGTTTCCGAGAATGAACTCTATAAATTATTTAATTTATGAGGAGTGAAACTAATAGAATTTACTCAGATAAACGAAAACCCGAAAACTAATGTCAACCTGATCCGATTCGATATGATTCTAGATTCGTGAATTCAGACGGAAAAGGCCTCGCAAAAATTCTCGCACCTGAACTCGCTTTCACTAGGGACGGCATGTGTATGGGCCCCAATTAATTTACGTTTGGCTACCTGGATGATTTTATTCAACATTTTCTCGCGCTCCGCTTGGATTATTCCAACTCCAGCGTCCGCAGACTTCCACGCTTTGGAAACAATTGCTGTGATTTTATCACATACTTATACATATGTATGACTTAGGAACATCATCTTAAAAGGGTTTTGATACACAAATCTCCCACAATGAACCATTATTTTCTAAACAGTGAGACCAAGCATTAAATCATTTCTTCGCTTCAATTCTTATCAGTTTAGCGAATTAAGTGTCGCACTTCCTCCCACACATTTTTTAATCTACTACAACTGCTGGAAACTACGGCGTGGAATTTCCAGTAGCAAATTTCTAAAACTCTTTTCTGTTTACCGTCAAGAGCACACGCAATAGAAAACAAAAGTAAAAATCGTCCACGCAAGTATATTCATTGTAACTCTTTAATTACATCAATGCGATTTTTGACAAGGTATATTTATACAAGAAAGAAAGAAAGAAAGAAACACGCAAAAAGCCGGGATACCATACACACACACACAAAACACAGAAGCAATTCGACCTCGATATTTCATATTAATTGGATAAGAGGATCTTGATTTCATTTGATAGCTTTTTTCCATTAATCGTTACACCGGTGTGCGAAGAGAAAAACTGTGACCGGGGCAAAGTTTCAATTTGGTGCCTACACCCCGTCCTCTTCTTTTTGTGACAAGTGTCACAAAAAGTGAAATTAAAAAGTGTTAAAAAGTGTGGAAACACAAATAAATTCTACTGAATACATTTTTCGCGTTTATTTTACAACATTAAAAGGTTTAATTTTAACAACTAAATTATATAAGATGAAATTTCACTTATATTTTGGCAAAAGGTATCAAGAAAGCAGATATAGAATAAATGTATCTACGTAACAGTACATAACAGTTTGTAACCCCTTTTGGATTCCATGAAAGAAGTCATATGATATTTTGAGAATGTTTGCTATGAGAATGTATGCTTTTAAGAATGTATGTTGAGAATATATGTTGAGAATGTCTCTAATTTTTTTTACAAAAGAAAAAAAAGAAAAGAAGAGAAAAAAGAAAAAAAAGAAAAGAAAAGAAAAAAGGAAAAGAAAGAAAGAAAAAGGAAAAGAAAGAAAGAAAAAGAAACAAATGAGTATAAATTTGACGCCCCTCACTTTGCGCGCCGGGGACAACCGCTCCCTTCGCCCCATGCTTCGTACGGCCCTGAATCATTAACAAAAAACTTTAATATTAATTTTTGATTGTCGAATATAATGTATGTTAAATAAAATAATACAATTTGTAAAAAATTACCATAAATAAAAAACAAAGCAGGACGCATTCCGATCTAAAAGACATTGTCCCCTTACGGAGAAGTCTTATCTTTCAGCTGATGACAAACTGTCATTGTTTTATCTTGAAACGCGTCCTGCTTTGTTCTTTATTTATGGTAATTTTTACAAAGTATATTATTTTATTTTTTAATTATCGCCAGTGTTTTCTGTGTTTTTTTTACTATAATGTATACTAATATGTTCTTGAAATATTATGGAAATAAAACTTGTAAATATTTATGTCGTGTTTAATAAATTATTTCTTTTGTAACAGCTATTTTGTTTCCGTTAATTTGTACTAACTGGAGTCCTGAGAAATAGGAACAACAAATAAAATCGTGTTTGAAAACTTACTGTGTAAGTACTATTGACTTTTGGATACGTGCATCACGGTGATACAAAGACTTAATGAGCCGAATTTGGAAGGTGAGTGATTAACTTGGGAAGTTTAAAAATTATCATAAAGGTCAGCTAACCATTCAGATTGCAGAACTGAAATAAAAAAAAAATGTTCCCTCTAAAATCATTAATAAAGGAGAAGAAACGTGCAAAAGGTATGTCTACACAGATTGTCCGACAAAAAATTCTGAAGATTATTTGCAATGTCTACAACTAATAAAAAGAAATATGGAGAAGTAAGCAAGGAAGGAAACTCAAAATAAAATTAAACTAAGCTTTTTTGATGATAAAAGACATATTTCTTCAGGTAGAATGCTTAACGTATGGACAATGTGAAATTAACCAAGATTGCAATGAATAAAAGAAGGCTGTTTTATACCAATAACGTAAGAATTGAAATTTAAATAGTGTTCTGTAAATATTTTTTCAATAAATTGTTTTGCTTAAAGAGAAAAGAAATGTTATCTGTATGCTTATTTTGGATTTATTCTTATACACAAACTTTTCTAATAAATTGTCACTCATTTCGATGAGCTGCTTTAAATAAAAGAAAATGAGATAAAAAAATTGTTGGGGAAAACAGAAAGTTGACCATGAACATTGCAGTTCTGATTTTGATAATGGATCCCATTCCTCATTTTCTATCTTGCTTGTGCTCTTATGGCTACAGATTCCTCCCTCCCTCCCATGTCCTAATACTAAAACTTATTCAAAAAATGGACTAAACATATTTCCATACCATAAAGCATTAACACGTAGCCAACAAATGAAATATCAAAGCGTTTACACATTGACTGAGGTATAAGCACATACAAAAATTCATCACTATTGCAATTGTAATGTTTATAAGTACCAGCAAAACTAAAAATAAAAGATTACATCGAATTTGATTGCTGTAATGGAATGTGTAATTTTTTGTCCCTGAAAATACATAAACAAATGTGTACTTGAATAAATGTAGATAGTTTAAAATTAAGGAATGCAAAAATTTGTCCAAGAAAACTATGAAACAACGACTGAAATAAACCCTAATGAGTTTTTTTTTTTTTTTTTTTTTTTTTTTTTTGAACTAAAATTAATGTAAGAAGTCGACATATTTTCGGGGAAATGCGGTTTAATTTGTTCTCTCTCGATATCATTCTAAATAATACACTGCTATATCTTGAAACTGGAGTTGTCCTTCAATAAACAAGACGATAAAGAAAAAAAAATAGCCACATCGTCTTTTCTCCTTTTCTTTAAAACACTCGTAAGGTTTCTTCCTGTCTGTGTTTCCTTTGAACAAGTTTTCCAGAGACATTTTGTCATGGAAATTTGTCTCCTGTAAGGGTTTATAACTGAATTGAATTGAAAATAAAAAAATTAACCTGAAGCCCTTCAAAGTATACATAATAAACATAAACAGAAACCTTAAGTATAGCCTCTTAATATCTTACATTTATATTGGCTTGTCATGAAATGTTCATCATTAAAAACTACATGCTTCATTACGAAAACTTTTTTTTCAGAAATCATTAAACAAATAAAAATTGAAGAGATGTTAAAGATTAGTACTAAGAGTTCTAGAAAATAATTTTAAAAAATTAATCATCTTAACAATTTCTTTTATTTTGTAGGTTTTGAAGAGAAGAATTTTCATAATACAATTGAACTCGGTTTATACGAGTATGAAAGGAAAATATACAAGTATAAAACTCACCTATTAACCGTTATTCGTAATAACTGAGGTGATTTTTTAAAAAAAGTTAAAAAACACTTAAGTAAGCTAACATTTATTCATTGCTGTTATTTTCGCAGTGTTAAAACTAAGATAATATCAGCTTCTTTTTTTTTTTTTTTTTCAGGAAAAGCTCGTTGAACATTACAATAGTCACTTCAATTTTAAAGGTATTGATTTCACAGATCCTTTTCATTTTAACAATATATTAACAAACACGAAAAGGTTGGTTATTTTCCAATCCACCCTGTTTTCATACTTTTTGGTGCAGGAAAACACATTGGTAAAGCTACGAGTCAACCGTTAAAATCACATTTTTAGGTGTTTTCCACCAAGAACCTTGCCTTGGAAATCCGATTGCGTTTTAACATGCGAATCGAGATTTAACTAATTCTAGATTTTCATCCGTGAACTCGATTAGGTGGATGCCAATTCCTGGGTTTTCGCCACCCGGTCTATAAAAAGTCGTTTTCATGACAACCATTGCTTTAAAGCTGGATTTTGAAACAGGGCCGTAGCTAGAAGTGAACAATAGGGGGGGGGGGGGGGGGGCTTAAGAGAATTCAAGCGGAGGGGCTCATATTGTTTGTTCTTTCTCTCTGCGGCAGAAAGATAAATTAGTGTGTATTCATACTGTAGATACTATGTTTCTTATTAAATTGTTGTAATAACTTCATTTTTTGCTAAGAAAAATACACGATGATGAAATTTTTGAGTCTATAACTGGTGTAAAATTAAACATCTTGTTAGCTTCATATGTACAAATAAGATGAGGGAGTGTTGAAACACTTATTTTAGATACAATTTAGCAATTCTACAAAACTGTGAAAGAATCTCAAAACTAAATTAGGTTTTTGAACAGCATTTCATTTGAATTTTCGGAACAGGAATTCCTTCAGTGACCTTGCAATGTTTTCCAGTGGGGGGGGGGGGGGCACAAAATATTTTAGGGGAAGGGCTGAGCCGCCCATAGCGCCCCCTTAGCTACGGCTCTGTTTTGAAATCGAACCAAAATGAAAAATATAATATTCCCTTTCCCCGTTAAGATATAGAAATAGGATTTAAACATGATTTTAAGCAGAAAAAAAAAAGAAATTTTTAATGCAATATTTTTATTGTTACTATCATTATTATGATTATCATTATTATTATTATCATTATTATTATTATCATTATTATTATTTTATTTATTTATTTATTTATTTTTATTTAAAGATTTTTGTGTCCCGAACTCCCTCCTCCCCTTAAAGTGTTTTGAAATACAGTAGAACCCCGCAAATTCGGACCCCGCTAATCCGGATCGGTTCGGTTTGGTCATTTTTTTTTTCAAATTTGAGAATCAACTGGCCATACGACTTGCAAAAGGCGTAAAAAACTGGCACAGCAGAAATTTACAAACTTTTTTATTACAAAGAAAACATTTTTACTGTCTGTAAATATTCAGTAAGTTTAACATAAAGGTGATTTTCTGCAAATATGTTTCATTTTATTGTATTTTTCACTAATTCTCCGGATAATCCGGATTTTCAATAATCCGGATTGGGTCTGGTCCCAATTAATCTGAATTATCGGGGTTCTACTGTAATTATTCGAATATCTTAAGAAGAATTCACAAACTATTTGCATTTAAAAAATGTAAACAGAAATCTAAAAAAGCTTCCTAATAACTTTCAATTACTTTTTATTTATCCTGTATTTGTGCTTTGTACTGAAATGTTTAGCATTAAGAAATAATTTGTTTCTTTTAAAATAACAATTTTTTATAAACCATTAAACAACAGAAAATCTCTGCAATATTGAGGATTATTATTTATGCAAGGAAATGATTGCTAAATAAACAATAATCATACGAAGAATTTAAGACGAATTTGGATAACAAATGCTTATAAAATATAAATTTAGATAAATTTAAATAAAAACTCTTAATAACTTTCACTTATTTTTTCATGAAATGTTTAGTTTAAAAGTTATATGTTGATTTACTAAACTAAAATTTTTTTCAAAAAACATAAAATTGAAATTTTATAGGATATAAAGGATTAGTATTTAGAATGCCAAAAATTAATTATTAAATAACCAATATTTATATAAAAATACTATTTTATTTCTTGGGTTTTAGGCAGGAAAAACTTCCATATTTAGAAATACAGAAAAATAAATATAGAATCTCAATCTTTCACTTATCTTGCCTCGAAAAGATTATACTTTATGAAATGATTATATACATTCTTTTAATTTAAACTAACATTTTTTCAGAAATCATTAAATAAAACGGGAATCTTCAACGACATTAAGGATTATTGTTAACAGTAGCAGAGAATAGTTGTTAAGTAATAACTCTTAACAACTTACACTTATTTTTCCACGAAATGTTTACTTTAAAAATTACATGTTGATTTACTAAATTAACATTTTTTCAAAAACCATTAAAATGAAATTTTTTAGGAAATTAAGAATTAGTATTTAGAGTGCTATGAACTATTTATAGAGGTCTGCACGGGCCCGGGCCTGGCCCGTGGCCCGTACCCGGCCCGGCCCGCGGGCCGGGCCGGGCCGGCGGAGTCGTTTCGAACTTTCTAACGGGCCGGGCCGGGCCGGCAGATTTAGAATAGTTTTTTCAACGGGCCGGGCCGGGCCGGGTTGACAAACAACATAAACGGGCCGGGCCGGGCCGGCAAAAAAATTGAACGGGCCAGACGGGCCGGGCCGGGCCGATAAAAAAAATTTTGATTTAAGCAGAAACGATAAATATATGAGCTATTGTCAACGAAAATGGTTTTAACGAGAATAAGTATAAATGTGGCCATACTAGTTTGACAGCATCAATATAAAAATGCACAGTGTATCGGCATCGGAGAATTACATGATGTGTAACCCCTTTTAATATTTTTTTAGTTGACTCATGCCGGTCCGAAATCACGCTTGCACTATTTTTCTACACATAGACTGGCCGGACCGGTACTAGACTTAATTATTGGCAGAAAACATGATTTGTAAAATTATTAACAGAGTTAAAGAACTTATCTTAGCTTAGTCTTCAGATATATACTTCTTGATGATTTTTAAATTAATTTTTCAATAATGCGAAAGTTTGAAATATTTTCTGATTAATTTTAAATTGTAAAAGTGTAAAAGTGATAAGACTAACTATTGAAGGGATTTGGAATCGAATAGCGTTTTTCATTTTTGGTAAATAAAATACTTGTATAACCTTGTTGAGATATAACAGTTTCTCAAATGATTGCAGGTTTTTCTTCCTTCCTTTGCTATTGCTTCCGGAAACTCTATTCAAAACGCTAATTATGACAGTATTTTATTTGTTTGCAGTATTCTTAAATTGCTTGTATCAAAAAATGGATAACGCTATTCGATTATATAGTCTCTGAATAAAGATATCTGCTATTCTTATGCGTTTCTGAGGGGGAAAAAATGAATTTAGAAATGTATCAGAAAGTAGCTTCGTTGAATTTAAGAATGAATTTGGATTTGAAATTTATAATAAAATGATATAGAAATATATTTATAAATCTTCTTTTGTTAAACAACTTCAAAATTAACAATGTTTTTAGCTTTCTTTCTTTTTTCTTTTTTTCTAAGCCATATTAATTTTTTAATGAATCTTTATTCGAATGTTGAAAGCCTAAGAATCTAAGTAATCATTAATGTTGTTAATGTGTATTTACTGTATAATATACTGTAAAAACATTCCATAGATATGTATGCAGTATTCTTTAAATTAATCTTAGTTATATGATAAAAATCTGAATTTTTTAGAAATCGTAGAAATTGTGACGGGCCAAAACGGGCCGGGCCGGGCCGGGCCTGTTTTCGCTGATTTTTGTACGGGCCGGGCCGGGCCTAAAATATAAAAATTCAAACGGGCCGGGCCGGGCTCGGGCCGAACTTTTGAGTTTTATAACGGGCCGGGCCGGGCCGAAATAACTTTCCTACGGGCCGGGCCGGGCCGGGCCTGGAAATTCCGGCCCGTGCAGACCTCTAACTATTTATTAAATAATTAATAATTTTATGAAAAAACTATTTCATTCCTTGGATTTTAGGCAGAAAAAAACTACTATATTAAGAAATATAATCAGAAAATTAAATACAAAATCTTATTCTTTCACTTATCTTGCCCCTAAAGGATTATACATTATGAAATGATTATATACGTTCCTTTAGTTTAAACTAACAATTTTTCAGAAATCATATAATAAAACGGAAATCTTCAATAACATTAAGGATTTGTGATCACAATAGCAGTGAATAATTTTTAAGTAAAAACTCTTAATAACTTTCACTTATTTTGGCTTAAAATGTTTAATTTAAAAATTATATGTTGATTTACCCAACTAACATTTTTTCAAAAACCATTAAATGGAAGTTTTCTAGGATATTAAGGATTAGGATTTAAAATGCCTAAAATTAATTATTAAATAACCAATAATTATGAAAAATCTATTTTATTTCTTGTGTTTTAGGCATAAAAACTTCCATACTAAGAAATATAATCAGAAATCTAAATACAGAATCTTAATCTTCCACTTATCTTGCCCCGAAATGATTATACGTTATGAAATGATTATATACGTTCCTTTAGTTTAAACTAACATTTTTTTTCAGAAATCATTAAATAAAACGGAAACCTTCTACGACATTAAGGATTAGCGTTCACAGTAGCAGAGAATAATTGTTAAGTAAATAATAATTATCTGGATAATTTATTCCATTTTAGGGTTTTAAAAGAGTAGAAATTTGCATAAATCCGATTACGCTGTTTTTTTTTTTTTTTTTGCTTAGGAAGTGGACCATGAGCTAAATGGCTAGGAAATAATATATATTGTTTGTGATTTGACTGTTTGCTTCTTATTGCCAAGGAAATAACGAGCAAGGACGAAAATTCACGCATCTTACATTGATTATCAGACATTTTACTTTTTTTTTAAGTTTCCGTACTTAAAAAGTAAAAAGGAACCATTATAATAGATCTCTCCAGTGTCTGTCTGTCCGTCTGTCACTGAAATTTTATTCGTAAACTATGACACTTGGAAAGTTGAAATTCGCTGAAGTAAATGAAGGCAATTGAGTATTCAGATACATATTTTTAGATAATTCACTATTCACAAATATATTTAGAGAAATCATTGAGGGGGACTAATTAAGTTACTTGAAGAACAAAAAAAAAAAAAAAAAAAAAAAAAAAACTTTTCTTGTTATATTGTATGAGCTGTGGGATATCGTATAAAAGCTTATGTAACAAACGAGCTCAAAAATACATTTCTTTTAACTCTAAATAGTATTATACTTATAGAGATATCGTTGAAACTGCAATACAGAATTACTGTTTTGTCATCGATTAAAAATCAAACATTAAAGACCGAAAGTAATGCATTTTAAAATAATTGGTGTAATTTATTTTATTATTATTTTTATTATTTTTTAAATACAAAGAGCACCTGAGCTTTATGAGCCCCTTCATTTTCCATGATCTTGAACATTATTCTCTGTATACTGATTGGTTTCGTTGATTTCCAGATTATGAAAATATATAGGACAGAGTTACAAAAAAATTGTCTAGATTAATATTTAAAATTTTATTAATTACGTGAAAGCAATGTGAAAAAGAAAGAAATGATGACAATTCTCTATTGATCACATTCTGTATTAGAGTGGGGGACGGCAGCACAGACTATCACCTCATCGAGTTCCCGGATGAAAATCTAGAATTAGATAAATCTCGATTCGTATATTAAAACCCAACCGATCTTCCAAGTCCAAGTCATATCTTGGTAGAAAACATCTAAAAACCTGATTTTAGCCATTGACACATAGGATTATCATTATGTTTTCCTGCTCCAAATCCACCATGTTCAGTGATGAATTCAGATACTTTTCTCCAGGAGGGACTTCTGTGGCTCCGGGGGGAGGGACATTATAGAGTTCCAGGGGAGGGGGGTGCTTTTTGACCATTGAAAGCCCAAAATCTCAAATTTTCCGGGGAATGTTTCATTGCTCCGAGGGGGAAGTGTCCTCTAGGGCCACCCCCTGAATTCAACACTGACCGTGTTTTCATACTTTTGGGTGCAGGAAAGCACAATGGCAAACCTATGTGTCAACCACTAAAATCAAATTTTTCAGTGTTTTCCACCAAGATATGACTTGGCAGACCGATGACGTTGTAATATGCGAATCGATATTTAACTAATCCTAGATTTTCATCCGTGAAATCTATGAGAGAAATATTTTTGCTGCCGCCTCCTGGTCTATATCCATAATGCTTCACTTCGGTATCGAATAAAGCTGTCGTTTTACAGTATGTCCTTGCTTCACAAAACAGAATATCTATTTGGTGATTTTTTTTTTCGCTTTAATACTTTAGAGTATTTTTTTAATGGAAGAGCTATTATATTCCATTTATAACTATGTATAAATGTACCTTTGTTCAATAAATACTGTCCAGAAAGAAATTTTTTTTTAATTGAGTAGTGTGTAAGAAGAACTCCCTGAAAGGAATCACATTTATATAAAGCTCCAAATAGTGTTGCAGGTGTTCCGATGAGTGTTGAATTCAGAGGGTGACCCGGGGGAGATATTTCCTCCCCCCCCCCGAGCAATAAAATGTCTCCCCTCCCAGAAAATTTGAAATTTTGCGTTTTCAGTGGTCAAAAAGTACAATTTCTGCCCCGGAGCAACTGAAATCCCTCTCGGAGAAAAGTGTCTGAATTCAACACTGATTCCGATATACGCGGGATGTCCGGATTTTCTGGAGCTCCAAGATCCGTTTCGCCAATCGCCAACTCTTCTCTATGTGCCGGGCCGGCCCGGGCCCGGGCCTGAAAATTTTGACCTGTGCAGACCTCTAGCACCACTCTTGCTGTGGCTCTGCATAAAATACCTGTGAAGACCAGGTTGTATGGATGCTGTATGCCTTCAAGATTTCTTAAGAAACTTCGTATACTCTCTGGCATCGAATCTTTCCCTATAGCCTTTATCCTCTGGTTCTTTTGCAACTACAGCACTGCAGCATTTTATTCAGCGAAGGATTCAGGAAATTGACTTTCGTACCCATTAAATACACTGGTGGACAAAATTAAGAGATGGAAGGCATTTTCTCAAATATCTCGAGAAATACTGGATAAAAATAAATGAAAATTGGTATGGATATAACTTATAATATGACAATAATATGTGCAATGCAAAAATTAAAGTGCTATTCATTGGCAAGGGTTATTGCCAGCAGTCCAATGTGGACTGATATTCATGATGAAAGATGGCAATGAAAGTGAGGCTTGTATGGTGTGTGGTTACCTCTGACAGATAGACAGCATGCACAACGAGTATGCATGCTGTTAATAGGGGAGTTAAGGATTGCTCGTGGAAGACTCTCCACTCTTCCACCTGAGCAATTTTTAACACCGGAATGGTTCTGGGTGGGCGGTGGGGGTTGGCGTCTCACAGTAGCCCTTCCAAGAACATCCCAAGCATGTTCCATGATGTTACGGTCAGGAGATTTGGCTGGCCAATCCATTCGATGAATATCCTCGCTTTCCAGATACTCCTCAACGGACGTCTACAGCGACACAACTGTCTAAGGACTTTGCTGCTGCCACAGGAACTTTAATTTCAAGGAAAACTGTTGCCAGGGGGCTCGATGAAAGAGGGTTGTATGCCAGGAAGTCCGCCATTTGCATCCCACTTACTCCCTTCCACAAAAGAGAACGTGCACAATGGTGCAGACAGCACCAACACTGGACACAGCTCCAATGGGCTAGTGTTCTGTTCACAGATGAGTCCAGATTCAGTCTTCAATCTGATTTTCGGGGAACATCATATGGAGGGAACCTGGGACCCGATACCATCCCAGTAACATCATGAAAAGGGACCATTATGCTGGTGGAGAACTGATGGTTTGAGCAGGGATCATGCAAGATATCCGCACACCGCTCCATGTGTTTGACACTGGTTCAGTGAATGCCCAGAGGTACATGCAGGAGGTCCTACAATCCTACGTGCATCTTTTCAGGAGTGCTGTTGGCCCTGAATTTGTTTTTATGGACGACAATGCCCAACCACATAGGGCTCGCCTGGTTGAGGAGTATCGGGAAAGCGAGGATATTCATCGAATGGATTGGCCAGCCAAATCTCCTGACTTTAACCCCATTGAACATGCTTGGGATGTTCTTGAAAGGGCTATTGCGAGACGCCAACTCCCACCCAGAACACTTCCGGAGTTAAAAACCGCTCTCGTGGAAGAGTGGGAGAGTCTTCGACAAGCAATCCTTAACTCTCTTATTAACAGCATGCATACTCGTTGCACATGCTGTGTACCACAAACCACACTAGAGGCGACCACACATCATACAAGCCTCACTTTCATTGCCATATTTCATCATGAATTTCAGTCCATATTGGACTGTTGGCAATAACTCTTGCCAATGAATGGCACTTTAATTTTTGCTTTGCACATATTATTGTCATACTATGAGTTTAATCCATACCAATCTTCATTTATTTTAATCCAGTATTTCTCGAGATATTTGGAAAATGCCTTCCATCTCTTAATTTTGTCCACCAGTGTAATTAGCACGTTCGCTGCCGCAGACGCGCCAGCGCGTGATAAAGCGCCAACGTTAAAGGGCCAATCACGCGCCAGCGCGTGATATGGGGTGATGTCCAATAGCCAGTCACGCGCTGGTGCGGGAAAATCATTCAATGATTCTTTGTTATAAAAAGCAAATCTGCTTCTGGGAATAACCCACTTCTACAGTGCGGCATTAACTATCATCACATCTTCACGTAAGCGGCAGCGAACGTGTTAAAATTCCTTACAGCAAAAATAATCCGGAAGGGAAAATGCCGACACTAGAATTCTATAACTCCATAAAAATCCCCCTAGTAGTAAAAGATCTAAATTCAACATACTGTTTAGAAAATGTTGATTTCATCCTTCATATACTGTTAGACTCCTTCAAATCCGCACAGCTGGGGACCAGAGGTGCGGATGTTAGAATTTCTTTTTCTTTTCTTTTCTTTTTTTTTTTTTTTTTTTTTTTTTTTCTTGGCATTGCTTTGTTTACATTTTATAAAAATTAATTTGAATGTAAATAATAATGCAATCGAAATTGTAATGAATGTTACAATATAATAAAATATTAAAATAAGTAATATACTAAAATAACATTTTTTTTAAGCTATTGCATAGCTTTTATCGCGGGCTTTGAGCGCGGCGACCGAATCCAAAAATTCCGTAACGAGAAATATCCTAACACATCCGTAACGAAAAAACCTAACACTCGGCTACCGTCGTTTCACTTCGGCAGACTTCGGCATGGTATCCTTCGGTAGACTTCGGCATGGTATCCTTCGGTAGACTTCAGCAGACATTGACGCGGTATTTTTCAGATATTTAGAGGATATCAAGTCTCAGACTTATATATCTTATTTCAGTTATCTATAGTAAATCTTATCTTCAGTAATCTATAGTTTCAATAATAAAAATTCCTGATAGAATGTGTATAGAAAAGAATCGTCTTAAGATAAAACAAGGTAGGATAATGTAGCTTTTGGTGAGTGGAGACCCGCCCAATGGTGAGGATCGAAAAATTTAAATGCTTATAACTCGCGATCTAATTTTCGTAGCGCGGCCAAATTTTGTTTGGTAATTTATTATGATACAGTGTTAATTTTTGGTGACAGGAGACCCCCACGGTGAGGTTCGGAAAATTTAAAATGCTTATAACTCGCGATCTAATTTTCGTAGCGCGGCCAAATTTTGTTTGTAATTTATTAAAGTATTGCATAACTTTTATCGCGGGCTTTGAGCGCGGCGAAAGAATCTAGAAATTCTGTAACGAGAAAAAAACCCTAACACTCTGGCTAACGTCGCTTCAGTTTGGCAGACTTCGGCACGGTATCCCTCCGTAGACTTCGGGAGACATTGACGCGGTATTTTTCAGATATTTTGAGAATATCAAGTCTTAATCTTATGTTTTTTTATTTCAGCTGCCATAAACGTATAGTTTCAATGATAAAAATTCCTGATTAACCTACATGTATTGTAAGATAATAAAAATATTTTAAACGATATTAACTTCTCATTTGTTCAATACAAGAAAAAAAATTGTTATCGGTCATCACGCTCAAAATGTTTAACTTGAATTAATATCACAGACAAAAAAAACTGCATAAATAAAAAATAAATAAATAATTATAATTGCATAAGTTAATAAAAAATGCTATGCAATAGCTTTACCGCGGCAGTCCCCGAGTGCCACACGTATTTTTTTTTTTTTTTTTTTTTTTTAATGATTAAAATATTAAAAGCAGTGGTCAAGTTAATAATCAATAATGTATGATTAAATATTCATTATAAATATGAAATATCCACCCCCCCCCCCCCAAATTATTCATTGAAACTTGCCTCATAAAGGTACATTAGTAATTCACATCAAAATCATAAAATAAAAAAGTTTTATTTCAGGTTCAGCCAGACTTAGTATCCAAAAAAGCGTGATTATACATAAAAATATATGGTAAGAAGATTGTGATTACCAGTGACATTGGTAATATTTTGAATTTTTCCAGAAATAAATTTATTCTTCCTCCGTGAGAAAATATGAATTCAGTAATATTAACAAAAATTACAAATTAAAATATATATGGAATTGATATAAACAAAAAAAAAAAAAAAAACAAAAAAAAAACAAAAAGTCAAATTTTGCTCCTCGATCTGAATTGAATGTTTCATTGTTTACATCCGTAAATTATGCGCGGATTTTAGAGAGTTTTGGCTTTTAGGGTTGCGTATTTGAGAGAATCTACTATACATACATTAAACATTCGCAGTTCAAATGCAACATTTACGAAATTTTAAAATTAAAATAACCAAGTGAAATAATAATAATAAAACATATAAAACGTACCTCTTTAAAAAAGGAATGGTTAAGTACCAGCCTTCTCTTTCTCTTCCATAACACCATTGTTTTAATTTCCCCGATTCATATACGCCGAAATTAACGCACCGTAAACTTTGACGAAACGCTTCATTACATATGGTGTTAGCCAAAGCTCAAGAAACGCTTCCAAGCACAATAGATTCCCACTTGCAACAGTTGGCAACGCACAATGACTCACTCACAACTTCACTTCAACGAAACTTCTTATCGAGTGAAAGTCGTGAGTTTTAGAACAAACGAAAGAACTTCCTCTGGTAGGTACTAAGTTCAACTCATTCAGCCAGATTCCAGATTGGTCGTTTCCACTGATAAGTGAAAGTAAGTCGAGTAAATAAAAACTCGAAAAGAAAGTATGAAATTACCTAATTATCTTTCAATGTTGACCAGTTGCGTGGATTGGGTTACAAATAATAAATACGAAAAAAAAAATGGCATAAGTTCGTTTTACCGGAGAAAATTGCGCTTTCTGAGCTATTAGGAACTGATTTTAATTCTTTATGAGTTTTTATTCATTGGAAAACCTGTTTCTCGACTTGACTTAGACTCAAACCATTGTTCTTTTATTTATATTACTTATAGCAAATGGCAATTTTTTGATATTATATTTGGATGAATAGTTGTTAGTATGCTTTAATTTCCGGCAATAACTTTACTATAAACAAGATTATAGTTCCAAGCAGTGATGGTCTATTACTAATAATGCTCCATTAGCGATTGTTTTTGTCCTATCGATTCACCCAAATCCAAAGCGAATACTTTCTGTCATATCCAGGACATCACTTTTAAATCCAGACCAGTAAGGACATTGGTTGTCACTCTTATTCAAAAACTATAAAAATAAATAGCGTTTTCCATTTTTTGATAAAGACAAAACATCTACAAGAAAGTAATGTCTAAGTTGGCGTTTTGAACAGAACTCGCGAGAATACGCGAACGGTCGTCATAAGAAGCAATCGATTATAACACAAAATGTAATACATTTATCCAAAAATGAAAAATGCTATCCATTTCAAAAGCCATCCTATGCCTGACAGTTTCATGATTTTATGTATAAAAAAAGAGGCCGCAGAAAATTATACATATACTTGTCAGAACAGCTTTATTTGTATTACAATACAGATTAATTATCTTTCAGTACAGACTGAACTCTGCCGGGTTCTTGTCGGGTTTCAAGTTAACTTTAAGCAGGTTCTTCAAAACCCTTAAAATATTCTGTCTCGAATTAACTAGGTAAAAAAACTTCTAGGTAAAGAAAATAACATAATTTTGCAAAATTTAAAAGAATTTACCGTATTTACTCTTGTATAAGGCGCACCTTTTTTTTCCAAAAAATTAGGACAAAACTCCTAGGTGCGCCTTATACATGGAATAATTTTTTACTGTTGGATACAGTGGAACGATATACATAGGAAACAAGAAATTATTCAAAGAAGATATTAAAACTCGGAAAATGTTACTTAATTGAAGTATTACTGCATATTTATTTCATTTCTTGCGGTTTTTTATACAACAGAGCTAATGACATTATCTAAACGCTAATTAGCAATTCTCCTTACCGTCACTCATTCCTATTTCCCGTCATTCTCTTACAACCCGAAGTCTAAAAATGCATTTTCGTCTTGTTTTCTGGTCTGGTGTAATGTTTGTCTCGATTTTTTTTTTTTTTTTTTACTGAAATTCATTTGGTCATTCTTCATTAGCGTATCAAATTTATGGTGCGCGTTATACACGAGATTTTAAGAAATCGCCATTTTTGTAATTACCATCACTTGTAAAATAGTGATGCGCCTTATACACCGCGTGCGCCCTATACACGAGTAAATACGGTAATTCATTTTAATAACCTACTGGTTATACCACGGATTTTCCTAATTTATCCAGTTTCATCGACACAACTCATAATAATATCGAAATCAAACATTCGATTATTTAATGAAGTAATCAATCAATCATTAGCACAAAAAATTGCCGCTAACCATCTATTATCAACAATCAACCATTCCCCAGTTCCAGATAATTTTATCATTACCGCATGGACGCATAGTTGAAAGTTCAATTAAAAACTATTTCTGATTCATTCTACTTTCAGATAAAAAAATACATTACTGCTCTTAGCGGTCTCACGGACCTTCATCATAGTTACGTGACAATTTCTGTCACAACAATTTAAAGCCTACACGAGTGACTGAAAAAGACCCGGAAGATAATGTTAAATCTATTGCAGCGTTATTTTCAAATATCTTGTTCAAATTTTAATAATTTTGAAGGTTTTTTTTTTTTTTTTTTTTTTTTTTTTTTTTTTTTTTTTACATGGGATAGCTGAGAACGGCTAGTTTTAAGGCTAGTTTTCACTTTTTCGATTTTGGTTTTTAGATTTAAAAAAAAAAAAAAAAAAAATCACTTTAACTTACGGAACCGATTTGAACCAGCTCTAAACTCAAAACTATCCTTGAAAAAAAAAAAAAAAAAAAAGCATAACTAAAATCGAAAAATTAAAAAGTAGCCTTAAAACTAGCCATCCTCAACTATCCTATGCCCCCCCCCCCCCCAAAAAAAAAAAAAAATCTTTAAAAAATATTACAAATTTATATATATTTGAAAATAACGCCTCTATAAACTTAACATTATCACCCGGGTCTTTTTCAATGACTCATGTAAGCTCGTAACGATTAAAACATATCAAAATAGAGCCTGGCTAAACAGAAATTACTATCGACTCCTGCCAATTCCGTATTTATGCTTTTATTTGTTATGTGTGTTATGAGTTTTATGAATCACTTATCATCCGCTCGTGATAATTTGACCGATAACCTTGAAGAAGTAAGTCTATAGATACGAGCTACCGAGTAATATAGCCATATCACTGAAACTCTTCGATCGGTACGGGAAATCCGATGTTAACCTACATGGGAATATTTAAACATGTAATTACTCATAAGGAGCTGTGAATATATAACGTTATCATTTTGGAAGGAGGGGAGAGGGGGGGGGGGGTGTCTTTTGATATCTTTATCCATTTTGATCGAACCAAAATTTTCTCGTTTTATTTGTAACATGGTCTTTACGGCAAAATAGTGCATTATTTATTTTCAGTCTGTTTTCTGATTTTATGGAAATACAAATTTATTATCAAAATCATTAAATTATTATAAAATTACTTAATTCCAAAATGTGGTATGTCACAAGGTTTGTCATTCCTATTCTCCTGTCATATGTGTGTGAATCTATAATTTGTTGTTCGAGAAACCAACTGCGAAATATGCTTGAAATGATACTGGTGTTAACTGGTAAATAAATGAGAAGGAATGTTGTCCATCTGTTTAATTGATAAAAAAGTTCTATCTGCCCCATCACCTTAATCCGTGCAAAGGCAAGTGCAAAGACATAATTACTGTTGAATGCTGAATGTAACAAAAAATTGTTATTAAATATTTTTAAATAATACTTCTTTCTTTTAAGTGTTATTTAATATAAAGTTATGTCATATGCAAAGTGATATTTTATTGACTTCTCTTCATCCGAATTAATAAAGTATGCAAACAACAGTGTAGTCGTAAAAATAACAGAGGATATACGTTCTAAGCAGAAGGTATACGATCAAGGCCCCCTAGACCCTTAGACCTAGACCTAGAGTATGTATACTATGGCTTTCTTGAGAAACAGAGGGTATACGGTGTTCTTTTAAAAAATCCAGAAGGTATACGGCGTATACCCCCGTATACCCTCCATTACATCCCTGTAATGTAAATAATAAATATATAACCATATCTGTACATCTCTCCAAACAAACAAACAAAGTAATAATAATAATAATAATAATAATAATAATAATAATAATAATAATAATAATTTTTAGACATTGATGACGATACATTACGGAGGGGGGGGGGGAAAGGGGTCGAGGAATAATAATGTATGATACTGTAAGGGGCGAGGGGAACCATTATTATTAAAAATTTGATAACATTATATATATATATACAGGGTGTATCTAAACTACTGGGCAAAACTTTAAAGAGTGATAGTACACATGAAGCCAAATAATATTAAATGGGAAAATAGGGGTCCAAAACGTCTTCCGAAGGAGATAGGGGCCATCAAAGTTTAGAGTACAAAATTTGAAATCATTATAAAAAATGGAAAAATTGGTCGATTCGTTTGCGGTTTTCACGAAAATTATTCTTTATGTCAGTATTGTCTTGAAACTAAATTAAAAAGACAAATTTCAAAAATTGCCGATAGAGGGCGTTTTAGACTTTGGAGTAACGAACAATTATTTTTTACAGTTATTTTTTTGCATCTCATTGAATTTTTTTAGAAGTTTAGACATAAACTTAAATTTTGAGCTCAAAATCTGTGGTTAAGTAGCGCAAACTGGACTGTGTTCAGTGGGAGTGGGTAGGCTCAAATTTCAAATGATTATAAAAAACAGAAAAGTTGATCAATTGATTTGCATTTTTCACTAAAATTATTCTTTATGTCAGTATTGTCTTGAAAATAAATTATACAGCTAATTTTCTAAAAATGTCGATAGAGGGCGCTTTAGACTATGGAGTAACGTACAACTATTTTTTACCGTTATTTTTTGCATCTCATTAATTTTTTTTAGAAGTTTAGACATAAACTTAAATTTTGAGCTGAATATCTGAATCGTTGAGAGTAGTTAAGTAGCGCAAACTGAACCGTGTTCAATGGGGGTGTGGAGGTTCAATTTTCAGATGATTATAAAAAACGGAAAAATTGGTCGATTCGTTTGCGGTTTTCTCTAAAACCATTCTTTATGTCAGTATTTCTTTGAAAATAAATTTAAAAGATAAATTTCAAAAAATTCCGTTAGAGGGCGCTTTAAACTTTAGACTAACTAACAATTACCTTTAACCGTTATTTTTTTAAAATCTAAATAGATGTTTTAAAAGCTTAGACTTAAATTTTGAGCTCAAAATCTGAATCGTTTTGAGTAATTAAGTAGCGAAAAATTGAACTGTGTTCGTAGGGTGGGCAGGATGACATTTCAACTCCTGAACACAATTCAGTTTGCGCTTCTTAACCCCTCCTAATGATTCAGAATTTGAGCTCAAAATTTAAATCTAAGCTTTTGCAAGCATTTAATTAGATACAAAAATAATAGTTAAGAATATCGGTTGTATACTCTAAAGTTTAAGGCGCCCTCTAACGGAATTTTCTGAAATTCATTTTTGAAATTTATTTTCAAGGAAATACTGACATAAAGAATGGTTTTAGAAAAAACCGCAAACGGATCGACCAATTTTTTCGTTTTTTATAGTCATTTGAAATTTGAACTTCTCCACCCCCATTGAACACAGTTCAGTTTGCGCTACTTAACCACTCTCAACGATTCAGATATTCAGCTCAAAATTTAGTTTATGTCTAAGTTTCTAAAAAATTAAATGAGATGAAAAAAATAACGGTAAAAAATACTATTACGTTACTCCAAAGTCTAAAGCGCCCTCTATCGACATTTTTAAAAATTTATCTGTATAATTTATTTTCAAGACAATACTGACATAAAGAATAATTTTAGTGACAACCGCAAATCAATTGACCAATTATTCTGTTTTTTATAATCATTTGAAATTTGCACCTACCCACTCCCATTGAACACAGTTCAGTTTGCGCTACTTAACCACAGATTTTCAGCTCAAAATTTAAGTTTATGTCTAAACTTCTAAAAAACTCAATGAGATGCAAAAAATAACGGTCAAAAATAGTTGTATGTTACTCCAAAGTCTAAATCGCCCTCTATCGGCATTTTTTGAAATTTGTCTTTATAATTAATTTTCAAGACAATGCTGACATACAAAATAGTTTTCGTGAAATCCGCAAACGAATAGACCAATTTTTCCGTTTTTTATAATCATTTCAAATTTTGGACCCTAAACTTTGATGGCGCCTTTCTCCTTCGGAAGACGTTTGGGACCCTTAGTTTCCCATTTAATATTATTTGTCTTGATGTGTACTATCGCCCCTTAAAGTTTTGCCCAGTAGCAGGGTTGTTTGGTTTAAACCAGGCTGGTTTAAACCGTGGTTTAAACCATGGTTTAAACCAAGTGGTTTTTTAAAAAAAACCATGATGGTTTTTTTTAATTTGGTTTTTTTCCCTTTTCCCTAATGTTTTCATTTATTTTACACATTATTAAAATGTGCAAAATCAAAGTTATGGAGTAGCTACAAGCAAAGCTAAAGACAAATTAAATTTTTAAAGTGACAAACATCTTTAATCAATCTAATTTTTCTTACTAGCTATAAATTGACATGGCAAAATATTTTTCTACAGTGAACTGTGGAGAATAAAAAAAGGTAGTTAGTTTTAATTCTTTTTTAAACCTTTTATTTAAAAAGAAAAAAAAAATGCAAAAATGGCATATGCCAGCCAAAAATGCAATTTGACTGCTTAGATAGCTTGATTATGATTTACTAAGGATTGCATCATGTATCAAAGCATCAATAATGACATAATCATAAGTCATTCTTTCCATTGGTTACTCTTGTTCTGTATGCTAATGAATGATTGGCTATGAATTTTCTCTGTTCCATAGCTATTGGTTTTAGTAAGCTTTGGTTTTTCTTAGATTGGATTTGCAGTTTTTACATTATTTTTTTCTGTTTCTAGTTACTTTGTATTGCATTTTATTTTAAGAAAGCTACTTATATATATATTGAAATAAAAGAATGTCTAAAACTAGAAGAAAGGAAAATATAATCTGGTTTTCATTTGAGGGAGTAAGAAATACATCAAAAACATGTTTAAGAGCCAAATGTAAAAATTGCATGCAATGTAAATGCTGTCAAAGTAGCTCTTTCTTATAATACTAGGTGTGATTCATTTTCAGATGCTTTAGATGTTTACCTTAAAAATTGCCCCACTTAAAATTTGTGTAGAAAATAGGAATGTTATTGATAAAAATATCAAAAGCTCGTATCTGTCTAATTTTTATTTTAAAAGAAATGTTGAAGATATGTTTAAACTGTTAAATTCTATTGCAGTTGCCCTGGATAATATCTAAAGTAATAAGTTCCATTACTAATGCAGTTTATAATTGGACAGGTCTTCAAAAAATATTAAGAGAAAAAAAAATGTACAATAAAGAAGTCTCATAGTTTTTTAGTCCAGGTATAAAATAACCCTAACACCCATGTCCTTTTAGGTATACATGCTTGAACCACAATACAGTCAAAGTGAACTATGTGAACAAGAAAAAAAGGATACATTAAATTTTACAAAACAAAAATATCCATGTAACTCGATGCTTGCACAGATAATAAAATTTAATGCTAAATCTTCACCTTTTGAAGAACAAAGAAACAGAAAAAATAAAGATTGTATTTAAAATAATAATAATAATTTTTCTAAGCCTACGTCTCAATTTGTGTAAGCATTACATTCGTTGATGTATCAAGTAAGTCAATACACATGTATTTTTTAGCATTAATAAATTCATATTTATATTTTTTAAGTAAATATATGTAGTAAGAGATTAATAATCATTTGTTGATGTTAATACTGTAAATAATTTCTAAATTATGCACAAGAAAATGTTTTCTATTTCAGCTTTTTTCTGTTAATTTAGTAAAATATGTTTGTTTGCCCTTTACTATGTCCTTCATTATCAACCTGCATGTAATTATTTCTTAAATTATTATCTAAAAGGTTTATATAAGTATACTAATAAATTAATAGTTTTTTTTTTTTTTTTTTTTTTTCACACAATGAATATTTCCCTATAGAAACCTAAACTTATAAGATAATTTAATTATAAATTTTTATGCTTTAGTTATTTAATTATCAAAAAAATAAATACTAATGTGAATGTTTAACATTAATTAACTATTAATTACAAAAAATCCTCATGACTTTCTAAAACTCAAGCTATTTTTCTTGGAAATGCGATTTAAATAATGATTTGAAAAAAACCCGGTTTAAACCAAAAAAACCTGGTTTAAACCAAAAAAACCCGGTTTTTTGGTTTTTTTCAAAAAAAACCGGTTTTTATACCAACCCTGCCCAGTAGTTTAGATACACCCTGTATATATGTAGCCTCTAACCTAACACATGTGCAATTAATCATAATATGATTTTCCCCATTACAAAATAGAAGTCAAGTGCATTTTTAGGATGTCAATGATTTTAATCAGTTGATTTAAATCCGCGATTAAATCGTGATTTAAATAAACTGATTTTTTTCAAATCATTTATTAAAATTTAAAAAATCTATATAAGTGTTTAAAATGACATAAAAGTATTAAAATCTAAGATTAATTTGTAATTTTTCTACAGGTATTTTACGTTATGAATAAAAGAAAAAAAAGTAGCTTTAAAAAAATGTTTCTAAACTTAATTTCTGAGATTTGTAAAACATTAAGTACAGTATGTTTGTAAAGTCATAAAAAATCATTTCAATTAAACATTTTATTTAAATTTAATATAATTTGTGATGGCTTAATTTCCTTCAAGTAAAAGAAGCATTCATTGTTTTACATAAAATAAGCATGGCAAAAGTATAATAAATTTTTGCAAAGATAAAAGAGCAAATAACCAGAATCTTATTTTCTCCTTCTACTTTTGCAATAATAAATTTATACCAAACATTTGAGCTAAGGAAGAATGGAAGAATAGCATCTATTCAATAGCTGTTGTAAAAGAATGTATAAGAGAAAAAAAAAACTAATTGGTATAAAATTTTTAAGCACAACAAGAGATCTCGGTTAACATAGTACATATATCCTGTAAGTTAAGAATTAGGTGATTAACTATACTTTTTCTTAGTACACATGCAAATCGAACTGTAAATGATATTTGTTAGCTTTGTTATTTGTGCCAATGACTAATGAAAATACTTGCTTGCATTTTTTTTTAATTCTGCAATTAGTTGTTACTTCTAAGCCATTTTAAGGCTCTTTTATTAAAAGTGACAACATACACCATGCTTTAAAATAATAATAATAATAATAATAATAATAATAAATAGTGAAACTTTTTTATTTCAAGGTGTTTTTAAATATCTGTGTCCTAGACCTTACAAAAATGATAAAACTTTATTTCTTGAGGGGAAAAAAAACAAGATATTACTAAATTATGTTTATTTAATATTATTTTTCAATTTGTAATTAATTTTTTTTTAAATTAATGATTTTTTATTTATTATAATAAAAAGTTATGTACGTTTTTCCCTTATTGTTACTAAATACATTAATAGTACATTTTCATATGAAATAGTGCCCTTTTTTAGAGCTAACTCCATGCCTTTTTTCCTTCTATAATGAATACTAAATTATAAATTATCTCTTTAGTAATTAAATAATAAAAATGAATGTTACATACCTAATTAAAGATTACTTGTTTAATTATTATTAATTTTAAGTAGTGTTAACAATTTAATATTAAATGCAGCTACTGATCATTTTGATAAATGTAAATATCATTAGTATTTTATATAGTCTTACATAATTATCACAAAGTATTAATGTGCATGCGTTTATTTTATATAGTCTTACATAATTATCACAAAGTATTAATGTGCATGCGTTTATTTTATTCTACTAACTAATGAAACTATTGATTTGTAATTTTTATCATTTCTTTAATTACTAAATAATAGTTAAATTTTATTAATTAAATTGTAAAAATGTAGATTATGTTAGTAATTAGAGGTTTAATTGTTCTGGAAACATAAAATTCTTAGTATATGCTTAGAGCTTTAACGTTGGGAAAAAAAATAAAATAAAATAAATAATAAAAAAATAATAATAAAATAAAACCCAATTTAAATATAAAAAAAATTTGATTAAAATAAAAAATTCCCATTTTTATTTATTTATTTATTTATTTTAAATCATGATTTTTTTTACACCTTTTTTTTTTTTTTTTTTTTTTTTTTTTACATTGTATGCTTTATTTTTATGTTTCATTTTTCGCCGTGCTAATTTTTTAGCACAGATATTTTTTGGAAAAAACATTTGTAATTTCAACACTTCCATGCATCATTGTGATTCCTAACTGCTCACTATGTACGATGCCAACACGGTCAAACATATCAGGAAACTGTTGAAGATTATTATATTCAGTAGCGAATCAATAAGTAATTTTTTTTCCACCATATACGGCTTCTTAATTCCCCCTTCCCTTGAAACAGGACCTACATCCTCACTATCCCTATTGTGTAACAGCCATTTTCTGCCTCAAAAATTCCCGTTACAGCTAGCTCTAAAACAGATTTTCAACAGCGTCAAAACCAAAACAATCGTAAATTACTCCAGCCAGAGGTAACCGTAACTGAACTCATAATTTATTAGCATAAACTTCAGCTACTTATTTCAAAGAATTGACTACTTAATTAGGTATCAAGAAATAATTTAAATCGTGTTCATGTTTGTTGAAAATCTGTAATAGTATCTCAATTTTAATCATAGCAGAATTCGGTTAATATACAGTCAACTCTCTTTAATTCGAAATCGGATAAATCGAATCTTCGCTTAATTCGAACTAAACATGAAGTCCCAAAATTTTCAATGGCAGAATAACGTTAAAAAATTTCATTAATTCGAATTCATTTTCTCTTGAATTCGTTTAATTCGAACTAACGAGAATTCCGATTTTCCATTTTCTCTTACTTTCTCACAGACTTCAGATCATTTGAATAACTTTGTTTGATTTTTCTGAAAATTCTTCCGAACGAGTATACAAATAATCCCATGCATTTGATATCTAATTTCTTAGTGCCCCTTCTGTCCATCAGTGACACTTCAAAATTTTCTTCCATTGTGCTTGTTTCTAATACTTTAATTAGTTTATATATTTATATACAGTGGAGCATCGTTTATACGACGCCGAAGGGACTACCGAAAAACGTCGTATAAACGATAACGACGTATAATCGATTTTCACTTCCAAAACTAGAAATAAGTTTGTTTTCACTAAATTTTAATGTTTAACGTGATGATTTGCATGCTTTTTAAATTAAACAAACCAAAATAAACAAATAACACTTAAAAACGGGGGGGGGGGGGGATTTGTAAGCAATTTAAATATGCGTACCTTTATTTATGTTTCACCGAAAGATTCCTCATTTGCAGAACATCATTTCTTTTCTATTTCAAGTTAAAGATCAAAAACCCCACGTGGCCAACTAAAAGTCGCCAATACTGATAACAGTTAGAAGGATAGTCTATTTGCAATTTAAAACAGGTCGCGAAAGCTGACCATCCCCGAAAAAATAATGACCCCTCCCAGTGTAATCTGTTACACGTAAGCTGATTTTTCAGACTAATCGAGCACCAACCCATATTTTTATAATGTGGGGAGCTCTTTGGTGTCATTCATAGCTGCCAACTTCCGCTCGTTCGTAAAATTCACAAGAAAAATAAACAAAAATAAACCTATACAAAATCGAAAAATCGACGTATAAACGATTTTGGGCGCCGTATAAAAGATATATTTTTACATTAAAATAAATAGGAATGAATCGGGACCACAGTAAAAAGGCGTATAAATGTAAACGTCGTATAAGTGATCGTCGTATAAACGATGCTTTACTGTATTTTAATTTAATACTAAGTCATATTCTAATGATAATAGAGGAAATAAATAAAAAAAACACCATAACATTAATTCCTTTGTAATAGTAATACCACATTAAGCATGTTTTCATTTCACACTTTCCATAATTCGAACTTCGGATAATTCGAACATTTCTTGTGGTCCCGACGAGTTCGAATTAACGAGAGCCGACTGTACTTCGTATTTTTTTTTTTATTTTTTAAGAGGTCTCAGGAGTCTTACTTTTTACCTGTTGGTGCAATTTAGCAACGTCACATTTAATTTCTTTTCTCAGCCCCTATGAAACATAAATACATAAAATTTTTACTATAGACAACTTAATATATATTCTATATAAAATACTTTTTACAATACTCTACATTAAAATTTTATTATTTATTTATTTTATTTTACTTTATATTTTGCTTAATTTTGATTAAAAAATTAAAATTATTTCTTGATTTTCACAACTGCGCGCAACATTTCTCAAAAATTAATAAAGCAATTTGCATGAACTTGGTAAATATCTTCATTTTAAGTTAAAGAATAACTTATACTTCCAATTTTAATATTACAGTTACATTGATTATTTAAAAATGGCAAAATTTCAATAAAACATGATTTTTCTTCATAATTTTATAACTTAAATTTACATTAAAAATAAATAAATAAATAAATTGCTTTGAAATGAAGTACAAGTTCAAGATGCATTAGTTTTACATGATTACAATTTTTTTTTTTTTTTTTTTTTTTTTTTTGGAGGGGGGGGGTGTTCTTAAACCAATAGTTTTGCTACAATCTTGCACGGAATGGATGCAAGTCAAAAAACAATTTTAAAAATTTTGTCAAAATTAAACATTAAAAAAATGTCATTATAGAATATTAAAGAATATATTTTAAATAGGAGAAGTATTAATTTGTCTATATTAAGAATTTTATGACTTTACGTTTAATAGGGACTGAGAAAAAAATTAAATGCGACATGTTGCTAAATTGCACTATCAGGTAAAAAGTAAGATTCCTGAAGCCCCTTAATAGTTAATCAAAATAAAGAGCTGTGCAAATATAATGGTATCAACTTTTTGGTAATTTTGGACCCCCCCCCCCCCCCCCCCCCAAGTAATGATATTGTTATCAAAGTGTAACTTTTTTCTAGGATTTATTTCATTTGTTTGCAGTCATATACACAGCTGGTTACATTTATTTTTCACATACTTTATTTGATTCAAATGAAGAAAAGTCAATAAAATACCGCTTTATTCAAATAACATTTAAAAAATATCTATACTATTTAAAGGTATTTTATAACAGCGTTTTGTTACATGATGAATTCAATAGTTACAAAGTCTTGTTGCACTTGCCCCGAACAGATTAGAGGTGGGGTGCATATAGAAATTTATACCAACAAAAGAAGATGACAATATTATTTTTCTTTTATTTATTAGTAAGCTTAACTTTCATTTCAAGTATACTTCACCCATGGTTTCTCAAACCGTGATTATATATGCATACACATATGAAAAAGAATAGAGATATCAAAATTAGGTACCCAATATTTTAGAATTAAATAATTTTATTACAATTTAGTGATTTTAATAATAACTTTGTATTTAAAAAAATACATAACAGACTGACAAAAGATAACATACTATTTTGAACCAAAGACCATGTTACAAACAAAAAGAGAAAATTTTGATTAGATAAAAAATATCACTATCATAAGGCAACCCCCTCCCTCTCCCCCAAGAGATATCTTACCATATCATGTGTCAAATCCCTCCTTTAAAAGATAAATTTATATATGCTCAGCCCCTATTCAGTATATTTTAATAATAATTAACTAATTAATTAATTAAATGAAATTAATAAAAATAAGCACATTATGATTTATGATAGTGTTAATATTTAAAATATATAATATGCGGTGTTATGAAAAGTGCATGCATTTCCAGCGATATCATCATTTTAATTCTTTAAAACTAATTATTAATGGCATTTTCATATGGGTTTATGATAGTTACATAATTAAATAGTTTCTTGGTATAAATATGTACATGTGTGTTACGGTTAATTTGATAAATTCGGTAAGTATTAATAATAACCAGGTTTTTTGGCAAATTTCATAAATGTTCTACATTAATCGAATTTACCGGTTATTATTAATAATTATCGATGAAGTTCGGTCAATATGATTAATTAAGCTTAGTAACGAATATATACTTTGCAAAAATATGTACTATCGTAATTGTTAGAATCTAATAACAAAATAATTGTTAAGAAACAGTAATACTCAGTCAAAAGAAGTGTCCTATTAATAAGATGCAAAAGACTAAACAGTTTAAAATAATTATTTTTATAGTTACTAAATGAATTAGGTAAAAATTTGAAACACTGAAATACTCAAAGAATAAATTATACAGCTTTGAAATGTATACTTTTAGCAATGAATATTAAGAAAAAATGTATACGAAAAAAAAAATCACAAGCTAAACAAGTTGAAATTTATTATATTTACTGACCTTCATTAGTAATGATTAATAACAACCGGTTAATTTGGTAAATTCTCATAAATCTATCATATTAACCGGTTTATTTAAATATCATTTGGTTTTTATTAATAATAACCCACTAATCAAATTGATCGTAACATATATATATGCATACAAACTTACTACTACTTATTTCAATAATTCTAGTATTATTTTTATGGAAGGTAATATCAATATTTTACCTAGTAATACTCTAAAATTTAATATTTATGATAAATGTAATGATTTTTCTTTTAATGTAATTCACTTTACTAATTTCCACTCCTGCTTACATATTTCCGTTTACAGAAAGATTCTTCTAAATCATTGCTTTCGTATTAAACGTTTATGTTCCTCCCATAATTTACACACTAACCTTTCTAATTTAAAACACCTAGCAATGTTTTATAATTATCTTCTTGCATGCATTTTATCATGGATCAAACATTAAAACCCTTTAAAGTTGGGCATATAATATACATATAAATTATAAAATGTTTATAAAAATTACACAAAAAATTATAAAATTGTACAAAAACATACATAAAAAATTATAAAATCGAAAACAATATTATGGAGAGCTGGGCAGCGGATTACTGAAAAAATTATTAAAACATTTACGATCATTTTCCAAAAATATTATAAAATATATTTTAAAAAATGGGTTTATGCATTTTATACATGTATTTATCAACATATTTTTCAAGCATAACTACTTTGTGCTTTGCAGTGGTGTTCACTATTGTATTTTCTTCTTGCTTGTGATTTGAATAACTTACCTTGCACCCTTTCATTTGCTCCTTTTCTTTTATTTCTTAATTACAGCTTGATTATATTACATATTTTTATTGTTCTATATTTACACAAATCCTTGTTATGGACCTTTTGTATGTTTTTGTATGAATTTTTTTCTGAATTCTTAAAATACAGCATTTCTGCTGCAATCTAGACTGCAATCTAAATAGATTGCAGTCTTTCTAAGACTCAGTCGGTTGGTCTCCATTCCTTATGTCCTAATATGATGACAGTACCAAAAATTCAGTAATCAGGGATTATTTTATTTTCCTTTTATCTGACTCACTTCAGCTTGGATTCAAGGCCGGATCTGGACAGTCCTCAAGGGGGGGGGGGGCGATTTTAGAAATTTGGAGACTCGACTTTAATGCATGGGTAGGGGCCAATTTTTTCACTGCGGGTCATGTTGCTTTTATTTTTTGCTGCGGGCCGGGTCTGGGTCCGGTTGACTTCTAGTTTTTGCTGTGGGTTGGTCTGGGTCCGGTTGACTTCTAGTTTTTGCTGTGGGTCGGGTTTGGGTCCGGTTGACTTCGTTTCTGTTGCTGCTGGTCGGGTTAACTAATGTTTATGTTGTGGATCACATTAGCAGGATTAGCAGGTGTTTTTATTCAAAAACTATGATGTGGTCCATTTTTTGATAAGCAGTTTAAGAAAATACTGTGAAAATTATCGTTTTGAATAGAATTTCTGGAAGCGGCAGCATGAGAAGGTAGAAAAATCCGCAATCATTTGACGTGCGAAGAGAAAACTGCGCTCGGGGCAAAGTAAAATGTGGAGCCCCTCCCCCCCCCCTCCGACCCAGCTTTTTCTTGTAACAGGCCAAAAATTACGCTGGTAGCATAAATTTGGCGCCCCCTAAATTTCCACGCCCGGGCCGACCGCATCCTTCAACCTCCCTTATGCACGGCATTGCATATTGTCGGTCCTACACATCTTGAGAACAATTAAGTCTAGTTCCAGCCCGGCTCGTCTATATGTAGAAAAACAATGCAAGCCTCATCTCGGGCCGGTACGAGCCTGCTAATATATATATATATATATATATATATATATATATATATATATATATATATATATATATATATATATGTGTGTGTGTTAAACCCGGGTTACACACAATATAATTCTCCGATGCTGATCTCTACACTGTAAAAGTTAGATTTCTGTATTGATGTTGCCAAACTACTTTCGACTGATGATGCACATTTATATTTATTCTCATTAAACGCATATAATTAAAAATAGCTCATATTTTAACGTTTTTGCTTCAATCTTTACAAAGGGCCAGTGAGCCCGCAATTTTTTTTATGGGCTCGACCCATATGGCCCTTCAATTTTTTTGCCGGATCGCCCCGTTTATTTTGTTTATTGGCCCGGCCTGTTGGAAAAATTATTCAAATTTTGTTGGCCCGTTAGAAAATTCGGACCCATTTAGCCGACTCGGACATGCCCGGGCACATGTATACGTCTAAGCTGGGTCGGACACTGACCGAAATTTAACTTTCATGCCGAGCCGAACCCCGACCAGGGAAATTTTGGTCAGTGCGGACTAGAGATAAATTTGGGCTATTATTCCACAGCCTGGTCCCGCCTGAGGCAGAAACATTTTGCGGCATCAAGAGCAAAACCCAATAATGAAATTATACAGTAGAAAAAATTGCATAATATTAATAAAAAATGTTCCAAAAGTAATTATAATTTTAAAGCTATTTTTTATATTAAAAAAGGCTGTTAAACGAAACATTAAATTTAATATTATCAAAAGAACAGTTTGATGTGAAATAAAAATATACTTTACGCATAAAAGGATTTTCATATGTTGTCTCTGTTTTAGTAAAAAAAATACAATGGACAATGGACATGTTAATGAAGTGTGTTTCGTGAATAAATGCATGGAACCTGTAGAAAATACTGTCTACTATCTGTCAAATCGAACAACATTTTTAAATTTTCTGTAAAAAATGCACATTTTTAACTATAACCATTTCATTCTTCATAATAAGCCTTCGTTATAGCATGACCCAAAAAATAACCTCAAATTAAAAATTTTAAAGTTCAAAACTTTTTTAGGAACAGTGGAAACACTACTCGATCGCAAGAATATGGTAAATACGTTTACTTACCGCTACGGCATCAGCAGAGATCCCAAAAGAAATGATAATTACTACAGTTATTTCTGTATGAAAAGCGATTACGACTTGTATACGTTGCATACACTAGAAATTTAAATTATTCGGTAACCGCAAAACAAAATCAAAATAAAATATTCTTTTCGCGTTACATGCCTAAATAATAATAATAAAAGATCCAATTGCAAAACAATCTCTGCCACAAACAAAAATCGAACTAAACACAAATTCATTATTCCCGCCTTTTTTCGTAGGCGCCATATCGGCGGTCGTCGGCAATGCTTGAACATAAATCTACAGATGTAGATATCACTAATTGTTTGTTTTGTTTTGTTTTGTTTCTTTAATAGCATTCAAATACTAAAATAAAAAAAAATTGTGCTTCTTTTTCATTTTTATCAAAATAGCAAGACATTGATTTGAAAAGGAATAAGTACCAATTTTTAAGAGGAAAAAAAGTTTTTTACATATTTCTATTCATCGATAAGTAACATTTTCAGATTTCAGAAAAAATGAGTCCAAATCAAATCAGTAGACCAGCATAAAAACAGAGCACGATTTCGTATCGGACACGGGATAAATCTGAACCTGTGTCATCTCTATAATGCAGACATCTAAGAAGAATGACTACAGGCCAGACTTGATCTGGAAGAAAAATAAGTCAGGCCCAATCCAAATCAGCAGAAAAATGATGATCTTGATAGTATCAAATAAATGACGGTCGAGTTCTGAATGCTGTAAGACCAGACACAGTCCGAGCCTCGGAAACTTAAAAAGGCGCGGCCCGGGGGGGGGGGGGGCGCTGAATTCTAGTTAGGATCTAACCCATTTCTTGCAAGGATGCATGTATTTTTGGGAAACGTTTATTGCCCAAGAAGTGAAGACGATCGCTCCCTCAGACCCGCCATTGGGCCCGACCCAAATCAGCAGAAAAATAATGATCACGATACTGCTCGGTTCTGAAAGCGAGAAGACCTGACCCAACCCGAGCCTCGCGAAATTAAAAAGGCGCGGCGCGCCCCGGACTCGAGTTGGGCTTCAATTCATTTCCTGCGAGAATGCATGTCTTTTTAGGAAACTTTTATTAGCCCAAGGGGGGTGGGATCGCCCTTTCGCCTTGAAAAATGCCAAGGCGCATTTTCCTTGAATCCGCCAATGGCGGATCTAAGGGGGGCGGTTGCCCTTCCCCCCCCCTAGATCCTCCATTGCTTCTCCTCCCTTATGGTCTGGTTCGATCTTAGAACGAGCGTTTTCCTCAAGGAAGAACGAAATCCACGCCAGGCCCGCCCTCATAAGAAAAGTGTGGCTCGATCCCGCTCTACAGGAAAAAGTAAGACTCGATCCGCCCCGGTTCTGAAAGTGTAAAGACCTGACCCAGATCCGTGACTTAAAAATGGCGCCGCCCGGGTCGGGTCGCGCCGGTCTCGAGTTTAAGTCCAATCCTTTTTCCGTGCGGGCAACATTTTTAGACCCTTTACTGGGCTCAAGGGGGGGCGATCGCCCCATCGCCCCCCCCCCCTCAGATCCGCCATTGCTTGGATTGTGTTGACTGTATTGGTTCCTACCAGAGTATTAATGTTAATTTTATAATGGCGACTCTGTCTTTCCGGTAAGTTTTAAATCTTGGATTTTGTTTTTCTTTTTCATCTCCCTTGTTAATTAATTAATTTCTTTGCTGGTAGTAATGTTGAAAGCAGTTTTTGCCGTAAAAATTGCAGTAAAATTAGATGTGATTTTTTTTTAATTACATCTAATTTTACTGCAATTTTAAAGGCAAAAACTGCTGGCAACACTGCTGCCAGCAGTTTTTGCCGTAAATTTAACTTTTTTTTTTTTTTTTTTTTTTACAGTGTAGTACTCAATTTATAGCTCTTTTCATGTGTGTGCCACTATAATCCAAATTCTTATCCACGTTACTGAATGTTTGATGTCGTTTTTCATGTTCAATAGCATCGTACCATTTACATAGCTTTGCATATAAAGATACGAACTCAACACCAATTCAGTTTAGCAGCAGTCAAACATACAAAATGATTATGCGATAGGTTTTTCTTTATTGTCAGTTAACTTTTACCTATGTGCAGGCGAGTAGATAGTGTGCTATTAAAACAAAAAAATATTGACATCAAGTGCCAAAGTTTTGCTGGAATGAGGCGTCGAAATTAGCCATTTACCATGCTACTTATTAGTTGTAAGCAAAGTATCATTGTCTGGATAATTTTTAATGTGGGCTAGAGCCGAAAACTCATTTTATGTATATTTTTTGAGAACTGTAAATGAAAATTAGTTGTTTTCAATTTTTATTTTTACAGTAAACTAGTCGTTGGAGGCCACCGTAATACTTACCCATCATTTATATGCATATGAAAATAAAATATGTGAAAACTATTTATACAATGTATTTCAATTCTAAAACTAAATTTAAATGTTGTTAATACACATAGTAATACTCTATTAATGAATTGCTGATGCATCAATTTCAACAAATTATATAAAACGCCAAACTACTCAAGAAGTGCCAAACTACGTAAAAGAAACATCCTTATAACTCCAAAAATAATAATCATATTAACTAACAGTTTGCTACGTCGGATTAAGCGTCTCATTTTCAATTAAAATGCATCTCTGAATTGAAATTTGAATGAAATACAGGATCATGAAAAATCGAAGAATGTGGAAATCAGGATTACAAATATCTCGACAACTAATAATCCGATCGACTTCGTTCTTTATGCAAAATTTGTGTTTTTTATTGCCTTTTACATGCATTCCTTAAAATAAAAAATTCGAAAACTTTTATATATGTTTCATCAGAACGAATTTTTCGAGAATCCAGAGAAAATAGTTCCGGATAATCGAGGTTGCTGATATTCAATAGGCTTCGTCCCATTCTTACATACTAAGTACATACAAAATTTCAAGTCTCTATCTCAATTTGTTCGTGAGATAGAGCGTTTACAGACAAACAGACAGACGGACGGCAAAAATTTTTTTCTAAAAATATGTTTTTCGAAATCTCCAGTGTCTAAAACGTGTAAATCCGTCAAAAAAAAATTTCGATTTTCAAAACGATTGCAAGATTTACCCTATACTACGTATGATGGGTAAGTAAAAGCATCTCTAAAACATTTACATAATTAGCAGAATTTAGAATGTGCTTATTTTAATTCGTTTCTGTAGCGGATAGTCGAATATCTATTTTGTAAGCAATTGCAAAAAATTAGTTTATTTTCGTCCACGAAAATCCACGAAAAAATGGACATGAGAATGAAAATTTAAATTTCTTTAAATATGATTGAAATTTTGCCCATTAACTGTTAAGAGTGTACTATTTCATATTTTATCAAAAAAGAATTAAATTTTTGTCATTAACATACTTATTTTAATTAATAAAGTGACACTATGACTTTGTAAAATAGACTGCGGCAAAAATCTTTACATTTCATGGTCTCGTACAGCTGAACAAACATTCTGAAAATCTCCAAACTTGGATATATATGATCTGACAGCTATTATTGAAAGTTTTTGTCTGCAGAGAAGTGTTCACTAATCTTCATTACAAAAGGTAAGCATATTTAATTACTCTTAATTATTGTGTCACACCCGCAACAAAAAGTTACATTTATATCTCTGCAGAAAATATTTTTGATTTAAAGTTATGAAACTTTATATTCAAAAATAGTTTATTAAGATACTTTGAATTACAGACACAAAAGAAATTAATTAATATTTTAATTATAATTATTGAGCGTTGCGGGCGTGACATGTCCCTGTTGCGGGTGTGACATTTAATTAAAGTCACACCCGCAACGTCTTTTAAAATTGATTACAAATGCATATTTGAACAAATTATATGTAAATTTATAAAAGAATAATATGCTGGAAAACATGTACTTGGCAGCTTTAACTATACCCTTTGATTTAATAGAGGGAATTCCAGTTAATAAATAAAAATTTGCATCATCTGAGCATGTGACACTGTGTGCAGTTGATTTATTCAGTTTGGATTGATAAAATTGTTGCTTTACTGCAAGAAAATAATTTTATTAGTGATATATGATTAAGAAATTAATTTAAAAGGTAAGATTTTTATAGAAATTAAAAAAAGAAAATTACGAAACACTATTTTAGCTATTTTCTTTAAATTTGATAATTTTGTTTCGTTTTTTATATACATTTTTTTAAATTTTGTTATTTGATAGTATTTATCCAATATATATATTTTTAGTTTTTTAAAATAAGTAAATCAATATTAGGGGAAGATTTTTTCTCTCTTTTAATTCAAATTAAATAAAAAGTAGAAGTATAAATAATAGAAACTGTTAAAATGTTTATTAAGTTAGCATAAAATGTATATAGTCAGTTTGAAATTAACCAAAATTTAACATAATTAACTTTATGTAAGATTAGAAATTTCAAGGGATAACTATTCAAAATTTGTTAAGCTTATATTTTTGGACTGGAAGTGCTATATTTATTCAGTTTACACATTAATTTCTTCTCTTTTGCAGAGAATGAAGAGTATAGAAAGATCACAATATCATTGAAAAAAGATTAAGGAAAACCCTTTTAAATATGAAGCATATCTACAACAAGAGAAGGAAAGAGAGAAAGCAAAGAGAGAAAAGAAGAGACTATTTTAAAAAATCATGGTAAAGGATGGCAATCCTTTTGCATTTCATCTCATGGTAAAGGAATTGTCGATGGGGATGGTGCAGTTGCCAAGAAAATGGTAACACTAGCAACGCTCTGCAACTATAAATTCAGCTTTAGATTTTGCCATGTGTGTAGAAAAAGTCCTAAAGAATATAAAAGAACTTTGCTGAATGTGAAATTTCAGAAGATAGAGTGAAAATGCTTCATGAATGCTGGCACCAAGCACAATCGGAGCTCAACATTCAATCGATACATCATATTGTTTTTATTGACGTAGGAACAATTAATGTAGCAATAATTTCAGAAAGCGATCACAAGAGAATTTGTTTATTACCATATTTTGTCAAAAATATAATATCCAATGATAAGAGTGCAGTTGGAGTTTTTGTAGAAGTTGTTTTATTCTCCACATTAAAAAAAAAAAAAAAAAAAAAAAAAAAAGGTGAAAACTTTGATGGACAAATAAGACAAATGAATGGGGATATTATAGAATAAGAGTATCGGAATAAAAATCAAGAAAATGTGTATATTTGGCTCAATCAGTCAGATGTATCCATACTTTGACAAGGATATAATATCCAACGATGAATGTGCAGTTGGAGATTTTGTAGAAGTTGTTTTATTCTCGACATTAAAAAAGTGAAAACTTTGATGGACAAATAAGACAAATGGATGGTGACGATATAGAATTAGAATGTTTGAAAAAAATTTAAGAAAACGTGCTTATTTGGCCCAGTCAGTCAGATACATCCTAGGAAAAAAAAAGCATTTTTGGAAAAAAAGCTACCTCCACCAGAAATTATAAATTCAAGATTGGAAATGAATTTTTTTTTATATTTTCCTCTCTAGATATTATAATTGTAATATTGATTAATTCTTTAATTAAAAAAATCTGCCTTGAAAATATTTGTGTATGTCATTATTTTATTGGCTATACAAGTCACACCCGCAACAGGGCGTCACACCCGCAACGAAAATTTTCAATATTTTCTACAAAAGCAAGAATTGAGTAAGTAATTTAATTTTTTCATGGAATAATTATTTAAGTATTACTGTCTAATATATAAAAATATCAATTCACTCAGTTGTCATAATTCACAGAGTTTTGCATTTTCGCACTGAAAGATGAAAATGCATGTCCTTTTTATGTCACACCCGCAACAGGTGGAAATTATTTTTTTTATAAATAAATGATACATCGGACAATTTTCAGATTTGGATAAATGTATGTGTAAGTGGTCTACATTGAAATTCATACAAACTGAAACCAATGCTCAAAATTTTTTTTGCTGGTGACTAAATTAAGTTGTGTAAATGTCACACCCGCAACTTTGGATTGGGCGTTTTAGAACATATTGAGAAAAGGGGATACAATAAGGGGGTTAGAGATACACATTTCAGTATCCCACGCCAAATCATTTTTGCTAATTTTTTTTTTTTTTTTTTTTCATTTGGCTACTGTTTTTTATTTCTGATTCGCCAAATCACTAATGTTGGTAAAAGACCAGCAAGAACACTGACTGATAGCATCATTGCTGGAAAGTGTTATATAATCTATGCGTGATGCGGGATTGTTATCTCTCGTTTCAATTTTAAAACACTATATTCATTTTAATTTGTTGTATTTCCTCTTTATATCGTTATTACTTAAACCTATATTACAAGACAATCTATTTGTTAACACCTCTAAAAACTAATTTACAGGAAACATTCTATCGAAATTTCTGTCAGAATTTTACGCTTCTGTAAACTTTTATTGAGTTTTAATACATTTTAAGAATGCGAAGTTTAAAATGTATGCTAAGTTGTGTAATTAAAAAAAAAAAAAAAAAAAAAAAAAAAAGGAAAAATATATGAATTTGCATTGAAAGGATGCATTTCGAATTAAAATTGAAACGCGTGAAATATTTTGAAGATGTTAAAATCTTGAAATCTCTAATTGAGTGGAGAAGATGTTTGAAGTGGTATGTTATTCCACTCACATTTTATAAACACTCTTCCAAACTTCTTAAAGTATATTAATTTTTAACATGAGATAATTTAAGTCTTTGAAAAAAAAAGTTAGTAAAAAGGAAAAAAAAAAGAATTTTTATAAACTGAAAATGTTTTAGTTACTGTCATTATTACTATGTTCAAAGCCCGAAATTATAAAAAATTCTTATGGTTTCAATTTGGATCATCGACTGTCCATTATATTATTGATAATATCAAATGACCTGTCGATCATTTGATTATATTCTGAAAAGAATAAATATTAAATGGTAGTGATTTAATTAATTTAATTAACATTAAATAATATTAAAAATTAAACTAGCAAAAGACATGCTTTGTTTGGATTCGCGAAGCATTATTTCATAAGATGAATATTCGAAGATAACAATATATATATATATACAGTGGCTCACAACAGTGTTCGTACACTTTTAAAAATTGCAATAAACTTGAATTTCCCTGGGATAAATTTAGAATATGAAGTCCAATATTTTTTCATTTCACCTATATATTATTCTAAATAACACACAACATTTGTTTTAATATTGGCTGTTTTTCTTTTTTATTGAAAAATAAAAATAGAAGGAAGCAGAGGAAGAACACGCCACAAAAGTCTTCGTACACTGGCATATTTCTGGATAAACTCATAACTAAAGTGATCATTTGTCACTTTATTTTTATGTTTGAACTATGGTGACATTAAAAAATTGTTTTGCTTTCTGTTTTGCTTGATTGGTCCCTAATATTCTTTTTATTATTAAAAATGGCACGCAGTCGTAAAAAAGCAATTAACAGCATTTGAAAATGGATTGTATTTCATCATAATAGTAGTAAATTAGTTCGAAATATTGCTAAATTAGTTAATTTATCGAATTCTACAATGCAGTATGTGATAAAACGCTTTAAAGGAGAAAATCAACCTAAAACAATGTAAGAAAAGGTTGCCCGTCAAAGTTTACACAACGTGATCAAAGATTTATAATTAGAAATATTGTAAGAAATCCATGTTTAAGTGCTATAAAAGTTGCTAGAGAATTTAATGAAAAATATTCTACTTCAATTTCACATAAAATTGTTCGACGCGTTCTGAGATCAGCTAGATTAAATGGGTGTTCCAGCCGTAGAAAATGTTTTGTTAGTGCGAAAAACAGAAAGCTTAGGCTTTCCTTCGCAAAATCAATGCAAAATAAACCGTAATTCTATTGGAATAATGTCTTATTTACAAATGAGAGCAAATACAATATTTTTGGCTCCAATGGACGTATAATTGTATGTAGAATTAAATATGAAGAACTTAATCTCAAGAACTTAGTTGGAACAATTAAGATGGCGGTTGAAGTGTCCTTATGTAGGGGTGCATAGCAACACCATGGCTAGGTAATTTAGTATTTTATCATGGCATAATAGATCATGCACTTTATTTAAATACTTTAAAAGACAATTTAAAATTATCAGTCCAAAATTTGGGTATTGAAAACCACTTTGTTTTTTTTTTATCACGATAACGATCCTAAGCATACGACTCTTTAAGTTCGCCTCTAGTGTCTCTATAACTGCCCACAAGTTCTAAAAACACCAGCCCAATTATCGGATTAGAACCCAATAGAACATATTTGAAAAAAACTGGAGGTTAGAATACGAAAACACGACATTAAAACAAAAAGCGAACTAAAATCATTAATAATCAATAAATGGATGAACGTTGATGCAAAAATTACAAATAATAATAATAATAATAATAATAACAATAATAATTGTGAAATCTATTCCTAGGCGTTTAAAAGCTGTTGTAGATGATAAAGAATATCCTACTGAATACAAATTTAACGAAATATTACAATATCAACTAATATTTAGCGATTTCTTTAAAGTGTACGAAGACTTTTGTGAGGTAATATTTTTTTTTATTTTTTCATTATTGATTTCTACAGATTAAAGTTTTACTATGTATTTAAAATATTTTATGTAGTTTTGTTAAGAATAAGTTATAGACCTTATTCTTAAATACCCATTATGAAATATTAATCTTAATTAATAACGAGAGTACTATGTTATTGAAATTCGCAAGTGTACGAACACTTTTGTGAGACACTGTATATATATATATTATTTTTGTATCTTTATTAAGCAAAAACGTTATTTTATATTTTGGCGCACTTTAATTTTAGAAACGTAAATCCAGCCAAATTCCATAAATTATTTTTAAACGACAAACATATTTAAAATAATACTAATAGCAATTACTTCTTAATAATAAATGTGTTTCATTTGGTTCAATTTTCAAGCTTCAAATTTGGATACAACGAATTTAACAATTAAACAAAGAATTTAAAAATTAATTTTATTTATTTAAAACTAGCATACCCAGCCCGCTTCGCCGGGCTTAATTTGAAGGTTTATTTAATAATTTATGTGTATGGTACACTTCTCTCTCAGCTGGCGACGGATCCCCCGGTGACTCTCCCCGGACCATCGGCACTCCACGTGCGTCGGGTGAGCGTCAGAACAAACTTTCAGCATATACATATGGGTGGTTGTACTTGAATGCACAGACCTGCGCGTTTTTTTCTATCTTGCTTTTATACCTCTGGACCGAGTTGGCGCATTGCCAAGATTTGCTTCCTCTGGACCGAGTTGGCGCATTGCCAAGATTTGCTTTCCCCTGTGCCTCAATTAATTAATTAATTATCCTCTTTATTCCTTTTATTTATAGAGATTATTTTGTTGCCACTTTATATAAAAAAAAGCAATAATATTTTTTTTGTGTATTTTTTAAAAGTATCGTTTGCATAATTGAGAAGTTTGCATAATAAGAAGCAAAGAACGTTTGGATAATAAGAATAAAATGTGTATTTGAATTCTTAATACTGAACAGTATTTTTATAAGTGAATGAAATTAATTGATTTTTCACGAGTTTCAATGCATTAAAAATATGCTATAATTTCCATAAAAAAGTTATTTTAAAAATTTCATAAAAGAAATCGTGAAACTATTATATGATTTAAAGGAATGACCAGCAAAATATGCGCCATTTCCAACCAATCTTAATAAAGTATTCTATTGAAATGTATGTTTTCCTCTCAAATAAATACATTTTTAATATAAGAACGTTTAATGTTCTTTTACCGTTTGAAGAATAAATTCTGCAATTATTTTCAATAGTCTAACATATAAAAAAGTCGTCATATTCACCTGCCTTTCATTCATTATATATCCAATATGACGTAATATTTCCTTAAAAAACCGCCAAGCTATTTATTTTATTTTTCGTTTTTACGTGGAAATTTCGAATAGAAAAGTTATGACGTAATATTCAATTTTTCTTAAATTCGTCAAACTATTTTATATTCATTTTTTATTCATTTTCCACGTGGAAATATTTCAATTTTAGTTTCCAAAGATTTTTTAGATCCGGTGTCTCATATAAGTGATGGGACACTTGTGCTTTACAAAAGGAAACTAATCAAATAAATTAAAAAAACATGTACACATTTTTTGTGGGTGTGTATCATACTTAAATTTAGTAAAGATTATTTATTACATAACATACATTTTGTCAAAATATTAAAATATTAATTTAATAAAAATACAAATGTTTAGAACGGAGCAAAAAATAGCTCCCATAAGTGATGGGACACCATTATATATGCAACAAAAATCGTCTGAAATAAGCAATAAAAATATTTTTTGGGATTTTATTTTTACTTAAAAGCAATTGGCAATAATTTATAAAATCGTCTGCAGTATTTCTCTCCAGTCTGTTTTGGAATTTTTGTGTTTTTTTAGCTCTGTGTAGCCATGAATGCTAAACGAAAAGAAATTTCGCCTGAAATTCGAAAATTAGTTATTAATTTGCATATTGAACGTGGAAAATCTATTAGAAAAACTGCTGAAACAGTTAACTTGAGTCGTTCAACAGTTTTCAATATCATTAGACGATATAAAAAGAATCATATGATTCAGGATAAAAGAAGACCTGGCCGACCATCAAAGCTATCCAATGGAATAAAGCGAATTATCGTTCGAAATAAAAAAAAAAAAAAAAAAAAATCCAAGAAATAGTGCTTCAAAAGTTGCTGCTGATTTACAATTATTGTATGGAATAATTGTTAATCCTGAGACTATTAGAAAGGTAATTCGATCTGCTGGATATCACGGTAGAGTAGCCAGGAAAAAATTCTTCGTAAGTGAAAAGAATAGAAATCTGAGACTAGCTTTCGCAAAATCCAACATAAATAAGAATTCTGATTACTGGAATAAAGTTATATTTGCTGATGAGAGTAAATTTAATATATTTGGTTCTGACGGTAGAATCTTGGTGTGGAGAAAACCCAGGGAAGAATTTCGCAAACAGAACTTGGTACCAACAGTAAAACATGGTGGAGGAGGAGTTATGGTATGGGGGTGTATGTCGTCCGCTGGAGTTGGTAATCTTGTTTTTTTTGACAGTATAATGGATCAGTACAAGTATATTGATATTTTAAAGCAAAATTTGAAATCTTCAGCACGAAAATTGAACCTTCATAACGATTTTAAATTCTACCAGGACAATGACGCCAAGCACACTGCTCTGAACGTTAGACTCTGGCTGGTATATAACTGCCCTGAAATAATAAAAACAGCCCCACAATCTCCAGACTTAAATCCCATAGAGAATATTTGGCAAGAATTGGAATCAAGAATTCGCAAACACACCATTTCTTCAAAACAACAACTAAAATCGGTGCTTCAAGAAGAATGGGGTAAAATCACTCCAGAAATCACAAAAAAATTAGTCGAATCCATCCCAAAAAGATTAAATCATGTTTTAAAAGTAAAAGGAAATCCAACAAAATATTAAAACCTTTTAAAAAGTAAAATTTTTGGATAAATATTTGATGGAAAAGTAAGTGTCCCATCACTTATCTGAGCCATTTTTTGCTCCGTTCAGAACAATTGTATTTTTACTAAATTAATATTTTAATATTTTGGCAAAATGTATGTTATGTAATAATTGTTACTAACTTTAAATATGAAACACACCCAAAAAATGTTTGCACATGTTTGTTTATTTATTTTATTGCAGTTTCTTTTTATAAAGCACAAGTGTCCCATCACTTTTGTGAGACACTGTATATTGACGGAACAATAAAAAATATATTTCATTTATTTAATCAGTCATGATTCTACATGGTCGGTTTCATAAGTATTTTTTTTTTTTTTATTGTAGCGTACATTGGAGCACGCACCTGTTGCTAGGGTCAATGGTAGGAGGCGTTGACTTATATGTTGACATATAAAGGCTGAAAAAAGCATCGCGCGCAAGCGAAGGGACATCAAGGATGTCTGAAATATTCAATACGATAACGCGCCCAGTCATACCGCCTTCATCGTGAGCGCTTACTTGGTGGGCTGAACGCTCCACTTGTTCCACATCCTCTTTATAGTCCGGACTTGTCGCCCCCTGACTTCTTCTTGTTTCCGCGCTTAAAATCAGCGCTGAAAAATAAACGCTTTAATTCGATCGAGGAAATTCAAGAAAATGTCAGGACAGCCCTTGAAGCCATCCCGGAACAGGCCTACCTGGACGCCTTCGAGTGTTGGAAATGCCGCCTACAAAAGTGTATTGATGCAGGAGCTACCTATTTTGAAATATACTAGGCAATTGTACCAATACGCTCAATAAATCTGTCCCTTTGAATATAGGCTCATTACTTATAAAACCGACCCTGTATCTATAATTATTAACTCCGTGGTTTATTTTTTCTTCTGAAAATATACGTGTTTAATTTTTTTATTTCCAAAAATGCGTATACGTAATAGAAAAACAAGTAAAATTAATTAATTAAAATAATAATTTTTTGAATGTTTTTCTTAAAAAAAAAAAAAAATGCTGTGCAAATCTACAGATTATAATTTATTTTTAGATTTAATTTCAAGTCAAAATACTCAATAGTTTTTTTTTTTTTTTTTTTTTTTTTTTTTTTTTTTCTTGTAAAGTGTACGACAAAATGTAATATGTGTAGTTTAATAGAGGGTTCGCTTCGCTCATCCTAATAAATAACTTGAATCTATTGAATGAATCGATATTGTCTTGTTTCTAATGTTTTCAATAATCAGTAATAGAATAAAACTTGTAAAAATGGAGACCCTAGAGTACGTATCAGCAGTAGATAGGTTTCAGTCATAGAAGGTGATAAAAGGTGACCCTTTAAAAATAGGATTTCGTTAAAAGTAATGTTACATTATTACATGTTTATTGTACTGCGAAGGTTAATGATTGTTTTGACTTAAGGCTTTTCTAAAATCAAAAAGGACAACTTTATGACATAAGTTTTAATTCAATTTTATTCGGAAACGGGTAAAACTGACTGATGCTGTTATTCAGAAATTATGTAATCGAAAAAAGTTTTCTTTTTTTTTCGTTGGTAAATACAATAATTTTTTTAAAAAATACTTTCAAAATTGTCGCTTTGAATCGAATTTCTCGACGAAAGTAGGAAAATCAGCCAGCAATCAAAGCCAGTGATTAAAAACGCTTATAATTCCATAGGTGATTTGTTTATTAAAAAATCAGAAAATCATTTCGAAAACAAATCGGTCCCATAATCAGGTCTACCAATTTTACGTTAAAAAAGTGCACGTCATTATGTCAGAAAGATTCGCATTTGTTTATTAGTGAACTTATGAACAGTGTTAAATTATTCATTACATAAATATTCCCTTACCAAAGGAAAAAGAGGATTTTTCTTTCATCTTCAGAACTGATATATCCCCTTCTTTTAACGGTGTATTCGAAAAAATATTTTTCCATCCTTATCAGCTCGAAATTTTCTGATACATTTTCAGACACATTTTTAAAAGCAAAAACCTGAAACCTGCTGAAGTGATTTTTTAAGAGATGTATAAGATGCGTGTGATTTCATTTTTCGCACAATTAATTAAAATTCGATTTATAAACAATTATTTACTCAGTATGACCATTTTTTTCGTTCCCAGATCTCCTGCTACGGAAAATTCGGTTAAAATTGCCAACTTTGACAGCTTTTTTTTTTTTTTTTTTCCTTTTCTTTTGGCAATATTTTCTGCATTTATCAAAAAATCGACAAGCGCGGCATATTGTGTACTTTCTAAATAAGAGAATTTGCCAGTTTGATGTGCTTGATTGCAAAAATGAATTTAAAAATAAATAAGAAAATAAGCAATTTGGATTGAAATACACACTTAGACTGCTCTCAAACCTAAGCTCGTTAATTTCTGAAACATTCATAGAATCCTTTTCAACCTTATGCGCATGAAATCAAAAGTGCGCTCTTTCAGAAACTTATGCAATGGAATAGCGTTTTTAATTTCATTAAAATGGAATGATATTTCAGAAAATGCTGTAAAGATTAGCCTTTTGAATTGAACTTTCGATATGTTAATATTTTTTGTTAATATAATTTATAATATTTTGTTAATATTAATGTTTTGTTAAACTAGGATTTTTAAACCATCAGAGATAAGGATATTTAGTTATTTAAATTTCAATTCTTCTCTGGCCGAAGCGTGTGGTCTGATGATTCAAAATTCTGTTCTAAATTTCGAGTTTTACGTCAACAGCGAATTTTTGTTTTTATGAATGTAATAATAAATAAAAAGAATATTGCCCAGTTAAACTGATGAGATTGAGCTCACATAGGCTGTGCACGCTAACTGTATGTTACAGCCTTATATTTTCAAGGAATAATGCCCTTCGAGGGGCAACTAAAGGGAAAGAAATAACATCCACTCATTTCCTCTTTTTATACTTAATCATTAAATCTCCAAAACTAAACAGGGATACCCCTTATCATACAAAAAATCTATATCCAAAATTCAAAGCAAGTCAGATAATTCTGTAAATAAATAAATAAATAAATAAATAAATAAATAAATAAATAAATAAATAATAATAATAATAACAATAATACCAATATAATTTAAGAGGAATTATCCCTTGTTCCCTCCTTTATACTTAACGATTAAACCTTTAAAAATATTGAGAGTTTCGCCTTATCAGAAAAAAAACTACATCCAAAGTTTAAAGCAAATCGGATAATTCTTCATAAAAACCTATTTATCTAATTTAAGGGGGTGGTTAATCGCCCGTACCCCCTTTATATTTAAAAAAAAAAAGAATCCCACAACTAATCGGGAAAGCCTCTTATCACTGTGAACCTGTATCGAAAAATTGAATCAAATCGGTCAATTCTGCATGAAAAACCATTTACTTAAATTAAGAGGGGTACCTCCCAATCCTCCTTTTATACTTATCCGATGAATTCGCAAAACAAATCAGGGAAGCACCTTATCAGAATAAACCTATATCCAAAATTTGTAGGAAATCGGTTAATTGTACATGAAAGAACCCATTCAACTAAATTAAAGAGGTTATTTCCCCATTTTCCCCCTTAATACTTAACCAATGAACACCCAATTCTAAGGCGCCTCATCAGAATGATCCTATATCTAAAATTTTAATTAAATCTGTTAATTCTGCATGAAAAATCCCTTTATTTAATTTAAGTGTGCTTAGCCCCCGTGACCTTCTTGTACTTATCCAATGAACTCCCAAAATTAATCATAGACGTGTCCTCATCAGAACGATCCTATATCTAAAATTTGCATGAAATCTGATAATTCTGCATGAAAAAACCCATTTATCTAAATTAAGGGAAGGCGGATTAACCCCCCCCCCCTTATACTTATCCAATGAACTCCCAAAACTAATAATTGAAACATCTCCTCTGAAAGATCCTTATCTAAAATTTGAATGAAATCTGATAATTCTTCATGAAAAACTCATTTATATAAATTAAGTTGAGGGGGATTACCACCATTCTCCCGCCTTATACTTATCAAATGATCTCTCAAAACTAATCAGGGAAGCGCCTTATCAGAATAATTCTATATCCAAAATTTCAAGTAAATCAGATATTTTTATCATGAGTATCATGTTACTTACATACATACGTACATACAGAGCGGTCAGGCATATAAGCTCTCAGGCTTTGATAGACTGTTAGCTAATAAAAACTAAAGATCGACCAACACTGTTTTTTAAAGTCAAAACCGAATTTCGGGGATCTTCCTATTTTCAAACAAAACCGAAAATGAAAACCCCTTAATTTTTTTAACATAATTAATATATATGTATAAAAATGCATTTATTATACGCATTTATTAAATAATATAATTATTAATTAATTATATGTGTGTCCCAAGTTGGCTTTCTGTATTTTAGACTTTTATTATAAACAATAAAATATAATTAATTCATCAACGACACAAAAATATTTCCTAATGTATACGAATATTATTTATTTTTAGGTATACTCAGGGTCGCAGCTAAGGGGGTACAATTTCCCCCCCCCCCCTGTTCACTAAAGATTTCAAGGTCACTAAATAAATTTCTGTTCCGAAAATTTAAATGAAATTCTGTTCAAAAATCTAATTTTTTTTAGACCTTTTCACAGTCTTGCAGAATTACTAAATTGCTTCTAAAATAAGTACTTCAACATTCGCTCATCCTATTTGCACAGATAAAGTTAAAATGATGTTTAATTTTACACCAATTATACACTCAAAATTTTCATCATTATATATTTTTCTTAGCATAAAATGAAGTTATTAGAACAGTTTGATAAGAAACTAGTACCTACAATGTGAATATGCACTATTTATATTTCTGCGTCAGAGAGAGGGAGAAAATAATTATGAGCCCCCCCCCCCCTACATTCATTTGAGCTCCCCTCCCCCCTATTGTTCACTTCTAGCTACGGCCCTCGGTATACTCATCTCTATTTATCTTTGATTTTTTTTTTTTTTTTTGGTAAGTGATGATTTGTTACATTAAAATTTAGTCAAAAATTATTCGAAATACTTCAGCAGTTTCAAACTAAAAAATTTTCTATTACCGTTAAATCTGCATCTTTTAAAGAGCGCATGAGAAAGTTTAGTCATATATATGCATTGCTTGTTTTATGGTTTGCCTTCAAGTCTTGAGTCAGTCATGACTGATAGTTATAAATAAGGAAGTTTATACTAATAAAGAGTCGCATTTGAGACGATACAGCTCAATACGATGAGTAGGGTTGAAAATTTCAAAGGAAGAAACTAGATTTTTGCAATACAGATAGTTTCGATCGAGTTTCGGCCCGCATTTTGGCCGATCCCACCGAAGCTAGTATATAAGGAAGAAAATGTGGGCTTAATTGAATAATTTAAAGAGCATCTAAAAAATTCCAGAAAATATTGCCTTTTATTTATTAATAAATATGTAAAATCAAAAGGAAATTTATCAAAATCCTTCTTTCAAAATGTTTTCAATCGGAAATGGATGTTTAAGTAAACATAAACTCAAAAATGTACCAAAACAAAATGCACTTTAAAGTATTCAATCATCAGAAGCCCGTATTTTCCCCTATATACTAGCTTCGGTGGTTTCAGCAAAAATGCGAATTTTCAGCAGCATTTCTCCCCGAAAACACTGTAAAAAAATTCGTTAAATTTACGGCAAAAACATAAAAATTGCAGTAAAATTAGATGTAATTTTTTTTTATTACATCTAATTTTACTTATATTTTTATGGCAAAAAATGCTGGTAACATTATTGGGCTGTAAATTTAACGGATTTTTTTTTTTTTTTTAGAGTGAACGACTTTTCGGCGAAACTCGGATTTTTGGCTGGAAACGAAAATAAAACCGAAATTTCGATCTACCTTTAATAAAAAGAGAGATAAAATATAAACTAATTCAGTTTTATTTCAGATACGGATCTGGAGCGCTCTTCAGGTGGGCGCTCTGGGCAAAGGTACAGGTCGGACGGCTCTTCAACTAGCCCTCATGATAAATCTTCAGTACTTAGGAAAGAAAAAAATCATTAGCTGAAGATGTTATAACATGAATAGCGGATAAAGCTTCTAAAATAATTTTGAATAAGATTTCGGGAACATATTCGATAGTGATGACAAAAGAATTTATGTAAAAGGAACGGGGGAAGGGGGGGGGGGAGTGCTGTGCTTTGCTTCGATCGCTCATGTCTAAAGAAATGAAAATCTTCATTCACTAGAGCTTGCTGAGTTGCAAAAGAAAAATTTTCTCCGTTTTTCTTTTGTAGAAAATGATATTTTAAAGGACTGGTGGCATACAAGTGATAGTGACAGAAAAGTGACAGATTTCTTTTTCTTTCTTTCTTTCTTTTCTTTTTTTTCACTTATTGTTCTGATAAAATATTTGATCTCTGTTTAATAACCATTAAACTCTAAATTTACAGTGTGATAAAAAGATTATACAAATGGAAAAAAAAAAAAAATGCTTGTGTTATCTAGCAGAGTGTAGGGGGAAGGGAGTATGCATATAAGAAATGGGGATACTTCGAAATGAAAAGCCTAAAAAAGGGGTACGTGAAAGAAAAAAGGTTGGGATGTGCTGAATTAGAATCATTGGGCGGAAATTAATTAAGTCTACTAATTAAGTCTACTAATTAAGTTACGTATGCAACATTTTATTGGAGTTCCATTAATTGTGATTTATTATGCTGAAAGATTCAGGTATCGATCAGATGTCTTAATTTAAAAAAAAAGTTTCTCTGAGTGAATTGTGTCTGCCATATTTGTCTAGGACCAGAGTCCGATAACCTCTAAAGCTATGGGAAGCACAGTGTCATTTCGTGGTCATCTTTCATTCGAGAAGTCTCCTAAATTCGACATACCAGAAAATCCCCAATGGTGCAATGTTATTCAAACTGCTACAAATATTATATTATTGGACTTTCCCGATCTTGACTGGTTGGACTCGATCTTACTTGATAAATAGATGATTTTAGTTTATTGGATAAACTGAGGAATTGCATGGTCATGTGGCTGAAACTGGTCTATTTATATGAAAAACTAATTTATTACGAAAGGCATTTTATTAAACACTTTTAATATATATATATAATATAAAGCAGTTAATTATTTGAAAAAAGTTAACTAGAATTTTACAATGGAATTAATATGATATAAAATTTAGGGTTTCCTGTTTTCTCAATTTCGGGCGTCTTCAAAATTTCGTGCTTTCTGGAAGTTCGTGCTTCTCGTGCCTGTTCGGTAATTAGGGTCGATCTAGGATAGCTCAGTAAGCAGAAAACTGTCAGCTTAAACCAAACGGTCTTTGATTCGAATTCTGCTCTGGTCACTTTTTTGCTCAGATGAACAACTACAACTCATGTGATTTATTTATCAGCTAGAATAAGTGTGTTAAAATGAATTAAATGTAATTTCGTATGTTGTGTTTTCTTAGGGTCCATTAAATGAAATTTGTTCTGTTGCATTAATTCAGATATAAAGTCCAGATTCATAATAAAAGTAAGATTCTCTGGGTGAATTGTGTCCGCCAGATTCATCCATGGTAGCTCAGTTGGGAGAACATTGAAAGCTTAAGCTAAAAATTCGTGGTTCGAATCCTGCCTGAACAAGTTTTCACTCAGCTGGAAAATTACAACTCGTGTCAAGAAAGTGTTCTTGTAAAATTACAAATTGTAAAATGATTAATTCCGAAATAATATTGCGTCAATTTTTTTAATTATTATTAGGGCTATATATTGATCAATATTGCAACATTTAATTGCTTATATTTTGGCAATGTTTTACCAACATTGGCAAGGAGTGCTACTAGATTCCATTCCATTATATGAAGCCAATATTTCTACATATATAGCGTTTCAATACAAATATGTCCAGTAAAGAACGAATATTTCTCTATTATTGTCATTAATTAATAATTAATATTTCATTGTACCTATTTCCGCTAAATTCTATATTAACACAATATTGTTACACAATACAGCTATTAATAATGATGTTTCATTACAAATATGCAAAAACAATCCAATGTAAAGTAATCAGTATTGGTGATTTAATTGAATATTTCTGATAATTGCATAAATAACGAAATATTGAGTCCCATATAACACTGTAAACATTATATTTTAGTTTTTATTGATATTTAGAATTGCTAGCTTTAGTTCTTCTCATTTATTTCATCTTATTTCTGCCAAAATTTAGTGTTGTAATGAAGTTTAGTCAAACCGTGGCTTAAGAGTGAATTTTTTGAATTATTCTTAAAAGTATGATTTCTTATAATAATAATCAGACATAGTACAAATATAACTTGGCATAATTCAACTATTAAGCGAGCAAAGCCACGGGGGGGGGGGGGGGGGGGTTGCAAGTAAAAGATAAATCGAGGTATGTATACCTAAAACATTCTTTAATTAGCAGAAATTCTTATAATTAGTAAATCCTTCGGTGTCGTAGTGTAATTATTACATCTTTTTTATATGAAAAGAAAAAGTTTTGGTAAGAAGCACAAAGTACCAACTTGGGCCACCTGCATAATAACACAAATAATTTATTAATAATTTTGTATATTTATGTATGCATTAATTACGCAAAAAACATTTTAGACATTTCCGTTTTCTTTTTCGCCGAAAATAGGAAGATTACCAAAAATCGGTTTCGGTTTCAATTTTGATCGTAAACAAAAGTTCCGTTTCGATCTTCAACTATAACTAAATAACAAAACCTAGCAAGAATAGAATAATAACAAAACCTTCTAGTCTGTTAGTAAAAGATGAATGAACTGATTTAAACAGGAAGTTTCGCTGCCTAATTAACCTTGACAAGAGGAAGATAAATATCGGGGCTGCCAAAACTAATCAAATCGAAATCAATTGAAATGAAAAGGGAAAACACATTATATACCTTAAAAAATAACTTTTTTTCCTTTTAGACAAAGGTTATTCATGTTTCTCAAAAACAAATCAAGATCTGAAATATCGATATATACACGTAGCTTCCGATTTACACGGTAATACCAATTGCGTTTTGTAAAATGCCCCTGAAAACTGAAATTATGCAACTCGAATTTTTATTTCACATGTAAAACTAGCCGTAGGAGGCCACCGTACACTGTAAAAAAAATTTCCTTGAAAAAACGGAAAACGTACTGGCAGCAAAGTTGCCGTATCTGCTCCATTTTTTCACGTAAAATTTACTTTTATGTCTTTTCCGTTTTCGAAACAGAAATGTTCCGTTTTTGGAAAATGAAGTATACGTATTTGAAAACTGAAATGTTCTATTTTGGAAATTGAAATGCTATGTTATAGAAACTGAAATGTTCCGTTTTGGAAACTGAAATATACCGTTTTGAAAACCAAATTGTTCTGTTTTGAAAATTGAAATGTTTCGTTTTAGAAACTGAAATGTTCCATTTTAGAAACTGTTGCTTTCAGGTTTAAACCTAGGTTTTTTTTCATTTTGCAAACTGGTATCTCCAGTTTTATCCCGGTTATTTTCAGTCATATTCAATTATCCGTTCAAAATTTGTCTCACACTGAGATAGTGAGATCTCAAACTCTGATGTTATACGTATGAGGAGGGGAGAGGATTAATGCCTACATATATTTTTAAAAATAGCAAACTATTATTTTTAATTCATTTTTTCTTCTGTGTACTGTTATATGATTTGCTTTTCAGCTATCAAAATATCAAAATAATTCTAAAATATATACTTAATATCATTTAAGTGCTGGTACTTCGCAAAACAAAGTAAAAAATAAAATTAAATATATATTTAACAAATATTTTCACACAACAAATTGATGCTTGAAGAACTAACTTTGCACACTGTAAAATATGCATTACCTATGGAGATAAGTACTGCACACAGATATGTTTAACATTGATGAGGGAATTAGAGATGTGATTTGCATTCCACTTGATACTGGTTTATCACTTGTTACTGGTAATATTTTTTGCGTTATTATAATTTGCTATATTTAGATCTTTCTTATTTATTGAAATTTTAATAATGCTAATTAAATAAACAAATATTTATGTTTATAATTGCTGCCAATATAATAAAATGATATATATTAAATTGCTTCAATAATTTTCAAGAAAAAAAAAGATACATTGATACCAGTTTTTTTTTTTTTTTTTTTTTTTTTTTTTTTTCATTTTCAAAAGTGCCGTGCCCTCCTTAACCCCTTAAGGTAAAAATTTGAAAATTGGTTATTGACTTGCATCCACTGCGAGCAAGACTGTAGCAAAACTATTGGTTCAATCCCCCTCTTCCCCCCCCCCCCCGAAAAAAAATACGGATAATAATGTTTAACTAATGTATCTTGAATGTATACTTCATTTGTAAGCAATTTATAATATCTTTATTTAAAATTAGTCATTTTTCAATAAAAAAATGAAATTTTAAATTTTTTTATAGTTTAAATTTAAACTTTCAACAGATAAAGAAATAGCTTACAAATAAAATAAATGTTCAAACTACATTACTTTTACATCATTGTCAATGTTTTTGTTGGCTCTTGAAGAAATAGTTATGCTACCGTCTTACACGCCGTGTATGAAACTGAAAAAACAATTTTACATTTACTTTAATCAAACTTAAACATAAAAAAATAAAATTTCAGTATGGAATGTTAAAAAAAAAAATATTTTACATAGAAAAGAAATTAGGTTGTCTATATTAAAAATTGTATGCATTTATTTTTTATAAAGATCGAGAAAAAAATAAATATTGCATTATTGCTAAGTTGCACTGCCAGGTAGAAAGTAAGTAATAATAACTAATCCCCCTAATAACTCTGAAAATAAATATATCATCACTTCTGACTATAAATTTACCTTTTTATGCACAAATCTTTAAATTTTCAAGTCTTTAATTTAATAATGAATAACTCTATTTATGTTGTAAAAGTTGTACTTCTTTAATGTCTATAGAATTTGTGTATATAAGCTTAAAACATCAGAATCAGAGTTTTTTAACTTTTACAAACTTGATGATAATAAAGACTTTTTGTATATATTTATATGTAGGCCATTGTTTTTGTTCCTTTTATTTAATCTTGGAGGGAAGAATATTTATCGTTGCGATGTCATAATCCGTTTAAATAATTCTTTTAGTATGCGCCATAATGATATTTTAGACATGCCCTTTGTATCAATGTAATTTAAAACTTCACATAAAAATATCTAGCTGCCAATCTTTTTATTTTTAAAAAATTAGATGAAAATAATTTTTTTTAAAATGTGAATAATAATATACAAATTAAAAACATTTCATTTAACTCACTTCCACTTTCATTATAGCTTTCATTATAGCTAGGTAACTTGAAAAAGGATAAAAAGATTAGCAACTACATAGTACCTTGAAAATAACATTTAGTACTATACAACATTTAACACTTACTACTCTTTTTTAACAAAACCTCTAAAATTAGGAGTATTTTTCTTTACAGAAAATTCAGAAGTTAAACATTTTTCCTAATTATTCACGATTAATAATTCTACCTTTTCACACTGTAAAACTTCAATAGTAACTCTTGTTACTACTCTAAGTAAATATATAAAATAAAGAATTTTATGTACATGTATATTTCAAAACAAAAAATATCGCGGAAAAAATTCTATGTTCATCGAAAATTGCAGTTTTACAACCACCATCTACGCAATGAAATATCAATCGTATTAAACATGGCAATAATTAATCTCTTATTAAGGATTGTTCTCAGATTTTTAATTAATTGACCTGTTTTCAAAATATCCCAGTAAATGCCAAACATTTTGCTGAAAATCAAGAAGATATCAACCATTCAATAAAATTTTTCCCAGATCTTCAAAATTTTGAAAAAGAATTCACAATATGCTCACTCCACCCCCCTCCTAGGTTTTTTGGGGGGGAGGTGGAGTGAGCATATTGTGAATTCTTGTGAATTCCCCCCAAAATAAAATAGGATTTAATTAAAAATGCAACTATTTCAATACATTCAGCTAGAAAAAAATGCTGACAGTAATTCATGTCAATGTCGTCATAAATCCCTCCCTCCCTCTTTTACTGATTAACAATCGCTATTGTGATCAAACTATTGATATCAGTTAGCAATCATGATTATTTAAGTAAATCCAAATTACATATTTTAAAAACAATAGAATTTTTGTAGAAAATATAAAAAAAGCAAGAATAAAAAAGCAAAACTAAATGTAATATCAAAAATACTTTATTGCTAAAACATCACAAATTAAAATACATTTCATAAACAATGTATATTAACTAGATTTATTGGCAGTTTGCAACTGTACCATTATTTTTCTATTTACCCTGGATATTTTGCCTCCTGTATCTCGATTTATGCCAGCAAAGATTCTGAAAAATTAAAATAAAGAAAGTTTGTAATAAAATAATATGTAACTAGATAAGCACTACAAAATTTACATGCCGTGCAGCAATTCGTCTTCAAGTATAAGCTCTGAAAAACCCTAATTCTCAACGTGTTACCCAGCATCAACGTAAACCAGTCTGATTCTCCATGACATTTATTGTTGGCCAAGGAAGAGCACCATCAACTACGTGTTACTCTTCCTGTGTCCCAAACATAATTGGAAGCCATGGAAAGTTATGGATCCTCTAAAACAGTGATTTTATAGAGTAGCAGAATTTTAATACTTCTGCAATAAACATTTTTATAGATCTCAGAACATTAAAGCCATATGGTGACTAGAAAAAACAGTTCGCTAAACAAAAATATAATCAGTGTTATAAATAAATAAATAAATATATAAATATATTTAGAAACTATTTAAAAATATTTAATTTTAAGTTTATTCAACAATAATTAAAAAGCCACTAGGGAAAATAAATAAATAAATCTAACCGTTTTCTGAAAATTAAATAGAAAATTCAGTTCCAATTCATTTAAAATAACGATAACAGTAATTTATAAATTTTACTTTCAAGAAATAGCAATTCGAAAATTTAATTTTGATTCAAAATATTCATACAAACATTTGAGAAAATACAACTTAAGAAATTTTACTTCAAAAATATTAACTGTTAACTGCTGTGACAAGATTTGTCACATAACTATGAGCGGTCTGTCAGACCGCTTAATTTAAAGATGAATGTAATGTTACATTAATTCTCAGAATACTATTTAGGTAATAAACTTTATGTACCTGACTATTATAAATAAAATTCAGCTATTTAAAAGTCTCTAGAAATAGTAATAAGGCTCCAAACAAAACAAAATTCGAGCAGTATCGATAATTAAGCAAAAAATTACGAGTTAAACTGTGAAACTTTAAAAACTCTGCGGTCAGACCGCTAACATTAGTTATGGGTTAAATTTTTATTAGAAAGACTTGAGCAATTGTCAGAAATAAATATATTTTAGCATGTTTAGTTATAATATAGGGGAGAGTGGAGTGGTATGGGACACTTTTTATAAAGTAAGATAATAAACTTTGTTTGATACAAAAACAAAAATTTCTATTTATAAAGTGCAAGGTAAAACACTTTTTAAAATCCCTGAACAATAAAGAAACATAGCAAGCATAAGCTATTTTATAATTAAAGAAAGTGCACGTTTCAAAATGTGTCTCATTCCTCCCCACATACAGGAAGGTATGGTATAGGAATAAAACAATGCTATAAGGCACAAATAGTATAGTGTCGGCTAGATACACAATCAAACAAAGATTGCAGGTTAATTATGTAGTACGTACCATAATGTAAAATTCCAGTATCTTCATGACTGGAATGAAAATTCATCTTATTAAAAAAGAAAAAAAAAGAATTTGACATGTCCTATTCCTCACCACTTCCATGTTTTATGTCACACTTTTTCTATAAACAAAAATGTTGGATAATTATGGATAATTTACAGTATGATGTTTCATAAATAGGAAAACGAACACATCTATGCATAAATAAGTTATTATATACAAAATGTATAAAAAGTACATGAAGCAAATTTATTCTTGTTTCTTGAAATATTCTTTTCTTTTAGACAATTGCAAGCTTATACATACCAATGTTTTTTCATGTGAAAATTCGGCTACCATTGTTTCATCTTGTGTGCGATTGATGAAATGCTTAGAATGACAAAATAAAGAGAAATTTTACTGTTCAGTATTAAATTCAAGGGAATAGCCCAGGGGGAACATCCCCCCCCCCAGAGCAGTGAAATTCCTCCCCCCGGAAAAATTAATATTTTGGGTTTTCAATGGTCCAAAAGGGCAAATCCCCCCCCCCCCCCCTGAAGACACAAAAGTCCTTTCCGGAAAAAGGTGTCTGAATTCAACACTGCTACTGTCAAAGTATCTGCCTCTCTCTGTCAAAATCCACTCCACTCTCCAGTTCTTTCAGTTTAACAGAGAATTTGCAGTTAATACATATAAAGGAAAAATAAATATACTCCAGTGGGGAATTCAGACACTTTTCTCCGGGAAAGACTTTAGCGGCTTCGGAAGGAGGGGTATTATAGAGTTCCTTGGGATTGCACATTTGACATTAAAATCACAAAATCTCAAATCTTCCAAGAGACACATTTTATTATTCCTCGAGGGAATGCCCCCCCCCCTCGGACACCCCCTGAATTCAACATCAATATATCTTAAATCACTAGGAAAGGGACACCTAAATATAAATTTTGATATTTTTTTTATGAATGTCTCCAAAAAATATTTTCAAATTTTTTGTTAAAATACCTTTACAAGTGACTAAAACATTAAATTAGTTTTATATTTTGCATTTGGGCATTTCTGTTTACAAATCGACAGAAAATCGATTTTAACTTCTGAATCTTCTGAATTAGTCATCTTAATCCTATTTTACAATAATCGTTTTGATTATATAGTCTATGTATTTCAAAATTTAAATAGACCTATCGCGTAATAACCGCATTTAAGAATTTTTATTCAAACCAACGTTTATTTAAAATACTTATAATATTCATAAAAAGTTATAATTGAATAACTAACCTCTTTTCTGTATAACAAATTCGGTCTTCAAAGTAAATATTATAAGTAATGCACGTGTTGCGTTTGTGTTTACAGTTTTCAAGCAAATTTGTTAATGTACTCGGGAACTCGGACTGATTTTATCTTCGACCTAAGGCGTCGAAGAAAAAACCGAGCTGAGGGTTTTCCATTCTACTCCCCCAAATGCAAACGTTCAGTTAGTCGACTGCTCTAGAATAAACAATTCCGGTAATTCCAGGAATAGTTGCAGATTTTTTTTAAACGGAAATTTGAAATTAGACGACTGTCCAGGAATAAAAATTTCCGGTATTTAAAGGAAAAGTTCCAGGTTTTTTCTAAAACGGAAATGTTCAGCTAAATCAAGAAAAATTCACAGAGTAACACCTCTAAAATTCAGGGCATATTTTTACAGTGTAATACTTACCCATCATGAATATGCATAATATTAATATACGTATATGAAAATAAAATATGTGTAAACTATTTATAAAATGCATTGCAGTTCCAAAATAAAATTTAAACGTATATTTAAATATTTTTTATTCACAAAAATGCTCTATTATTGAATTCCAGGTACCTTAATTATCCAGGTGGAGAATTTCCACAAATTATATAAATCGTTAAACTACTCGTGAATTACATAAATTCGCATTTTTTTTTTTTTTTTAATAACAAAGTAACAAATAAATTAGTAAAAGATTAGTAAAAATAAAAATAAAACGTCAAATTAAAAATGAGTTATGATATGCAAACGCATGTAATGTATTTAATGTCAAATGCATGTAACATTTATGATAAGCTATATTTGGCATTTAATATTATAATTTGACGATAGTTTTTCGGTCGACGTAATAATCAAGTAGTAAAAAAAAAAACATCCTTATAAACCTATTAACTAACACTTTACTGACTAGGATGAAGTGTCTCATTTCCAATTAAAATATATATTTGAATCGAAATTTGAATGAAATACAGGGTCATGAAAAATCGAAGAATGTGGAAAATAGGATTACAAATATCCAGGCAACTAATTATCCGATCGACTTTTTTTTTATGCAAAAATTATGTTTTTTTTTAATTGTCTTTTACATTTATTTAAAAAAAAATCCAAAATTTTTATGTATTTTTCATCAAAACGAATATTTCGAGAGTCCGAAAAAAAATAGTTCCGAATTATCGAGGTTACTGATATTAAATATGCTTCTTCCCATTCTTACATACTAAGTACATACTAAATTTCAAGTCTATCTCAATTTGTTGGGAGATAGAGCGTTTCAGACAAACGGACGACATTTTTTTTAAAAATACTTTTTTTGTAATCTGCAGTGTCTGAAGCGTGTAAATCCCACAAAAAAAAATTTCGATTTTCAAAACAATTGCAGGACTTACCCTATACTACGTATACGTAAACTGACGTAAGAACTATAGTTCTTACTATAGGATGTGTTGAGCATAGAATTTATTGTTCATTTATACAGGGACACACAAAAGAATTTGGTTACAGAAGAAAATGAACAATTGTTGAACTATTGAAGTCTACGAACTTTCTGTTAATGCTCGTGTCCTGTATAATGCTGAGAGTCCCGATTTTTCATTTAACCTTTTCAGCGCAAAATAATTCTCTTGATAAAAGTTTAGATGGTTGATTACAATACAACATTAATTGAATTGGGAAAAAATGTTTTTATTTGCGTACATAATGAAAACAAAATGTTCAAAATTTCTGATGTAATTTTGTGAAATGGGGATAAAAATTAAATGATATAAATAATATACCACCGGCATTCAAAAGATTAAGACTGGATTGAATCAAAAGTAATTTAATTTTTCTTTAGAGCCATTATTTTGAAAATCAGACAGTGTGCGGTAGTTGTATTTTTTGATTTGCTTGATTTTTTATGTTGAAGTAGACCATATTTAATAAATAATGTGCAATTTTGGAGTTCTGAAAACATTTCCTCTTCCCTATAGAAAATGTCAAAGTTCAAGGTTGTGGATGCCATTTTTCATGAAAAGTGAAAACCAGTATGTTTAGAGTACCATATCTCTGGCAAGCAACAACATCCCAAAATTATTTTGGAATAAACTATTTGTATAATACTACCTGCTTATTAAAATTAATTTGTTTCTATGGGACATTGTTGCTTGACATTGTTATGCGGCCACAAAATACAATCAAAATGATGTTTTTGTCCATTTTTTTTGTCCCGCATATTTTCTTATTGAGCAATTGTACCGCAAACTTTTTCTTATAGAATATGAAAGTGTATTACTAGAACAAGGTAAGTAATATTGAACTATACCAGGATATTGTTCCTGATAGCAGATATAATCTGTTAAACATTCAGAAGTTTCAAAATCTGTAACATTTAAATTAGTCTTATCTCAAAAAAGTGTCACAGTTCAATTAAACAAAATATATCATGCAATAATTGAACATGCGTACAAAAACACGGAAAAGAAAAAAAATTGAGGTCTCACGATATTTTAATTAAAAAAATTACAAACAAGCAGCATCGATAATCACACTTTTATCCAATCAGAAAATGAAAAATCCCATTTCTCGTTGCTCTTCCTAAGTTTTTCCCCGAGAAAATGAAATATCCCTTTTTTCTTTTTCCTTTCGAAAGAGAAATGGGATGTTTCATTTTTTGATAGGAGATAAATGAGATCATTGATGCCGCCTTTTTTCTAACTTTTGTAATCTTTCCCTCTAAAAATATCATGAGACCTCACTTCCTTTTCTTTTAGGTAGCTTTCATTACAAGAAGTAAAAAGCCTATTGCAGCCGTCCTGAGGAAAGCACTTCCAGAAAATTTTGGTATATTTTCACCGATCATGACCCCCAGACCCCAAAACTACCCTCCGTTCAAATGTCGACATATATATACACTATATTGCCATTGATTATGGGACACTTGCGATTTTAGACATTTTACTAAATATCTAGAAAAATACATGAGGAATCATCTCGAAACTCTTAGTGTATAAATATAACAGTATACGTCATATATCTCCGTGAAGATTTTTTACCGAAACGTCATAGGGGACCGTCAACAAATTAAAAAAGAATGAATATCTTTTGAATAACCCTGTCAAAACTAATGTAGCAAAAGCGCTCAAACTCTAGATTATGATTGAATGCCGTATTGTAATACACTGTGTTCATTTTTATGCAAATAGCATGCACACTCGGAGAGTAATTAAGGTTTTTATAAAAATGGTCCCAAATTTGTCCAGGTGTTTCCATTATAATTTTCAGAGTTCTTAATATAAAATATTTTTTTCAGAAAATATGACAAACAACATTGCACATAGTACACTGCAATCAGAATTAAAAAATAATAAAAATTGTATGAAAAATGAGTAGGTTTACTATATAATTTTTTACTGCGCATGCGTCAAAGATATCATAATTTCATTTGCATATTATGTTAGCTAAATGTATAGAGCAACTTTTGTAAAAGTCTCAAAATCATAGCTTGAAAATTCTGAAAGTAATCGTCTATAGAAAAAGGACAAAATCCGTTGTTTCCAAAATGAAGCAAAAAAAATGAGGGATTTTATCCAAATGCAGTAGTACATCCCATATTGTGTATTCTATATTGACACTAATCAATGAATATATGGATACAACCCCTCTTGTTTTTGCTTCATTTTGAGAATAACGGATTTTCGACTTATTCAATTGACGATTATTGTCAGAATTTTCAAGTTATGATTTTGTGACTTTCACAAAAGTTGCTCTATACATTTAGCTAACATAATATGCAAATGAAATTATGATATCGTTGACGCATGCGCAGTAAAAAGTTATTTAGTAAACCAACTCATTTTTTATACAATTTTCATAATTTTTTAATTCTGATTACAGGGTACTGTGTGCAATGTTGTTTGTCATATTTTCTGAAAAAAATAATATTTTATATTAAGAACTCTGAAAATTATAAGGAAAAAACTTGGAAAAATTTGGGATCATTTTTATAAAAACCTTAATTATTCTGCGAGTATGCATGCTATTTGCATAAAAATGAACAAGGCTTATTACAATAAGGCATTCAATCACAATCTAGAATTTGAGCGCTTTTGCTACATTAGTTTTGACAGGGTTATTCAAAAGATATTCATTCTTTTTTAATTTGTTGACGGTCCCCTTTGGAGTTTCGGGAAAAAATTTTCACGGAGATGTATGACTTATACTATTATATTTATACACTAAGAGTTTCGAGATGATTCCTCATGTATTTTTCTAGATATTTAGTAAAATGTCTAAAATCGCAAGTGTCCCATAATCAATGGCAATATAGTGTATATATATATATGGTATATAACCATATATATATCTGATTTTTGTCATGCTATAACTAATGTATTTATGAACCGATTTGAATGAAACTTGGTATGTACATAGTACATACAAATATCTCGACCGAGTTCGTTGGCCAGCATCATCCGCCATCTTGTTTCAAAATGGCGGCCATAATTTTTTTTTATTTTTAAATTTATAATTAAACGCGAAAAATTTAATAGTTGAAAATTATTTTTATTTTATGTGTTAGATCTTAAAACATCGATTCCAGAACACTTTTTATTTTGTCTATATCTTAAAAAATGATTGAGTCATAGCACTTTGAATTTTTCTTATGGCTGACATTTTGAAACGATCTGATTTTTATCACGTGATAACACGCGTTTTTATAAATCGATTTGGATGTAACTTTGTGTGTACATAGTAAATAATGAAGCTTGGACCGAGTTTGTTAGCCAGTTCCATCCGCCATCTTGTTTCAAAATGGCGGCCATTTAAAATTATTTTAAAAATTTAAAATTTAAAATTAGGTACAAAAAAGTGAGACATTGAAAAAGATTTTTCTTTTATGCATTTCACCTTGATACAAAAATTCCAAAGCATTTTTTGTTTCGTCTGTATCTTAAAAAATGGCTGAGTTATAGCACTTTTAATTTCTAGTGTTGTTCACATTTTGAAATGATCTGGTTTTCATCACGTGATAACACGCGTATTTATATACCGATTTGGATGAAACTTGGTGCGTAGATAGTACATACCAATGCCTGGACCGAGTTTGTTGGCTGTCCAAACAACCGCCGTCTTGTTTCAAAATGGCGGAATATTAATTTTTTTTAATTTAAATATTAAAATTAGGTGCAAAAAAGTAAGAAATTGAAAAAGATTTTTCTTTTGTGTTGTGACCTCGGTACAAAGATTCCAGAGCATTTTTTGTTTCATTTATGTCTTGAAAAATGGCTGAGTTTTAGCACTTTCAATTTCTAGTGTGGTTGACATTTTGAAACGGTCTGAAATTTGTCACGGGATAATACGCATATTTATAAACTGATTTCGATATAACTCCGTGTGTACATGGTACATACCATTGTTTTGACCGAGTTCACGGGCCAACTTTATCCGTCATCTTGTTTCAAAATGGCAGCGATTTAAGTTTGTCAAAAATCTTTTAAATGTATAATGATGTACAAACAAAAAATTAGAAATTGAAAAAAGGTTTTTTCTAAGCTATTTATCTTAATAATGAATTCCGGAGTATTTTTTGCTTTGTCTTTACCTTGAAAAACACCTGGGATATAGCAGTTTAAATTTCTAATGTGGGTGACTTTTTTTTTTTTTTTTTTTAATCAATTTGCCCGCGACAATACTCGTATATATTAATCGATTTCGATGTGAATGTGCATGCTCACATGAATTATGATTTCGACCAAGCTCATTGGTTTGTTTTATCCATCATGTTGCTTTAAAATGGATATCGTGGAATTTGGCAATCCTATAAATCTCTTAAAATAAAACCAGGTTGAATAAAAGATGACTAATTTCTAAAAATTCCCTAATATTCAGTATTGACAAAAACTAGTATTCAATCTTATATAATCGTGTTCCACTAATTTGAGCTTCGTATATTTGAATAATATAACTTAATTTAAAATAAATAAATAAGTATATGAAAGCTACCTCTTCTCCCGGCACTGCCGGAAGATACTTTTCTATATTTTTATACATATGTTTAACTACTGTATGATACATTTTGTTTTATTCAATTGCGACGGCATTTTGAGATAAAACTAATTTAAATGTTACAGATTTTGAAACTTTCGAATATTTAACAGATTATATCTGCTAATAGCAACACTATCCCGGTACAGTTCTATATTATTTAACTTATTCTAGAAATACACTTTCATATTATACAAGAAAAAGTTTTGGGGTACTATTGGTTAAATAAGGTAATAACTGTAGCAAATGGAAAAAAAAAGAAAAAAAGAAAAACGTCATGTTGATTGAACATAACAATATAATGTAACAATGCTCGTGAAAACAAATAAATTTTAATAAGCAGATGTTATGCTAACAGTTTATGCCAAAAGAATTGGGTTGTTGCTGCTTGTCAGAAATATAGCAATCCAAACATACTTTCATTTCACTTTTAATGAAATACCGCATTCGCAAACTTGAAATTTGAAATTTTCTGTAGAAAAGAGGAATTTTTTTCAGGGGTTCAAAATTGCACCTTATCTATTAAATTTGATCCACTTCAATATAAAATATATATATATATCAAGCAAATTAAAAAATACAACTATCAAAACATCACATTTTTGTCTGAATTTCAAAATAATGGCTCTTAAATACGTTTCGAAATAATGTCTACATACTCTGTTAAAAAGTCAGCCACAAAATAGCTCAAGTTGAGCTGAAATCCACTCATCTCAATGTTGAAAGGCAGTCAAAAAAAAGTTGAAATAACTCGAGTTTTAAACAATTTAAATAAAGTTGAGCTATTTAAATAACCAATTTAGATCAAGAAGATTTAATCGTTTGAAAAACAACTCTTTTATGATCGAAAAAATTACAGCTCTTTCATGAGAAGCCAAATCAGCTCTTTCGTTTTATGAGTGTACATAAATGTGACAACTATTTTTAAATCAGTCATTCGACATTTTACGTCTTTTTTTTTATCTTATAAAAAATCAGACGAAAAAGGTAATTATATGTTTTAAAAATAAATTATTTCTATATCATGTTTCAAAAATAAATTATTCAACATTATAATTTTACATTTCTACCTAATGTGGTGTTAAAAATGCGTTAAGTGCTCAAGGAAATTTTGTAATTAATTTTATGAATTCATTTATAGATTTTGTCTTTTCGTAATTTTTTCTCGCAAAATTCTATTTATATCAGTTCATTAATACCCAGGAACATTTTCTTTTATTAAATTTGGAAAGTCTATGTACACTCCACTTAATTCTTTTACATGAATCTTTCCTTTTGCTAACAACTTCTAGTTATTTCATTACTAGTTGTTAATCCCTAAAGTAATTGTAGTTAGTTTTAAGAAAAATTTTAATTTAAAAAATCGACGTCTTTAACCTTTTCGAAATAATATTAGTTTTTTTTAATTATTATTCATTGCCAAATGGTTAAAAAAAATTAACATACATTTCTTGTAAATTAAATGATAGAAATAATATACCACCGACCTCCAAAAGATCAAGACAGGATTGGATCACGTAGGCAATTTAATACTATTTTCATTAAATGGGTTTTCTAAATATCTATACATAAATGTGATAACTATTTCTAAATCAGTAAATAGACATTTTACGCAAATTCAGATTCAAATAACATTTTTCTTCAGTTTTCAAATTTCAGTATCGTAATACCCTTTTTTAAGTGCGTTCGTAATTATGTAAATACGTAGCAGCTATAGTCGTTGTTTAATCCGTCCGTCTGTCTATCCGTCTGCATATAACAGAGTAAAAACTACCCAATCGAAACATTTGAAATTAAAAATATATGATTTTTGCATAATTTTGCCGAGTCATTTTAAATTTTATGAAGATCGGATGCATACTGTAATTACAGGAACAATCAAAAGTATTCCGTTACATTTACGGTTAATGGGAAAAAATAGATTTAAGGGCATTTTAATGGTGTTACACTCTTTCGACATAATGAAATTGATATGCATCTATAAAGTATATACTAAAATATATGTTCTGTACATTCTATAGTACATAGATTATTTGTTATAAATTTGCAGGGATACACAAAAGATTCCATTACATAACGGTATAGGGGGAAACATTGTTTGGAATCCTTTTTAATAATATTAAACTATTTCACATTGTGGGAAATAGATATTTGTTGCTGAGGTTTACTACCAGTTACTTCCTGTATAATAGAAAGCAGATAGTATTTTCAGGGATGTACAAAAGATTTCGGATACTCTACTGCAGGGCTGTCCAACCTTTCAGTAAGCAGGGGCGCACCTTAGTTCTTAGTACTCAATGAAGGGCGCCAGTTCTCATATGTAGTATTCATTGGGTAGTTTTTACTCTGTTACATGCAGACGGATAGGCAGACGGACGGGTTAAACAACGACTATAGCTGCTACGTATTTACATAATTACGAACGCACTTAAAAAAAAGGTATTACGATACTGAAATTTTAAAACTGAAGAAAAATGTTATTTGAATCTGAATTTGCGTAAAATATTTACTGATTTAGAAATAGTTATCACATTTATGTGTAGATATTTAGAAAACCCATTTAATGAAAATAGTATTAAATTGCCTATGTGATCCAATCCTGTCTTGATCTTTTGGAGGTCGGTGGTATATTATTTCTATCATTTAATTTACAAGAAATGTATGTTAATTTTTTTTTAACCATTTGGCAATGAATAATAATTTAAAAAAACTAATATTATTTCGAAAAGGTTAAAGACGTCGATTTTTTAAATTAAAATTTTTCTTAAAACTAACTACAATTACTTTAGGGATTAACAACTAGTAATGAAATAACTAGAAGTTGTTAGCAAAAGGAAAGATTCATGTAAAAGAATTAAGTGGAGTGTACATAGACTTTCCAAATTTAATAAAAGAAAATGTTCTTGGGTATTAATGAACTGATATAAATAGAATTTTGCGAGAAAAAATTACGAAAAGACAAAATCTATAAATGAATTCATAAAATTAATTACAAAATTTCCTTGAGCACTTAACACATTTTTAACCCACATTAGGTAGAAATGAAAAATGTTGTAGTATTATTTCACAATATTAGTGTACATGCACATCTTAACAATGTGGAAATTAATCTTAAGGTAGTAGACAAAAGGCCCTTAAAGTTCTGAAGTTACATGTATTACAATTTGAAATTTAATATATTAAATTTCAAATTATACATTTTTTTACGTAAAGTCTATCTCAAAAATGTTTCTAGGATAAGGTACCAAAAATTTTAAACATGCCTGTTATAAAAACAATAAGAATAAATAAACATGGGGATCAAAAATATTGCTAAGATTCTTTTAGAATGCTAAAATACATTTTGACTTATTTTGAAGGCGTGAATTTAGTTTTATAAAGGATACGAAAAGAAAAACAAGCACGATAGTGACCAATTCATAAAACTGGTTCCAGAGAGATAGTCTATAACTGCTTTCATAGATGGAAATCATTTTGCACTGTTTTATTAATTTTCCTTAGCAAATTGAAAAGAAAAAGCCTAAAATTTTAAAAATCAAGAAGAAAAAATTAAGCTCGTTTATTACTGGTATAAAACAACCAAGCCAATGTGACAACAGCAAGATGAAAAAAAAAGAGCTGAAAGTTTATGCACATGCACATGTCCTCAAAGGGGCGGGCGGGGGAAGAGAAAAGAGTTTATTTTTCTGTTACTTCTTAAATATTAAAAATATTTACAATTATTAACAAATTTAACCATCTTAATTACACTTTATAAACAATAGCTAATAATCGTGAAAATATGCATGATTAAATTTTCAAAGTATGTTTCTGGTTTCTAATATATTTTCGCAGGTTTTGAAAATATCTCTCGTGGAAATAAGAATGATTTTAAAGAAAAATTTCTTTATAATGGAATACTTCTAAAAAGCATAATAACGGGAAACTTTCAAAAGGGCGCCAAAAAAATCTCCAAAGGGCGCCATGGCGCCCGTGGGCGCCGCGTTGGACAGCCCTGCTCTACTGTAACCGAAATACCGTATACTGTTACCCCAAAGTCTGAATATTTTTAGAACTTTCTTATTACTACAAACGCACCCCATTTGTTACGCTTGACGTGCAATTTCTAACTTGTTTATCTTGCAAAAAATCAGACGAAAAAGTAATTACATATTTCAAAATAAATTATTTCTTACCTACTGTAGTGTTAAAAATGTGTTAAGTGCTCAAGGAAATTTTGTAATTAATTTTATGAATTCATTTATAGATTTTGTCTTTTCGTAAGAATTCTATTTATATCTGTATATTAATATCCAGGACATTTTCTTTTATTAAATTTTGAAAGTCTATATGTACACTCCACTTAATTCTTTTACTTGAATGGTTCCTTTTGCTAACTACCTCTAATTATTTCATCACTTGTTGTTAATCCCAAAAGCAATTATAGTTAGTTTTCAGGAAAATTTTAATTTAGAAAATCAATACCTGCAACCTCTTCGATATGTTTTCAATTTTATATTACTATTAATTCCCAAATGGTTAAAAAAAAACCTTATGCATACATTTTTTGTAAATTAAAGATTAAAAATGAGTCAACAAAAGGAATTTATTTAGAGATAAAAATCAATAAAAAAGCAACTAAACAAGAAATTGAAAAGTGTATAAGGATAGAAAAACAACGATTAGAAATGCACAAATAATACATGAAATGGTAGCAAAAGCCGTTTCAAATCTATTATCGAGATTCTTCATCAGTGCAAGACTCAGCGAGCTAGAAAAAGAGTCTGAGTCTTGCACTGATGACAAATCTTGACTTGATAGCAGATTCGAAATGGCTGTTTTCTACCATTTCATACATTATTTGTGCATTTTTAATCGTTGGTTTTCTATCCTTATACATTTCTGCACAAAGGCTTTGAAAAGTGTATCTGGAGCATTAAACAAAATCATAACAGTTATCTGTTAATTATGATAGTAATAATAATAATTTCTATTATTAATATCCACAGTATTATTATAATAGTCGCTGTAGTAGTAGTAAACAACTAAACAAAAAATTATGCAACACAATAGAGTATATCTAAAATTAATGTTACCAGAGCCCAGGGCTTATCTTCTGAACCAAAACAGTACCGGAGACCTAGTAATCTTCAGTACTGTAATCGTAACTTGTCACTCCCACCCCTCCCCCTCTCCACACACACACACACTCCGACCCTCTCCGCTTCTCCAATCCGCATATTTTTTTATATATTCCATCGATTATTTGCAAAAATTAAAACATCTTTTTTTTTTTTTTCTTGTTTTCCAAAATCAACGTTGAAATATATCATTTGGCCAAATAAATTAATCGTAACAAATTTCAACAAACTCAAAAAATTTTAACAAATTAAATGGTTTAATATTAGTAGAAATTTCTTTTACTATTAATTATATTATATACATAAAAATATACTAAAATCTTACCTATCTACTAAAATAAACATGAACATGTTTTTTACCTATTTTAGAAATTCCCACATAAGCGGGTTTAATGGAAGTGTCACACGTTTAGGTTACTATTTTATTATAAAAGGACTTATTACACTATTTGATAATACAATACACAATAAATTCGGCTCATCAATGTTAAAGCAAAGAAGTAAAGGCGGGATTTTCTTTTAGTATTATATCATGTAAACTTTGTATCGTGTTAGTTTTGTCTCTTAATGTTTCCCTGATGATGAACAAGTTTTATTGTTCGAAACTGTAGGAAATTGATTCTACTTTATATTGTAAGTAGTACGTATTTTTTAATTAAAGTTTTTAACATCTATTATACACTGATGAGCCGAATTTATTGTGCGTTATACATTTAGGTTATTTCGCTATATCTCAGCTGCACTGCAGGTTTAGGTAGAATCGGGAAATTCAAGATAACACACTTTCGAAAAAAATAGTTAAAGATAGGTACTTTAGTCATTTTAGCGCTATTTTGTCGTGTCAATATTGACTTTGAACAGGATAATGTAAGATTGTAATGTAATACAATTATGGATGTTTGATTAAATATAAATTTTTCTTTTAATCTTTACTAGATGTGTTTTGTTTGATTCAAGATTCATTTAGAGAAACCGACCAGCGTAATGGGCAAAGACGGCTAGTAAATTTCTATTGGTTTAACATTAGTAGAAATTTGTTATACTATTAATTATATTATATAGACAAAAAGATAATTTTTACTTTAATTTGCAATAAAATTTAGCTTTAATTTTTTTCTCCACAAAGTACACTTGTCACACTTACAAAATCAACGGTTCAACTGTTTCGGCTAAAGACACATTGATTTATTGAAAGCGACATCATTACGGTATCAAGGAGAGAACAAAAACACTCTTCTCGTAACAGGAATGATACATAAACGTTCTTTTACGCTTTCTTCGGTTTAAGAATTGTAAATGACTTGTGTATCGATAAGTACTAATCCATTGCTCAGCTGCGAGCTCTTCGGAAATATTTAGGATAAAATTGATTTTCATTTAGTTGTTAAATCATTTCTATCAATAATTAAATTTTTATGTTTGTCACTATCTCACTTCTTTTCTCGATTATACTTAATTTTATGATCGATAAATGTCAAATATTTCTGATTTTTTTTATATATGTATATATCTATATTTAGGCATTCAGCTTCCTGTTAATATAAGATTTTTTTTTTTATTTAGATGTTAGATTGTTTTAATTAAGATTAACCGTTTCGAGTCTGGATTTTTTTTATGTTCCAATTTTTTTTTTTTTTTTTTTTTTTTTTTAATCTAAACATGAAAAAATATTGCTATGAAAGGCAGAACTAAATATATTTTAAAATACGCAATTAATATTATGTAATTCGCAAAGGTTGACACTCAATTTACACTTTTAAACAGAAAAAACCGTATAAAAATTGCAATAAAAATAAAAATAAAATTGCTATTTGTTGGTTTATTTTGCTGACTTCTCTTATTTGGTATGAAAAGTTTTGCAGCAATTCCTGTCATCATGGGAGTATAAGTAGACGTTGCATTTTTCACAAGAAGATGGTTCTAAAGTTACATCCTCTTAATTTGCAACTTTGTTGAATGTTACTTCTCTCTGTCATATGGCCAGAATTATCATATCTTACATCCTCAATTAGGTGAAATGATGGTTTCAATTTTTTTTTAATGGAATGGTCAATGGTTGGTGAATTATTGGACGATCACGTTTCAAGGAGTTTGCAGTTCGGTTTCTGAAAGCCAACGCTTGATTCAGCAACTGATAAAGTAAAGTCTAATAAATGTACAATTTTTTTTACAAGTTATAGGCATAGTTTTTTTACAAGTTATAATATTACATAACAACATTACATGACAAAAAGTATTGAAAATATTGTTATAAATCAAAAAATATTCAACTTAGTTTCTACAAATTTCATTTCTAAAAATTAATAAATACAAATAAATACAATGTGCCTTGTAGTGATATAATTCCTTTAAAGACCACTGTACTACTAATAGTACATATGTTCAAAGATTGATAAATCATAACTTTTTAATGGATTTTATTACAAAAATTACATTGTTTAACATATTTTAACAACTAATCTTAAAAACGCTTCGTTGTGCAGGCTATAATGCTATGCTTTTAATGCAGACAAACTTTACTAAGATTCACAATGCACACTAATATGTTAAATAAGCAATATTATTTTAATTTTGAAACTTATGGCACATATAAATTGTGTGTTTTTTATAACCTGGGTTCTAACTAGTCTTCCCAGTGCTATGTCTAAGGTTAATTATGATCACTGTACTTTTATGTTACATAACTTATTCTAATACCCTACTTTATAATTCTCCTAGTAGTCCACTATGTTGGCCGATATTAGGAAATTGTGATCTTAATAATTGATCGGTCTATTGCAGTCCAACAACAATACATAAATAACTTTAAAAAAATAACAATAAACATCTGATAAACTTATCAGCAAGTTTCTAAATTGTTTATGTAATAAAATTTCGTATCGTTATTCTTATTTCCTAATGGGCATAAAATAATGCTTAAATACCGCCATTTGTTAAACAATCTTGTGTGCTTTTATACGCAAAAAGAAAAATGACCAGCCTATTTAGCGAGACTAAAAAACCATAAAACGGAAATACACGAAATTTCCGCATCAATTAAAACATTAAGAAATGGGTTTTAATCACACTTCTTATTCAGTTATCGTACCTGAACGCTTTTTTCCAAAATTGATTCATAGCCGTTCTACTCTACTGAATTCTAAAACTACGCACATACAATGTCTTTGTCTTCTTCTGCAGAAAAAAAAGAAAAGAAAAAGTTGACATCATAACTTTTTCCCTTTCTTTACTTTTGACATAATCTTCTCAAATAAGTATCCAGAAATAATACGAATGGACAAGTCCGACGTCCTTTTGTTCTATTGGAGCGTCATTAGTGAAAGTCAGTTTTTATTTATTTATTTATTTATTTAAGAAGATAAACTAAAAGGGCATGACGCACTTTAAAATTTAATATAAAATCAATCAGTTGGCATATAAGAAGTTTGTTGGTAATAAAAACGATTTTCGTAGTGAAGAAAGTATTTTGAAAAGGGCAAAATATGTGTTCATTTTCAAGTGTTACTGTTGAATTAATTCAGTAATTAGAACAGATAAAATATAATCATTTAGAGACAATTGATGACCTCTTATTTTTTAGGTGTGTGTGTGGGGGGGGGGGCTTCATTTTGGCACTGGAAATGAAGATCCGTTGAATCACAAAAATAAATAAATAAATAAATAAAAATGTTAACCATCTTTATTATTATTATTATTATTATTTTAGGAGGAGTGGGGGGTTACAAAAGGCATTTTTACTCAGGGAGTGGAGAACTCAAAAAAATTTAAACAGGTTATGTGTGGTAACGTTTGTTACATACCGTATAATTCTGAATTGAATGATATCACCTGTAAGTCGCTACGATCATTTGTTACAAAGTTACTGCTGATTTTATAAACACAAAAACGATAATTTAACTTTAGTGCAGGTGAAATAGTTTTTTACAGCAACAACTGATGCCCAATCACGGGAATTTGGGAAAAATTTAGTTTTGACACTATAAATGTAGATCTGGTGAACAACATCAGTTTTTGCTTCACAGATGCTCGTTTAACTTTTAAGGTATCCGCTTAAATGTTATAATCGGAAGTTATTTTTTGAAAAAATATGAAAATTTCTCTTGTTGTCCATTATTTATCATGACATTTACCTTAAAACTTTAAATAAAAAAATATAAAAAATTCAGTAATTACCCCAAAAAAAAATTTAAGAGAAAAGAGTCAAAATTAACCGAAAATTGACATTTCCACAAAGCGTGATAACTGAAAAATAAAACAATGTATTGAGTATTGACATTTTGTAAATAGCATAATAAACAGAATAACTTTCTCTAGGACTTAGAGTACACACATTATAATCGCATCTCTATCCCAGATGATATGGCAGTTAAAGAACTAATGTAATTAACAATTCGCAAAATTTGTCACAAAGTGCGTCATTTATACCAGTATAAATATAAAACTATTTAATATATTATCATTGGTGTAGTCGATTTCCCCAAAAGATATTTTTAAAAGAAGTACGTAAAATTTCGTGGCATTTCCTGCATAATTGTTTGTTTTAGGTTGTTTTGCGTATAGTAAAAATCTGAAAAACTTCATTTTGGGAAAAAGCTAAAAATAACTTTTAAATACAATTCAAAAGTTGTAATAGTTGTAACTTTAACCCTTTCGGGTCCAATTTTTTTTTCAATATTTATGAAAAATTACTTTTACGTTAATAATATTAACACTAGCTATCCAAATAGATCAATTGGTGTTTAATGAATTTTTCATTGTCTGAAAGATACACTGTTAAAAATAAATCTGTGAATTCACGGTGAAACTACCGGCAGCAAAGTAGCCGACCTTTTACCGTTCCGTTAGTAGATTTTCCGTTGTGGGAAATACAAGAAGGGAAAACTCCGTTTGAAGAATCAGTAACTTTCCGTTACAAAGTTTGATTTGTAATAATAATAATTTAATGTAATTTTTAAAATTAATGAATCGATTAATCGTCAATGAATTCAAAATTACCGAGTGATTTTAAGCTGCTATGTTATTTTACTTAATTATTATTTTGTATAATTTAGTTCACGCCGTCCTGAGGATCGAACTCGGCACCTTTAGATTGCGGAACAAATCCTTACGAACTGAGCCAAAGCTGCTGATGCTGGATTGTACAAAGTATGTCTTTTATGAGTTAGTGGGAAAATCTGTTGTGCTTTTTAAAGATTTGCTTTCAAATATATTTTTCTAGAATATTTGTAAACGGTTTATTTTATTTTATTTTAGACTGATGCATAATACTTATTATTTTTTAAATCAATTTTAATTTTTTAAATAGTTTAAATAAAAAAAAAAAATCACTGTTTAAAACCACTTTTTTTTTTTTTTTTTTTTTTTTTGAATGAATGAATGAATGAATAAGTTTTTATTAACAATTTAACTAAAAGATTTTTAATAAGATATAAGAGAAAAATAAACAGAAAAAATGTAATTTAAAAACGATTTTTTATGTTTTCATTACTCCATGGCGCCAGTGGGACCCGAACCCATAATCGGCGCTCGCGGGCGACTAGAGGTGTGGTGCCTTGACCACGCAGCCATGGAGCGCCCCAGACAGCGGTGTGTCTCCGTTTTTTTGTTTTTATTTCCATCCGTTTCGTTATTTTCAGGAAATATGGTGGAATTTTGTGATTTGTAACGGAAAATGCCCTTTTGTTTTGAAAAGGGACCTTTTCTGTGAAATTTAGGAAAAAAATGTTCGTGAATTTCAGAATTTTTTTAACAGTGTAACGAATGTCGTTGTTTCACATACTATTCAATTAATATTCATATGAGAATAGGCTGAGAAAGAATTTTTAGAGATGATTAGAAAATATTGTATTACAACAAGATTTAACTGATATTACAACTTTTTAATACTTTTTATGCTTTATTATACATGATTCTTTCAGGAAATTTACTTTGATTTTAAATTTGAAATTTGAAATATATGTTTAAAATAAAAGAATTGCAAACGGCGAAAGAGAATTAAGCAAATAATAATAATTATTATTATAACTAAATGCCTAAACATAATTGAAGTTATATAATAAATGGATAGACAAGTACTAACATTATTACATGTAAATAGCAGCAAAAGTATTTCTTAAAATAAAACAATACTCCATTGAAAGTCGTGTACTATTAATAGTACACCAGACCCGAAAGGGTTAAACGGATGAGACTTTGGTTATAATTAAGATACAGACACAATTTAAACAGAATTTGACAGAAAAGAGAGTCGATTTTAAAATAGATGAAATGAAAAATCGATATTTTGATCGAAAATTACATTTTAAAGGTGTCCGGATACTTTAAATTATCCTTCAATAAGTAAAAGACCTGTTCTTCATCTTCGCAAATGGGGAATCAAAAACATTCCTTCCATTGTAATGTTTATCATTTGCCTTTTACAGGTAGAAAGAAAATCTGCAATATTTTTAGCTAAAAAATTTCTAACTATCTTATTGTCAGGCATTCCTGGGATTCTGGACATAATTTTAATTTTTGAAAATGCAAGCACTATTTTTAATGCCAATAGCATCAAAGCGTTAAACATTCTCGAAAATTTAGGGTTTTTTTCTTAATTGTGAGGTTGTAGTTAATGTAAAATCTAATTCCACCGTGCTCTGTGCGGCCTAGAACTACTTTATTCAGTTCAACCGCATATATGTATATTTTAAAAATTTATTATTTTGGTATATAATGTTTTTATTTGTATGTATCATGTATTATTAATTTTTAATCTTTATTGTATTTTCATTTACTATAACAATTATTATTATTATATCTAATTTAATTTTAATTTATTTTATTTTAATTAATTGATTTCCTTTAATTTTTCTAACACTATTTTTATCCGATTTGCTTGATATTCATTCTTCTGTTCTATCTTCTTCTGATTGAGTAAGGGGCTGTGCATACATAAAGTTATCAATTTAGAGGGGAGGGGGGTTGGCACATGATATCGTAAGATATCTCCAGGAGGGTTGTCTTATGATAACGATATAATTTTTGGTCCAATCGAAGTTTTCTCTTTTTATTTGTAACATGGTCTTTAGTTCAAAATATGACTACATAGTATGACTTAGTACTGTTATCTTTTCAGTCTGTTATCGATTTTTATGAAAATATAAAGTTATTATTAAAATCACTAAATTATTGTAAAATTATTTAATTCTAAAATATGGGATACCCCAACATATGACATCCCTATTCTTTTTCATTTGTGTATGCATGTATAATCACAGTTCGAAAAACCATATGTGAAATATATTTAAAATGAAGCTTGTGTTTACTAATAAATAAAAGAGAATGTTGTCCACTTGTTTTGTTGATAAGGACTTCTATTTGCACCTAATCCCTCCGCCGTTCGAGGCAAACGAAACAAGATTTAATTACTGTTGAATGCATTATATAACAAAAAGCTATTATAAAATACTTTTAAATAATATATATTTCTTTTAAATGTTATTTGAATAAAGCAATATTTTATTGACTTTATTCATTTGAATCAATAAAGTATGTGAAAAATAAATATAACCAATTTTGTCTATCACTTCAAACAAAAGAAAATAAATGCAAAAAAGAAAAAAAAATGCATTTTGTTAACGATAATATTACCTGGTGATGTGTGTGTGTAGGGGGGAGGGGGGTTCGAGAAATGATAACGTAAAATCCAAGGGTTGTCCAGGAGGGACATCTACCAGAGAATTAAAATGTCTTGCCCCTCTCTCCCCGCCCGGAAGTTCTATAATGTCCAATAACGTCACAATTGAAAAACAAATTACATGTAACCGCAAGCAAAAAGAAATTTTTGTAACAGATTTTTTTCTTAAGACTAAAGTAAACAGTGAATAAAGGTGTGAACAATTTTATTTCAGTTTTGTTGCATAAAAAGAAAAAAAAACTGATTAATTATATAATCGAGGTTTAAGGACATATAACATTCAGTTAATGAAACGTGAAGTTTTTCTTAGCGATTTTTGAATCTCTGGGGGTTTTCTCAACAGCGGACATCTCCGAATAGCGGACAATTTCTGCGTATCCGAGATGTCCATTATTTAGAGGTTTTACTGTATTAGCACAGCCCCTAATGCTCTTGTGTGATTGACTGATGCCCTCTGCATTGTCTGTGTTCTTAACTAGGCCCTTACTCTTCCTTTTTCTTTGAATCTTGTTCCTACTTTCCAAGTACCTTTGAAGAAGAAAATAAAAAATTCTTTCGAAAGATCTTTCAAGAGGCCTGCACGGGCCGGAATTTTCAGTATCGGATCCGGCCCGAAGGAAAGTTATTTTTGCCCGACCCGCTTGGTGTAAAACTCAAAAGTTCAGGCGGAGTCCGGCCCGTACAGAAAACAGTGAAAACAGGCCCAGCCGATCTGGCCAGCATTATTTCGAAAAAATTCAGATTTCTCTCATATAGTTAAGATTCCTTTAAAGAATACTGAGTACATATTTATGGGATGATTTTATAGTATATTTTACAGAAAATACACAATAGTGATATCAATGATTACTTAGATTCTTAGACTTTCAACATTCAAATAAAGATTCATTAAAAAAATAATATGGTTTAAAATAAAAGAAAAAAAAAACAGATAGTTAAAAAATCACAAATTTTGAAGCTGTGTAATAAAACGTAGATTTTTGAAAATATTTCTACATCAATTTATAAAATATTTCTATATCATTATATCAAATTCAAAGATGCTACTTTCTGATACATTTCTGAAATGCATAAGATTAGCAGGTGTTTTTATTCACAAACTATGTAATCGAATAGCGTTATCCATTTTTTTATGCAAACAATTTAAGAAAATACTGTCAAAGTTAGCGTTTTGAATCGAATTTCCGGAAGTGTCAGCATGGTAAAAGAGAATAATCTGTAACCACGAGGCAAGAATTTCTTATATGTCAACAAGTATATACAAATATTTCGTTTAGCAAAAATGGAAAACGCTATTCGATTTCAATTTCCTTCAATAGTCAGGCTTGTCATTTTTATAAATTTACAATTAAAAATTAGTCAGAAAATGTGTCAAACTTTCGCGTTGTTGAAAGAAGAAATATATTTCCAAAGATTACGTTAAGATAAGTTATTTATCGCTATTAATACTTTTACAAATCATGTTGTCTGCCCTACACATCTTGAGAACAATTAAGTCTACTTCCGGCCCGGCTCAACTATATGTAGAAAAAACAATGCAAGCCTGACCTCGGCCCGACATGAGTCTGATAAAAAAATATTAAACCCGGCTTAGACACAAAGTAACTGTTCGATGCCAATCTCTACATTGTACAAGTTACAGTTCTGTACTGATGTTGTTAAACTAGTATCTGTTCCTGATGCACATTTATATTTATTCTCGTTAAAGTCAAATTCATTGAAAATAACTCATATTTTATCGTTTTTTTTTTTTTTTTTTTTTTCATAAATCGTTATAATGAGCTAATAGATGGCCCGTAGGAGTTTTTTCAGTAAGAAGTTTTTTATCGGCCCAGCCCGTAAGGCCCTTTCAACGTTTTTTACCGGTCCGACCCGTTGTAGAAATTATTTAAATTTCTGCCGATCCAGCTCGGGCCCGTGCAGAGCTCTAAGTCTTGTATATTTCCTAGTCTTATGGTGTTATTAAGATTTTATTATTATTGTTTTACTTTGTTATATTAGAGCACTTTTTTCAACATTTTAATGAGATATGTCAAAATTTCTGTGATTGTAAAATGACTTTTAATACAATTATTTTTATCGTTATAACATTGATTAATTTTCTTTAAGATTATTTTCTTTGGCAGGAAATTTTGAAAATATGAATTTCGTAGTAAAAAGTACTGATTTTTTAGGAAAATATATATATATATGTGTATTGTATATATAAAGTTTTTTGAATAAATATTTTTTTTAATCTCAAAGACATTATATATATATATATATATATATATATATATATATATATATATATATATATATATATTTTTTTTTTTTTTTTTTTTTTACTCGAAAATAACAAAAGGTATGCAAAAGTATCACATTATTTATGAAAACATATCATTTTTACAACACTGCTAAAATTTATAATACTTATTTTTTTTTAAATGTACATTTTTTTTTTTTTTTTTTTTTTTTTTTTTTTGTTTTAAGAACCTACATTTAAATCTATCTATCTATCCAGTGGCGCAGCGAGGGGGGGGGGGGTTTGGGGGTTAAAACCCCCCCCAGAGCCATGACAAAAATACAAAAATTTCCACTTTTATGAACCGAATCATAAAAAAAACTAAAGTTAGAATTTTTTTTGTTTTGTTTTCGAAATCTGCCGCTTTATTGAATCAAATTTTATTTAAAAATTTGACTCGTTTAAGCGGCAGTAATGTATTTTCTTTGAAAAATAGGGAAAGCACATAGCAACAGTATCAGTATCGAAAACTAGTCACTCAATTTCGGAAAAGGCCGGCATTCATTTATACTATTGGAAATCAGCCGAAGGCTAAAAGGAATGGTCATTTCCTGTCGCTGCCAATGCCGTCTTGGGTTTTTCAATACTGCACCACTGGAGGGGGGGGGGGTCTTAATTAGTTGCATCTGTTTCTTGCTCTTTTTTTGGAAACGGGACTGGACTCTCGAATTCCAGGAAAAACACAAAAACACATGCTCGCATGCTTTGAAGGATAGACTTAATTCCACAAACATTGTGTTGTTAGTTGCTGTAGTGCTAAGGTTTTTTTTTTTTATTGTGCGTTTCGCTATGGAGGATATTAAATCCTCTTCAGAGAAGAAAATTATGAAAAAGATGGATATAAGAGATCATTTTTTTTTAATCTTTCGAATTCCTTCAAGCATTCTTGAAATCCAGGTATGTTTGGAAAGTATATAATTCGTTTATATTTATGTTTCTGGAAAGATATTAACAGCGCTGTGCGAAAGGGGGAAGGGAGGGCGGTCGCCCAGGGAGCAGAGATTTAGGGGGTGCCAAATTTCTAACTATTTTTCTACTTACTACTACTTTAAAGGGGCTACTTTCAGACAATTTTTTTAATTAATATTAATTCTTATTTAAAAAACGCCCGAAATAGGCAAGTGGGTAAACAGAAAAAAAGTTACCTGAAAAACAGTTATTGGAAAAAAGGGACATGACTACAAAAGCGAAAAAAAATGTTACTGGGAAAAAAAGGGACATAGAATTGATTTAGGGAAATTATTATTGATTTTGGGAATTCATTATTGATTTTGAGGATTCATTGGTTAAGTATTTAGAAGGGATCAGGGGGAGGCTCTTAATTTAGGTAAATGGTTTTTTCGTGCTGAATTAACTGTTTTGGTTCGGTTTTTGGACATATGATACCCCCCCCCCCCCCATCCGTAACCTCTCAAATTAAATCAATAGTTTTTTACGCAGATTTATCCGATTCACTTGGAATTTTGGACATAGGTTCATTATGATAAGACGTATCTCTGATTAGTTATAGGGTTCTTTTGCTTATTATAAAGAGAGGATGGTCAATTAACTCCCTCCTCCCACAAATTAGATAGATCGGTTTTTATGCAAAATTATCCGATGTATTTCAAATTTTAGATAGAGATTCTTTCTGATAAGGTGAATCCCTGAATAGTTTTAAGAGTTTAATGAGTAAGTATAAAGGGGAGAGTGGACGGTGGATAATCCTTCTTAAATTAAATTAATGGCTTTTCACGCAGAATTATCCGATTTGCTTCGAATTTTGGACATAGGTTCATTATGATAAAACGTATCTCTGATTAGTTACGGGGTTATTTTCCTTATTATAAAAGGGGGGCAAGCAATTATTTCCCCCTCAAATTAGATAAATCGGTTTTATGCAAATCGTTGTTTTAGCCGATGTATTTCAAATTTTAAATATAGGTTCTTTCTGATAAGGTGAATCCCTGAATAGTTTTAAGGGTTTAAAGGCAAAAACGAGGATAACTTCCCTTAAATTAAATAAATAGTTTTTATGCAGAATTATCCGATTTGCTTCAAATTTTGGATGTAGCTTTTTTATGATCAAGCGTATTCCAGATTAGTTATGAGGTTCTTTAGCTTATTATAAATAGGAAAACGGACGATTATCCCCCCCCCCCTTAAATTAGATAAATTGTTTTTTATGCATAATTATCCGATGTATTTCAAATTTTTTATATAGATTTTTTCTCATAAAGTGGATTTCTAAATAGTTTTAAGGGCTTAATGGCTAATTATAGAGGGGGGAACTGGGGATAACCCCACTTAAATTACATAAATGGCTTTTTACGCAGAATTATCCGATTTGCTTCAAATTTTGGATGTAGTTTCCTTATGGTAAGGCGTATAAGCTAATGAATGTAGTTAAAATAGGGAGGGATGCAGCAGTCCCTTCAGGAAACTCTTTCGGGGAAAGAAGCTTGCTTTCCCCATTCGACGGAGGGGGATGTCTGGTAGATATCGCGGGCGGCTAGCCTCTTAGGAAATTTGTCGATCAGGGGATTTCCCGGTAAGTGTTTGACGCAAAAATATTCAAGTAACACAAAAAAGCGAGTTGAATGCAATTGAATGCAAATAACAAATAAAAACAATTTTTCTTTATTTTTTAATTTAATGATTGAAAACTATTATGTCAGAAAACATTATAACACATTTTACCTTTTTTCTTATAATGATTAATTTCCATTCATTTTGCATTTAAAACTGGTTTATTTATTTATTTTTTTTATTTGTGAAAAAAGTAATATACTAAATCATTTGTTGTAATTGTCATTTTAATTTACGCCAAATATTTATCATTTAAAACTGGATTTTTACTAATTAATGTCCTATATTACGCATCACAAAATATAATATAAAACACAAAAAAATATATGTTAGAAAACTTTAATGTACAAACTATATTGTATGTCACGAACGAATGAACTAGTGAATTCATTAATTTGTAGTAATAAAAATAGTTCTTTTTATTATTAGCTTATGTTAGTAATTAGAAAGTTAATTGTTAGTTCTTGATAGATCTTCAGGTTTGAACTCTTAAAAAAAATAAAAACAGATTTAAATTAAAAGGAAAAAAAACGATTTTAAGAAAAACAGGATATTTTTTTTCTTTGTTATTTTATTTATAGAATACTGAAACTGCTATGCAGCAACATAAATCACAATTTTAAATGCAAACAGCTATTGAGGATATATAAACAAACACTTAAAACTATTCAGGGATTCACTTTATGAGAAAGAACCTATAGCCAAAATTTGAAATACATCGGATAATTGTGCATATAAAATAATTTATCTAATTTAAGGGGGGGAATAATCGTGGCCCCCCCCTTTTTAATTAGCAAAAGAACCCCATAACTAATCAGGGATACCCTTTATCTTAATGAACCAACCAGTGTTGCCAGTTGGCTACTTTTTTTAAATTGAGATTTCTTGATTGGCACCACTTTTTGAAACGGTAAAATTCCCTTTCTTTTGGTCTCAATTAATATGTCATTAAATAAGGGTTATTTTACCATTTCAAAAAAGTAGTGTCAATCAAGTATATAATTTTTTAAAAAGTAGCCCATCTGGCAACACTGGAACCAATATTCAAAATTTGAAGCAAATCGGATAATTCTGCGTAAAAAGCTATTTATTTAATTTAAGAGAGGTTATCCCCCATGCACCCTCTATACTTAACCATTAAACTCCCAAAATTATTCAGGCATTATATACTGTGATGACGTACTGACAACTTTAATCGTGGCAGAAGATAGATAGCGAAGTCTTATTCTGAAAAAGTATGCATAGTTGAAAGTATCTTCATTCAAAAGCTGTTAAGAACAGGTTCTATTGACCTCCAGGGATATGCCTAGAAAATAATTGCACTGGTCTAGTGGCAATGAGCTGAAGGGGACAATGGGATTATTGCGCATCGAGAGGGAAGGAAAGTAGTTGGAAGAGAGACATGTGCTGGTAATGTACAAGAAAATACATTCATGTAAGATGGCTTGGACGTGCTAAGCGAAATGTAATATTGGAGTGAGGCTCCTATGTAGTTGTAATGTCGTTTTATTTATTTTTTTAATAATTGGTCTATGGTTCTAATAAAGAACTTGAGGAATTAAAATTGTGTTATTGATGAACTTAACAAATAAACCAACTTAGTAAAGAGAAACTCAGGACGCGACACCACAATACTATATATAAGCCTCGTCAGAAAGAACCTATATCCAAAGTTGTTTGAAATAACACATTGGATAATTCTGCTTAGAAACCATTTATCTTATTTAGGGCGGAGGGGAGGGGGTAATCGTCCATTCCCAAAACTAATCAGGCAAGCATCTTTTCAGTATGAACGTATATCCAAAAATTGAATCAAAGCGGTTAATTCAGCATGAAAAAAACACTCACTTAAATTAAAAGCCGACCTCCCGCCCTTTCATACTTAGTCATTAAATCCCCAAAATCAATTCTTTGTCACTTTTTTTCCGGTAACATTTTTATCTTGTCCTTTTTTTCCGGTAACTTTTTTTCCGTGTCATTTTTTTTTCGCTTTTGTAGTTTGCCGGGTTTTTCCGTTAACTCTTTTTCCTAGATTCAGGCAAGTAGATATCATGATTAAAAAACTATGTAACTGAGAAATGTTCTTCATTCTTTAATAAGATCTTTCAGAAGACGATTCTCACAGTTGCCAACTTGTACAGTTTAAAACAATCGCGGAAAAATGCAAATTTCATGAAAGGATCGCCCAAAAAGCACACATTTCGTTAATATTTTGTGAAAAAACGACAATTTCGTCAATGTTTTTGTCAACGAACTTTGTCAAAAGATCGCCGAAAAACGCGAATTTCCTGTGCGGATCGCGGAGAAAACGGCAATTTCACCAAATATCGCAGATAAATCGCTGATTTCGTCTGAAGACCGCGGGGAAAACGTAGATTTCGTCTAAAAATTTCTGATATAATGACGATTTCGTTAAAAAATCGGGGGAAAACCGCCGTTTTCGATAAAAGATTGCTTAAAAATATTTTGTCAAAAGATCATTGAAAAAAAGGCCGCTTTCAGCAAAAGATAACGGAAAAATTTCCGATTTCGTCGAAAGACTGCGGGGATAAAACGCCGTTTTCAAGAAAAGATCGCGTAAAATTGCAAGTTTTGTCTAAAGATCGCCGAAAAAAACGCCGATTTCATATAAAAAACACACTGAAAAACACCGATTTCGTCAAAAGATCGCAGAAAAACCGCCGATTTCGACAAAAGATTGCAATAAATCGCCGATTTTGCTAAAATATCGCAAATAAATCGCTGATTTCGTCTAGAGGTCGCGAAAAACGCCGATTTCGTCAAAAAATCGCGGAAAACCGCCGATTTTGACGAAAGATCACAATAAATCGCCGATTTTGCTAAAATACCACAAATAAATCGCTGATTTCGTCTGAAGGTCGCGGGAAAACGCCCATTTTGTCTGAAGATCGCGGATAAACCCTCTTAAAGGGAGGGAACTCGCGGAATCCTTCCCCCCCCCCGCCATTTTCCAAAAAAAAATTTCTACCAGAATCACCCCTGAAGCAACTCTATCCCCCCCCAGAGCCGAATTCTGGCTGCGCCACTGTATCTATCTATCCAATTTTTGCAAACACCTCAATTTGATATAGTTTGTTATTTAATAAGTTATTCTATATTTTGATGTTGAATTGTAGTATTGTCTAATGGTTCTATATATATATATATATATATATATATATATATATATATATATATATAATTTATGTATTTTTTAATATACAATTAGTAATTACATAATCTTAAAAATAATTAACACATACCCTAAAAATGTCTAAAAAATTATTAAAACGTAAAAAAATAATAATAAGTTAAAAATGTAAAATATATATAATACGATGGCTGGATGAGTAGATGACAGAGTACTGAGGAGAGTGGTGTTGTCTGAATAATACGCAATGGTTAATTTAAAAAAATAAAAATTGAGGAGGGAGAGGCATCTGCTAATTGCAACACAGTTTATAATGGATGCTCAATTAACAAATATGTATGAACAATTATATAGTTGTATTAACTAAATGTATTAATAAAATTTATAATTAATGTTAAAAATTAACTTGAATCTAACGTTTAACAATTTGGACAACACCCATTATTTCTAAATGCATAAAATGCATATACAGTCAAACCTCGTTAACATGAACCTCAAGGGGAAACAAATTTTTTTCCATGTTAACAGTAATTCATGTTATCAGTATCCTATCTTTGTATTCGTCTTTAAAGGGGACTGTGAAAACAATTCATGTTAAAAGTAATTCACATTAGCATGTTCACGTTAACGAGGTTTGACTGTACTAATTATCTATTTAATTTCTTCTTTTACCTTATATTAAGATATTGAGTTTAGGTTAGTATTGTCAAAATAAATGATTTTTTCCTACATCATTTTTGAGGCAACTATAGAGTCTGGTATTTTTTCCCCTTTCTATCCATTTTAATAATGTTATTATGATTTATTTATATGGTATATATGTGAGCTAATATAAATTTTAAAAGAGAAAATAATTAGTAAAAACAATTCGAAAGAAAAAAAATACAAAATTTTGTGTCCTGGGCCATCTATTTTAATAATAAAAAAGTAAGGATGAAATATATGGCACGCGCTTATTCCTTCTGGGAAAAGTTTTTCACATGCGCAAGCAGAAAATTTTAGCTGACTGCATTCTTTGCATAATTCAGAAGAAAGGTAAACTTTCTCTGTCCCTGTTTGAAAAAAAATATTATAAGCTTATAATATTTAAACTAGCAAAAAATGATAGGCGAAAATAAAGCACGATTTCGAAAAAAAAAAAATCACTAATTGAATATAGATTAAAAATGATATAGGATTTATAGAAAAATAATTTAGTACAATTTCCTTAAAATTTTATTATTATTATTATTATTATTATTATTGCTATTAAAAGAAATATTAAAAAGGGAATTATTATTGAAATTAAACGAGCCGTAATTCGAATGAAAATGCCTAAAAAACCGATTGACTGAATTTATAAAAATAATCGCAAATTAAATACAATAACTAATCAATATTATATTGTCTAGTTTAACTCTTTCAACAAATATTGTTATTAACTAAAGCTTAATTTTAATTTTTCAAATTATTGACAAAAATTAAACTTTATTACTATACGTCATCAGTAATATGCACCTTAGGTAATGAAATCATTAAATTACTAATTGAGACTTTGATTTTTGGCATTATTTTATGAAAAATCATGGAAAATTGCGACACTATGACACAATTTTCATTTTTACTTACCCATCATACGTAGTATAGCGTAAGTCTTGCAATCGTTTTGAAAATCGAAAAAAAAAAAAAAAAAAAAAAAATTGACGGATTTACACGTTTTAGACATTGCAGATTTAAAAAAAAAAAAAAAAAAAAAAAAAAAACTTTTAGAAAAAAAATTGCCCTCTGTCTGTGTGTCTGTCTTTGTGTATGTAAATGCTATATCTCCAAAACAAATTGAGATAGAGACTTGAAATTTTGTATGTATTTAATATGTAAAAATGGGACGAAGCCTATTTAATATCAGTAACCTCGACTATCCAAAACTTTTTTTTTTTTCGGACTCTCGAAAAATTCGTTGTGATGAAAGGTACATAACAATTTTCGAATTTTTTTATTTTAAAGTGTGGAAGTAAAAGGCAATAAAATAACACAAATTCTGCATAAAGAACAAAGTCAATCGGATTATTAGTTGCCGAGAAATTTGTAATCCTGTTTTTTGCACTTTCTTCGATTTTTTATGGCCCTGTATTTCATTCAAATTTCAATTCAAAGATAGAGGCGCTTAATCCGATGCAGTAAACTGTTAGTTAATATTATTATTATATTTGGAGTCATAAGAATGTTTCTTCTACGCAATTCGGTACTATTTTAGTAGTTTGGCGTTTTATATAGTTTGTCGAAATTGGTTCATCAGCAGTTCATTAATAGAGCATTACTATATATATTAAAAATATTTAAATATATGTTTCAATTTTGTTTTGTAATTGCAATGCATTTTATAATTAGTTTACACATGTTTTATTTTCATATATTATATTATGAATATCTATGATGGATAAGGATTACGGTGGCCCCTCAACGACTAGTTTACTTTCAACGTAATCTAAAAATAACATCTTTTTCACCGCCGCGAAATACTTTACATGCATATATTTCATATTGATATTCGCTGTTTAAAAAGTACTTCATCGTGCAATAAATTATCAATAAATATGTTCCGAAACTTGATGTCACTTTTGCCATTTACTATTTTGCATGTAACACACATTTCAGTTTTACTATGGCATTATTTTCACACAGTGAAGACCTCTGAGACTATAATGTCTCAATCTCATTATCAGCGGATTAAAAACAATACTGGATTGCAACAGTTTTATGATTTAAATCATGACGTCTTTTTCTGTTCAAGAATTTTTAAATAGTTATTTTTAAATGTAATACGATGATGGTATCCGTAACCATATAGTGATTTAAATGTTTTTTTTTTGTTTTTTTTCTTAAACAATTAAAGTAACCAGATTGCCACCAATGGAAATAAATTTCATAAAAGACATTTTAAATTAAAATTAAATTAAAATATAAAAATGGGATTATTTTTAAAAATAACGAGTACGGAAGTGAATGAAATTCTTTCATTTAAAAAAATAATAATGATCAAAATCGGTTCAGTAGAATGCTCAGATCAGAGGACTTAAAAAGCATCGTTAAAATAGTAAATAAAGCTTTTATGCAAAAAGATATAAGCATAGAAAAACCAACGAAATGCACAAATCATGCATGAAAAGGTAGCAAACAGCTGTTTCGAACCTACTAAGGTCTGTTTCAAAAGTTTAAGCACAAGCATAAAATGTCGATTTTTAAAGAATTATAAAAAGTTAGAATGAATAATTTTTTTTTGCAGATTTCTCAACATTATTTAAATAGAAAAAAATATCAAAAATAGAAAAAAATAAATTACATATTTTTTAAAAAAATTTTGCAAAAAAACTGTCTCAAAAATTTAGATACAGTGTTAAAAACAACCAGATTTATAATATTTACAGAACTTTTATTAACAAATTATTTTTCCGTGATTTCTGATTAGTTCAAATAAACGTGCGTCTATCGAAATTATTAGTTTTTGTAGGGTTTCTGGTGGCAAAGAATATAATGCTTTCCCAATGGCCCCATGGAGTTCTTCAATAGAGTCATACTGCTTTCCATTGCTGTAAACCTGACGGGTTAAAATACTCCAGATATTCTCAATCGGGTTTAAGTCTGGACTTAAAGCTGGATAGTCAAGAATTTTATCATTTTTCTGAGAAAACCAAAGTATTGTAGAATCTGATACGTGGATTGAGCATTGTTTTGTTGAAAAGTCCATTCAAGACCCCCCCCCCCCAAAAAAAAAAAAGGTCACCGAATGGAAGCAAATGATGGTTTAGCGTATCTTGAGACTTTTTTGAATCTTGTCTTCCTTTTAGAAAAGCCAGAGAGATCTGGTCATTGAATCCAAATTCCCCCAAAACCATAACAGATTTTCCGTCTTGCTGCCTGCTGAAAAATGCCCTTGATTTCTTGCGTAAGTTATGCTAATACGCGTTCCAACCATCAGGGCCATCTAAGTTCCACTTTTTCTCATCGCTGAATAAAACAGTAAGCCAATTGTCCCCGTAGGACATGTGTTTTTTAGCCCAATTCATTCTTGCCTGTTTGTGATGTAATTTGAGAGACGGTTTGCGAGCCATTTTCTTTAGTATGATGTAAACACACTCTTTAATATGTCTATTTACAGTGTCTTTGGACACCTGTACACTGAGGTTATTTTTAATTTGCCGTATGGACATATTTTGTCTAGATACCAATATTCGTGTTCTCCGATCAGGCTGAACAGTCATCATGTGTGGTCGCCACACCTTGGTTTCTACTTAAAATTACTATTTCTAGAGAGTACTTGATATACCTCTCTTTTAAGCTTTAGCAATTTCAGAAACAGTTTTATTTTGCGATTTCAATTTAAAAACTTTCAAAATCTTACATTTTTTGAATTCTTTACCCTTCGACGTTTTTAAAACGAGAGGAAATAGTTTTCCAACCTTTTATACTTATATAAAAGTGCAATATGATGTCATACAACGTCATTACACAATACCAATCCCGTGTTTCTAAAAAAATTTGCATAAAGTGCTTATACTTTTAAGACAGTGTTTCTTCAAGAAAAAAATAAAAAAAATAAAAATAAAATATATGTTTTTTAATTTAACTACACAAATCGCTTATTTTATTTTATTTTGATTAAATTTCAAGTATTTATTTTAAATTAGCATAAAATATTTTCTTCTTCAATATTTTAGACCAGATTTGAGTAGTGCTTAAACTTTTGAGACAGACTATATCGAGATTCTTCATAAGTGCAATACTCAGCGAGCTAGAAAAAGCAAAGCTGAGCCCCAGGTTTAGTTGCTTTTGGCTCGGATTTGCTTTTTCTAGCTTGCTGAGTCTTGCACTGGTGAAGAATCTCGATAGTAGATTCGAAACGGCTGTTAGCTACCTTTTCATGCCTTTTATGCGCATTTCTAATCGTTGGTTTTTCTATGTTTATAAAAAAAAAACATCGTGCTCTTTTAAATACTTATATAGATTAATTTTCATCATTGGAATATGTTGACGCAAAAGAACAACAAATTTTGATCATCGCATTTTAAAACTTTTATTTTCGATTTAAAAATAATACGAAAGTTAACAAGAAACATCAGGAAAAATTAAGTATGGTAGAAAAAAAAATCTGACGTAGCAGAAATTTAAAATAGCGCATCATTTTTGGAATATCACATAATGTCATATTTCCACTTATTATCTTCAACATTCTTATTAGCATATTTAACACTTGCTTTATTACCCTTATCCTATTTATAACACAGCTCAGATTGATCGAATTTTCACAAGCAACATCGCATTTTTTCTTTCTATTCTACTATTAAGAATGCCTTTAACGTTGATAAATGACATTTAGATCATATCAAATTCAATTTTAGCAATTAAATTTTATGTAGATTTTTCAAGTTGGTTAGTCTTTTTCTCTATTTTGTAATTTGAATAATTGCGTGAAAAAATTACAAAAATACTCTTCAAATTTAATCTGAGAAGTTTTATATATTTCGGTCTGACGTGCCCAACGTTGTTCTGATAATAACATTAAATAGCTTCAAATTTGTATGATTTTTTAGGTGCGTTTTTAATTATGTAAAAACGTAAGAGTCTATAATTGTCGTTCAGTCCCTCCGTCCGTCCGCATATAACAGAACAAAAGTACCCAACCGAATCGTTTGAAATTTAAAATATATAATATTTACATAATTTTATCTAGTTATTTCACATTTTATGAAATCGGATGTATAGTTCAATTACAGGGACAATCAAAAATGTTTTGTTACATTACAACCAGTAAGGAAAAAATTTCAAGTGCATTTTAATGCATTATATTCTTTCTAATGTAATAAAATTGATATGCACCTATGAAGTATATACTAAAATATACATTCTGTACAATCTGTGGTGCAAAGAATATTTATTATTCATTTACAGGGACACATAAATGTATTCTATTACATAACTAGAAGATAGCCCGTCAAAATGACGTGTTTGCATTTTTAAAGGATGATAAAAAATTACAGCAACTGTGGTCAATCATAGCCACTTTAGGCTGAAACAATTTTGATAAATACAGCGATTAAACTTGGGAAAAAAAAATCTAACCAAAAAAAAAAAAAAAAAAAATCAACAGAAATCTGCATTTAAAACTATAGCAAAACTATCTGGTAGAGGGGAGTGGGGATTATAATGAAATTTAAAACGCACCCGCGGTTTGCTTAAGTAAAAAGTTTGAATCAAATAGTGTTTTTGAAATCGTGAAAAGATTTCAAAGCGAAGTAAAATGTAGTGACGTCATTTACAGCTCCCACTGTAAATCTGACCCTTGAGAACGCTCCATTATGACTATGGAACGGTTTCATTGCTCAGAAAATAGATTGCCTTTAAAATCGGAGGTAACTTTTCACAATGTTTTTTATAGATTTGAAATTCTCAAGAGTCATTCACGACTGTAAAGAAAAAAAAAATTAAAGCAACCCGAATATAAAAATTTTAACAATATTGCATTTAAAACGAACCTCCGTTTTCCTTTAATAAAAAGTTTTAATTAAATATACACTGTAAAAAATTTGACTCATTTGTAACAGCGTCACTCCACCGCTTTTATAGAAAACGGTTACTTTACTGTGTTATGGAGCATTCTCATTGGTCATAAAAGAGATATTCTATAAAAGCTGTGGAGTGACGCTGCAGCAAATGGATCAAATTTTTAACAGTATACTTTTTGAAATCGTGGAAAGATTTCAAAGCGAAGTAAAATGTAGTGACGTCATTTACAGCTCCCACTGTAAATCTGACCAATGAGAATACTCCATTACGGCTATGAAACCTTTTTCATTGGTGAATGAGTTTCTTTTTCTCGTGGATAGGTTGACCCCGGAATTGTTATACACGGAGGGGTTTTATATATATAATGGTATAGGAAGAACGTTGCTTGGGGAGCGTTTTAATTGTGTTAAACTATTTAACTTTTTATGTAAATGATATACGTTGCTGAGGATTATCACAAACTAAAATTACTTCCTGTATAACAGAAAGCAGATAGTATTTACAGGAACAGACAAAAAATTTCGGCTACTATACTGTGTTTGAAGTACTTTATACTAACACTAAGATCTGAATATTTTAAAACTTCGTTATAGTACAAACGCACCTCATTTGGTCTGCTTGATATGCAAATTCCGATTTGTTATCTTTAATCCGATCACTTCCGACTTTTAATCACTTAGAGAGCTTCACAAAATCATTCGGTTAAATAATAGACCAAGGGGGTAGAGGATTGTTTGCTCTGTGTTTTAATTTTGTAAACTATTTAATGCATAATGAAATTGATAAATGTTGCTAAGGTTTATTTCAAATTATTTTCTGTATAATACGAAGTGCTTAACATTTATAGAGACACTGCAAAAGATTTCGGATACTGTGCTTTATACGAAGTACTGTATATATTAGCTAGAGGTCTGCACGGGCCGAAATTTCCAGGCCCGAGCTCGGCCCGAAAGTTTAAATTTTGGCCCGGCCCGAACGAATGAAATATTGGCCCGGTCCGGACCCAGCCCGGCTCGAAAGTTAAAATTTCGGCCCAAGCTCGGCCCGGCCCGGAAAAAAGTTAAAAATTCAGCCCGAACCCGATCCGGCCCGAAAAAAAGTTAAAAATTCAGCCCGAACCCGGCCCGGCTCGGGTGAATTTCTATAGAACATTGATCTTTACTCTAACGGAAGAGTTCAGACCAAAAAAACTTATCTTAGTCTTTTTTTTCTTTTCTTTCATGTTTATAATCTCTATTTATGCAGAAGTGCCATAGGCTGCGATATTTACGCTTTTAATGAACCTTTGTTTGTTGTATGTAGATGTTTCAGTTATCATTAGTATTATTAATACATTTAAAAAAATCTAAAAAATAGTATATACTAAAAGTAAAACCTTCTGAGACATTGTAAAGAAAAAAATACGTTTCCTTCTAAGCAGATGTAAATGTTTAATATATTTTTTTTTTCGCGTATTGTTGTATTCATTTTCCATGAATGAACAGTTTAAAAGAAATTTGCAGTTTTCAGTTTAAACAAAAATTCCGTCATAATCATGTTTTTTTTTATGTGTTTAATCCTATTTTAAGACGCCTAGTGATCTACGATTCTTTAAAAAGAGTAATTCTAATGTTCAATTGTAGAATAATGATGACTTTAAAGTATATGGCTATTTTGCAAAAAAATTTGGACCAAGCCAAACTTTAATGAACCTTTTATGAACAGGCTTTTCCACGTCGAGAAAAGGATTTTCATACGGAAAGATTCAACAGGAACTGATTATTTTGGTCCGTGAAGACTAGGAAGAACGAAATCAATCTCGGTTTCGTACGGAAAAAAATAAGTTAGGCTCGGTTCGGCCCGATACTCCAGGAAAAAAAAATTAAGGCCCGGCTCGGCCCGAATGCCGTTAATGGATATCGGCCCCTGCAGATCTCTAATATTAGCCGTGATTGCTGGAAGTGCATTTTTTTTCTTTCTTCTATCTTTACAAGAAGAAAGTGCCGAATTCTTAAAAATTTTCGAATTCTGGTTTTAGACAGACATCCGTGTTTTAAGATTCGGCGATCGTGATTGCACAAAATGTCTGTCTGTGAGTCTGCGTGCCTGTGATTCTGTCTTCCTGTATGTGACACAAATTTTGTGGACGCTCTATTTCAAAAACTAATAAACGAAATTTAATAAAACTTTAGATTAAGTTAGTCCCTGATATAAATTAGCGCGGATTATTTTTTGTGTAAGTAATTCAACAGGTGGCGCTGCTATGTTACGTTTTCCACGTTTTCTTCACTAGCTATACCTCGAGAACTAATGCAAGGATTTTAATAAAACTCAAATAGTCCTTGATATAGCTTGGTGCTGATTACTTTTATTTGTAAACATCCCAATAGCTGAAGCTATAATGCTGGATTATTACTGATTATTGCATTATAGCTCTATCTCAAGAACTAATGCACCAATCTTCATCAAACTTCAGATTCAGTTAGTCCTTGATATGTATTAGTGTCGTTCAGTTTTTGGTGTAAATCGAACAACAGACAGCACTTCTATGTTGCATTTTTCATCGTTTCCGCAATAGTTGTATCTCAAAAACTAATGCATAAAATCAAACTTCAGATTCAATTAATTCTAGATATAAATTGGTCCGGATTAGTTTTTGGTGTAAATGCAGAATTTTTCACTGTTTCCTAAACAGCTGCATCTTATAAACTAATGCACGGATTTTCATCAAAATTCAGATTCAGTTAGACGGTACATATTGTTGCTGTTTGGATTTTGATGTCAATCACCTAACCGGAGGCGCTGTTATGCTGCATTTTTCAGGAAGTGTTAGCATATATGAAATATAAGAAAGTTTTGGAATTACCACATCTGACTTGTTAGGTATGATACGTTTTGACGTTTAACTTAACTTTCTGCATTCTATGTAATGTATATAAATGCTATACATACAGCGATTCACAAAATAATTTGTAAAGGTTATTGCATGTATGCGTAAATTTCTTAAAGTTGCTTTTAAGTAAATTATTCATGTTTACGTTATACTACATGCAATGTACTATGAGATTGTAAAAATATAGATGAAATGATATACAGGACCACACAAAGAATCAAATACATGGCCGTTTATACGATAATTTCTATAAATGTGATTTCAGTAGTTTTAAGCGTTTTTACTCTGAATTAAATTTTAGCTAAGGTCGTTTTTTCTTCTATGACTGTTAGTCTGTTACAATGGAATTTCCTTATAATCAAAGATGTAGCGGAGGGTATACGGAGGTATACGCCGTATACCTTCTGGATTTTTTAAAGGAGCACCGTATACCCTCTGTTTCTCAAGAAAGCTTATAGTATACACATTGTAGGGTATAATCTCTACTTTGAGCGTATTCCCTCTGCTTAGAGCGTATATCCTCTGTTATGTTTACGACTACACCCCTGCTCAGGAACAGGGTTGGGTTTCTGACGTCAGAAACTGGTTTTTGACATGACAAGTGTCAAAAATTGGTTTAAACCGTCAAAAACTGGCTTAAACCGTCAAAAACATGTAATGCACTTAAAAACATTTTGAGAACAGGAGGGAAACATTGAATAAGTTTTAATGATTTAAGTAATTTTTTATTTAACATTAATTACTGTAATTTATTAATTACAAAAAAAGTTTAATCATTTTAATTGCTATAAAACATTTTCGTTTTTTAGAATGTTCAAACAGAAGAAAATGATTTTGTACAGTTAATAATCTGGATCAATTTTAGTCCGCAGCATCTCCTATAGCACATAACCAATTTAGCACATTTATTTACACCCAATCAAATTCTGAGTTTAGAATGTATGAAGCCAAAGTTAGAAAATACTCTCTCAATTGATGCTCAGCTAACTGGGCTTGATAGCAAAAGTATTGCTAGTAGAACAAGAGTTTTCCGTTTAAAAATATAAATTTTGACAAAATGGACTTAAAGATATAAAATCATAGAACTTTGAGTTTAATTTAAGGGTCATTTAGAAAGCAAATAACACATTTGAAAACTGAATAACATCACGGGCCCGGGAAACGCCGGGCAGGACAGCTAGTAAATAATATAATTAATAATATAAATAATATAATATAAATAATATAATTAATAATATAATTAATATAATTAATAATATAATTAATATAATTAATAATTTAATATAATTAATGTTTATATAAACTTGTAGGCCCAAGGACGATAATACTCAATCAAATAACATATATTTTCTATGAATTACACTTATGAAGCTCCTCTGAACAACCTGTATGCATAATTACTTATTACATTTTCATTCTTATGAGTTTAATTTTAGTATTTTTATATATTTATATATATTTACTTATATGAAACTTTTAAATTATCTCTCTGTCACACATAAACATGTAATTAAAAGGAAATCGGATGTATTAAATTATATATAAAAACTAGTCAGATATGAGAAGGAAATCAGATGTACTAAAATAAATGTAAACAGCGGCGCCAACTTTTGAAAAATATTGGGTTGGCTTAAAAATATTGGGTGGGTTCAAAGATAATTTAATAAAAATGGCATAGTCAGTTTATTTTTCTTTGAAGGGTGAACAGCTGGTAAAAGGTGAGAATTTTAAGTCAAGCTATCATGTTTTAAGAAAGCTCCATTTTTTTTTTATTATATTCTCATGCGTTTTTTCCTCATAAAGACACTAATATTTTTTTGCAATATCATCATATCATGAACATGACTATAAATTGAAACAGCAGAAAGTTAAATTATGATTTATTTATGATTTATTTATGATTTATTGATGTCAGTCGGAGAATTAAAACGCGCAGTCATTGGAAAAATGAATTTGTTTCAAGAGAGAAAAATTGATAATAAAATAATAATGAAATAAACAACTAAATAGAACAATGAAAATTTGGCACGCTAGGATTCAAAATTATTGGGTGGGGTTAGACCCCACGGACCCATATAACTTGGCGCCACTGAATGTAAAACTAGTCAGATGTGCCAATCCGAAAACTTTCTATTATCTCATATATGTTAATACTCAAAGAAGAAAAAAAAAAAAAAAAAAAAGGGAAAAAAAGAACACCATTACATTGCCATTCATGTCCATCATGAAAATTCCAACGGTATAGCTCCGTTGCATTGTGTAGGTTGAAGCATGAAATTTTCCAAACAAATCATTAAATTTTAAAGCCAACGTTCTTAAATATCTGAAACCAAAATCCTCAGTCCAAAGGATCAAAATAAGGATCTATATGTGCTATATTGTAAAATAATATTTAGTTTGATTAAATTCCGTGCATTAGTTTTTGAGATATAACTGTCGCGAAAAACTACCGTAAGTAAACACCATAACAACTAAAATAGCATATACAAATCACCAATGCAGAGCTACCTTCTATATGATTTACACGAAAAACTAACCAGCTTTAATTTATGTCAATGCTTAGCAAAATATTAAGTTTGGTGAAATTACGTTCGACAGTTTTTGATATTATGACAATCCACAAAATCGTACAAATCCCAAAAAATGCAGCATAGTGGTGCTCTTTGTCAAACGATTTAAATCAAATCTAATAAGCAATAATTTATATCAACATCTAAATGAATCTGAGATTTCATGAAAATCCGTGTATTAGAGAAGAGCAGAAGAGCAATTGCAAAAATTGTGAAAAAAAAGAGCATAACAGCGCCATCTGTTGTGCGATTTATACCAAAAACTAATCAGCTGACGTTCATATCAAGGTATAACAAAATCTAAACTTTTATTAAATTCCGTACACTAGTTCTTGAAGAAGAGTATCCACAAGGTTTATGTCTTATACAGACTGACAAACATTTTCTAAAAGTAGTCAAATTGTTTTCAGGACTTTCTAAAACGTATAAATCCATCAAAAAAGGGAAATCTAAATTTTTCTCTAGTCCAATACTTTCTTCTTGCATGTACAGTATTCACTAAACTATGCGTCAAAGTGAGAAAAAGTTAAAACATGTACCGGTCGACTGCATCAAAACTTTTCTCGAAGAAAATTATGGCATTTATCTTCTCGCGTCGGAAAAATTATCTTTCACCAGAAAAGAGCCTAAGAAAAATTCTGCGTTTACATGAATCGATGAAGTAAGTCAAGCTTTTAAGATTTTGATAAAAATTACCTGACTATGGTGAATAATAAATTCAGACATCCATCAATGTAAAAAAGCATTATACAGTGTCAATTCGCTTATCTGGCTGAATTATGGCGTTGATGGAATAAGATTAAAAGAGGGAGAATGAGAAAGAAGAAAGGGGGAAATGTGAATAAGTAGATATATTTTTTTTGAAAAATGTAGTGGCACACAAGCAGAATTTAAGGATTTTATAATATAAAGATCGTGAATGTGCATGCATTTTATTCATGTCAATGAGTATTTTTAATACATGCAATACAAAATGTAAAAGTATTTATTAAATTCATGAATTTTTCAAAGAAGAAATTTATTTAATCTCTTAGCTTACGTGCCTGTGCATAATTTACGACAAAAGTAAAGTACTGTTCTGAAATATAGGGCTGATACTGTTTAAAAGTTATTGTAATTCTTCTTCATTTTTTCTCGTCTACTTAAGAGGCTACTTCAGTCCCCTGAAAAGACCCGCTCGCTAATGTTAATCCTATGGAATAATTTTTTTTTTAAATATCTTGTTTACATTTTAATATTTTTAAATAACTTTTTTAATTGGATAGAAAAGATTGATTTTTTTTTTTTTTTTTTTACTTTTTCGATTTTGTTTGCTTTCACTTTCGAAACCGGTTCCGAAAAGGAAAGTTTTCCAATTAAAAAATCTCTAAGCAAAATCGAAAAACTAAAAGACACTACTTATACAAATAATCAGCTAGACAATGAAAAAATAAATGTCTAGAACACTGAAATGCAAAGGAGACATCTTTAAAAATTTCTTCAGGCCTTTTAATCATATAAATCCATCAAAAAACAGCAAATCTAAATTTTTCTCGAGTCCAATATTTTCTTCTTGCTTATGCAATATTCACTAAACTTTGCGTCCAAGTGATAAACAGTTAAAATATGTACCAGTCGACTGCTTCAAAACTTTTCTTAAAAAAATTATGGCATTTATCTTCTCGCGTCGGTAAAAATTATCTTTCACTAGAAGAGCCTAAAAAAATTCTGCGTTAACATAAATCGATCGAGTAAAGTCAAGTTTTAAGTTTTCGATAAAAATTACCTGACTATGGTGAATAATAAATTCAGACATCCATCAATGTAAAAAAGCATTACGTAGTATCAATTCGCTTATCGGGCTGAATTATGGCGTCGGAATAAAATTAAAAGGGGAATAATGGAAGAATAAGGAAAAATAAGGAAAAAATAAAAAAATGAATAAGGGGATCTTTTTTTTTCACTTATGTAGTGGCATACACGCAGAATTTGAGGATTTTATAATATAAAGATCGTGAATGTGCATGCATTTTGTTCATGTCAATGAGTGTTTTTAATACATGCAATACAAAATGTAAAAGTATTTATTAAATTCATGAATTTTTCTAAAAAGAAATGCATTTAACCTCTTAGCTTACGTGCCTGTGCATAATTCACGACAAAAGTAAAGTTCTGTTCTTAAATATAGCACAGAACCTGTTTAAAACGTATTGTAATTACTCTTCATTTTCCCCTACCAATCAAGAGGCTTCTTCAGTCACCTGAAAAGACCCGCTTGCTAATTCTAATACTATGGAAAAAAAAATTGAAAGATATCTTGTTTACGTTTTAATATTATTAAGTGGTATCCTTCTAATTGGATAGCTGAGATTGATCTCTAGATCTGCCCTTCTTTACTTTTTCGATTTTGCTTGCTTTCACTTTCGAAACCGATTCCGAAAATGAAAGTGTCTCAATTAAAACTATCTGTAAACAAAATCTTAAACTAAAAAACAGAACTTTTGTACATATTGGTCTCAGAAGGACAATGCACTAAGAAATATTGAAATGCAAACGAGATATCTTTAAAATTTTCTTCCTTAAAATTTGCATTAGGGAGCGGGTCCTTTCAGTTTCTGAAATAGCCTCTTAAAACAGGCTTTTTCAATTTTTAATGCAGTTTTGTGCGTCCTTGATAAAAGTTGCAATGCACAGGCTCTGTAGCAAGTGGATATATTAATTATTATTTCACGTTTAACAATATATTTATTTATTTATTTTTGTTCTGATATTCATATATGTTACACTGAATTATATTTCTGTCTCATATTCAAACGATATAAAATTATTAGAATCTTTATTAGAATGGAAAGATTAAATATATAATCTGGCGAATCAGCAGATCCGGCAGAAGTCTGCAAATCAGGCGACGATATTGTATACATATTTGGGGGGGGGGGGGGATAAAAATGGTGTAAAATGAAATGTGCCTAGCATTCAAAAACGAAAATGCTGTACATTGTAAAAGTTCTTTCTGTAATAAAATGCTTGCGAAAAACATAGAAGATAAAATGGGATCATTTTTGGAAAATAATTTATTTACGTACCTTTATCTTCTTGGTTTAAAATTGTACTTTTATCTTCTTGGTTTTTGGGTAGATATTTTTTACGATATTATGTTATTGTTCCATCATTAATAAATGGTTCTCATTGTCTTTAATTTCAAATATTATTAAAATTTATTAATCTTTGTTGATATGCATGATTGCTTTCCTAATTCATCTCTTTCGTTGCTATTATGAAGTATTTGGCATTTGTAAGAGCAGGGCCCGATCAACCTCTGAAGCTATGGGAAGCAAAGTGTCATTTCGAGGCCCCAATTTCATTTGGTAAAGAGTTTTCTAATTTCAACACACCTGGAAACTCATTAATGCTGCAAATATTATTCAAAAGAGTGGCTCACTTGAGTTCACATGTATTTCGTTTATCAACTTTTTTATGTTATCCTTACCTAAAAACTGAATACAGCCAAGCAAAGTATGCTAAAAGGGATTAGCATGGTATTAATATAAAAATGTAATTGGATGAAAAGATTGAAGTTAAAATGTATGCAAAACATAAAATATTAATATTTTAAAATACTTCTTTCAATAACGACAGTAATTTAAATTATTAATATTTTTTGTTGTACATACAAATTAAATTTAATGATATTAAAAAAGTCCTCCCGGCAATGCCGGAGGAAGAGGTAGCTTTTATACACTTATTTATTTATTTATTTATTTTAAATTAAGTTATATTATTCAAACATACAAAGCTCAAATTAGTGGAACACGATTTTATAAGATTGAATGCTAGTTTTTGTCAAAACTGAATATTAATAGGAATATTTAGAAATTAGTCATATTTTATTCAAACTGGTTTCATTTTCTGCGATTTAGAGAGTCGCCAAATTCCACGATATCATAAAGTGTATTCCATTTGAAAGCAACATGATGGATGAAACAAACCAATGAGCTTGGTCGAAATCTTAATTCATGTGCACATGCCACTCATATCGGAATCGATTAATATATACGAGTGCTGTCGCGGGCAAATTGATTTTTTTTAAATGTCACCCACAATAGAAATTCAAACTGCTATATCTCAGGCGTTTTTTAATATAAAGACAAAGCAAAAAATACTCTGGAATTCATTATTAAGATAAATACTTTAGAAAGAACCTTTTTTCAATTTCAAATTTTTTGTTTGTACATCATTATACATTTAAACGATTTTTGACAAACTTAAATGAAGTTGGACAGTGAACTCGGTCAAGACATTTATATGTATTATGTACACACGGAGTTATATCCAAATCAGCTTATAAATATGCGTATTATCGCATGACAAATTTCAGACCATTTCAAAATATTAACCACACTAGAAATTGAAAGTGCTATAACTCAGCCATTTTTTAAGATATAGATGAAACAAAAAATGATCTGGAATCTTTGTATGAAAGTCAAACACACAAAAGAAAAATCTTTTTCAATTTCTTATTTTTTGCACTTAATTTTTAAATTAAATTAAAAAAATAATATTCCGTCATTTTGAAACAAGATGGCGAATGGAACTGGCCAACGAACTCCGTCCAGACATCGGTATGTATTATGTACGCACCAAGTTTCGTCGAAATCGGTTTATAAATACACGTGTTATTAGGTGACGAAAATCAGATAATTTTAAAATGTCAGCAACACTAGAAATTAAAAGTGCTGTAACTCAGCCAGTTTTTAAGATACAGACAAAACAAAAAATGCCCTGGAATCTTTGTATCAAACTTAAATGCATAAAAGAAAAATCCTTTTCAATTTCTCACTTTTTTGTACCTAATTTTAAATTTAAATTTTTTTACAAAAATTTTAAATGGCCGCCATTTTGAAACAAGATGGTGGATTGAATTGGCTAACGAACTCGGTCAATGCCTCATTACTTACTATGTACACACACCAAGTTACATCCAAATCGATTCATAAATACGCTTGTTTTCACGTGACAAAAATCAGATCGTTTCAAAATGTCAACCATAAGAAAAATTCAAAGTGCTATAACTCAATCATTTTTTAAGATATAGACAAAACAAAAAAGTGTTCTGGAATCTTGTTTTAAATTCTAACACATCAAAGAAAATATTTTTCAACTTTTAATTTTTTTGCATTTAATTTTAAATTTTAAATTTTTTTTAATTTTTTAAATGGCCGCCATTTTGAAACAAGATGGCGGATGATGCTGGCTAACGAACTCGGTCGGTAAATTTGTATGTACTATGCACATACCAAGTTTCATTCAAATCGATTCATAAATATGTGTGTTATCACGTGACAAAAATCAGATAGTTTCAAAATGTCAACCATAAGAAAAATTCAAAGTGTTATAACTCAATCATTTTTTAAGATATAGACAAAATAAAAAGTGTTCTGGAATCGTTGTTTTAAGTTCTAACACATAAAAGAAAAATATTTTTCAACTTTTAATTTTTTTGCATTTAATTTTAAATTTTAAATTTTTTTAAATTTTTTAAATGGCCGCCATTTTGAAACAAGATGGCGGATGATGCTGGCTAACAAACTCGGTCGAGACATTTGTATGTACTATGAACATACCAAGTTTCATTCAAATCGGTTCATAAATACGATAGTTATCGCATGACAAAAATCAGATATATATATATATATATATATATATATATATATACAGGGTGATCAGAAAGTCAGTATACATTTGATAAATTAATAATTCACTGAATAATGCAGGTAGAGAGGTAAAAATTGACACACATGCTTGGAATGACATGGGGTTTTATTTAACAAAAAGTAAATAAAAAGTTCAAAAAATGGCCGACAGATGGCGCTGCACAGCAAAACGTCAGTGACGCTGCCTGAGAATCGTGTATAAAAGGCGCTGTAAATGAGACAGAGAATCACAACATATGCCGATAAAACGGGGAACCAGTGCCGTTGCGTTTGCTGAGCCCTTCAAATTTGCTCTTAAATTTAACTTAGTCTTTTCTTATTTAAATTTATTTCTTAGTTTTTACTTTTCTTAATTTATTAGTAGACTCGTTCTACAGCTATACTTTTTTAAGGCTTAACTCACGATGTGCTCTACAGTAACTTATAGACAGGGCGTGGAGTTGCTTCGCAACTGGGAAGCCCCTGTATAATGCCTCTTCATGTTCATGTTCATGTTCAGAGAATCAGATGCACCAGCAATCGCAGCATGTTGACGTTACCAGGAAAGGCATTGTTAGTGAAGCTCTACTATCAGAAAGGGGAATCTGCTACTGCAGCTTTACGATCCTATCGCCATACGAAGGGTACTCGAACGGGTAAAGGTCCTATGACAATTGCAGCTGTGAAGAGAATGATGTCGAAGTTCGAAGCCACAGGTTGTTTAGACGATGGACCCCGTAGTGGCCGACCGACCACAAGTGCTAATGTTGCTCAGACTGTTCAGGACGAAATGGAGGTTGTAGCGGGTTCGTCTACGCATGGAGAAGTGAGTGCTCGTGATGTTGCACGTCGCACTGGCATTCCATACAGTACTGTTTGGGCAGCACTAAGGCGTACCCTCCGATACTATCCGTTCAAAATCCAGCGGCATCATGAACTGTTACCCGGCGATTTTGAGCAGCGAAGAGCATTTGCGGTGTGGGCGTTTCAAAAGATGGCGGAAGAAGACGATTGATTGTCTAACGTGTTATGGACCGACGAAGCCCATTTCACACTCCGAGGGTCTGTCAACACCCACAACTGCAGAATTTGGGCTACCGAAAATCCCAGAACTTTCGTGCAAACTCCATTGCACGACGAGAAAGTCACTGTGTGGTGTGGATTTACCACATCTACCGTTATCGGGCCTTTTTTCTTCCAGGAAAGTCGTGATTCTAGTTTTGTAACTGTTTCCGTGACGGGTGAGAGATACGCCGATATGTTACAAAATCACATCATCCCTAGCCTGGCTGATAAACATCTGCTGGAAACTACGATTTTTATGCAGGATGGCGCTCCACCCCATATTCATAGACGTGTGAAAGATCTCTTGCACACGTCGTTTGGTGATGATCGCGTGCTGAGCCGCCATTTTCCTCATTCGTGGCCTCCCAGGTCCCCAGATCTCACTCCGTTTGATTTTGGCTCTGGGGTTACATGAAGTCGCAAGTCTACCGCGATCGACCGACATCAATAGGGATGCTAAAAGACAACATCCTACGGCAATTTCGCAACATAACTTCAGATATGCTGTACAGTGCTGTGCACAACATTGTCCCTCGACTACAGCTATTGTTGAGGAATGACGGTGGACATGTTAAGCATTTGTTCTGAAGAACATCATCTTTTCTTTGTCGTAATTTGTTATGCTAATTAATGATTTTCTTATCACATGAAGCGCCATTTTTTGAACTTTTTATTTATTTTTTGTTAAATAAAACCCCATGTCATTCCAAGCATGTGTGTCAATTTTTACCTCTCTACCTACATTATTCAGTGAATTATTAATTTATCAAATGTATACAGACTTTCTGATCACCCTGTATATATGGTTATATATATATATATGTCAACATTTGGACGGAGGGTGGTTTCGGGGTCTGGGGGTCATGATCGGTGAAAATATACCAAAATTTACTGGAAGTGCTTTCCTCCGGACGGCTGCAATAGGTAGCTTTTTACTTTTTGTAATGAAAGCTACCTAATTCAATATGTAAAATAAAGATACATCTGAAATAATGGACAAACTGAAGAATTGTGATAATGTTGTTGAAACTGATCTCTTACCTGAAAAATTAATTTGTTATGAAAGGTATTTTTATGAAGCACTTAAATAATATAGATATCTACATGTGTACGTGTAAATTAATATATTGAAAAGTAATTAGATAAAATTTTAGAATGAAATTAATTCTATATAAAATTTAGGGCCCCATGTGTTCTCAATTTTGGGCCCCTTTAAAACTTTTTAAGGAAGCATGCGCTTCTCGTTGCCTATTCAGTAATCAGTTCCTGTGTAAGAACGTACCTAAACAAAGGTCAGCATTAAAAAAAAAATAATAATACAATCAAACTACATAAAAGTTACATTTTTAGAAAGATCATTAAAAAAAGTAATTCTCAAAGTTGTTTTTTTTTTTCGATAAATAAATAAATAAATAAAAAATAACTGCACGAAAGTCATATATTTATTATATTTTTAGAAAGATTGTTAAAAAAAGTATTGTTGAGAGATGAGTTACAGTCTAAAATGGTTATATTAGAAGTTATTGTCATAAAAATTTTCTTTCCAAATGTAAGAAAACCACTTGTAAATAAATTGAATTGAAATGAATCGATTGTGACTTTTAGCGTTTCCAGAAACCATGGCGAACAAAACGCACTTCATTAGTGTACAAAGAACAAAATCAGAAAAGAGTTTTGACGTCATTTGCTTATGAGCCGATGAAGTTTACTTTCAGATTTAGAAATAAAGATTTCGATAATCCAACTCGATTTTTTGCATAGTGATTTCTGAAATGGAAAACCAGAAAATTATTTAGCAAAATGGCTGCTGGAAAAAGATGGTGGTAAAAAGATGGCAGGTGGTAAACAGATTTTTGAAAGTGTTTTACTCTGTTGGTAATTTTGATAGCTAACGCAGTTTATTTAAATATTAGACATGTGTTCTTAATCAAAATGAATCGCTTTGTAAATAATACTTTAAATGTTAAAAAACTTTCCTACATGATTATTAAATTATTAGACAGATTCTATTTAGGGTATTTTTATTATTATTGTATGCGACTTCTGCATATAAAATGAAAAATTATATATCTTTCGTTTAAAGTATTTCTGGAATTTTTAACCCGGGACACACAGCTAAGCTATTTTTGAACCTAGGGCAAACACGGATTTTGGCGCCCCCCCCCCCCCTCATTCCCTCCTCCGCAAAGTAAATTTGCAAAGAGGACTTCACTAAGTTACTAACAGCCAAATTACTTTAAAATTTAAAATATGAAATTATTGAACTACGTAATAAACTTTGTCAAACATTCATTCTTTAAAACATTGAAGGGAAAAAAAATAGTTTTAAACAGGATTTTTTTTTAGCATATCATCCTTAGATTCTTCTATTTTTTAGCATTCCTAGACAGGAATATATTTTTTTAATAGGAATTATAGTTTTATCCACAGAAACTTATATATATCATCACAATCTCCAATTTTGTCTGTAATTGTTCCGATATAGCTAATTCCATTTGATTGTCTTGTCATGTTTAAGTTTGTTATATTGGGTTATTCTATATCCATTGTAGATGCTGAATTGTAGTATTATATAATGGTTATATATATTATTGTTATTATTATTATTATTATTATTATTATTATTATTATTATTGTTTTATGACAAGAATGTATTGTATAATTTTTCGAAATTTTTCTGAGCTTGCGCTTATAAGGATCTTCCTGGTAAACTCTTCGACTGAATTTTAAATTTCCAAACAATTTTTGTTTCATATAAATATGTACGAATATGTAAAACAATTTAAATTTATGAATACTTTGTTCATTCAAAGTTAGCATTATTTATAACCACCACTCTCAAGTAAAAAAAAATAATAATAATTAAGAGCATATACTTAAAAAGCCTACACTTTTGTTCATTTCAATTTTTAATAATCATCAAAAATAAAAATAAAATAAAAACTCAATTCTACCGGACTTCCTTTCAATAAATTATTAATTAAAGTACTGTAACATTTTAAAACAAACTCACCTTATTAGTATTATGGTACAGGAAGTTCGTGTTCGAAGAAAGTGTATACAGCACTTCAAACCGAGGCTTTAATTAAACAAAGACACTTCTGACAGATAAAAGACATTTTTGACAGCTGAAGCCTTTGTTAATTAACTTATTAAATAAAAAACATGATTTTTACCTGGAAAAAAGAATTGAATTAAACTTTATATTATCAAAACGTATGTCTCTTCAAAAAAAAAAAAAAAAAAAAAAAAAAAAATGTTTTTTTCTAACTTTGTTTTTGAAGTTAAGTGTTAATATTAGTAACAAAAGTATTTCATTACATGAGACTTAAGATATTTTAAAAAAGCATTGTAAATCAAAAAATTACATATAATTTAAATTCACGTGAAAATTTCTGTTGAATAAAAAATATTATTTAGTTATTATTATCACAAAGTAGAGCCTGTCGAATTTCGACGAAAGAAAATATTTAAGAAGAACTGTTTCATTGATTTATAATAAACTTACAAATTTAGTTACATTAAAAAATGCACCTTATATTGGTAAATTTAATTCTTAAACAAATGATATTTAAACTAAAGTTAACAAAATACTATTTCCATAAAACTCAGTTTTAGAAATTATTAAAATTAAACTTTAATCACAATGTAAGCGGTTAATATAATAAAGATCTGTTATTATGACAAAGTTATCAATAAGGCTCTTATGCTTGGTATTCTAAACTGAAAAGCAGGAAAATTTATTCCACTTTGATTCAATCTTAATATCCCCTCTTTCCCCCGTGAAATGTTAACTCGATATCATTTCATCATCTCAAAATTTACATATGTACCTCTCATATCCGTTTTCATCTTTTTTTTCTTTTTCTTTTTTTTTCTTTTTTTTTTTTTTTTTTTTTTTTTTTTTGTTAATGGTATTCTAATTATATCATTTTAAAATAATTTAAATTTAAAACTTGAAATCTCGATTGCTATTACTTGGATTTGGACGAGATAGTTGTCAGAGTGCGTGGAGAGATCAACTCCTTACCTCTAGTAGAGAAATGATACATGGAACAATTCAAGTCATAGCCAAAGTCTGACAAACAGAACGTCAGAAAAAAGGGGGGAAGCCGGGTCCTAAAAAAAAAAAACCAAAGGCCCTTTAAGAGCACCATACAAAATAAATAAAATATACGAGAGTATATATAAGAGAAATAAAAATATTTACATATATTTACAAAAGTATTTACAAAGTATTTACAAAATAGAGACTAGGAGATAGTGAACGTTCAGGAAGGAATAACCCTATCAATGAGATAAAAACTAGGAAAAATTATCCTGGGTCGATGTTTTCAGGGAGATGTAAGGATTGCTCGTGGTCGTCTCCAACGAGCGTTATTTATATCATAATTTGAAATGTTATTCAAAGCAGGATTTGGGATAGAGGGGATGTTGTCAAAAATTTTTATGGCTTGATTTTTGATAACAGAATGAATAGGAGGAATATTAAGATCTGAATGGATAACAGTATTTCTGCGATACCAAGTAGAGTGAACAATACCACGGAGAGTCTTGTTCTGAATCACCTGAATTTTTTGCAGATTGGTTTTAGTCGCTGAACCCCAGATCTGAGAGCAATAAAGAAGTATGGAACGAAGTACTGTTTTGTATAACAGTACTTTATTGCTCATACTCATCTCATGACTGTACAGCAGATGGGCGAGGTCTTTTTAATGCTTTGTAGAACTTCTAAAAGGTATAATCGATTTGCTTGCGCCAAGTGAGAGTGCTGTCCAGTGTCCAGGAATACACCCAGGTATTTTAACTCCCGTCCGAAGGTAATGAATGAAGGAGCCATCAAGAAAGAGAGGAGGAGGAGTGGAGCGACATTGTGTGTAACCCGTTTTAATATTTTTTAAACTGACTCGTGCAGGGCCAAGAGCAAAATTGGAGATCAAGGCATTATTTTTCTACATATAGACTATTGCCGGACCGAAAGAACATTTAATTGTTCTCAAGATCAGAGGCAGACAACAGGGCAGACAACATAATTTGTAAAATTATGAACAGCGATAAAGAACTTATGCTAGCTTAATCTTTGGATATATACTTCTTGATGGTTTTTAAATTAATTTTTCAATAACGCGAAAGTTTGACAAATTTTTACATTAATTTTTAATTGTAAAAATATAAAAGTGATAAGCCTGACTCTTGAAGGGATTTGGAATCGAATAGCGTTTTTCATTTTTGGTAAATAAAATACTTGTATAACCTTGTTGAGATACAATAGTTTCTCAAATAGTTGCAGGTTTTTCTCCCTTCCCATGCTATCGCTTCCGGAAATTCTATTCAAAACGCCAACTATGACAATATTTTATTTGCTTGCAGTGTTCTTAAATTGCTTGTATCAAAAAATAGATAACGCCATTCGATTATATTGTTTCTGAATAAAGACACCTGCTAATCTTATGCATTTCTGAGAAAATAATGAATTTAGAAATGTATCAGAAAAGAGCTTCTTTGAATTAACGTATGAATTTGGATTTAAAATCTTTAATAAAATGATATAGAAATATTTTTATAAATCTTCTTTTATTAAACAGTTCAAAAGTTACAATGTTTTTAAATTTCCTTTTTTTTTTTTTTTATTCTAAGCCATATTAATTTTTTAATGAATCTTTATTTGAATGTTGAAAGCCTAAGAACCTTAGTAATCATTAATGTTACTAATGTGCATTTCCTGTAAAATATACTGTAAAATCATTCCATAGATATGTATACAGTACTCTTTAAAATAATCTTAATTATATGATAAAAATCTGAATTTTTTAGAAATCGTAGAAATTGTAACGGGCCAAAACGGGCCGGGCCGGGCCTGTTTTCCCTAATTTCTCTACGGCCGGGCCGGGCCGAAAAAAATTTCCTACGGGCCGGCCTCGGGCCTGGAAATTCCGGCCCGTGCAGACCTCTAATGTGTTGTTGTAGATACTCGTACATAATAAAAATATTTTTATCACGAGCCATCGCAGTTGTATCGTCGGCATTGTGATGTAGAATCACATATAGTATTCTTAAATTTTACATTTTTCTAAATTACAGTTAAAACTAATCTTTAATTAAATAGCTATTTTATTTTAACATTTTATTTCGATCCCACAATAACTTTCCGTTCAAAAGAAAAGAAAGAAAAATATCTAGCATCTGCCTTATTACTGAAAAACGGCTGTCAGATAAAGAAAATTCATTAAGATGAGTATTTCACCCTTGCTGGAAACAAATAAAAAAAAGAATAAATATCGACTGTGTTTGCGGTTAGTGAAATTTCATTTTCCTCTCTGCGTAATTTTAAGTCTAACTTATTCGTTTCATAATAGTCTTTGAATGTACATGCTATTTGTTATGTCTTTTGAGAACATTTCCCCCAAAATATGCTCCTAACGTACGAATTGGCAGTCGGATTCCTTTTTGGCGTATTTTTTAGGACTGCTGTTTTCTGGTTGCCCTGCTATTAAATTCAAAATCCTTTTATTGTTTAAGCGTAACAGACAATTTTGCGTAGATGATATCAGTCATTTTTCATATGCTTATTGTCGCCAATTGTGTGATGCCAATGTGTGAATTTTTCAGTGAGGAATTAATTGCCTCCCTCTCGCTTCACGAGGCAGTCATGTGAAGACTGTTTTCTTGATAATGCATTCAGGCACCATCGCTAGCTTTTCTGTATGAAACCTTTAAAATTTATAAGTTTACTGCAAATAAAGAATTTTCTTAAAGAGCATTTATTTTCTTAAGCAATCATAGCCTATAACTAGCGAATGCATTTTAAAAAGAACCTGGTCAACATACTTAAAAATACAGATCTATAGTATAGGCATAAATAGCTAACAACGTGTGTGGAGAAAGTAGGAATGTCATAAATATAAGCTTTGTAAAGCCAGGGGCCCAAATTGGAGCCTTGTGTCACGCCCACATTAATTGGACGAGGTGTAGAAAGGATGTTGGCATAACAAACGCAGAATATTCTGCCGACGAAGGTATTTAAGGGTGAAGCGCACATGCGCAGTGAGAACTTTTAAGATTGCTATTATATTTGGAAACATATACTTAACTATTTATTTTCTTTTAAGTTTGAATGAAATTTTCTGAAATAATATATATGCAATAAATACAGTAGACAATATTCCTGCAATGTTATATAAAATAAAATGACGATCTTTATAGTCTAGAACTCGAATTATTACAAAAATCATCCTTATTTGCTTGTCTAACTCGGCGAAGTGAATTCATCCTATCAAGAATCATCAAGCTCTGCGACATAAATCGCTATTTTTCGGACAAAGACTTCTGACCCCCAGTGACAGATTTACGACAGGGCATTCGGGGCACGGGCCCAGCGCCCCTGATTTCCAGGGGCCCCAAAATGCTGCTGAAGGGTTTTTCAACTATTGACCAAAATCTGAGGTAGTTTTAATATCAAGTGAAATTTCACATTTCATTCTATAATGTTCATGTTGTATTTTTGTAGCGTTGTATATTTTGTCTAAAACAGCCTTTTATTACTTTATTGTAGTGAATATTTTCTTTTATCTTTATCGCCTTAAAAATATATTGCATTTTATATTCTTGTTTAATCATTTTCCTGTAATCGTCAAATTATTTGAGTGTTTGTAAATGTAGCTTGCAGGCTCTAGAAACCCCTTGATGCTTTAAATAATTGTAGCTTGTTGTTGAGGAAAATTTATTATTAGTTTTTGCATACTTCGTCAATCCAGATATATAAACTTGCATAGGAAAAGACAATTAGCAGCACACAGTTTATTACGTGTACTCATTTAAATTTCATACTTGTGAAATAATTATTTAAATGTAAACTTATCATATTTAATTTTTAATGGATATTTTAAAGGACATTTTTTACTTAAAGTAACTATTTTTATTCATTTTTTTAGTCCATTTCTCTGCAAGTTTCGAGTAAAGAGGGGCCCCCGTAAGCATCTGTGCCCAGAACCTCCAAATTTGTAAATCGGTCCCTGCTGACCCCACCATGCAAACTGCATGTCACGGCTGTTCTATAAAGGTATTATATATGAGGACCCCAGAAGCCAAGGGGTATAAGTGACTAAATTGAAAAAAAAATAAACTAAATACACAGACGACCTAAAAATATGCTTTTTTCATTTCAGGTAAAGAAATATAAGTGATTTTCTTATTATTTGCTGAGTTATAGAGGCAAATCACTTTTTTCGAAAAACAAACAATATTGATTAATTATACATTTAAAGAAAATTGTACTTTATTTTTTAACAGTTATTGAAATAAGAGTTCAAAGACCAGTATGCGACAAGCAGAAATTTCCTATTTCAATCCACTCAATTGTTATCTTTGTTCCAATTTAACATCAATTATCTTTAAACTCAATTTACTCCAAATCGAAATTTTGTCACTTGTACCCCTTGGCTTCGGGGGTCCTCATATACAGGGTGTTTCTAAATTCATGGTACAAACTTTAAGGGGTGATAGTACACATCAAGACAAACAATATTAAATAGGAAACTAAGGGTCCCAAACGTCTTCTGTAGGAGATAGGCGCCATTAAAGTTTACGGTCCAAAAATTCAAATGATTATAAAAAACAGAAAAATTGGTCGATTCGTTTGCGGTTTTCACTAAAACTATTCTTTATGTCAGTATTGTCTTGAAAATAAATTATAAAGATAAATTTCAAAAAATGTCGATAGAGGGCGCTTTAGACTTTGGAGTAACGAACAACTATTTTTTACCGTTATTTTTGCATCTCATTAATTTTTTTTAGAAGCTTAGATATAAACTTAAATTTTGAGCTCAAAATCTAAATCGTTGGGAGTGGTTAAGTAGCGCAAACTGAACTGTAGGGAGAGGTTCATATTTCAAATGATTATAAAAAACGGAAAAATTGGTCAATTGATTTGCGATTTTCACTAAAATTATTCTTTATGTCAGTATAATCTTGAAAATAAATTATAAAGATAAAATTTAAAAAATGCCGATAGAGGGCGCTTTAGACTTTGGAGTAACGTACAACTATTTTTTACCGTTATTTTTTGCATCTCATGAAATTTTTTTAGAAGCTTAGATATAAACTTAAATTTTGAGATGAAAATCTGAATCGTTGGGAGTGGTTAAGCAGCGCAAATTGAACTGTGTTCAATGTGGGTGGGGAGGTTCAAATTTCAAATGATTTTAAAAAACGGAAAAATTGGTCGATTCGTTTGCCGTTTTCGCTAAAACCTTTATGTCAATATTTCCTTGAAAATAAATGTTAAAGATTAATGTAAAAACAATACCGTTAGAGGGCGCCTTAAAATTTAGAGTAACTAACAACTATCTTTAACCGTTATTTTTTGTATCTAATTAAATGCTTGTAAATGCTTAGATTTAAATTTTGAGCTCAAATTCTAAATCGATGGGAGGGGTTAAGAAGCGCAAACTGAAATGTGTTCAGGAGTTGAAATGTTACCCTCTCCACAACTCGAACACATTTCAATTTTCCGCTACTTAATTACTCACAACGATGCAGATTTTGAGCTCAAAATTTAACTTTGAACATTTACAAGCATTTAATTAGATACAAAAAATAACGGTTAAAAATAGTTGTTGGTTACTCTAAAGTTTAAAGCGCCCTCTAACGGTATTTTTTGAAATTAATCTTTAAAATTTATTTTCAAGGAAATATTGACATAAAGAATAGTTTTAGCGAAAACGGCAAACAAATCGACCAATTTTTCCGTTTTTTATAATCATTTGAAATTTGAACTTCCCCACCTCCATTGAACATAGTTCAGTAAGCGCTACTTAACCACTCCCAACGATTCAGATTTTCATCTCAAAATTTAAGTTTATGTCTAAGCTTCTAAAAAAATTTCATGAGATGCAAAAAATAGTTGTACGTTACTCCAAAGTCTAAAGCGCTCTCTATCGGCATTTTTTTAATTTTATCTTTATAATTTATTTTCAAGATAATACTGACATAAAGAATAATTTTAGTGAAAATCGCAAATCAATTGACCAATTTTTCCGTTTTTTATAACCATTTGGAATTTGAACCTCCCCCCAACAGTTCAGTTTGCGCTGCTTAACCACTCCCAACGATTTAGATTTTGAGAACAAAATCTACGTTTATGTCTAAGCTTCTAAAAAAATTAATGAAATGCAAAAAATAACGGTAAAAAATAGTTGTACGTCACTCCAAAATCTAAAGCGTCCTCTATCGGCATTTTTTGAAATTTATCCTTATAATTTATTTTCAAGGCAATACTGACATAAAGAATAGTTTTAGTGAAAACCGCAAACGAATCGACCAATTTTTCTGTTTTTTATAATCATTTGAATTTTTGGACCCTAAACTTTAATGGCGCCTAACTCCTTCGGAAGACGTTTGGGACCCTTAGTTTCCCATTTAATATTGTTTCTCTTGATGTGTACTATCACCCCTTAAAGTTTGTACCATGAATTTAGAAACACCCTGTATATATATATATATATATATATATATATATATATATTAAACATTACGTTTTATCAATGTGTGATTTCGATTACGTTATTTTCGAAATTGTTTTCACCTATGAAGTATTTCAAAGCAGCTAGAGTCAAAATGACGCACTTCTACAAAACATATTTTAGTTTTAAGAATTGAAATGAATTTTTATGATGATGATTTTTCTCAATTGGAAATCTTCGAGAATTGTCCATCACTAGTCACATCCCAGAAGCAACTTTACGTAGAATCGAAAAATTCACAATAACAAATCTTTTTTAAAAAAATCAAACATTTATTTCATCGATTTTAGAAATTACCCTCTTCCCTCCAAAAGGATTAACGGTAGGTATGAAACTTTTAAGTCATTCCACCATACTTCAACAGCAGTTTTAGATAGAGGCATGGATTTGAAAATAATTAATCTACTAAAACAATTTTAAACTTGTATTTTATCTATTTTAGAAACTCCCACCTATGAAGGTTTAATCCGATGATCGTATTTTTAGGATATTTTGTCATATTTCTGTAGCAGTTTTAGGTGCAAGTGCAATTCAAGATAGCAAATCTACTAAAAAATGGTTAATTAGTGTTTTAATAGTGATTTTAGAACTATTCTGTAGTCAACATCGATTTTGACCCTGATAATATGAGATTATATGAATAAAACAACAATTATGGCTATTTGATTAAGTATTAACGTTTTTTTTTTCCCTTAATATTTACTAGATGCATTTCGTTCATTCAAGATTCTTTTAAAGAAGCCAATCACCGTAATTGGAAATATATAATATATATATATATATATAAAAGGCTGCTAGTTTCTTATAAAAAATTCGCTTAAATAAGGTGAAATTTCACGCGTTTAGATTAAATATTTTTTCTTATTAAAAAAAAACCTTGTTTTTGATCTGAAAAATAATTGTACCCGTACGAGCTCTATATAAGTGTAACCAACCAATTATTTACAACATTTCCATTAGGCTTCTGATATTTCCATTAGTGACATCTTTGTTTATTGTCAATCCCAAAAATTTTCACGTTCTTGAAATTTTACATGCTTTCACTAAAGTAAAACTTTCCCGCAACGCTACTTTCTTCGTCTGTTTTAGCATTTTCTTATTTCGCTCTCACACACAAATCTACGCTAAGATTTCAGGTTAAACAACGCTGTGTAAAATTATGTTAGTAAATATTTTAAAGTAAAAAATCTCTTGAAATTATTATTAGATTTTATAGGCAAATAAAATGTAACCTTCAGTAAACACAGCATTTATCATGTAGGACTGTAACTATGAAACGCCTTCGAACTTATTCTATGTCATGTGTATAAAACAGCTGATATTTTCATACGTGTAATAAAGTCAGGCTTCATTACCCTCCGCTCTTCCGTGCGGTAAACATGCTTTCAGCGCGAAAGGATCTGTATTTGCAGCTGTTGCGTGTCCCACTCAGCTCAGTTCATGAGGAGACTTTTATTAGAGCTGTAAAAGGGGTCTTCGTGTCCCAAGGGAGACTTGAGTTAAAAATGAATAAAATGTTTAATGAAATCTCTATTCATGACACCTTAGGCGTAGAACATTTATAAATATGCGCCTTTTTCCTCTGGGATGACGTTTTGCGAAGGGCCAATGTGCAATGGCCTTCTGTACAATTCACCATAATTAAAGGTACAGATGTGATTTGGACTGGGTCTGTGCGCAGGATTTTTAAATAGAAAGTAGATATATGAAACATTTTTAATTGCTTTTGATTTTTTATAGCAATAACAATCTATATTGCCATAAAAATTGCCATCTATATCAGTCTACGTAAATTATTCATTATCAGTCTAAGAAAATTATTTATTAACTTAAATTCCTTAAGCATTAACTCCTTTCTTTTTCGCCTCACAAACTGCTGCTTTCTTTCAATTTTCGCAGTTTAACTTGTAATATTAACACTACATAAGAGCAATTTTGCTTCGTTTGAAATCCCAATACTATCGTTTCAGATTTCTGAATGGGTGAATTTTAATTACAAAAATCTTGCGCATTAAATTTAAAACAGAAACAGAAATATCTTATTAATTAACGTTTAACTGATGTGAAAGAAATTGTTACATAGCATCTGTGAAGTGATCTGCCAGTGGTGTAGTCGTAAAGACAACAGAGGGTATACGGTCTAAATAGAGGGTATATCCTAGAGTATATATACTATAGCTTTCTTAGGAAACAGAGGATATACGGTTTTCTTTAAAAAATCCAGAGGGTATAAGGCGTGTACCTCCGTATACCCTCCACTACATCCCTGATCTGTAAGACCGATGAACCGAAAGAGAACATTTAAGTAAGTTAAAAGGTACATTTAACTCACAGGATGATGATTTTATAACTAAACTTTTTGTGCAAGACTTTTATAATTCAAATTCACCTATTCAAAAGTCTGTTGAGGTAGTATTAAAGTTCCAAACGAAACAAAATTTTCGTAATCTTTGTAAATAAACTGAAAGTTAAAAGTTAAACTGTAAAAATAGGAAAAAGTAGCAGTCTGTGATATCGGTAATATCAGATGAAGTTTAATGTAATTTTTTATTCCAATTTCGATCAAGTCGTCTCTGAAACAGCTCACAATATCTGTGCAACTTTTTTTTTTTTTTTTTTTTTTTTTTTTTGTAACAGTAATTAAAGATTAAATAGTCATGCATTAATCATATTAATCGGGGCTTTTCCCGGGTATACCGGACATCAAGAGACCCTCAAATCCATTTATTAATTTATAAAATATTTGCTTTTTATTCCCCAATTGCAACTCTGGAAATTTTCAAATGCAAAATACAATTATCATCTTTAAAAGTTTCTCCTAAATTTTCTAAAAAGCAATTTTCCTTTTGAACTCACAGAGGCTCAATTATTTTGCAAAGATAACCTCAACCACTATTAAATGAAAAATATCATTTTAATTTTAATAGATTGCACTAGCAATAAAATTAAATCTTATTTCAGCTGTAGTGGCAATTGTTATGATAAAAATTATTTCCTTTATTCAAAGTTTTTTTCTTTTTACTTAGAATTAAATAGGAAAAACAAATCTAAAATTGTCATCTTTTTAGATATATTGAAAAAACAGTTTCTACTTTTGAAGTAGGATGTATGTGATTTGATATTATGTTGTATGTACTTCAAGTAGGGATGAGATTTACACATTTTTGGACACCACTATATTGTTAGAGAAAATGTTGTTATGTTAATTCTGTTGGAAATATTCCGATTAATTGAAATAATATTTATTATAACTAAATACTGGTGTGAAAAAACGAGTAAATCTCATCCCTAAGTACAATTTTAAAAATGTAAAAGAAAGTATCTTGATCCACACATGTATGTGTTAGAGTATTTGACAGTTCCATACGTTGGAATTATTAAATTCATATTAAAGTAATGTAAAAAGTTTCTAAAGTTATATGAATGAATTTTGTTCCGTATTAAGAAAAAAAAAAGAGTACTATTTTTATTAATTAAGGCAGGCCTGTCCAACCTTTCACTAAGCAGGGGCGCATTTCAGTTCGTGGTAAACAGTGAAGGGCGCCATTATTAACAAAGCTCAAAACATACAACAAAATTATCTAACAATATTAGTAAGTGTTATACACATAAAAATTCATATTGTAGTAGGGCCCTATAAACAGGGCCATCGCTAAGACTTTTTATTGGTGGGGGAGAAGACCTTAAATTGCCAAGACAAATTTTCATATTTGCCAACTCGTTTTTGCCAAGTTATCACACTTAGAAAATGGAATACAGTTCTTATTTGTAAAACGTTTAGTACTATTTCCAATTAGAGTTGTAACTTTTGCAAATTCTATCAAAAATAGAAAATGTACTACAATTTTTATTAAAATTTTATTTAAATTTGCCAAGTGTAACAACATTTGTGAATGTTTGGGGGGGAGGCTCCCCCCTGTCCCCTTAGCGACTTAGCGAGGCCCCTGCCTATAAATCTAAAATTCCATGTAAAAATTTTAAAAAAAAATCCAAAAAGGAGAAAAATAATCAAAATAACTAAAAATCATAGAAAATTTCGAATTATACATTTTTCTATTAGGAACTATCGCAACAGTTTTTGTAGTAGAAGGAGCCAGAAACATTCATCTCGCTTATGATTAAAAAACAATTCTAGTAATAAATTGTTAGATATTTTAGGACGAAAAAAATACTTTTCGATTTATTTCGGAAGCCTAAATATGCCGTTATAAACAATACAAAAACAAAGGCAGGCATGATAGTATCCATGGGTAGTCCCAAAGAGATTCATTCATGGAAATGATTTCGCATGATTTTATAGATTCTTTTTATACAAAATGAGAAAACATACCTAAATTTTAGAGGTTTAGGAGAGAAAGTAATCCCTTTTACCTGTATTATAAAACAGCAATGGGTCAGTATTACGACATAAAAAATTATAACATCAACAAAAAAAAATGATATATTCATATACCAAGAAGGAGGGGGGGGGAGGCCTATTTTTTCTACATTTCCTATTTTAGCACATTAAAAAAGTCATTCCACACTTTTATCAATTACCATCGTTATAATTTCCAAAAACATCTTTTTATAATAAATAACTGAAGAAACTCAGTTACACATGACTAAATTTTTAATGTACGTTTTCATTCTTAATGCGTGAAATACACTTTACGTTTTAATTTTTTTTTCTCAAGCAAATAACAAGAATAAAAGAAAGCATCCTTTTAAATAGAAATTAATTTTTTAAAAATGGTAATACTAGGAAATCTTCTAAAGGGCGCCAAAAAAAATCTCCAAAGGGCGCCATGGCGCCCGCGGGCGCCGCGTTGGACAGCCCTGAATTAAGGTATACTTAACTTAGAGTTGAAAGAGCTTAGAATTTTCCTCTATTTAAAGTCCAAAGTGCGAAACTATTGTTTATGCATTACACATATGATTCACCATCACTTCACAACACCTGCTAGTTTCATGTATTTCCGAGTAAAAATAAATTAAAACTTATGTTATAAAGTTTCTCTTTTTTTTAAATTTAAAAATAGCTTTAAAAAATTCCAAAAGTGTTGGAAATTGTTTCATAATCTATGCTTAAATGATGATTTTCCTTTTGGTTTAATTTATTTTAGTTCGAAAATGCTTGAAACTGACATATATTAATTTTTCTAAAAGTATGTAATCGGAAGACGTTTTCCATTTTTTTGCAAATACAATGATCTTTCAGAAAATACTGCTAAAATTACGCGGTAGCTCGGGAAAGGATGAAAACTTGTCGTCAAATGTACAGAATCGCTTAATCTATAGAAGGGTTAAGAAAAAATCATGATTTTTTTTTTTTTTTTTTTTTTTTTTTTTTAAATAAAAAAGATTGGACTTTTTTTTTATTTAAATCAGATTTTTTTTTTTATCGGATTTATTTGATTTTTTTCGAATTCTATTTTTAATAATTGTGTTTTTATGTTTTTACAATACATGGAGCAGTTTTTTATAATAAATAACTAAAAAAGAATAAATAATATTTATAATTTATAGAAATAATATAAGAAATAATTATATGGATAAGAAAATGCTATATTCTAGTTACTGATTAGTACTAAAAATTAAACATAGAGGCTTTAATCTAAAGCCATTCTATTATTTTGTAACTGAATTGTGCACACAAAATAAGAAATAAATATGTTGTAAATGAATAGAAAATGGTAAAATTTAAAAAACAAATTAAATATTCATTAAATGCAAGCTATTTATTAAGGGATAAAAATCACAATTAATTCAATATTTTTTAAGCAAATAGAAATAAATCAGGGATTTAATTATTTGAACAAAAACACTTCTAATTTATTACGAAATCTTGAATGAACTAGTCCAAAAGAAGAAAATTGTGCTCAGCATGTAAATTATAATTTAAAAAAAACTATGTCTTAATTTAAAAAAATTATAGCATATTATTAATAATAAGATTAAAGTTAAAATTAATTTGTAAAACATTATATAAAAAGTAAATATTTTAAGATTTTAGGTTTTAAATTAAAACAACAACAATGTATTTACTACGCACGCGCCATTTGTCTCCGACCCAGAGCCGTCCCTAGGGAAAGCGAGGCCGGGTGCGAGAACTTCTGCGAGGCCTTTCCCTTCTAGAATCTTGCCCCCCCCCCCCCCCCAGATTGATGCTTTTGGGGGGGGGGGGAATGAGCGATTTCGAGTTAACTTGAAACAGAGTTTTTTAGATGAAGTTCCAGTTTAGATTTTAATGTGGACAGCAATTCAGAATGTGAATCATACGATGATATTGACGTGTATCAAAAGCTAAAGATATTTGATCCATCAACAGATGCATTGCAGGTTAATGATTTTGTACTGGTGAAATTCCTTGCAAAAAATTTTGTAGGATCCAAGCCAATTCATTATATTGGGCAAATTGATAGGATAGGAAAGAAAGAAATTAAAGTGTCTTTTCTAAGAAGAAAGGGTAAATTATGGAATTTCATTTTCCCAGAATCTGCAGATGCAAGTGCAATTAATTTAAATGACATAGTTCTAAAACTGCCATGCCCAATATCATTGCCTGGAACATCAACGCGATCCTATACAACTTTAAAATTTTGCACAGATTTACAAGATTATGATGTGCGTTAAAATGTGGGTGTTATTCATTGATTATTTTGTAACAACTTCATTTCTCCATTAAATCAATTATTCATTATCATTTTTTTGTATTAATTTACTGTTTAATAAGCATTTCATTTAGTTTAAGAAATTATTTTGTAATATTGTCATTAGATAAAAAAATAAGATGGTTGTCCCAATGTGCCCCATCTTAAAATCAGTGCTGTCCCAATGTGCCCCATGCACGGGGCACATTGGGACAAGTTTTCATAATTTTTGTTTTAATTATTTCTACTTAAATATTAATGGTACACTGTTCGTTTAGTATTTAAAAGATGGCCAATACTATAAGGAATAAGATAAAATAACATCAAAGTACTAAATCATTTTTAAATTTGAAAAAAATATTATTTTATAAAAAGTGTCCCAATGTGCCCCCACTTCCCCTACATATCTTTTTCTATGAGAATGATTCACAAACATTAGATGCATTTGAAAGTTTGAAAAATAGAAAAACAGCGTCAAAAAAAAAAAAAAAAAAGAAAAAGAAAAAGAAAAGAAAAGAAAAAGATTACGATAGTTCAGATTAAGGATCTATTAAAAAAGGTTTTTAAGACCGAAACAGCAACCGAAACTGAATTTCGGTAATCTATTTTCATCCGAAAACAAAAGCGAAAATTTCCAAACATTTTTTTAAAGTAATTAATACAGACATAATAATTAATTAAACGTGTTTATTAAATACGCAAAATTATTAATTATACGTGTTGCTCAAATTTTATATGTACCTTTAACCAAAACTTTTAATTTTCATATAAAATAACATATTATTAATTCATTAACGATACAAGATGATTTTCTAACTATACGAATTTCATCTAATAAAAAAAAAAAAAAAAAAAAAAAAAAAAAAAAAAAATCGGTATACATACCTTGATTTATTTTTTAAATATTTCTTGTAAATGATCATTTGTTGTACTAGCACTACCTCAAACAGAATTAGAAACATTTCCGCGGTTTGAAATTAAAAATTTTCTATTACTGCAGCTTTAAATGAGTACTTGAAAAGAGTCTTCAAAGTTTAGCCCTTAATGCATTGCTTACGTTATTATAAATTGCATTCACATCTTGAGTGAGTCCTGATTGATAATTATAAACTTTGAGGTTTCATAGCAATAAATACTGTCTCATTTAAACCGATACAATTAAAATCAATGACTAATGTAATTTGTAACCACCTGAAAGAACGGTCCGGCCGAATTTTTGGCAGTATTTTCGCTAAAAACGAACTTTCGGCGAAACTCAGACTTTAGGCAGAAAACGAAACTGAATTTTCGGTGAATCAGACGTTTAAATACAATATACATGAACTGTGATACCTATTTTACACTTTGACAAAAAATGTTAAAACACTTTGATATGAAATTTATTTTTTACATGTATGAAAACTGGAATGAAATTTTTATATGAACGGTATAATGTGAATATTTATATCTGAAACAAATAACGATTATGATAAATGCTTGGAATGAATGTATTTGATTTGCAGAAAGCAGAGAAATACAGTGTTTTGAAGCAGAGAAAATATAAGTTTTTTTGCTAATTTTTGTCAGATTTGGATAATGCAAGATAAATTTAAGAAAATATATGTCTTTGTATGGCCGAATGTTGCTATGATGAAATAGAACGTTATTTATCCAAATTTCCATTACGAAATAGGTAGTCATTAATCATGCTATATTTGGTGAGATTGGTGATTCCAGTTTTCATATTAATCATATAAAATGTAAAAATATAATATTTACCTCTACAAAATACGATTCCTGGCTGAGAGAAACAATCTAATAAATCCAAAAAATATTCTCACAAGTTTGAATTCCAAGTAAATAAATATTTGAGCTTCTGAGCCAACAGCAATAAAAAATATTGAATGTTTAATTCAAGTGTTATATAGTACTAAAATTAATTTTTTATTGTTACTTCAGCATTGCCTACTTTATTAACCGCCAATGTGTCTACAAGAGGGGAAGAGATGATGGGGGTGGGGTGAGTGGGCATAGTGTTCCTATTCAGTCGCGACCTGCAGGGTAGCGCCAACCATTTTTTTTTTTTTTTTTTTTTTTTTTTTTTTTTTACTTTTAAGAGTTTTTATTCATGTATACTACTATTTTGTCTTCTGTAATAATGTCGCAACAAGTACGAAAAACAAAGTATTCAAACTTCTATTGATTAGGTATAGACCAGACGACTACAAGCAATATTTTCTGTTTTCGAATGTCCGCCATTTTATAAATAAATATTTTTAAATATCTAAATTTTATCGTGAAATAAAAAAACTTGCAGTAAAACAAAAGCTAAAAATTTTAATGTTTTTTTATTAAATTGAAACTTTTTTTAAAGCCATGTGCGAGGCCTCCCGAGGCGCGAGGCCCTGTGCGGTCGCACCTGTGGCACACCCCTAAGGACGGCTCTGCTCCGACCTGTGGCTACAGTAAACAAACTAGTTATTTTGGTTTTGGAATGCTTTTTAAAAATTCATAAGCTTTGAGTGAAATTTGACAGTGTAATGTGGCAAGTTTTAAAACTTGTTCCTTGCGCGTAGTATCTGATTTTTTGATGAACATTAATAAATTTGTTCAATTATTAACTTCTGAAACAAAAAAAGATTCAAATCATTCAGTTGCCAAGATTGGCAAATGAAGTATGATTTATAAAGTGTTTCCTGTGTTTCGCTTCATCGTCTAAAGTTTATTATAAAAGAACAAAGAATTAAAAGATTAGAATGGGGACAACTGGACTTAACCTGTACCTGCCACATTCTTTCTGATAACAATCCTGTAAATACCAGAAAAAGCCTGCAACGTATTTACACCTACGTCTTATTTCTCTGCTAACTAATTTCAAGCATTAAAAAAAAAAAAAAAAAAAAAGATTTAAATCAAATGATTCTTTAAAATCATCTGATTTAAATCTAGATTTAAACCTTGATTTAAATCAGTTGATTTAAATCATGCCAACCCTGTCTATAAGTAACATATTTTCCAAAAAATGAAAAACTTGTTTCGATTTGATACCGCTTTAATAATCAGATCTGGCAACTTTGTGCTTTTATGTTTAAAAATGCTTCGCGTTTTTGATAAAAAAAAAATAAATAAATAAATAAAAAATAAAATAAAAATAATTAAAAAAAAAAAAATCCCTGTCGGTTTGGTCTAAAGTGGAGGTAGATTTCGAAGTTAAGTTCTCATTTCAACAACAAAAAATAAAATATGATTAAAGATAAATACAGTTTAACAGTTTTATTTGGCCGTTTTTGAAGAATTTTTAATTTAATTTTTATGTAAGATCTGGTTTTATCCGAATCATTTTAAGCGAAATTCGGCTCAAATGTCCACTTTGATAACATTTTCTAACTTTATAAAAAAAAAAAAAAAAAAAAAAAAAGACCAATACTGTACATTATGTAGTTCCTAAACAAGAGAACTTGTAAATTGAAAGAGTTTGAGAGTAAAAATGAATTTAAAAATGAGTCAGAAAAATAAGCAATTTTTTATTTGAATACTTGCTCAATTTTTCAATCACGATCGCTACGGGAAATTCTGTTTTTGACAGCATTTTTTAAAAAATATATTCTGTTTTTATCTCAAAACTGGCCAATACGTTACAATATATAGTTCCTAAATAAGAGATCCTGCCAATTGGATGTGTTTGACAGCAAAATGAATTTAAAAATGAGTGTGTATAAGCAGTTTGGATTTGAGATTTTTTCTTCAAGTCCTATTTCTAGTTAATTTATTTTTGCTATAAGAATAGGTTCTATCAAAAACTTGTCAGCATAAAAATTGTAGATATTATTGAAAAGATATATAATAAATTTAATCGGATTTGATATCTTAAGAATTGACGAAGTTACGAATTTTTTTCTTCTGCCACCCCATATTTGTTTTCTTTTTTAATTTTCTTTTCCAATAAGAGTTTCTCCTAACAAAAACGTGTAAATACAAAAGTTTTAGATAAAATTAAGAAAATTTATAATAAATTTAATTGGATTCGATATCTTGAGAATTGACGAAGTTATGGATTTTTTTCCTAAAAAACCCTACTTTTTTCGCCTCTTGAGCCCATTTTTAACTTTATCAAAAACCTGTCCTGCATAAACTTTTGGCCCGTTTTTTAGAATTAATATAAACTTTAAACTGATTCACTATCTATTTTAATTAAGAAGTTATGGGATTTTTTTCGGTTTTCACAAAACCTCTCCCTATTTCTACCCCCTTGACCCGATTTTGCCCATTAACAAACTTGACCGAGATTTTATGCCCCTTGATTTTATGTATAAGTTTGGAAGAGATTTGGATAGAAATATAGAAGATATCGTGTCCATAAAAAAGTGATATATATCAGACTTATATCATTATGAACGTAAATATTTTAATAATAAAATACATTTATATCGGTATATTGATGATATAATTTTAATTGACACTGATAATACCGGTACATCTCAATTCCCAGTAGATTATCCAGCTAATTTAGAAATTACAAAAAACCTGCTTTCTTTAATACCATTAACTTTTTAGATCTTAAAATTATAATAAAAGAAAACAAATTAATAACTGATATATATGACAAACGGAATGAATTTAATTTTAAAGTTAATACATTTGCTAGTTTTAAATCCTGTCTTCATAATTCTTTATATCGTAATGTAAACCTTAATAGAATAAAATGTTTATGTTCTTCTTATCTAATTAATGCAACTACTAAAAAGCTAGTTTATGATGCACTAAATAATGGTTTTCCTAAAAAATTCATGTATTCTTTAATATACAATTAGTTATTACATGATCTCAAAAATAATCAACACATTGCGTAAAAAAGTACAAAAAAAGTAATAAAACATAAAAATATTAATAAAAAATAAAAAATGTAATATATATATATATATATATAATAGGATGGCTGGGTGAGTAGATGTTAGAGTACGGAGGGAGGGCGGTGTTGTCTGGATAATACGCAACGGTTAATTAGTATTTTTAAAAAAATTGAGAGAGGGAAATGCATTTGTTAGATTAAAAAACATATTATAATGGATGTTTAATTGACACTAAAATATGGATAATTGCTTAGTTACATCAATTAATTCTATTAATGCGATTTAATTAATTACATGATTAAATTGTACCTAACTTTTAATAAATTGGAAACCTATAATGCTATTTCTAAGTATATAGGGTAAATATATTAATTATCTATTTTTAAATCTTAAATCATCTTATATTAATATATTGAGTTTAGCTTAGCATAGTCAAATTAAATGATTTTGTTTAAAATCTTAATAAAGTAAACTATGTTTTTTTTTTTTTTTTTTTTTTTTTTTTTTTTGTTATTACATTTCTCCGTTTTTAATTAATTAATTAATTAATTATGATCAGTTTGACGATAATTATTTTTATTTTTTTCCCTTTTCATTTTTCTATCCAATTTAGTTATTTTGATGTGTCTTGTTTTTGATGTGTTTTCTTCATTTAATTTTGGTATTATGTGTGTTGGTAGCCGCAATTTCGTATTATTTTGCTTTTTCATGGCAAATACGAAGATGAAACTACACACTTCATTTGTAGCTTCAAAGTATTTGGGGCTTGAAGATTCTGATTTGGTCCTACAAATTCCATTTGTATTCATTTTAATTATTTATTTTTTCCCTCCATTTTCAATATGGTATAAATTATTAAATTCAATGGTTCATATGTTGAAAAAAAATTATATACACGATCTTTAACCAAATTTATTCTTTATCATAATTATATATTATTTAATAATACAATATTCAAACAAATAGTCGGTCTTCCACTAGGTGGGATTGTATCATCCATCTGTGCTGATCTCTACTTACTTTATTATGAACGTAATACTTCTATTGTTAATTGTTTTCTATACAGGTATCTTGATGATATAATAATTTTATATTCTAAAAAGTCATCTAACTATTCGCTACCAATCAAATACCACAAAAATTTAAAATACAGTTATAATGATATGCATAATAATACAATTAACTTTCTTGATCTTAATATTACGCTTTCTGATAATAAAATTCTATTTGATATTTATGACAAACGTAATGACTTTCCTTTTAAAGTAAACCTCTTTACTCATTATAATTCTTGCCTACATAAATCTGTCTATGTCAATATATTACTTAATTTTGCTCATAGAATTAAAAATATTTGTTCACATAATTTTAAAATGCATAATTTAAAAACTGTACAAGAAACTGCTATAAGATATGGTTATCCTTTACATTTGGTTAAAAAAATATTATCTGTATAAACATTTATCTTATACTATAATGCGAGCAAAAATTGTGTGTGTGTGTGTGGGGGGGGGGGGGGGGTAAATTTTATCTCAAAAACGGCTCTAACGATTTTCGCAAAAATTTGGATTTTACCATTTTCGGGCACGAGAAGACCATTGGGCTAGGTCCCATGTTCGGGAAAATTCGATTACTGGGTCATTTTGGGTCACAATGGGTCAGGATCAAGCTATTTATATCTAGAGAACGGCTGAATGGATTTTAAGGCAATTTTGTATCCAGTCGTTTTTTGGCACGAGAAAACTATTGGGCTGGGTCACATGTTCGAAAAATTTCGATTAGTGGGTCATTTTTGGGTCATTATGGGTCAAGCCATTTTTATCTAAAAAACGGCTCTAACGATTTTGACCAAATTTTATATTGTATCGTTTTGGATTACAAGAAGACCATTGGGTTAGGTAACATGTTCGAGAAAATTCGGTAAGTGGGTCATTCTTGGGGTCATTGTGGGTCATGCTATTTTTATCTAGCGATTTTCTCACGCAATTTTGACTAAAAATTGCATTCTATGGTTTTCGGGCACGAGAAAAACATTGGGCTAGGTTACATGTTCGAGAAAAAATTTCAATGGGTCATATTGGGTCATTAAGAGTCTGGGTCAAGCTATTTATATTTAAAGAACGGCAGAATCAATTTCATCGAAATTTTGCCTGTAACAGTTTTTTGACATGAGAAAGCTAATGAGCTAAGTCACACGATCGAGAGATTTCGATTATAAGAGTCATTTGTGGGTCATGATGGGTCATAATGGGTCATGGTCAAGCTATAGCTAAAGAACAGGTGGATCGATTTTAACGAAATTTTGTATACAACATTTTTTTGGCACAAGAAAACTACTGGGCTAGGTCTCAGTTCGAGAAATTTCGATTACTGGGTCATTTTGGGTCATAAAAGGTCTGGGTCAAGCTATTTATATATAAAGTACGACAATATCAAATTTAATGAAATTTTGTATGTAAGTTTTTTGACACGAGAAAATTAATGGGCTATCTCACATGTTTGAGAGATTTCGATTATAAGAGTCATTTATGGGTCATGATGGGTCATAACGGGTCATGTCAAGCTATATCTAAAGAACATGTGGATCAGTTTTAACGAAATTTTGTATACAACTTTTTTGGCACGAGAAAGTCATTGGGCTAGGTCACATGATCGAGAAATTTCAATTAATGGGTCATAAAGGGTCATAAAGGGTCTGGGTCAAATTATTTATATTTAAACAACGGCAGGATCGAGTTTAACGAAATTTTGAGTGTAACAATATTTATACACGAGAAAACTAATGGGCTAAGTCACATGTTCGAGAGATTTCGATTATAAGGGTCATTTGTGGGTCATGGTCAAGCTATATCTAAAGAACGGGTGAATCGATTTTAACGAAATTTTGTATACAGCATATTTTTGGCACGAGAAAATCACTGGGCTATGTCGCATGTTCGAGAAATTTCGATCAATGGGTCACCTTTGGGTTATTCTAATTTTATCTAGACAATGTCTCGCGCAAATTTGACTAAATTTTATATTCTATCGTTTTCGGACACAAGAAAATCATTGGGTTTGGTCAGATGTTTGAGAAAACTCACTTAATGAGTCATTTGGGGTCATAATGGGTCAAGGTCAAACTATTTATACCTAAAAATTCGCTCAATCGATTTTATCTAAATTTTGTATCTGTTTTTCGGCACGCAAAAATTAATGAGCTAGGTCACATTTTCGAGAGATTTCGATATAAGGGTCATTTGTGGTTCATGCTAATTTTATCTAGAAAATTGTTCTCACCATTTTGAGCATACTTTCTATTATTTCGTTTTCGGGCAAGAGAAAACCATTGAGCTAGGACACATGCTCGTAACAATTCAATTAGTGGGTCGTTTTAGGTCTTAATGGGTTCGGGTCATTCTAATAACAACGACTTAGTCAATTTTACCTAAATTTTGCAACGGAACGTCTTTTGTCACGAGAAAACTATTGAGCTGAGTTGCATATTAAACAAAATTATATTAGTGGGCCATATCGCTTCATTGCTGAATGCTGCCAAGTTAATTTTACTTAAGAAATGGCTTAAACGATTTTGATTCATTTTATACTCTACTGTTTTTGATTACCTGAAGACCATTGAGCTAAGTCACATGTTTGATCATACGTGATTAGTGGATCATTTGGGTAATAATGGTCAGGATCACGAGACTATGGCAAAAGTCAATAAGTTGGCGATATTTGACAAAATACTGGCGAAATTTGGCCGAAAAATCGACTATTAAGGTTACGAAACCAAAACACATATTTGGCGCCAAATGAAAGAATGTGTCCAAATTTGGTTATATCTGGCAAAAAATATTGTCTTTCAGAATGTGAAGAAATTTCTTATACATTCTTAATAGTCTTCGAGATGCATGGTTAAACTAATCAGAGTCGAGCTAAAAAAGTGATTTGGATTGATGTCCTTTCGTTGTAAATTTTAAAAAAAAGTAAAATTTATGAACATGTGCATACAAACATAGTTTTCTTATTGATTGTTTTTGTAAATAATACTATTATTAATAACATGTTTTACAGTAATAATACTATATCGAGTTGAACACAAAGTTAATTTTGACCGAGCTGAGCTCGGTCACCCCTGCTAGTTTAGTATTAACTGTCTATTTTCTCTTGAACCAATATTACCATATGATGTTATTGATAAAAACTCCTATAGTCTTTAATATATAATAAGTTATTACATGATCTTAAAAATAATTAACACATTGCGTAAAAAAATGTTTAAAAAAATTATAAAAAATAAAAATAATACAAAAAATAAAAAATAAAAAAAATAAAAAATATGAATAATAGGATGGTTGGGTGGGTTAGATGTTAGATTACGGAGGAGGGCGGTGTTGTCTGGATAATACGCAATGGTTAATTATTATATATTTAATAAAATAAAAAAAAATAAAAAATAAATAAATAAAAATAAATAAAACTTTACACATAGTATTAAAGTTTATGTTTACCTAAAAACTAATATGCATAACTTAAAAATGATCAAGTTATTGAGATAAGCTATGGTTGTCTATTGTATTTGTCTTAAAGAAATTATTTGTAAAATATTAGAATAGAAATTATTCTTGGAAATTCTTAGCTAATAAATAATTTATTTTTTTCCTGTAATAGAGGGCAGCACCATAAGCATATAATTTAATTAATATATTAATCCTTTAGATGGCAGCACTAAAATAATTTTCCGCTAGAAGTTGTAGTAATATATTCTAGTTAATTAATTAATATAGTAATATTAATAATTGATTAAAAATAAAAATATAATATTTTTAATAGTAGCATCCATTTTTTTCTAAATATATTATGAATTATATAGTATAATATATGTTTTACTAATTTTTATAATTATTGTTACAACTTTATTTTATTATCTATGTGATTTATACTATGACCATAACCGTGACTGTTAGTAAGTCACATGTAGTTTGTATCTGATTGCACTACAAATCTTGCTAGGATATGGGTAATGGTAAATATCTTAGTATATATATACTTTTTTTTAATGGAATAATGTATTATTGTTATTTTGTCATATAGATTTTATTTTCTTCTATGTGTATCTTTCTACTAATTTGTCATCTGAATAGCTTCCAGCCAGTCGGGTGTATTGTGAGTCGAATTCTTAGCTTTCAGCACGACTCATAACAGAAACTGGTTGGATGTTTTTGCTTTTTTGTTAAACTATACACCCCTGATAATGTAGTTTAATGGGAAAGCCTTCTACAGCCTTTTTATCCATTTATCTTTCATTATTTTGGTAATCTGCCTTCTATTTCACTTCAAACTTCAACTGTTTTTAATAAGATGATTGTAAAAATACTGGTTTCATTGGTTTATTGTATGGTAATATATGAATTACTCTGGTTATATAATGTCCATTTATCCACATATTTCTTAGTAATTTGGTAATCTGCCTTCTATTTCTCTTCAAACTTCAACTGTTTTTAATAATATGAATGTAAAAATACTGGTTTCATTGGTTCTTTTATTGGTATTGTCTGAATAACTTTGGATGTATTTATAAAAGTATTCATATTATATTATATATATTTTATATTATATATATTATGTATATATATATATTTTTTTATATTATATATATATATATATACAAATATAGATAGATAAACTTTTTTACTGATGGTAGTTTGGGGTCTATGGGTCATAATCGGTGTAGATCTGCAAAAAGTTTTCAGAAATTCCAACATAGGAGTGATTGCAATAAATAGTATTTCATACGAAATCTACCAAAAAAAAATCTTAAAGCAATTTTTAAATACTATCAGGGGTCGATTTTGAAAAAGAAAGTTGCATAGCAGTAACTGCTATACAAAGTCAGTTTTGAATAGCAGTTAGACACTTTTGTATAGCAAGTAAAAAATAGAAAACGTAACTTTTAAATCTTGAAAATTTACAACTTTTTTTTTCTTTAAAAAGCAATATTTAACCAAAAGCATAAATGAAAGTAAATACAATTATACAAAGAATAAAAAATAAATGATAACTCACCTACCCAATATAAATTATACTTAGGAAATCAGAAGTGGCTCTTGAATGACTTATAGGTCAATTTACCTTCGCCACAGGTCAATTAAATATATGTATCAACTTACCACAGTACCAATTCTTAAAAAATATATTTGTTGTGAGGGTCAATATTTTTTAATAAGCCATCAACTCAGAAATACAATTTTTGTAATTTTAAATAAAACATAAAGCAAAAAGGAAAAAAATGAAATCTTCATTTAAGTTAAGTACACAAGTATTAACACAACGTATGCCGTGTAAAAACATCTTTAAATCTTAACTTTAAGTGTACATGACATAACAAAGGGTGTGGGAAATATGCATCGCAATGATTGCGATTTAATGTATTTCTTGGATCGCATTTTAGTTAAATTTGAATCGCAAATTGCGATGCGATGCCGCTTAAATCGAACCCTGAATACTATTAACATTTCTCTACATTGTTGGCGGTATTGGGCTCATGCTCCGATGACACGAAATATTTTGGCCTCGTTTGGGTTCGGATTTTAAATTGTTGATCACGGACTCCGAAAGAGGAGCCCAAGATCAACGGAGTTATTAAAAAAAGAGAAAAAAGAAATTATTGAATGAAATAATATATGTATGTATATTTTCGATTCTTCAGAATCAAATATTTCAAAAATTTTCTCGTAGAAGATAAAAAAAATTCTTTAGAAGCAAACAAAGCCTTGAAAAAAAGCTTCTTTTAAACCAGACTATCACTTACATAGATTTCAACAGTTAAAAAAGGCATGAGAAAAATGATTATGTAAATTCGATACCTGTTTTTTCTAAGGCGAGATCATTTTCGTTCTTTCGATCTCACATGTCTCCTTAACTGATGGTTAGATTTCTCCGCAATTTCCATCTACTAGACTCAAGGGCGGATCCAGCCAGCCCTGCATTTAAAGGGAGGGAGGGGGCAGGCCCTTATTCCAGGGACTTATTACCTAATTATCAATTCGGGACTTAGCTCATGAGCCCCGTACCTTAAAAGGCTCCTAAATCCATACATTATACTATAAAATATTTACTTTCTTTTTCCAATTCCAACTCTTCCTTATCTTGAAGTTATTAAATTCCTCTCAAAATAATATAAAAAAATGCTAGTTATATAAAATAGTTTTGCTCTGTATTAAAGAAAAAAATATGTACTTTTATTAATAAAGGTATTTTTTCAGAATAGACGGAACTAAGAATTTTCTTCCCCTTATATCCAAGGTGTGAAAATATGTTTATGCATTACACATATACATTGAGTGGCCATCAGTTCTATTTGAATAATGTTGCAATGATTTGAAAGGGGCCCCTTAATTTATCTTTGCCTAGGGCCCCAATTAGCCAGTCCCTATTATGGCTAAACGGGCCTGGGGGGGGGGGGACACGACTCTAATTTTTAAGGGGGGGGGTCACATCTCTTTACAAGAATTTTTTATATTGAAAGATGTTCCTACATCCAAAATAGTTACTTTTCTTATATTTTTGGGAAATCGTTTTCATCCGTAGTTATACACACACACCCAAAGAAAAAACTTTTTGGATGTGGCAATCTCAAAATTTTCTTCTATCTTATACACGTTGATACTTCCAGAAAAATGAAAGATAGCAACCTCACCGGTTAGATAATTTACACCAAAATCTAATCTGCAACAACTTATTTCAAGTTTCAACTGAATCTGAAGTTTGATGAAAATACAGTAGAACCCCGCTAATTCGGACCCCGTTAATCCGGATCGATTTGGTCGATTTTTTTTTTTTTTTTTTTTTTTTTTTTTTTTTTTTTTTATTTGAAAAGTGATCGGCAAATTTCCATAATATAAATTTATTTCAGCCTCATATTCTGAATCTAAAAGTATTTTCTGAAATCTTTTCGGAAGAATACCTCAAGCTTTCTTGTTTAAACTCTTTAATGTTATCTATGAAAGAAACAATTATACATCATTTAAGTTATGGCAATTCCAATTTTCACAGTTTTCTATTTAAGCCATTTAGAAATACCTGCTTAATAATGTTCTACTCAGAGCACTGCAAGAAAGCAAAGTAAAATAGTCATTATAGACAAATTGACTGATAAGGATCCATTCCGATCTTTGTGAGCCAGTCCATACGTCTCTTGGGAGTGTTTCCTTGTCTTCGTGCCAAAACCCTTCTACAAATCACTTTTGGAAAATCGAAATATAAGGAGGAATAAACGAGAATGAAAGAGAAATTACACCTGAAGATTTTGTCAGCTTGTTTTAAAAAATTGATGGTTGCTCGGATGTTGATATCAGCGACATTAGTAATTAGTTCGAAGCAGAAAATAATGAAGAGTATGTCTCACTTACAGATGACTTAATAATCGCTTTATGCACAATTGAAGAAAATGAAGATGATACAAACGAAAACCATTATCAATGATGATCAACCAGAAGTGATAAATTATAATGAAGCAACTTCTCATTTTGAACAATTAATGATTTATTTTAACGTTATGTGGAGACTACATCCAACGAACTACTTATGCTCAAGGGAATGTGTAACCATGTGGCCCGCAAAACTGGCGCAGCAGAATATGACAAATTTTATAATTGCAAAGTAAACATGTTTACTGTCAGTAAATATTGAACATGTTCTTCTTAAAAGTGATTTTCTGTGAGTATGTTTTATTTTATTTCATTTGTTCTCATTCTCCGGATAATCCGGATTTTCGACAATCCGGATTGGGCCTGGCCCCAATTAATCCGAATTATCGGGGTACTACTGTACGTGTATTAGTATTTGAGATAGAATTATCGCAGATATCGTAAAAAAACTGGATAGAAGCGTCACCTGTTGAGGGATTTATTCCAAAATCTAAAGAATGCCAATTCATATGAAGGACTAACTGAATTTGAAGTTTGTTGAAAATCCATGCATTTGTTCCTGAGATAGAGCTATTGCAATAATCATGAATAATGTCGCATAGCAGGGCCACCTGTTGAGCGATTTACTCCAAAAACTAAAGAATACTCATTTATATCAGGAACTAACTGAATCTAAAGATTGATGAAAATTCGTGCATGATTCATGCATAATTTCGTCCTGAGATAGAGCTCTAGCGATAATCTTGAATAATGCCACATAACAGCGCCACCTGTTGAGCGATTTACTCCAAAACTACAGAATACTAATTTGTGACTGAATCTGAAGAATGATGGAAATTCGAGCATTAGTTCCTGAGATAGAGCTATTGCGATAATCATGAATAATACCATATAGCAGTGCCACTTATTGTGCGATTTACAATTATAATCATAATATACCAATGACTAACGTAATCTGAAGTTTATCAAAATCCGTCCATTAGTTCTTAAGATATAGCTATTGTTAAAATTGTGAAACAGACAACTCAGCAGCGCCACCTGTTGGGCGATATACGCCAAAAACTAATCTGATCCAGTTTATATCAAGTCGAACAGAATCTAAAGTTTTGTGAAATTCCGTACATTAGTTCCTGAGATAGAGCACCTACAAAATTTATGTCACATATAGACAGGCTGATGATAGACAGATAGACTCAGAGACAGACATTTTGTAAAAACATGTTTTTTGAAATCTCTGATAAATAAAACGTGTTAAATCCACCAAAAACCGGATTTCAAAATTTTCAAGAACCCAATACTTTTTTCTTGTAAAGATAGAAGAAAGAAAAATTGCATTAGTATTTGTAAAAAAAAAAAAAAAAAAAAAAATGCATATTTTATTTTGATTTTAAGAAATTTAAGAATTTCTATTTTTTCTATAAAAACAAAGAACTGACAACAAACAAAGAATACAGAAAGTGAGCATTTTAAGGCAATTTTTAGGACGTGACAATTAAAGAAATGTCATCATGAGGAAACAACTGGCGGCGGAGATTTGCGGAGACATTTTGCGGAGATTTCCCGAAAGATTCTTTGCCTTTATAAAAAACGGAAAACGCTAATCAATCACATTTGTTCTGAAAAAATGTAACAAACGTGTTGCATCTAATAATTAAGAATAACTTCATGGATGTGTCAGAAATGACCTATTTTCAATTTAAGTAGAACTTTAAAGAACCAAAATAAATCTCATTGTTTCTAGATTTAAAAGAATTTAACATATATTTCATTTTCAAAAATGTTCTTTGGAAGTTTTCTTCGTTTAGGAGATGGAGGGAGGTCACATAACCCCCGTGACTGCTCCCTTAAATTTGCCTTTGACTGGACTTCATAAACAGAGGTGTAGTCGTAAAAATAACAAAGGATATACGTTCTAAGCAGAGGGCATACCCTACAGTGTGTATACAATAACTTTCTTGAGAAACAGAGGGTATACGGTACTTTTTTTAAAAAATCCAGAAGGTATGCGGCGTATATTCCAGTATACCCTCCACTACATCCCTGTTCATAAAATCGTTCTAGAAGTAACATTCGCATAGAGAAAAAAAAAACATATGGTAACTTTCGTTCTAGATATGTTCCCGAAACCTTTTCTCTGTGCGTTTTTGTAATAAATAAGCAATTTACTAAAAAAATCAGTTTTTCTATATTTTGTCTGTAACATTTCTGATCAAAACTAGCATCATCAGGGAGGGAAACGAAAACACTAATGCAGTCACAAGCAGTAAGTTTTTCAATATTTTCACGATACTTTTCTTGAAAATTTCGGCCTGACAGTTCCTCGGAACAGAGATGTATGACATGCCCAATTTGCTCCAGACTGCGCCGAAAATGCTTTCCTGCGCCAAACTGCTACAAAACAGCTTTTTTTTTCCCCAGTTTTGCGATAAATTTCTGTCAAAACACACTTAGAACCAAAACAAAATTTAGCCTCATTTCGATGAACCAAGAAACAACAACAATTAACGTTTTTTAAGGTGTTTAGTAACACCACAGTAGGTGTTTAGTTGTTTTAGTGTAAGGTCATAAAATCTCGAAAAATGCGGGAATTTTGCCAAAAAATCGCTATTCGTCAAAAAAAGAACACAACGCGGTCAAAAGATCACGAAAAACACACGAATTTTGTCAATAAATTCCGCGAAAAATGTGAATTTTGTCAAAGGCTCTTTAATTTGAAAAAAACGAACAAAACACTGTTAAAAGATCACGAAAAACGCTAATTTCGTTAAAAGATCGCGGAAAAGAAACATCTTATTCCATCAAAGGATCGTAAAAAAAATCCCTCAAATATTGTCAAAAGATTGCTGAAACAACACGAATTTCGTCAAAGCATCACGAGAAAAAACTAGTTGTTGGGGGCCACCGTTATACTTACCCATCATGGATATGTATATGAAAATCAAACATGTGAAAACTATTTATACAATGCATTGCAATTCATAAACAAAATTTAAATATTGTTAATATACATAGTAATGCTATATTAAAGAACTGCTGATGTACAAATTTCGACAAATTATATAAAACGCCAAACTACTCAAGTAGTACCAAACTGCGTAAAAGAAACATCCTTATAACTCCAAAAATAATAATTCTATTAACTAACAATTAACTGCGTCGGATTAAGCGTCTCATTTCCAATTAAAATATACCTCTGAATTGAAATTTTAATGAAATACAATACAGGGTCATGAGAAATCGAAGAATGTGAAAAACAGGATTACAAATATCTCGGCAACTAATAATCCGATCGATTTCGTTTTATATGCAAAATGTGTGTTATTTTATTGCCTTTTACGTCCATTCCTTAGAACAAAAAAATTCGAAAATTTTTATATACCTTTCATCAGAACGAATTTTTCGAGAGTCCGAAAAAAATAGTTCCGGATAATCGAGGTTGCTGATATTAAATAGGCTTCGTCCCATTCTTACATACTAACTACATACAAAATTTCAAGTCTCTATCTCAATTTGTTCGGGAGATAGAGCGTTTACAGACAGACAGACAGACGGACGGCAAATTTTTTTTTTCTAAAAATATGTTTTTCGGAATCTCCACTATCTAAAACGTGTAAATCCGTCAAAAAAACTTTTTCGATTTTCAAAACGATTGCAAGACTTACCCTATACTACGTATGATGGGTAAGTAAAACGTGAATTTTGTCAAAGGATATCCAACTTCGTAAAAAAGCGCACAAACGCGGTTAAAAGCTCGTGAAAAAAATGCTAATTTCATAAAGAAAAATTATAGAAAGACCAGCAATTTTCATGAAAAGATTGCAAAAAAATTCGGAAATTTTGACAACAGGAACAGATCGTGAAAAAACGTGCGAATTTCATCATTAAATTACGAAAACCACGCAAACTTTGTCAAAGGAACGCAAAAACACACGAATTTAGTAAAAAAAAAAAAAAAAAAAAAGCTTGAGGAAAAAAGAAAAAATTGTGAATTTTGTGAAAGGATTGCAATTTCACTGAAGAAACAATCATTTTCGTTTTCCACCAAAATTCTTAAAGATTATTTTATCTTTCAGAAATAACCGCACGTATAAACAAATAAATAAATTTTTCTCACATTAATCACTAGTAAACTATCAGAAAGAATAAACATTTATGAGTAAACAGGTTTAGAACGCAAAGAATGCGTATTTTCCCACCTTTTCTGACTCAAACATTTAAAAACTTTTCTGAGAGAAAAAATAAAGGACCTTTAAAAGTAAATAAACCCTCGAAGAATGGCTTCTCTTAACCACAGGCTATCACTTACACGCATATCAAAGATGAAAAAATACACGAATAGAAGAATTATGTAAATTTAAGACCTGCTTTTACTACGATGCGATCATTTCGGTTCTTTTGATCTGCAGCGATTTTCAAGCTTTTGACACCTGTAGGGCTGATGTTTCATTAAACGGAATGCAGAAACTAGCAAATTATGCATTTAGGAAGATCGAGATAAAATCGAAAAAAGATGGAAGGCTTTTTAGAATTTTGCAAGCAATGCACTTTTCGATGCCATGATTTCCAGCTTTTCTCCTAGCAAAATAATATTTTTTTCTCTCGATAAAAAAAAAAGGCATTTATATCTGTAACTCCAAATAAACTAATTTTCGAATGAATTTTGTAGAACATCAATGTTTCTATCACGTGAAAAGTAAAAATTTGCCTATATGTTGTTTCAATTTTTCAATAATGGCAAATGTTAGAAGAGTAATATCAGACTATCTGAAAATGATGGCAGCATAAATTTTATAGTCCATTGCTGTAAATCGATAAATTAAATTAAATAGGTGACGAAATAAATAAATCACTAAAACCTAAATTTGTAATTAAAAAAAAAAAAAAAAACCTGCCGGCTGGGCCTACTGGTGGAGGTAGATTTCGGAGTTAGGTACTAATTTCACTAACAGAAAATAAATCAAGATTAGATACGAACCCAGTTTCATTATTAAGAATAAGTTCTAGGAACCTAAAACCTTTGAGGAAATTCTAATATACACGCATACAAACGCGCGGATACAGTAGCGGTCAAAAGTTTCCTGCCAGCAAAATTTATTTAGTTAATTTGTAAGTATACCCATATGAAGAAAAATCTCAAAGCAGTACTTATACATTTTATTGACATACCAATTAGAAACTTACTTATGGAATAATACATAAATATCAATAAATTTAATTGACAAAATTAAGTGCAAAGGAAAATGCATATTCTCAAAAGTTTCCGGCCAACTTCGCAAGTTTGGAAAAAAATAGTATTGTAATAGAAAATAACAGTGATCAACAACATTTACAATTTGTTTTTTTATCACCATACTTTTAGTAATAAGTACTGCGGCACAGAAATGTGATATTCATTCAATCAACGGTGAGGAACGTCGATGGTATGTTCACACTTCTTGCAATTTTTGGGGAATTTCGTTTGAGTTGGAATATTTATAGTTCCGCACACGTTTGCCAACTTATTTCCAAAAAAATTCTGTATGATTCATGTCGAGCGTTTGGGTTGGCCATTTCAAAAGTGGAATTATTTTTGTGCGAAAGCCATTGCTTTTTGAGCTTGCATACATTCATTAAGTCGTTATCAAGCTAAAAAAAAAAATTGCGAATACAATTTTTTCTCTAATAAGGCAACAAATAATCTTGCAAGATATCCTTACACATTACATCATTCATCTTGCGGCGGATTTCAAATAACGGGCCAACAATTTTTAAAAAAAATACTCCCCACATTATAACGTGCAATCCGCCACGCTTTATTGTACGAAAATACTACCTCTGACAATAAAATTCGGCGTATAGTCTTGTAACATTAATATAGATGAAATATTAACGAAAGTTGTCATAACATCCTTCGAAATAGTCACCTCCCATAACTATGCACCGCTGAGATCTGCTATACATGTCCTGGAAAATTCGCAAGAAGTGTTCTTTTTGGATGGAGTTTAAAAGGTTCGTCACGTTCCGGTGGATGTCAGCAATAAGGTCAAATCTCTTTCAAAGAGAGTTTGAGTCGTGAAAATAGGAAGAAGTATGGAGGATTGAGATCTGGTGAGTATGGAGGGAGTTTAATTTGCACCACTCCTCATGAATTTCTATCGGTATCTTGCAAATCTTAAAATCAAATTTTAAACTGATCTTTTGTTCGTTCATTTTCCTGTTCTCAGTTAAGAACCAACACATTGAACAAGCACTTTGTAAAACACGTATAACACAGAATATAAACGACTCTCAACTGAACAACGGTGAGGGAAGACGGTCAACACTTGGCTCTATGCAGATGCAGTGTTTTGTTTCTCCATTGTTGCTAGATCAGCCGTTCTGAATTCATTCACAGAACTTTATTGTCAGAGGTAGTATATGTGGAATCATATCTTTTGTTGTTTATATCATCGGACGTAGTGTCTGTCATCACTCCCAAAAATGTTTGAAATTCAATTGATGGAAAAATAGAACTTTTGTCCAGTTTTCACTTGACCAAACTTTTTGTTCTTTTGGAAAACGCCAGTCAGGTACGTTGATTTTTTTTTTTTTTTTTTGCACCGACTCTTCTATAAAGTTCTGCATCACGTCAGAATCACATATGAAATTTGAAGTATGATCTATAACGTAGTGCTCCTTCGCTGAATTGTAAGTATATATTTATGTAATACAGTAAAACCTCCATAACGGACACTCCCGAATAGCGGACACCTCTATTTAACGGACAATTTTCCAATCCCCACTCTCAAGACCTAAATTTTTGTGTTTAACTTCTGGATCTGAATAACAGACATTCCGAATAGCGGACTCTAATTATGGCGATAAAGGATTAAAAAAAATGAAAAAAAGTAAAAAGGCCTCTAAATTTATCAGGGAATTTTGTAATAAATAAATGGGCTGGGGAAAATCCCCCCCCCCCCACGTTTAATGTTGAGTTGAAGAGATTGCCCACGAGGATATATGAAAGTTAATTAATGAAATGTTAAGCATTTCTTAGCGGTTTTTGAATCCCTGAGGTTTTTCCAATAGCGGACACCTCCGAATAGCGGACAATTTCTGCGCTCCCGAGATATCCGTTATTTAGAGGTTTTACTGTACAGCGTGACATGTGACAACAGAGCAAAGAGGAAGTATGATAAAGTATGATACTTTGTAACAAAGGGAAAGGGAGGGGGGATCAAATATACTGAAAAAAATGTGTGACATCATTTATGGACGGTCTTTTATCAATATTTAACTGATTCTAAAACTTCTTTTACTGTATAAAGCATGATATTATTTCATGAATCAAAAACAAAATATAAAATTGTTATTCCGCTATTTATTATGCTAAAATTAAAATAATATGAAGAAATAAGTCCATAAAAACACATTTAGTTTATCTCTTTATTTTTTCGAAGACATAAAAGATTACCCGCTTTTATTCTTTTTCTTTTAGCTAAATTAGATTTTTTGGAAAGAAAAAACTATTTAATCTCTTTTAATTGCTTTGTTATCAAGCTTAGGAATATATTTTTGCTTATGAAGCAAAAACCCATTATTGCTTACAATCAGTTTATGATATTATTTTCATTTTTATTATTTTATGTTTTTTATTCTAGTACGAAATTATTGATTTCCTAATTAGTGTAAAATCTGAACAGAAATTAAATAAGAAAAGGTTTTAATTTCGAGCTGAATAAAAAACTCGGAGAAAAAACTGTAATCTACTTTTTTTTAAAACGTTGTTGTTGTCGTTTGTTTCTTTTACTTTTTTTCTTTTTCGATAAACTATTATAATAATTTAAAATTGGAAAATGTAAAGAAATTTGTGATATGTGAGGAGCGGATCGATAGAGATTCAGTATTTTTCTAATGATTTTCTAGTTTTCCCGTAACTGAATATGTAATTTAGTAATACTCCTCAATCGATTTATGTATTTTTCAGATAATAAATATAAATATGTGGATAAAAAAGGTACTTAATTCTTTTTATTTCAAATTAATTTAATGAGTTGAAAGAAACTAATTATTCAATTAAATTTAAATAAATATTTTGATCCAGTGTACTGAAAGAAAAGCCTTTTTTCTGATCTTCTCCCCCCCCCTTGCTGTATTAGATGCAATGACATGGAACCATTAAAATAAATTAATTTTAAATATCAATTAATCTTTTTTGTTAACACATACTAATATAGTTTAGAAATATTCGTGATTTCGGTTTATTAACCCGTCAGTCAGTGCTCTAACTCTCGTAAGTACAAGGTGACAAGAAATAACTTGGACGAAGTTTCAAACCAAAAATCTGTAATTGCCATTAAAGTTATAAAGTTACTGACATAGGGAATTGATTCTAACTAAACTGGTGTAAGTAAGTTAGTTGTGATCAGGGGTGTAGTCGTAAAAATAACAGAGAATATACGCTCTAAGCAGAGGGTATACGCTCAAGGTATTCAGTATACCCCAGAGTATATACCAGAGAGTTATGTATATACTATAGCTTTCTTGAGAAACAGAAGGTATACGGTGTTTCGTTAAAAAACCAGAAGGTATACCTCGTATACCCTCCACTACATCCATGGTTGTGATAGCCATTATGGTTAACAAACGATCAGGGCCGTAGCTAGAAGTGAACAATAGGGGGGGGGGGGGCTTAAGAGAATGTAGGGGGGCTCATATTTTCTCTCACTCTCTCTCTGACACAGAAAGATAAATTAGTGCATAGTCACATTGTAGGTACTATGTTTCTTATTAAACTGTAGTAATAACTTAATTTTATGCTAAGAAAAGTACATGATGATGAACATTTTGAGTGTATAACTGGTGGAAGATTAAACATCATGTTAGCTTCATATGTATAAATAAGATGAGGGAGTGTTGAAGCACTCATTTTAGATACAATTTGGTAATCCTGCAAAACTGTGAAAGGATCTCAAAACTAAATTAAGTTTTTAAACAGACTTTCATTGAAATTTTCGGAGCAGAAATTCATTTAGTGACCTTGGAATCTTCCTGGGGCGCTCAAAATATTGTAGGGGGGGGGGGCTGAGCCGTCCATAACGCCCCCTTAGCTACGGTCCTGCAAACGGTGTGCCATACTTGAATTACAAAAGCAAGGAATGAAACTAAGTGAAATTGTTCAATGATTGGAAGTGACTATAAGTAGACGGTTTCATACACAATCAAAAGGTTAGAAATCGGACATGATGATGACAGGCCAGGGAGAGGAAGAAAGAGCACAGTTAACATATCAAGAAACCGGGTAGTTTTCAAAAAGCAAGTTCAACGAAATCCTAGGATTTCAATGAGAAAGCTTGCTAGAGAAATGAAGATCAACAGAGAAACCTCACGTTTGATGGCAAGAGTAGAGCTTGGTCTCCACCTATACAAAATGAAAGAAACTCAAAAGCTAACAACAGAGAATAAACACGCAAGACTTCAAATATATAAAGAACTGTTAAAGCGGGCCGCATATGATCGATGGCAAACATTTCGTCACCTGAGAATAAGAGGGTTCTATCTTGCCCAAAACTTATTTGGAATTAGAACACTTTGAAAATCAGCATGCTCTGTACGTGCAGCTATTAAAGTTTGCAAAAAACTTTTGATATTAGTAGTCTAAAACGTGTAAATCTGTTTAAAAAAATCTTTTTTTTTTTCGATTTTCAAAACGATTGCAAGATTTACCCTATACTACCCTATGATGGGTAGATAAAAATCGCATAAAAATTAAATTTAAAAAATCTAATTTAAAAATCGGAAGTCGGGCTCTGAAATGCAAAACTTTATCTATAAAAGGAGGTGTCTTCCCCCCAAACCTTGTAGTTCTATATGCATCGGTCTCTTCAGAACATTGTCCACACACTCACAAGCTTTTTTCTTTATTATTATAGAAGATAGAACAAGAAGAGGAAGATTGACGACGTTTCTATAAAGTCAATTTAATAATTATGAAGAACGAACAAAAATTGATTAAAGGAAAGCCATTATGTATTACTTCTTTTAAAATCTGAGTGAAATCAGCGCAGTAATCCATGCGTAACTCGTAATTTATTTTGCCGTTTGCTTCTAAATTTTCAAAAGGCAATATGCTAATTAATGTCCTGATTATTGTAAACTATTGTAATACTTTGTTTTCAAACAAATATATCAATTATTTATTTTAAGTAGATGTTATAAATATATTTTAAATTATTATGATTCGGACTTATTGTCGATTGTTCAAGTTTATGACCTCATCTTGAATGCATGAATAAAGCGTTCGAAACAATTTAGAAATGTAGGCGCGTTTGATCATTATTTCATATTTTCTTCTTTCAATAGACTGTGACACTTTAGTAAAATTTACGGTGGCTACTGAATGTTTTGTTATGGATCATAAAATGTTTTCTTTATGACTTGCTATAGATTAGAGAATGGTTAATTTTATTGTTTGTTTGTAGTGCATTGTTATTTTTAAAGACTTAAGGTTAATGGCCATAGTATCTTTATTTTGTGATTTCTTTATAAAATAAAATAAAGTTAATTTGAACATAATCACTGTAAAGAAAAAATACATATTCACCCTATTATTAATCTATAAAAATATATTATAACCGCAAATGAAAACTAGTCGTTGGGGGCCATTTACCCATCATGGATATGCACAATATAAAATATGATGATAAAACATGCGCAAACTATTTATAAAATGCATTGCAATTCCATAACAAAATTTAAATGTATATTTAAATATTTTTAACAAAACGGGACCCTATTGGATTACAATGCAAGTCTATGAGAATTGGGCGAAATACCGTAAATAGTGGCAAGTTGTCTTAACTTTTGGCGATATATCACCAAGTTGGAGACGAACTTGGCAACATTTTTCGGTTAACGAGATAATCAGGTAGTACCAAATCTGTATCTTGCGTAAAAGAGACATTATTATAATTTCAAAAATGATAATCATATTAACTAATAGTTTGCTGCGTTGGATTAAGCGTCTCATTTCCAACTAAAATATATATCTGAATTGAAATTTGAATGAAATATAGGGTCATGAAAAATCGAAGCGTGGAAAATAGGATTACAAATATATCGGCAACTAATTATCCGACCGACTTCATTCTTTATCCAAAATTTATATGTTTTATTGTATTTTACATTATCGCCTTAAAATGGAAAAAAAATCGAAATTTTTTATATACCTTTCATTAGAATAAATATTTGAAGAGACCGAAAAAAATAGCTCCGGATAATCGAGGTTATTATATTCAATAGGTTTCTTCCCATTATTATATACTAAGTACATACCAAATTTCAAGTCATTATCACAATTTGTTCGCAAGATAAAGCGCTTACAGACCAACAAACAGACAGGCCGATAGACAGACGGATGGCAAAAAAAAATTTCTAAAAATATGTTTTTCGGAATCTTTACTGTCTAAAATGTGTAAACCCGTCAAAAAAAAAAAAAAAAAAAAAAAATTGATTTGCAAAACAATTGCAAGATTTACTCTATACTTCGTATGATGGGTAAGTATTATACATTAATACTTAATGCATAAAAATTAAGTATTACTTACTTAAGTATTATGTATTTAGTATTAAGTATTAAAATTAAGTATTACTTACTTAATACTTAATATATAAAATTAAGTATTATGCATTATATAATGTAAGTATTATGCATTATCCACCTCCCGAGTTACTCAGAAAATTTCCGAAAGCGTTCTTTGTCATTGGAAACTTCAGAAAACACTATAGCTTCAAGGGAGGAAAATAAGAATGAAATCATTTACAAAATCATTTAAATCATTTATAATCCTTTTTTCTTCAAATTAACCACCACAGGTGCACAGCGTACACCTGTATAACACCAAATAACAACATACCCAATTAGTAATAAAAGAATACAATTAATGAACTTAAAACATTTTAATGAACTTTTCTGAGCTCAATCTTTTATCCATATGTTTTTAATGTGTGAATATCACCGCTCAGAGGAACAGTGGCAATTATGAAGAAGGTATGTGTATCTAACTAACCATTGGGAAAATGGTTGTTTCTGTCGATCGAGAATAGAGACATGTTAAACATATCTGAAATCTTGTAATGTCCGACTTTTATTCATTTTCCAATTGGTCCAGGTTTAATGTCCAGAAATGAAGTACTTCTGTTGCCACAATGACAAAAAAGTATTAAAAAATATAAAAAAAAGCAAATAAATTATTTAAAAAATATATAACTCAAAAATAAATTGATATACACCTTTCAAACAAATTGAATTTAAAAATACATTTTTCCCCTATACGGCGGCGGTGTAAAAATTAAAAATGTTCGATGTTTAGCTTAATAGTTACGTTTAGTTTAATAATCATTGAATTATCTTTTTTACTACATTTGTCTTTTTATAACTTATTTTTATATTACAGAATTACAATATAATATTTATAAACATATAATTGAAAGACAGAAACAAAATTATATTCTAATAAATGAGACACATGTGGGATGTTTTATAAGCAAACTCATCCCGAGATAGTGCGAACTTCCCCATTTTCGACTAGCCCTTTTTTCCCATGCGCAGTTTGCTCCAGGTTTCTATCAAACGTATTATATCAGTATTTTCTTTTGCAGTTAAATAATATTTTTGTAGAATATATAAGATTTGCATTTATTATTATTATTTATTTATTTATTTTACAATGTAGAATTTGCGGAAAAAAAAATTATTTTCGTAATAAGATAGTCTATACTTCGGCAATTAAACAACTTTTATTTGCCATTCCTCTGTCACTTTTGAATATAAATAAATAAAACATTTTTCAATTATAAAACACTTGTAAAACTTTTCTTTGCATTTTATTTTCTTCAAATATAAAATAAATAAAAAGCAAATGAGTTTTATCTCAAAATTTTACTTTAAAATAGTCTGTTTTGCAAGAGAGGGGGGGGGGAGGGTGATAGTAACAGAGATGCAGATAACGCAAACAAAAGTATAAAGGTTAAAATATTTTACCTTTTAGTAAAGGAATAACAGTTTTAGTTAAACTTAATTTAAAGTTTTTTTTTTAACTAATAATTTTTGTTACTTATTCCTTTGCTATTTTGCATTCTACTGTTGTTGTTGTTATTTTTATCATATAACTACTTCTAATTCTTTTTTTTTTCACTAAATATTTATAAATGATACACTGGAAAATTTGAAATACTGTTTTTGAAACATCGCTTCACTTATATTTTGTTTAAAAGAAACACATTTTATTATAACTGTATATAGAAATTTAACTATTACACCAATCTTTATTCTATCTCTGTATAGCAAAGATATACTGTAATTAACTACGCTGTAAAAAAATTATATAAAAATACAAATTTATAAAATAATAAATAAATAAATAAATAATCTGTAAAGACAGTAAAAGTTTTCTAGGAAACTGAGAAGAACTCCAAGAACATTTTATGTAAAGGCAACAGTAAAAATTCATGTAACAGATACAGATTTGCACTGAAAATCAAAAATATCTGTAAGGTTACTAAGCATATTTTAGGAAACTGGGATTACTAGAATTTTTTATGTAAGCACAACCCAGGTTACAGATAAAATTTCAATTAAAATAACGCTAACGTTTGTACAGCTACAGATTTCTGTAGCTTTACAATCGATGATTATCGCCACAACGGCTCACGACGCCAATGAATTATCGTTGAAGTTTGGATAAATTAATTCCTGCAGTTTGAATAAAAAAATTCCGTATAAGGTACCCTGGGGTAATAACGCCAAGTGCTAATATTTTGCATAATTATGAAATAATCTGGTAAATGACACCCATGTGCTCTGCGCAGAAGGGTTATGAGTCATATAAATCGCAAAAAATAGCTTCAAGATAATTTGTTTCGTTTTTAGGTCTTATTGTTTTTACTAGCAACTAAAATTAATGTTTGATCTAAAATTTGGGAGATACGTTTTGTGATGTGAAGACTATTTTTTTATCCGGAAATACTTTGTTAATTACATAAATTTGTAGTACATTTCATGGACTTTCAAAATGTTGTTGAAGATTTTGGATGTCTTCTTGAGATAACTTGTAATTTAAAATGTACAGCGCAATAGCTATAACGGGGTAAAAACGCCAATCCTTGGCATTAATATCCCGGTTGATTCCCTACAGTGTCCGAGCTACATCCTAAATACTGATTCAAATAAACACAGTTAAAACTATGCAATGTTTCTAATAATTCTATTTAAGCGGTCCTTTTTAAGCAAAAAGAAGCTCACGGTCTGATATTCTTTTGCCTCATCCCCCCCCCCCACACACACACACACCACAACTTTATTTTTCTTACACTTTCACAAAAAATTGAACATTTTCAATATCTTAGAATGCAATTTGTCAATTTCTAAGTTTGTAAAGTGTGTATTTTTAGATTTGGCAATCTACATGCAATTATTTCACCTTATTTTATAGTTTTGTTTACATGGCGTTATTACCCGTATAGGTGGGTAATAACGCCGAATAGCATTGGTCAAGAAATCACGCCATTACATTTTATGAATACATATCTGTTAAATTATTTTTTTATATAGATAGTCAATGAGTTGCTGTATCAAATCATGTATTTGTTTGAAAAATACAAACTAAAACTGAGCTGTGAAAATTGGTAGAACCTTAACGTGGCGTTATTACCCCAGGGTACCTTATTTATACTTTATTAACTAACTTTGTCTTTTTTTTTCTCCTCAGATATCATCACTGACAGTCTGATATAAATAACAAGCAAATGCAGTATAAAAGAAGAAAGAAAAAAATCATGTGCCAAGCATAGATTATGAAACACTTTCCAACGCATTCAGAATAATGTAACAAAACTGTATCGTTTAAAAATTTTTAAAAATATGTTTAATGCAACCATATGGATTGAAAACCCCGCTGAAACCCAACTTTATATGTTCTCATCTACAAACGAAAAATTATCTAAATTCTTTGAGCCGAATTGAATATGGTATGTAGATTTGTATCGATTAACCTAATACCTGGAGAATGAGACCTGACATTGTGCGGTCGTGAATTATGAGGTATTGAATTTGTATATAACGATAAAAAAAAAAAAAAAAAAAAAAAATCTTAAATTTAAACGCGCGTTTCAATTTTAAAACGCTCACTCCAGCAATTATTAATCAAAAACAGTACTGTAATTGATTTCTTTTGTGCGTCCCTGTAAGTGAATAAAAAAATTCTATGAATGAACTGATCTAATGCAATCGTGTGAAATTCAATAATTTATATCAGTTCCAAAATATTTTAAATAGCGTAAAATCGTTAAAATGCTCTGCAAACGATTCCCCCCATGTACTGTAATACAAGGGAATTCTTTGAAATGCCTTTGTAAATGAATTATTAATCCTACTTACTTCATATACAATACCCAGCATGCTTTGGTGACCTTTATAACTTTTATTAATTGCATGGAAATCCGAGTATATTTAAGGGAGTTAGAGCGGCCAGACATACAGACAAAACGAATGCATAAACACTTTTCAACTTTGTTGGAAAGTGTTAAAAACAATTTAAAAATTTATTAAGCATATTTTTTTTATTGTTTATTTGTTATTTTATGGTAAATTTAATAGGAAATGGGAAAATAGTGGGAGTCGATAAACATGTAAAAAATTTTCGAAGGCGTCGACGGGCAAAAAATGTAGAGAATTCTGGTATGGATTAATAATGTATAAAAATCTCTCTTTTAGATTCTTACTATCTATTACATTATTGATTAAATTAGAGAAAACTTATAAAGTTATTAAAAATTCATCACCTGCTCGCGACCAACTGCGTTTTTCATTTTCTGATATGCCCCAAGAACATTTTTCTTTTCTATTATGATGGATAGCAGTTACAACTTTCAGCAAAATGTTAATTAAACCGGAAAAGTCTTCTTTTTTAATTTTTTTCTTTTTCTGATATAATAAAACTTAAAGTAGATAGATTTTTATTTGATTTCATGTTTCAATTCACAGTTTTTACTTCCTTCTATCTTTACAAGTTGAAAGTATTAAAATTGTGAAAAACTTGGACTTCCGGTTTTCGATGGATTTATACGTTTTAGAAGGTCATGAAAACGTTTTGGTGGTTTTTAGAAAATGGTCTGTCTGTGAGTCTATCTGTCACCCTGTGAGTCTGTATGTGACAAAAATTTTGTAGGCGCTCTATCTGAAGAACTAAGACACGGAATTTCACAAAAACTTTAGATTCTGTCAGACCTTGATAGAAACTAGAGCTGATTAGTTTTTGGTATATATCGCTCTTCAAGTGGTGCTGCTATGTTGCATTATTAGCAATTTCCAAAATATATCTATCTCAAGAACTAATGCACGGATTTTCATGAAACTTTAAATTCAGTTAGTCCTTGATATAATCTGGTCCGGATTACTGTTCGACGCAAATTGAAGATGTCGCTACAAATGTCTCAACAGATATCGTTACAGTGCTGCATTATCCATGATTATCGCAATAGCTCTAGCTCAAGAACTAATACACGAATTTTTATCAAACTTCAGATTACGTTAGTCCCTGATATAGATTAGTATTGTTTAGTTTTTGTTGTAAATCGCTCGGCAGGTGGCGCTTCTTTGCAACCTTTTTCACGATTTCGTAATAGTTTATCAAAGAAACTACCTAATGCACGAATTTTCATCAAACTTCAAATTTAGTTAGAAGTTGACATAATTTGTTGTTGACTAGATTTTGATGTAAATCACCTAACCGGTGGCGCTGCTGAACTTCATTTTTCAGGAATTACTAGCATGTATGAGGAATCATGCATGGCGTTATTTACACGCATAAATGGGTAATAACGTCAAATAGTATAGGTCAAGAAAACCACGCTATTACATTTTATGAATACATAGTATATGCTAAAATATTTTTCCTTATTTGCATAGTCAATAAGTTGTTGTATCAAATCCTATATTTGTTTAAAAAATATATATATATATATGTATCTAAAACTAAGCCGTGAAAATTGCTAGAACTTTAACTTAACTGTTATTATATCGGAATACTTCATGTTAAGGAAAAGCTGCATTTTCTTGAGAAATTAAATCGGGCTTATTTTCATTAATTTTTGCACGAACCAACGGGCTGAATCGCGAAAATATAAACGGGCCATCATCGGGCTGCATTTTCAGAAAGAATCACGTTTTGAGCACCTTATCGCCAGAACAACGATTGGCGCGGAGATGAAGTCAATGCTACCCACCCTTTCTTGTTTGTGACGTCAAACGCCTAACGAATAGCAACCCTTCCTTCTGCAAAGAGATCGCGTTTATTGTTCCTTTGTTTTTTCCGTAAATGTTATCAAGCAAAGACTATAATATGAGGAAATGTTATTCACCGTTGTTTACGATTAAAACATAGCTTAAAACAAAGAGCTTTTTCAGATTAAAATGCTTTAAATTTCACAAAACATCTAAACATAGGTTTCCCCCTCCCCCCAATTCAAAAATATTATTTACTTAACTCGCTATGTTCGAAGAAATTGAGAAGTTAATTAAAAACAGTAGTAAAGATTCTCTTGTAATAATAAATATAATTCTATTAATCATATGTTTTATGACACATTTGAATTTAGTTTATTTTGTGTTTGGCAATGCAGCTAGCTGAACGTTCTCGCTTGCGCCAACTCGCCAAGACTGGTGCTCAAAACGTGATTCTTTCTAAAAATGCCACCGGGCTGAACTTTTACTTTTTAAAACGGGTCGGGCCGGGCCTGGAAATTCCGACCCGTGCAGATATCAACCTGAGTCTAATAAGTTGATTGAATCTAAAGGAAACTGAATAAGAATACCAGTAAATTTTATGCACGGATGAATATGCTTCCTTGAATATTGTCCGTGAATATGACAAACGAATGATTATGATTGAATATGACAAACTATTCAATATAAAAGTTGTGTTGCCAATGGGCTATTTTTTTTAAAATATAGATTTCTTAATTGGTACCACTAATGGTAAAAATTGAAAAGGTAAAATTCCTCTTGTTTTCGTCATAATTAATATGGCATTAAGACGGATTATACTAATTTTTAAAAAGTGATGCCAATCAAGAAATCCCAATTTTAACAAGTCGGAAATTACACGTCAAGCGTAGCAAATCAGGTGCGTTCGTATTATAGTGAAGATTTAAAAGTATTCAGATCTTGGTGTAATAGTACACAGTACTTCGGATGCAGTATAGTATCCGAAATTTTTTGTGTGTTCATGCAAATACTGTCTGCTTTCTATTATGCAGAAAGTAACTTGCAGTAAATCTCAGCAACATATATATCAATTTAATAAAATGTGAAATAATTTAATATAATCAAAACGCGCCCAAACAATTTTTTCCATTATAGCATTATAAAATGGGATATTTTTGTGTGGCTCTATAAATTAATGACAAATATTCTTTGCATCATGGATTAAAAAGAATGTATGTTTTAGTACACACTTCATAGATGCACGTCAATTTTATTATGTTCGGTACAGTGTAACATCACTGAAATACACTTGAAGCTATTTTTTCCCATTGGCTGTAATGTATAACGGAATACTTCTGACTGTCTTTGTAATTGAACTATGCATATGATTTTCATAAAATTTTAAAAGGACTCGACAAAAGTATGTAAAAGTTATATAAGATACCTGTGCCTAATATGGACACCCTAAGGAAAATTTGTTTTTTTCACCCCTATGTACACGTGATAGGACTCCAAAAATATATGACCATGATCCCTTTCCATGGACTGTTGACTATCATTATTAAAATTAGCGAACTTGTAACTACTCCGGTTTTATATTTAAATGATAAAAACACAAAATGTTAACAAATGTCCATATAAGGAACCACCAGTCCCTATTATGGACAGGTGCCTCCTTATTGACCTACTACACAGGGTGTAGGGAAGAGCCACTCTTCTATGGAATTTTAGAGGAGAGGAAATAAAAAAATTTTTATCTAAAAGTTTTGCGGGGGAGGGCACAGTAAATATCTTCAGAACATGCACTTTAGAGCGGGGGGTCATTTTCGGTCGTGGCAATTCGAAGACCGATGCAAAGCACCTCAGTTACTACAAAATATTATGAAATAATGTTGGTTCTGCTTAGCTTTCTATTTTTGTGAATCTGAAGATTCACCTGCTGTACTTCCAATGTGGACGTAGGGTGTCCATATTGGGAATCGAGAGTAGTTTTATTAGATCTTGTAATAAATAAATAAAGAAAAATTTTCTAAGCAATATATGCAATAGCAATCGAAAATATGTTTTAAAAGCTTTCTAAAACACCCCACTTTTCAATATTTAAAGTAATTTTACAATATCTAATAAGAATTTAAACTTGCTTGTAATTACGATCAGCACGCTACGAAACAACAAGTTTCCTTCTAAAGGGCGAACAGCGCGCTTTTTTGTACTTTCCAGGCTTAGTTATCTTTTCAACTGCTTTTCTTCACGGATATGTAGCGCGAGCTCTCTATCAGAATTGTTACTTTTAAAAATATTAGGGGTGTCCATATTGAGAGAACTGTCCATATAGGGTACAAGTACCTTATTTTAAATTTCAAACGATTCGGTTAAGAGCTTTTTTCTCTGTTATATGCAGACAAACAGACGGACATACTGAACAACGACTATAGGTGCTACGTATTTACATAATTACGAACGCACCTAAAAAGTAGCCCACTGCAACACTTTTTTTATGCTGAAATAATTTGACATGGTACAGACGATATGTGAGAAAGTATTAAGTTAGTTTAAATTTCAAACCAACTTTGATCTAAAATCACATACAGTCGGCTCTCGTTAATTCGAATTTGTCAGGATCATAAGCAGGGGCCTCTTTAATAAAGGGGACAGGGGGGAGCCTCCCCCCCAAACGTTTGCGCATGCTGTTACAGTTGGCAAATTTACAAAATGAACTGGCAAATTAATTCAAAATTTTAATACAAAACTATAATCCACTTTCTATTTATGACAGATTAAGTTCCCAATATAATTAGAAGTATTATTAATCTTTTTACAAATGAAAACGATATTACATTTTCTGATTGTGATACCTTGGTAAAATTATAAAATTAAAGTCGAGTCTCTATATAACGAAATCCATCGTTCCAGTAAAAAATTCGTTATATAGAGAAATTCGATGTATAGAGAATGATGTTAAAAATCGTATTTAATGTATAAATTATGAACAAATATTACTTTTTAATCTTTTTAATTAAGAATTTGAAATGTTTAAAAGTAAATATTTACCTAACATTTTATTTCTTAATTATTTAAGCAGTTTTAAAAAAGAGAATAGACATTTATTTGAAAGCTTAGTGAAAATCAAATGAGGAAGACGCATTAATTTCAGATGAAGAAATCTGTAATTTTTTTGTTGTTTTGATTTTAAAATTGTTACGCTCTCAAAAAAAAAAAAAAAAAAAAAAAAAAAGCTCAAATTTTAGCAAGGAATGGAAAATTGTAGTTAACATTTTCCTCCATTTGAAGGCCTCTCTTATGTGCCTCTCATTGATTCCTCTCTTATATGTGTAACAATCCAATTGACTTTGTTTTTAGAAGAGTGTGGGAGGTGGGATGGATTCGATGGATTTAAAGAACAAAGAGATAAGAAATATTTAAAAAAAAAAAAAAAAAAAAAAAAAACAGCACTGAACGATAAATCAAAAATGAGTGATGGAAAATTGATTCCATGTGATTACGAAGCTTTTTTAAACCGAATAAATTAAGACCAATTTATGAAAAAATTCGTTATATGGAGATAGATATTTCGCTATATAGAGACTGTTTTTAATGTAATCATGCGAAAAGGGAACCGTTCCTAATAAAAATTTGTTATATACAGAAATTCGATGTATGGAGTTTCCTTATAGAGAGACTCGACTGTAGTTGGAAAAAATCCCTTTCGGCATGGCCTATAGGCGGAGGTAGATTTCGAAAAGTTTTCATCTCAAAAAAAAAAAAAAAAAAAAAAAAAAAAAAATTAAATGATTAGAGATAAACCCAGTTTAACTACTTTATTCAACCGCTTTTAAAAATTTTTTAATTTCATTTTTCTGTAAGAACTGGTTTTATCGAAATCCTCTTAAACGAAATTCTACTCAAATGCCCATTTTGGCAACATATTTTGAATTATATTCTTACTTTATTAAAAAAAATTGACCAATATGCTCATTATATAGTTCCTAAATAACAAAAAACTGTTAATTAAATTCGTTTGACAGCAAAATTGAATTTAAAAATGAGTAATAAAATAACCAATTTATTATTTTAATACATCCACAATTCTTTAATTAAGATTGCTTTGAGAAATTTTGTACGAAGTGCCCACTTTGACAGATTTTTTTAAATATATATTTAGCCTTTATCAAAAATCTGACCAATACGGCACATTACACAGTTCCTAAATAACGAAAAACTGTCAATTGAATGCGTTTGAGAGCAAAATTGAATTTAAAAATGAGTCATAAAATAAAAAATTTGTTATTTGAATACAACCTCAATTCTTTTATCATGATCGCTTTGGGAAATTTTTTTGCGAAGTGCTTACTTTGACAGCTTTTAAAAATATTTATATTCACCCTTTATCAAAAAATCAAAGAATACGCACATTATATAGTTCCTAAGTAACAAAAAACTGTCATTTGAATGCGTTTCAGAGCAAAATTGGATTTAAAAATGAGTCATAAAATAAACAATTTGTTATTTGAATACCCACAGTTCATTAATCATGGTCGCTTTGGGAAATTTTGTGCGAAGTGCCCATTTTGGCAGCCTTTTTTTGAAATATATTCTGCCTTTATCAAAAAACTGGCCACTCCGTCACATAATATAGTTCCTAAGTAAGAGAACCTGTAAATTGGATGCGTTTGAGAACAAAAAAAGATTTAAAAATGACTCGGTAAAAACGCAATTTTTTTAATTTCCTCAAATTTCAATCATGATAATTTCGTGAAATTCTGTTCAAAATACCCTATTTGGCAGCCTTTTAAAAAATATATTCTGCCTTTATCAAAAAACTGGCCAATACGTCGCATTATATAGTTCCTAAATAATAGGACCTGTAAATTGGATGGGTTTGAGAACAAAAATGAATTTAAAAATGACTCAGAAAAAACGCAATTTGTTATACTTAATCAATTTTTAATGACGATAATTTCGGGAAATCTGTTCAAAATACCTTTTTTGGCAGCCTTTTTAAAAATATATTCTGCCTTTATCAAAAAATTGGCCAAAACGTCGCATTATATAGTTCCTAAATAAGAGGATCTGTCATTTGGATGCGTTTAAAATCAAAAATGAATTTTAAAATGAGTCAGAATATAAGAAGTTTGGATTTAAGGTTTTTACTCCAACTCCTATTTTTGTTTAATTTATTTTTGCTATAAGAATGGGTTCTATGAAAAACTTGTCAATATAAAAGTTGTAGATCTTATTGTGAAGATGTAAAATAAATTTAATTAGATTTGATTGCTTAAGAATTGAGTAAGTTATGGGTTTTTTTCTTTTTCCTCCCCCCTTTTTCTTTTCGTTTTTAATTTTTTTCCTCGGTAAAAATTGGTCCTATCAAAAACTTGTAAATACAAAAGTTTTAGATAATATTGAGTACATTTATATAAAATTTAGTTGGATTTAATATCTTGAGAATTGACGAAGTTATGAATTTTTTTCTCCCAAAAACCATGTTTTTTTCGCCCCTTGAGCCCATTTTTAACTTTATCAAAAATCTGTCATGCATAAACTTTTTGCCCATTTCTTAGAAGTAATATAAACTTTAAACTGATTCGATATCTATTTTAATTAAGAAGTTATCGCGTTTTTTCTGTTTTCACAAAAACCCTCCCTATTTCCACCCCCTTGGTCCGATTTTGCCCATTAACGAACTCGACAGAGATTTTAGGCTCCTTGATTTTATGTAAAAGTTTGAAGAAGATCTGAGCATAATTATGGAAGTTATCGTGTCTAGAAGAAAGTGATATACACCGATCGATAGATAGATAGATAGATAGATAGATAGATAGATAGATAGATAGATAGATATATAAACTTTTTTACTGATGGTGGTTTTGGGGTCTAGGAGTTATGATTCGTGTAGATCCGCAAAAATTTTTCAGAAATTCCAACATGGGAGACAATGCAATAGGTAGTATTTCATACGAAATCTACCTAAAAGCCGAGAACTATTTATGTTTGCTTTTAACTGAGTTGGCAAATATTGAATTTTGACTCGGCAATTTAAGGCTCTCTCCTCCACCCATAAAAAGTCTTCGCGAAGGCCCTGATCACAAGAAATGTCCGAATTATCGAGAGTTTCAATTATGGAAAATATGAGAGGAAAAAAAAAACATGTTTAAAGAAAGAAGAAACAAATTACAAAGAAATTAATGTTATAGCATTTTTAGTTTATTTATGCTGTTATCATTAAAATATGACTTAATATTCAATTAAAAGATATGTATGCATAAACTAATTAAGATATTAGGAACAAGCACAATGGAAGAAGTGGTACAGGTGTCATTGAAAGTGTTGTAGTCCTAATATAATCAGAAGGTATACGCTTTTAGTAGAAGGTATGCGCTAGAGTCATGAATGCTGACGGATACAGTACACGACAAAGCTTTATTTGAGAAACAGACAGTATACGAAGGTTCAGAAAACAATCCAGAAGGTATGCGGAGTAACGGAGTATACCTTTCACTACACCTCTGGTCATTGATGAACAGATGGGGCACTAGCGGATATCAAATGCATGGGATTATGCATTACTAGTTCAGGATAATTCTGACAAAAAGAAAAAAGAAAAAGAAAGAAAGAAAGAAAGTTATTTCAAGGATCTGAAGTCAGTGAGAAAGTAAGGAAAAATGAAAAATCGGAATTCTCGTTTGTTCGAATTAAACGAGGTCAAGAGAAAATTAGTACGAATTAATAAAAATTTTGCCATTGAAAATTTCCGGACTTCATGTTTGGTTCGAAATAAGCGAAGATTCGATTTATCCGATTTCGAATTAACGATAGCCGACTGTTCACATCTTTGAAGACTTTATTTTCATTCTACAGTAAAACCTCTAAATAACGGACACCTCGGGAACGCAGAAATTGTCCGCTATTCGGAGGTGTCCGCTATTGGGAAAACGTCAGAGATTGAAAAATCGCTAGGAAATGCTTAATGTTTCATTAATCGGCTTTTATATGTACTAAAACCTCTATTATATCATTAATCGGAAATGAAAGTTATTTTTTAAGCAATGAAATTGAAATAAATTTGTGCACACCTTTATCCACTGTTTATTACATTCTTATAAAAAAGATTGTCACAAAACTTTACTTTCGCTTGCGATTGCTTGCAATTTGTTTTTCAATGTGACGTTATCTGACACAATAGAGTTCCAGGCGAGGAGCGGGGGTTACACTTTTTGACCATTAAAAGCATAAAATCTCAAATCTTCCGGGGTGACATTTTGATGCAGTCGGAGATGTCTCTCCCGAGAAACCTCCTGAATTGAACACTGAACGTAGGAGGGGGGGGGATAGTATTTTTCCAGCCCACCCTCTACATTTATTTGTGATCACAAAATTTGTGACACACTACCTTGATAAATTTACAGCTTTTTTAACCTTTTTTTTCATTTTTTCTCGTTATAAAAATATTTTTTCATCCTTTATCACCGAAAGCAGTGTCCGCTATTCGGAATGTCCGTTATTCAGAGGTTAAACATACAAAAATTTAGGTTTTGGGAGTGGGGATTGGAAAACTGTCCGTTAAATAGAGGTGTCCCCATTCGGGAGTGTCCGTTATGGAGGTTTTACTGTATTATGCATAATCCTCTTATTTCTTCTTTCAGAAGCTCATACTGCGACCCGAAACTTCCTGGATCCCAAATCGAATTTCGGGAAGAGAATAATAACACATCCATGTTTACGAAGACGTAATGACTTCTCCGAATAAAGGTCGACTTTGCTTTTCTAACATCGACCTTCTTCATATTGTAAGGAATGTATGTTTTATTATGTACTTCACAGATGCCTACCAATCGTAATATGCTCAAAACATCATTAAAATACACTTGAAACTATTTTTTCCCTATTGGTCGAAATGTAACGGGATACTTTTGAAATTGTCCATGTAATTGAACTATGAATATGATTTTCATAAATTTAAAATTAAAAAAAAATTAAATTATGGAAAAATTAGTCAACAATTATATATTTTAAATTCCAAACGATTTTAAACGAGCCAAACCAAAACCATTTTAAACGATTCCAAACGACCACTTTTTGCTTTATGATATGAAGACAGACAGTCAGGCAGATGGGCGGACTGAACGATAACTGTAGATGCTACGTATTTGTATAATTCCGAACGCACCTAAAAAATAGCCCACTGGCAACGCTGTGCTGTTTCCATATTGGATAGTTTGATAGAGTACAGACAATATATGAGAAAGTAATAAATTAGTTTCAGAGTAGATTCTAGAGGATGGCCCGTGGGAGAACATCCCTCCCAACCCCCCCCCCCCCACCCCGGAGCAATGAAATGTCTCTGCTGGAAAATTTGAGATTTAGTTTTTTCAATGGTCAAAAAGTGCAATTCCCCCCCTCCCCCCGTGAAGAGCGCCGTGCGAAAGGGGTGGCGAAGGGGGCGGTTGCCCCGGGCGCGAAACTTTAGGGAGAGCCAAATGTACATTACCAACATTATTTTTGGAATGTTACAAGAAAAAGTTGGGTGAGGGGGAACTCCAAATTGAAACTTAGCCCCGGGTGCAGTTTTCTTTTCGCAAGCCCCTGCCCCGGAACTCTATAACCCGCTTCCCCCCTTCCCCCCCCCCCCCCCGAGAGCACAAAAGTCCCTCCAAGAAAAATACGTCTGAATTTAACACTGATTAGATTAAATTTGAGAACAACCTTGATCTAAAACAACATGTTTTAAAACACATCTTTGAGGACTTTATTTTCATTCTATTATGCATAATCCTCTTATTTCCTCTTTCAGAAGCGCATACTGTAGCCCGTAACTTCCTGTATCCCAAATCGAATTTCGGGAAGAGAATAACACATCCATGTTTACGAAAGGCTTAATCACTTTTCCGAATAAAGGTCGACTTCTCTCGCCTCGACCTTCTTGTCTCGGGTTATCGCATTACCGCGTCGACACACATCTCGATAACTGCGAAGTTCGATTTTGAGCGACGCTAAGCCAATTGAAACTGTCCTCGCGTGTTGACTTCACATGGCACGAATGAATATAAATGTTTTAATAATTTGTTCTTTTAAAAATAAACCACTTTTTTTATTTTTTAAAAAGAAAAAAAATTTTTTTTTGAACTGGAAATGTTTATTATCTATCGTGCAGTAATTCAGAGTTATGATCTTATGATACATACTAGCTTAGAATTCTACGAATAGTGGTATTGTTATTTTCTCAAACTCATATGAGTAAATACATAAATATAGATAAATATAAAAGCCTATAAATGAATACATAAATAGTAGAATTTAAACATCTGGGGAATTTACCACACCAGCCTACACTGGTTACTCAAAAAGACCCGGATTATAATGTTAAGTCTATAGGGGCGTTGTTTTCAAATATCTCGCTCAAACTTTAATACTTTTACATTTTTTTTTTTTTTTTTTTTCATAGGATAGCTGAGGACGATCTACAACCGGGCCTTTTTTTACTTTTCCAATTTTGGTTTTAGATTAAAGAAAAAAAAAAATTAGGAACTTGTTCTCAAATTTAAAACAAAAAATATGTAACCAAAATCGAAACAGTAAAAACTAGCTCAGTTCCCAACTATCCTATGCAATAAAAGAAAAAAAATCATGTAAAAATATTGAAATTTGAGCGATTCATTTGAAAATAACGCTCCCATAGACTTAAGATTATCATCGGGTATGTGACAATATTAGTTGCCACTTATTTTGGCTTATAAAGACAGTGGACATGAAAACGAAATCTCTCTATTTTCAATGGATTCATTTGAAAATTGGAAGGCGTTATGCTTAAACAATTATATTCAAAATTTGGTGATAAAATAATAAAAAGTTTTTAAATTATTTATTGTTTTTTTTATTTTTAAAATAACGAAATATTGTGACATTTTAAAATGTCTCATGCACATTTCTTTTGCATAAAATACGACAATATTTATTTATGAGATACTTTATATATTACAACGGAAATCGGCATGAATTCTAAAAGTTCGCTGAATATAATATATAAGTATAAAAATAAAATATTTTGATATTTATACTTTGTTTTTTCCAAAAAAAGTAACTATATATTTTCATATTCATATAAATTTCAACGGCAAAATATTTCTAAAATGTTACTTTTTATGCTGACATTCATGTATTATTATTATATAGAGAAAATAAAGTAAAAAATTTAAAGGAATCTGATAATTAGGAATGCCCATGGAACGTTTCAAAAATTAGAAATGTGCGAAATTTTCGATTTTGAGAAAACATCATTTTAAGTAAAACAAACTGCATAGATATATAAAGTTTTTATAAATATAACAGCTTATATCTCTACAAAGAAGCTTCAGAATTAAAAAAAATATTTTTGCAACAGATAGATTTGAATATCTAGTTTCATTATTCTCGAAAATTAAAAGAAAAAAAAATATTTTTCTGTGTCAAATTTTCTGATTTTGAATGTCCATTGTCGCCTTAATTCCATTGTGTTCTTATTGGTGCAATTTGTCCACGTACCTAACTAAAAAGTTTGATCAATGTTATATTATTTTGAAGAGGCATGAACATTCATTTCTTAATGCTGCTATTTTCATACTTTCTAATCTTTTCCATTCTTTCTATTTATCTACTATGGGTGCTATTTAAATGATATAATAAACTTTTCTACCAAAAATTGAACTGACTTCAAAAGCTACTGCAAAGTAAAAAATAATTTTTTTACAGAATAGTATTAAGAAATTAAATTAAGAGCGTAGTATTTATCATGCATATTATTATATTTATGTAGATTAATTTGATTTTTTGAAGTCGGTGCCAGCCAAGCCAAGTTACATGTAATTTTCCAATAGACACGCATCCAATTATCTACGAGTTTTTTTACGATTTAATATTTAGTTAAAAATTTAACTTTATTCTTTTACGATTTGTATTGGATAATTAATTTTAATTTTGAACTTGGCTTGGCTGGCACCGACTTCAAAAAATCAAATTAATCTACATAAATGTAATAATACGCATGATAAATACTACGCTCTTAATTTAATTTCTTAATACTATTCTGTAAAAAAATTATTTTTTACTTTGCAGTAGCTTTTGAAGTCGGTTCAATTTTTGGTAGAAAAGTTTATTTTTCTCTTTTTAGTTAAAAGTTAACGATTTTTTGAAGTTAGTTAATAAAAATTATAATACAGGAAAAATCACTGTAAACCATACACGTATGTCAGGAGTGGGGTTCGAACCCACGATCTCTTTCAAGAACCAGAAATGAAATCTGCTGTCTTACACCGCTCAACCACCTGACTTCATCGTCCATGTTACTTTTAGTTTGCGAGAAATCACTAATTTTATTAGTTTTTACTTAATTACTAAAAAAGTACTGAACCAATTTCAATGAAATGGAAGAAGTACCAATGGAAGAGTAGCCTCTTTCATTTAACACAAAAAACAATTTAATCGGTTGGATACTTTCGGAGTAATCGGTGAACATACATAGAAAAAAAAATACATTCGCGCCGAATTGATAACATCCTCTCCTTTTTTTGAAATCACTTAAAAAAATATATAACACGGAAAATTTTTTTTGCATACTATACACATATATCCGGAGTGAGGTTCGAACCGACACTCTCTTTCAAAACCAGAGATTAAATCTGGTGCCTTAGACCACTCTGCTGTCCGGACTTCATTCTCGCAGCAGAACTTATTCAATGTCATGTTACTTTTTGCAAGTCTATTCTCCTTTTTGAGTACTCTTTCACTGATAAAGTATTGAGTTAATAAAAAATCTCCGATACTCTGTGGTAATGGTTAAATACAAAATATTCCTAATAGCATAATTAGTATTCAACTTGTTAAATATATATTTAAAAATTATAATACGGAAAAGATTATTGTATACACGTACGTCAGGAGTGGGGTTCGAACCCACGCAGCCTTTCGACAACCAGATCTTAAATCTAGCGCCTTAGACCGCTCGGCCACCCTGGCAGCGGTAAATTTATTTGATATCCATATTACTACTGATTTGCGAGAAATCACTAATTTTATTAGTTTTTGCCTAATTACTAAAAAAGTACTAAACCATTTTCTATGAAACGGAAGTGGTACCAATTCGAGAGCAAGCTGTCTCATTTAACACCAAAATCAAGTTAATTGGTTGGATAGTTTCGCAGTAATCTGCGAACATACATAAAAAAAAAATACATACGCGTTGAATTGATAACCTCCTCTCCTTTTCGGAAGTCGGTTAAAAATTCCTATCAACTTTCCCATTTGTATTTCATTAAAATTTTTCTTGTTTCTATAATCAAGTTATATGTTATATGTTAGTTACATGTTAGTTATATGTTCCTTTAATCATTTTTTACGTATGTTATTACTGGAATTACATATTCTTTTTTATCAGTCCATTATACTGTAGCTTTACAGAATAAATTTACATAATTTTGTAAATGCAATCATTAACCCTTCATTATGTACAGTGTATAATGATAAAATTTTTAAAAAACATTTAATTAATTAAGACTTTGTCATGGTCAACTCTCCCTCACATTAATTGGATCAAGCTTTTTCAAATACCACTTTTTAAAGAATGACACATGGCTAGGTTCAGAGTTCTCGCTGCCACTCGCCATCGCGACAAATCGCGAAAATGCGTCATTTGGAGAGTAAACGGAAAATCAGACTCGCCAAATTGCGATGCCTCAATTTCTGCTCTTTTTATATGTGTGCCACTGTAGCTCAGATTCTTATACCCGTTACTGAGAAATTGATAGGTGCATTTCACCAGCCCGCACCTATGGAGTTCAGAAAATTTAACAATGTCATTCGTTAGTACTCCGTTAGTACCGGTAAGTACCGAGAGATTTTCGTTTGTACCACATCCGTTGCGGAGTTATGCCCAATTCTCAAGTTCCAGCGCGCGGGCTGGAGAAACATGGGATTTCCTATAGGAAAAAAATGAAGTTTCTCCGATTTCGTTCAAATTATGTGTGTCGTTAGTACTACGTTAGTACCGGTAAGTACCGAGAGATTTTCGTTTATACCACATCCGTTCCGGAGTTATGGCCAATTCTAGAGTTCCAGCGCGCGGGCTGGAGAAACATGGGATTTCCCATAGGAAAAAAATGAAGGTTCTCCGATTTCGTTCAAATTATGTGTGTCGTTAGTACTACGTTAGTACCGGTAAGTATCGTGAGATTTTCGTGTGTACCACATCCGTTGCGGAGTTACGGCCAATTCTCAAGTTCCAGCGCGCGGGCTGGAGAAACATGAGATTTCCTATAGGAAAAAAATGAAGGTTCTCCGATTTCGTTCAAATTATGTGTGTCGTTAGTACTACGTTAGTACCGGTAAGTACCGTGAGATTTTCGTTTGTACCACATCCGTTGCGGAATTATGGCCAATTCTCAAGTTCCAGCGCGCGGGCTTGAGAAACATGGGATTTCCTATAGGAAAAAAATGAAGGTTCTCCGATTTCGTTCAAATTATGTGTGTCGTTAGTACTACGTTAGTACCGGTAAGTACCGTGAGATTTTCGTTTGTACCACATCTGTTGCGGAGTTATGGCCAATTCTCAAGTTCCAGCGCGCGGGCTGGAGAAACGTGGGATTTCCTATAGGAAAAAAATGAAGGTTCTCCGATTTCGTTCAAATTATGTGTTTCGTTAGTACTACGTTAGTACCGGTAAGTACCGAGAGATTTTCGTTTGTACCACATCCGTTGCGGAGTTATGGCCAATTCTGAAGTTCCAGCGCGCGGGCTGGAGAAACACGGGATTTCCTATAGGAAAAAAATGAAGGTTCTCCGATTTCGTTCAAATTATGTGTGTCGTTAGTACTACGTTAGTACCGGTAAGTACCGTGAGATTTTCGTTTGTACCACATCCGTTGCGGAGTTATGGCCAATTCTCAAGTTCCAGCGCGCGGGCTGGAGAAACATGGGATTTCCTATAGGAAAAAAATGAAGGTTCTCCGATTTCGTTCAAATTATGTGTGTCGTTAGTACTACGTTAGTACCGGTAAGTACCGAGAGATTTTCGTTTGTACCACATCCGTTGCGGAGTTATGGCCAATTCTCAGGTTCCAGCGCGCGGGCTGGAGAAACATGGGATTTCCTATAGGAAAAAAATGAAGGTTCTCCGATTTCGTTCAAATTATGTGTGTCGTAAGTACTACGTTAGTACCGGTAAGTACCGAGAAATTTTCGTTTGTACCATATCCGTTGCGGAGTTATGGCCAATTCTCAAGTTCCAGCGCGCGGGCTGGAGAAACATGGGATTTCCTATAGGAAAAAAATGAAGGTTCTCCGATTTCGTTCAAATTATGTGTGTCGTTAGTACTACGTTAGTACCGGTAAGTATCGAGAGATTTTCGTTTGTACCACATCCGTTGCGGAGTTAAGGCCAATTCTCAAGTTCCAGCGCGCGGGCTGGAGAAACATGGGATTTCCTATAGGAAAAAAATGAAGGTTTTCCGATTTCGTTCAAATTATGTGTGTCGTTAGTACTACGATAGTACCGGTAAGTACCGTGAGATTTTCGTTTGTACCACATCCGTTGCGGAGTTATGGCCAATTCTCAAGTTCCAGCGCGCGGGCTGGAGAAACATGGGATTTCCTATAGGAAAAAAATGAAGGTTCTCCGATTTCGTTCAAATTATGTGTGTCGTTAGTAGCGTTGCAAAGGTTTGAAAAAAACCGGTTTAAACCCTGGAATAAACCGGGTTTTTAGGAATAAACCTGGAAAAACCCCTGGATTTTTTGGAATAATTCGGTTTTTTGGGAATAAACCTGGGAATAAATCTGGTCTATTGGAAATAAACCCGGGAATAAACCGACTTTTTGCAACTCTAGTCGTTAGTACTACGTTAGTACCGGTAAGTACCGTGAGATTTTCGTTTGTACCACATCCGTTGCGGAGTTATGGCCAATTCTCAAGTTCCAGCGCGCGGGCTTGAGAAACATGGGATTTCCTATAGGAAAAAAATGAAGGTTCTCCGATTTCGTTCAAATTATGTGTGTCGTTAGTACTACGTTAGTACCGGTAAGTACCGTGAGATTTTCGTTTGTACCACATCCGTTGCGGAGTTATGGCCAATTCTCAAGTTCCAGCGCGCGGGCTGGAGAAACGTGGGATTTCCTATAGGAAAAAAATGAAGGTTCTCCGATTTCGTTCAAATTATGTGTTTCGTTAGTACTACGTTAGTACCGGTAAGTACCGAGAGATTTTCGTTTGTACCACATCCGTTGCGGAGTTATGGCCAATTCTCAAGTTCCAGCGCGCGGGCTGGAGAAACACGGGATTTCCTATAGGAAAAAAATGAAGGTTCTCCGATTTCGTTCAAATTATGTGTGTCGTTAGTACTACGTTAGTACCGGTAAGTACCGTGAGATTTTCGTTTGTACCACATCCGTTGCGGAGTTATGGCCAATTCTCAAGTTCCAGCGCGCGGGCTGGAGAAACATGGGATTTCCTATAGGAAAAAAATGAAGGTTCTCCGATTTCGTTCAAATTATGTGTGTCGTTAGTAGCGTTGCAAAGGTTTGAAAAAAACCGGTTTAAACCCTGGAATAAACCGGGTTTTTAGGAATAAACCTGGAAAAACCCCGGGATTTTTTGGAATAATTCGGTTTTTTGGGAATAAACCTGGGAATAAATCTGGTCTATTGGAAATAAACCCGGGAATAAACCGACTTTTTGCAACTCTAGTCGTTAGTACTACGTTAGTACCGGTAAGTACCGTGAGATTTTCGTTTGTACCACATCCGTTGCGAAGTTATGGCCAATTCTCAAGTTCCAGCGCGCGGGCTGGAGAAACATGGGATTTCCTATAGGAAAAAAATGAAGGTTCTCCGATTTCGTTCAAATTATGTGTGTCGTTAGTACTACGTTAGTACCGGTAAGTACCGTGAGATTTTCGTTTGTACCACATCCGTTGCGGAGTTATGGCCAATTCTCAAGTTCCAGCGCGCGGGCTGGAGAAACATGGGATTTCCTATAGGAAAAAAATGAAGGTTCTCCGATGTCGTTCAAATTATGTGTGTCGTTAGTAGCGTTGCAAAGGTTTGAAAAAAACCGGTTTAAACCCTGGAATAAACCGGGTTTTTAGGAATAAACCTGGAAAAACCCCGGGATTTTTTGGAATAATTCGGTTTTTTGGGAATAAACCTGGGAATAAATCTGGTCTATTGGAAATAAACCCGGGAATAAACCGACTTTTTGCAACTCTAGTCGTTAGTACTACGTTAGTACCGGTAAGTACCGTGAGATTTTCGTTTGTACCACATCCGTTGCGGAGTTATGGCCAATTCTCAAGTTCCAGCGCGCGGGCTGGAGAAACATGGGATTTCCTATAGGAAAAAAATGAAGGTTCTCCGATTTCGTTCAAATTATGTGTGTCGTTAGTACTACGTTAGTACCGGTAAGTACCGAGAGATTTTCGTTTGTACCACATCCGTTGCGGAGTTATGGCCAATTCTCAAGTTCCAGCGCGCGGGCTGGAGAAACATGGGATTTCCTATAGGAAAAAAATGAAGGTTTTCCGATTTCGTTCAAATTATGTGTGTCGTTAGTACTACGTTAGTACCGGTAAGTACCGTCAGATTTTCGTTTGTACCACATCCGTTGCGGAGTTATGGCCAATTCTCAAGTTCCAGCGCGCGGGCTGGAGAAACATGGGATTTCCTTTAGGAAAAAAATAAAGGTTCTCCGATTTCGTTCAAATTATGTGTGTCGTTAGTAGCGTTGCAAAGGTTTGAAAAAAACCGGTTTAAACCCTGGAATAAACCGGGTTTTTAGGAATAAACCTGGAAAAACCCTGGGATTTTTTGGAATAATTCGGTTTTTTGGGAATAAACCTGGGAATAAATCTGGTCTATTGGAAATAAACCCGGGAATAAACCGACTTTTTGCAACTCTAGTCGTTAGTACTACGTTAGTACCGGTAAGTACCGTGAGATTTTCGTTTGTACCACATCCGTTGCGGAGTTATGGCCAATTCTCAAGTTCCAGCGCACGGGCTGGAGAAACATGGGATTTCCCATAGGAAAAAAATGAAGGTTCTCCGATTTCGTTCAAATTATGTGTGTCGTTAGTACTACGTTAGTACCGGTAAGTACCGAGAGATTTTCGTTTGTACCACATCCGTTGCGAAGTTATGCCGACTATTCATGTCCAGTTTGTGGCTTAGGGAAACGTAAGATTTCCCATGGAAAAAAAATAAGGTCTTCCGATTTCTTTCAAATTATGTATGTCGTTAGTACCTGTATGTACCGTGAGATTTTCGTTGGTACCGCATCTGTTTCGGAGCTATGATCAATATTTCAGTTTTGAGACGCGGTAGAGGTTTGCACGGACGAAATTTCCAGCCCGGTTTTGGCCCGGTGTTAAGCTCAGAAAACCGGACTACCCAGTTTATATTTTTACATTTCTAGACACGCACGGTCCGCACAGAAATAAATTAAATCAGGTCCTGCCTGAACTGGCCCGACACACAGTTTCTTCTATTTCGAGAAAAATATGATTTTTTTGATATATTTAAGATTTCTTTAAGGAATACTGGATACATTTTTATGGAATGATTTTATTGTATATTTTACAGAAAATACATCATAGAAACATTCATGATTACTGAGATTCTTAGACTTTCATCATTCAATTAAAGATTCATAAAAAAATTAATATGGTTTAGAATAAAAGAAAAAACAATGTTAAAAACGTCATAACTTTTGAAATTTTATAATAAAAAGTAGATTTATGAAAATACTTCTATGTCATTTATTAAAGATTTTCTGAATTCCAAAGAAGTTACTTTCTGATACATTTCTGAATTCATTTCTTTTCGGAAAAGCATAAGTTAGCAGGTGTTTTTAATCAGAAACTATGTAATCGAATAGCCTTATTCATTTTTTGATCCAAAAATTTAAAGAAAATACTGTCAAAGTTAGCGCTTTGAATCGAATTTCCGGAGCCGAAAGCATTTGAAGGGAGAAAAATTTGCAACCACGTGACAAAAATTTATTATCTCAACAAATCTATAGAAGGATATTATATATCAAAAATGAAAAACGCTAATCGATTACAAGTCCCTTCAATAGTCAGACTTGTCTTTTGGAATCAAAAATTAGTCAGAAAATGCGTCAAACTTTCTCGTTGATGAGAAGCGAATTTAAGAACCATTCATAAAAACCACTAAGAAGTATGTTTCCAAAGATTACGTTAACAGAATTTCTTTAACATTATTAATATTTTTACAAATCATATTTTCTGCCCTACACATCTTGAAACAGTTAGGTCTAGTTCCGTCTATATTTTTAAAAACAATGGAAGCCTGACTCGGCCCGGCATGAGTCTGCTAAAAGAAATATTACGTCCGGGTACACAATGTAACAGTCCAATGTCGATCTTTACATTGTGCAAGTTGCATTTCTGTACTGTACAGTTCTATACCTAAAGAAGAGATTATGGGAATTGGATACGTTTTAGAACAAAACGAATTTAAAAATGATTCAGAATGTAAGCAATTTGAATTTGAGTTTATTCCTTCAGCTCCTCTTTTTGTTTAATTTATTTTTGCTATAAGAATTGGTCCTATCAAAAACGTGTCAATATAAAAGCTGTAGATATAATTGAAAAGATGTATAGTAAATTTTATCGAATTTAATATTTTAAGAATTGAGGAAGTAATAGATTTTTTCTTCCTGCCCCCCCCCCCCCCTCTTTGTTTTCGTTTTTATTATTATTATTCCAATGAGAGTTGTTCCTATCAAAAACTTGCAAATAGAGGAATTGTTTTGTTTTTTAAGTTTTAGATAATATTAAAAAATTATAATATTTACAAAATTGTAATTTAATTGGATAGTATCTTGAGATTCGATGAAGTTATGAATTTTTTTCTCTCAAAAATCCTATTTTCTTTCCTCGCTTGAGCTCATTTTTAATTTTATCAAATATCTGTCATGCGTTTAACTTTTTGCCCATTTTTTAAGAGTAATATAAACTTTAAACTTATTCGATATTTATTTTCAGTAAGAAATTATGGAGTTTTTTCGGTTTTCAGAAAAACCCTCCATATTTCTACTTGGTCCGATTTTGCCCATAAACGAACTTGAACGAGATTTTATGCCCTTTGTTTTTATGTATCTGTTTGGAAGAGATTTGACCAGAATTATAGAAGTTACCGTGTCCATAAAAATGTGATATATAAATATACATATACACACATATATATAAACTTTTTTACTGATGGTAGTTTTGGGGTCTAGGGATCATAATCAGTGTAGATCTGATATTTTTTTTTTTCAGAAATTTCAGCATAGGAGCGACCGCAATGAGTATTTCATATGGAATCTACCTAAAAAGGGTAGAAAAATAAAATTTCTTTATAATAATCCATTACTTTTTTTACTTTCAAAGTACGGTTTTTCAAAAGACATGTGATGTTACATAAGGGGAATTACGTTAATAAAGCATTAATTTTAAATGGGTCTTAGGTTTTTTTTTCTGATATATCATCATTTATTAAAATAATGTTTGTTTTTTTTTCTCATTTCTTTACTTGAAGATTATTGATACTTTCAAACAACAGTACAATGCAAGTAGTTTTTTAAAAACAGCCGAGATATCATATTTGCATAATTAACAGTTTACAGACCAAATCCATATCTAGGCATATTTTAAATTATTTTTTTGCACATTATATTTTCTAATGCTTTAGTTAAGGGATATTAGTCATTAATAAAGTAGAAAACATTTTTATATATAATTTTCAGAATGTTCCCAATTGGAAACAATAGTCACTTTCGGCGGTCATTTTCTAGTGGTCATTGGTCATTTTTATGATTTTCTGAACGTTTCCCCATAAATGATAGGAATGTAACTTCTTTTCCAAAAAATAAAGTTATCTAATTCGAAAAATCTATTTCAAAAAATCATTTTTATGACTAATCATTTTCCTGCGCCCATTGGCTATTTTTTATGATTTTCTGTACATTTACTCATTAATGATAGGAATGTAACTTCTATTTCAAAAAATGAAGTCATCTTTTTACTGTTTATGCTAATTTTTTAAAGTCAATATTGATTAAATTTAGTTTTTAATAAATTTTTAAACTAATGTTCCCAATTAGGAACGTTGGCCTTTAAAAAGTTTACATCTCCTAGAAATGGATACAAGTTTGAAATTTTGAAAGTAAAATTATTGTTCTGAAAATAATATATATATACATATATATAATGTCACAGCCAAAACCCGGAGCTTGGCCAATTCTAGAACTGGCCGTTAAGCCTTGGCCAACATCCGAACTGGGTATTTAAGGCTATCCTTTAGATACGGGGCCATCATGAAACTTCTCTTAGAAGTCGTTTCTAATTTAGAGAAGAAAGTTGTTTCACGACGGCCCCGGTAAATTGCACTGACATGCACACATGACAGGAAAGAATATTTCCATGCTATTCTGATATGCTATGCATAGGTACCAATTTTATTGTAACTAAGATAATCTAACAACATTGAGAAGCACAGTAAAAACGATTCCCATTGCTTATATTTAAACGAAACATCTTTGTGTATCCTAGTAAATTAACCAAAAATAGTACACAATTCCATTTCAATAACGAAATTAATTGATAAACCAAATAAGATAGCAATTAAAAGTTAATCAGAGCCTTTACTCGAGTTAAAGCATGGGCAGGCAGACGGCTAGACTGTTTGAATTCATAGACTCTTTCAACTATGTTAGAAAGGATGAAGCCGAGTGCCTATATCTATTTTATGAACTGGCCAATCACATCTGGCCAGTTCGCGAATTGGACAGTCGCAACTAGCCAGTTCGTAAATTGGCCAATCGCATCTGGCCAGTTCGCGAATTGGCCAGTCATTTTTAAACGTTGCTGGGCAGTTCGGGAATTAGCCGACCAATTCTAGAATTGGCCAATTTCGGGTTTTGGCCGCAACATTTATATAGAATTGAATTTATATTTTATTATTTTCTGATGTAAGACAAATAAACATTTTAAAAAAATAACGAAATGTTAAACACAATCGAAAAAGGATTCTTTTACATTATTTTATTTATATAAAATATTTACAATACATTACAATTATTTATAAATGTAACATATTACAGATCTAATAATAAAGAAAAAGGTGGAATTTCCGAAAAAAAAAAATAATGATAAGTAAAAAAAAGTAATTTTTTCAATAATAAACTAAACATATTGCAGATAAATCAGTGACACATTGATTTGTTTGTTATAAACCATTGTAGTGATACATATAAATTATAATAATGAAAAGAAATTTTAACAACAATTGACATAAAATCATAGAATAAAAAAATTTTAATCAAAAAAGGATTTGTAAATAAATTATTAGCATTTTTCTTTAACATTTATGCAGTTCTAAGGAAAAATATTTATATATATATTTATTTAGCATAAGCAGCTTGTTTATCTAATAAGTAATGGAAACAAAAATACCCTCTGTGGCATTAAAAATTAAATAAATAAATAATAAAATAAAATAAAAGTATTTATTAACTTTCTTCTTACTACTCAAATCATAATATAGTCAAGTGCCAATTTACCTAATTTCAATTAATCGAACGTCCAAGTATAAAAAGTTCTATAAACTTTTACTCTTTTTTTTAAATTTCCATGCAAGTATTAGATTTTTTTTTCTTTATTAAATGATAAGTTGAAGCAGAATTAAAAAATTTTTAAACATAAAAGCATAACTGTTGTCACAAGGGAAAAATTAAAAAGATTCTGTGCATTAAACAGTTAATCCAAAATAATATTTTATAAATGTATAAGTTGGAAGAAAAATGTAAATTCCCAAAGATGTTGCAACGCATGCTTAATACACTGTTAAAAATAAAGGTGACAAACCAGTTACATTTGGCGCCCAGGGGTGAAAAGGTGTTACCATTTGACACCCGCGGGCTTGAAAATGTGTTTGAGCTGCCGTTTGATATCTCACTGGGTGATTCATTATAATCAAGGTAGAGGTCTGCACGGGCCCGGGCCTGGCCCGTGGCCCGTACCCGGCCCGGCCCGCGGGCCGGGCCGGGCCGGCGGAATCGTTCCGAATCTTCTAACGGGCCGGGCCGGGCCGGCAGATTTAGAATAGTTTTTTCAACGGGCCGTGCCGGCAAAAAATTGAACGGGCCAGACGGGCCGGGCCGGGCCGAAAAAAAAATTTTTCGGGCCTGCCGGCCCGTTCTGAAGATTTAAGCAGAAACGATAAAATATGAGCTATTTTCAACGAAAATAGTTTTAACGAGAATAAGTATAAATGTGGCCATACTAGTTTGACAGCATCAATATAAAAATGCACAGTGTATCGGCATCGGAGAATCACATTATGTGTAACCCATTTTAATATTTTTTTAGCTGACTCATGCCGGTCCGAGATCACGCTTGCATTATTTTTCTACATATAGACTGGCCGGACCGGTACTAGACTTAATTATTGGCAGAAAACTTGATTTGTAAAATTAACAGCGATAAAGAACTTATGTTAGCTTAGTCTTTGGATATATACTTCTTGATGATTTTTAAATTAATTTCTCAATAGTGCGAAAGTTTGACACATTTTCTGATTAATTTTAAATTGTAAAAGTATAAAAGTGATAAGCCTAACTATTGAAGGAATTTGGAATCGAATAGCGTTTTTCATTTTTTATAAATAAAATACTTGTATAACCTTGTTGAGATATAATAGTTTCTCAAATGATTGCAGGTTTTTCTCCCTTCCCTTGCTATTGCTTCCGAAAATTCTATTCAGAACGCTAATTATGACAGTATTTTATTTGTTTGCAGTATTCTTAAATTGCTTGTATCAAAAAAAGGATAACGCCATTCGATTATATAGTTTCTGAATAAAGATATCTGCTAATCTTATGCGTTTTTGAGAAAAAAAAAATGAATTTAGAAATGTATCAGAAAGGAGCTTCTTTGAATTTAAGAATGAATTTGGATTTTATATCTATAATAAAATGATATAGAAATATAATTATAAATCTTCTTTTATTAAACAGCTTCAAAATTAACGATGTTTTTAGCTTTCTTTCTTTTTTCTTTTATTCTAAGACATATTAATTTTTTATTGAATCTTTATTCGAATGTTAAAAGCCTAAGAATCTAAGTAATCATTAACGTTGTTAATGTGTATTTGCTGTAATATGTACTGTAAAATCATTCCATAGATATGTATGCAGTATTCTTTAAAGGAATCTTAGTTATATAATAAAAATATGAATTTTTTAGAAATCGTAGAAATTGCAACGGGCCAAAACAGGCCGGGTCGGGCCGGGCCTGTTTTCGCTGATTTTTGTACGGGCCGGGCCGGGCCTAAAATATAAAAATTTAAACGGGCCGGGCCGGGCTCGGGCCGAACTTTTGAGTTTTGCAACGGGCCGGGCCGGGCCGAAATAACTTTCCTACGGGCCGGGCCGGGCCGGGCCTGGAAATTCCGGCCCGTGCAGACCTCTAAATCAAGGTACCGCGCAATGCATACAGTTGAAAGATTTTAACCCCTTAGTTATTTGCGAATGCTCCTTGCGACGTGTATCCTTCCCCTTCAACTCGCCATCATTGGTGGATCAAAACAGCAATTTCTCCCAACGATGACTATCACTATCCCAATTTCGTTTAGAACTTCGAATGGCTAAATTTTGGCGAGCTTTTTTACATAAGGCAACCTTTGAAATTCAGGACTTTTGAACATTTCAGGGAGACTTCGAAGGTGAGCAGGATGACCGAGCGGTTAGAGCGTTGAATTTGCAATCAGACGTTGTGAGTTCGAATACTTCTTTGGCCAAAAGTCGGTGTTTATTTTTTATTTATTATTGGGCACTCTGGATTAAGGGTGCTATCTTTTCACCCTAATTAAGGTTAATTCACCCCTTTTCACCTTCTGGCTCCCCTAGGGGTGTCACCAGTGTGACAAGCCTTTCACCCCTAAAAGGTGCAATGTGTCACTTGTAGTTTTAACAGGGTACTCTCCCCAATTTTCTTACTCCTCTTACTCTATGCTTTCTACTGAAATGCATATGAAAAGTTAAAATCTTACGGAATCTATCTTCTCCCACTTTATAATTAAAGGACTAAAATAGAAGAGGTTAATTTCAATGGGAGAGAAAATTTTTATGATAGAAAGGCAGACATTCCTTGTCTTATGAAATGATTATAATCTATATACACTCTTAAATCTACAGGTGACACATTGCACCTTTTAGGGGTGAAAGGCTTGTCTCACTGGTGTCACCCCTAGAGGAGCCAGAATGGCACCCTTAATTAGGGTGAAATGATGGCACCCCTAATCTAGAGTGCCCAATAGTAAAAATTAATTATAAACTGACTTTTGTCCCGTGAAGGATTCGAACCCACGTTTGATTGCAAACTCAACGCTCTAACCGTTCGGCCATCGAGCTCACCTTCAAAGTCTCCCAGAAATGTTCAAATGTCCTGAAATTCAAAGGTTGCTTTATATAAAAAGCTCGTCAAAAGTTTTCCATCCGAAGTTCTAAGCGAAATTGGGATAGCGAATGCGCAGGAATAGTCTTCGTAAGGAGAAATTGCTGTTATAATCTACCAGTGACGGTGAGTTGAAGGGGAAGGACACACGTCTCAAAGCATTTGCAAATAACTAAAGGGTGAAAATCTTCCAACGGTATGCATTGTGCAGCACCCTAATTAGCATGAATCACCCAGTGAGGGATCAAACGGTACCCCAAACACATTTTCAAGCCCGCGGATGTCAAATGGTAACACCTTTTCACCCCTGAGAGCCAAATGCAACTGGTTTCTCACCTTTATTTTTAACAGTGTAATAATTGCAGTCAGGACACGTGAATACGTTGTTGCAATTTGAAAGTTTTTCTGATTAAGTAAGTATCACAATATTGAATGTTATTGACTGCATTTTATATTATCTAATATCTACCATTCGAACTATATTTATGACACAAAGTTTTTCGAATAAGATGCTTACTCATAAGATGTTATACAAAATGGTAAATATGTATATAAATATAGATTTTTCATGAATTATGCGCTGTAAAAGTAAACTAATATACGTATAAATATATAAAATTGTTTACATCCAGCTCAAACAATGGGAAAAAATAATTTTATAAATAAGAAAAAATAAATAAAGTTTTCCAAATAAATAGCATTTCCACCATCGGTTTTTACATAAATCTTACTAAATTACTTGTTTATTAACATTTAATAATCTTTATATGATTATTTAGAAAATATATTATAACGTATAGGGATCTTTAGGATTTTTTTTTTTAATTTAAGGAGCAAGCATTTAGGAATGTATGTGTTAGGAATGTATTATGTGGCCTTTCTTTTTTGCAATCTTAGACGTTTTGTTAGATATCTATAAAAATGCATAACAAATTATCCTGATGGGGTATTTCAGGGGTGTAAATAGCATAGTAAACGTCATATATTTTCGTGAAGATTTTTTCCCGAAAACCCACAGGGGAGTGTCAACAAACTGAGGAATAGCGAATCAATGAATAAGGCATTAACGAGAATAAGTATAAATGTGCGTCACAAGCCGATGCTGGTTTGACAACATCAACACCGAAATGTAAATTGTACAGTGTAGAGATCGGCATCGGGAGTTACATTGTATGCAACCCGGGCTTTATATTATTTAGCAGTCCCGAGCGGGGACGAGATCAGGCTTGCATCGTTTTTGTACATATAGACAAGACCAATCGGGAGTAGATTTAATTGTTCTCAAGATGTGTATTGCAGACAACATAACTTGTAAAATTATTAATAGGAATAAAGAACTTGTTTGCGTAATCTTTATACATATTTCTTGGTGGTTCTTAAATTCATTTCTCAAAAACGCGAAAGTTCGACACATTTTTTGACTAATTTTTAAATTTAAAATAGTCAAAAAATGTGTACATTTAATCTGTAAATTAGTAAAAATATAAAATTGACAAGACTGAATACTGAAGGGATTTGGAATCGAATAGTGGTTTTCATTTTTGGTAAAAAAGGTCTTTGTATAACCTTTTTGCAATATAAGAGATTTTTGTCGAATGGTTGCAGATTTTTCTCCCTTTTCACGTTGTCGTTTCTAGAAATTCTATTCAAAACGCTAACTTTGTCAGTGTTTCCTTAAATTGCTTGTATCAAAAAATAAATAATACTGTTCCATTACATAGTTTCTGAATAAAAACATCTGCTAATCTTATGCGTTTTCGAAAAAAAAAAATTAAATCCGAAATGTATTAGAAAGTAATCCTTTGGATTTGAAACTTTAATAAAATGATATAGAAATATTTTCATAAATCTACTTTTAATAATCTTCAAAATTTACGATTGTTTTGATACTCTTTCTTTTCTTTTATTCTTAACTATATCAATTTTTTAATGACTCTTTATTTGAATGTCGACTATCCAAGAATATAAATAATCATTAGTGTTGACAGTTCTTATTTTTTGTAAAATATATTACGTAAAATCATTCTATATATGTATTGCAGTATTCTTTAAAGGAATCTTAAATAGGTGATAAAAACCGGATATTTTAAAAATAGTAGAAATTGTGTCGGGTCAGAACCGACCAGGCAAGAGCGGACCTGGCCTGTTTTGACTGATTTCTGTACAGGCCTGGCCTAGAAATGCAAAAATATAAACGTGTCGGGCCGGGCACGGGCCTGGAAATTCTGGCCCGTGCAGACCGCTAATCTGAGCAAGAGAGAAGGCTGGATTTTAGGATGTGATGGATGGGGAGAAGACTCATGTTCTCCCTTTCAACTTGATGTAATTTCAATTCAAAGTCAATTTAATTTCCATTTCTGATCAATCTACTTCAACTTGATCTGCAAAAGAAAACTAATCAGCCAGAATCAGAAATCTAAATGAAAAACTAGTAGATCAATATTTTAATGTAATTATAGAAAAGTAATCTAACATTATATCGTTTGTTTCAATTTTATTTTTCAAGTATTAAAAGGAACAGATACATGAATGAAAACATGAGTTTCAAAACAGGCCTTGTCAAAAAAAAAAAAAAAAAAAAAAAAAAAAAATCGTGATTTTTTTTTGTTTGTTTGTTTAAACTATTAATACACCTGCACTAAAAAATATTCGAAAAAAAAAATATCTAGTAATTTTTAGGGATGGGACGAATAGTGATTTGGCCGAATAGCCGAATACCGAATATTCGGCCAAATTTTAAGCCGAATACCGAATATTCGGCCGGCCGAATAGTAAATATTTTTTTCCAATAAAGAAAATAAATTTTGATTATATAGAATTTAAAAAATAGGAGCTCATTAATAATTATTACTCTTAAATGTGCTTTTAAATGTATTTTTAAATTTGAAAAACTTATTTTAACATAAAAAAATTATGAAATTGCATTATATCCTTTATTCTAATGTACATCAAACTGATTTTCAGTAAGTCAAGATGGGAAAATATTTCCATTAAAATATGAAGAATGTACTTCATTTTTACAATCAATTGATACTTCTTGCATCCAAAACAGGGTTGGTAAAAAACTGGGTTTTTTTGAAAAAAACCAAAAACCATGGTTTTTTTGGTTTAAACTGGGTTTTTTTAAACATGATTTCCTATTACATATACATGCATATTTATCAATAAAAATAAATATTTTTGAATATATAAGTAATAACTTGATTTAAAAGTAATTCTAATCAATGTAATAATTTAATATACAATTAGTTCTGTAGAAAATGGAAATCATTTAAATATTAAACATTTTTAGAAAAAGCTATGTTTTTTCTTTTCTTAAATAAAATGTTTTACATAATGAAACATTGACACCTTGAAAATCCTAATATATAATCTTTTAATTATTAGCACTATAAATGATGAAGAATATAAATATGATGCAGCTTCATATATATTATTTTCATAAGGCTATTCAAAATAATTTCTTTGAGATACTAGTTATATGAGATGTCTGATTTTTCTGTTAGAAGACTACATGAATTATCTTTTATTGAAAATAAAGCTTTTTATAAAGAATTTTCAGAATGATTTGAATTTAGCAGTAGAGTCTACACACTTTAAGAAGTATTGTGTATTTGACATTTCTCCTCTGAAACTACCAGGTAAAAAGAAAAAAGAAAAAGAAAAAAACGACAAACAAAATTCTTAAAATAAACAAAAATACCTATTTCATAACTTTTTAGACTATTGAAAACACTTAAAATATAAAGCAGTTTTATAAATACTGTCTTCCACTAAAGCATTTAAATAACCATCAGACTACATGCTATATTTTAACGCTTAGTACTTTTAAATGTCTAAACAAAAAATTACTTCTTTTTAGTCATTTTTATGAGACTTTCTTTCTATTATGTCTCAAGCAAACCTTGCCTTGTCCCTTCTTCCCCAATTTTCTCAGCTGATCTAAGTTGGTTATGCAATAGAAGATTTAAATATATCTTATTGCATATTTTAATTAAATGTAAACAGGTGCTTCCCAAGCACTAAATTTTTCAATGTCTTCTTATTTGACTTTATATCTTGAGCTTTTTTTAGTATTATTATTCTTAAAGATAATCCCCCAATCAAGAAAATTTTCTTTTAGAGTTTGATTGAAATCTTAAAGGTCATTTTATGTTATTAACTGTAAATCTGCGTTTCTCAAAGGAAAACATTTTTTTTTTTAAATATTACATATTTTTAATCCGTTTTGTCTTTTCCAACATAACATAATTTGTTTTCTTTATAGCTTCAGATATGTTCATCATTGCATGAAATTTGCATTCTACATGTATACTAACAAGATCTAGACTAGACTCACTGTCTCATGGTGACTGCTGAGATAAGACTTAAAAATATAAATTACTTGCATGCAGTACTTTAGTACATTAAATTACAAAAATGAGAAAATATTATATAGATTTGTTCTAAAAAACCAATTGGTTTAAATTATGCCAACCCAATTAGTAACAGAATAAAATCATAATGCAAAATACCCCATTCCCAATGTAAGAATGCAAGAAAAACAAAGGCTTAACCAATAAACATAGAGCAAAAATCTGTCAATTACTTATTAGCATACATAACAAAAAGAAATCAATGGAGAAAATTACTTAAGAATGTTATATTCGAGGCTTTGAGGAACGATCAAATCCTTAGTAAATCTAAACTAATCAAGCAATTTAAATAATAAAAATGCTTTTTAAACTCGAGTTTGCCCTTCTGGCTATGAATGTTTTACAATTAATGTTATATATATGTATAAATTTTAACCTTAAAAAAAGGGATAGAAATAAAACTAATTTTTTTCTAACCAGCTAATTTTTTAAAAATTGGTTATTCTGCCATGTAGACTTATAGTTTATATGAAAAGCTGGGTTGATTAAAAATATTTGTAATTTTTGTAATTTTAGAAATTTATCAATTCATCAGTTTTCTACAACTTAGCTTTATAGCTTCTGCATAATTTGGATTTTGCATTTTTCAATGTGTAAAAAAAAAAAAAAAAAAAAAAAAAAAAAACAGATGAAAAAAAAACCAGCATGGTTTTTTTAAAAACACCCATTGGTTTAAACCACGGTTTTAACCAACTTGGTTTAAACCAAACAACCCTGATCCAAAATCAATAATAATCTCTTTCTCTCTCAGAACTCAGAAGGACATATTTTTCTGAAATAACCTTTAATAAAGTAAATTTGATCATTTAGAGTTTGTGTCCCTAGTGATAAGCAAATTTGCAAGAATGAGACTGTTCTGAAATCAGATGCCAACGTAATTACAAATTACGTTAAAGCAAAAGGTTATGCTTAAAGTAGAATGCATATGTTAACAAAATCTTTGACATCTGAATCGGCACATGCAATGTTCAACTTCAATATTCCACTTATTCAACAAGCATTAAAAGGATAAACAGAAATTGATAATAACATGAAGGAAGGGAGATTAAATTAAAAATACATACATAATGTTACATATTTAAGACAGTAATTATGAAAATAATTGTTTAAATGTAAAAACTATAGAATGAAAAAATTATTTTGTTGAGTATTTAGAATTTATATTAAAATATTTATAAAACCATCTTCATAAAGCAAGTTGTGTCATCTAATGTGTATAGAGTTTGGACACCAGTTCTGCTTTCAGATGTACCGTTGTATTTGGAATGATGATATATTATATTTAATTTTGAAAATGAATCTTCATTAACACACCTAGTGAATAAATTTTTTTCATTTCCTTACTTTATAGAAAATAAGTTATGAATTTCATAAGAGCCTTTTTTATATGTGCCTGGAATTTGCAGACATTAATAAATATTTGAGCGTTTTAGAATAAGGCAGTGTTTTTATATCTTGAATTGTAATATATCATTCTCTAATGATGACATTTCCCGTACAATTAAATCTCCAACTTGGGCAGCATTTTCTAGAATATCACTAACTTTTATAGAAAATACAGAAAGGCTGTATATTTTTTAGTATCTGAATAACTCTATATTTTGTAAGTAAGAGTGAGAATGACTTCATAAATGAAGTAGCCAATTTGGATTAGAGAAAAAAAAAATTCAAGAATGAAATTCTTTAAATCCGAAATTTATTTGGCAAGATATCTTGCACTATTCGGTGAGATTTTAGCAGTGTTCGGCAAGATATCTCTAAATATTCGGCTACATGTATTCGGCCGAAGTATTCGGTCAACAAGCCTTCAATATTCGGCCAACCGAATATTCGGCAAAAGGACCGAATAGGCCGAATACCGAATAGTGGCCGAATATTCATCCCATCCCTAGTAATTTTGAAATAGTTAAGATTTCAGTTATCATGAAAACCAGTGGACGCAGTTGAAAGTTTTTGACGATTTCCCAGAATTTTATTTTCTGGATAAGGAGACTTTTGAAACACACGTTCTCTTATATACCAGGTAATCCAGAAGTTTCGGGAGTTTTGAAATGTTAATAATTAGGAAACTATGTAAATACAAATATCCGGTTTTCAGATATATGCTCAGAAATATGTGGGATTTTTGTTTAGAATTAATTTTTTTTTTTAAATATACATAATTAAAAATTTTAGCAATAGGTTGCGCTGCTCACAATCCCGATTGTACCTATACCATGCGTTATATAGACACATAAGTTCATTGCGAAACATCTTGTCTAGGATATTGATGAGATTGTCGTTTTAAGGGGGGTTTATGTTCAAACGCCTCTTTTTGAAAGTCGAAATTGCTTTGAAAGAGAATTTTCATACAAAATTTGATGAGTAACTGCTATGTTTAAACATGCTTTCTTTGCATGTCGACTTGCGTTCTTATCGTAAAATACGTGAAATTAAAACTGCCAAAGATTCTATAGCCATTACAAATGTAAAAACTACGATAGACAAGGTTTAAGAAAAAGGCTCACTGTGAGATCGCAATAGAAACTGGAGAGCCCAGACATGTGTTATAATCGTAAATGAGGTAAAATTCGATGTCAATACTCAATGGAAATTATCAGCCCATGGAGTGTGCAGTACATTTGTAATTTCACGATGAACTGAAATTTCTTGTGGAATTTCTTTTTGCTCTGAAGATGCTGTGCACATTGTTTTACATCGGCTCAATGGGCGTCATATGAAAATTTGTAACCCTTGGACACTAATTCTTTCTTTTTAGTGAGCTGTATCATACCATAAAAAGTACTGTCAATTTTAGCGCCACCTGTTGGCAAAAAGTGTAACTAACATAATATGTTTCTTTCACTGAAAAAAACAAATCCCATAAGTTTCTAAGCATTTTGTGAAAACCGAATATTTCTATTGTTTATAGTTTTCTAATTATTAGCATTTCAAAACTCCTGGAACCTCTGGATCATCCGGTACACACACATATATATATATACATATACAGGGTGTTTCGCTACCAGACCGACAAACTTTGAGGGGTGATAGTAGACATAAAGACAAACATTATTAAATAGGAAACAACGGGGCGCAAGTGTCTTCTGTAGGAGCTAGGGGCCGTTAAAGTTTAAGGTCCAAAAATTCAGACGCTGATAAAAATTAGAAAAAAGGGTCGATTTGTTTGCGGTTTTTTCTAAAATCATTATTTATATCACAATTTTTTATTTTTTTATTTTAAATGTTAAGTTCGAAAATTGTCGATAGAGGGCGCTTTAGACTTTAGAGTAATGAACAAATACTTTTTGCCGTTCTTTTGTGCATGGGGTGAAATTATTCTAAAGTTTAGACTTTAACTTAAATTTTAAGCCCAAAATAGGAAACATGGGGATAGGTTAATAGGGGAAATTTAACTGTGAACCGAGGGGGAGATTTTAAACGCTCATAAACATTGGACAAACTAATCGATTTTGTTGCTGTTTGAGTGTAGGTCATTCCCTTCTTAATTATTTTATTAAAAATGACGTACAGCTTTGGTGTCCTCATTTTTTCATAGAGGGAGCTTCCGACAGATCTCCGACATTTCAATGGCATTACTTCTGGGTGTTTTACTACCAGACTACCATACTTCCAGGATGTGTTAGGGATGCGAAAGATACACGGAATCATATAGGAATGTAACGTTGAAAATGTCTTTTTTGCGAGTTATGGTTAAAGGAAGCAGAGAAAAAAACAACAGAAACAAGCAGAGAAACAGCAACACGTTAATATGACATAAAAAGTTTATTTAAAGGTTTTACTAGAAAAGATGTTCGAAATTACGACCAGAAGTAATTTTACATGCTTGACAGCGGCGTGGCATGTAATTCCTCACGCTTTGAAACATTCCTGGAATCTTTGATAGATTTCCGGAAGCCACAGAAATATGAGCTGCTAAGCCTGTAATTGATGGTACGGGTTCTCATAACACCCAACTTTTCATGTGACCCCAGCAGAAGAAGCTCATACTTGATAGGTCCGGTGATCTGGCAGGCCAATAAACCGAGACACCACAACCTATCAACCGCTGTCCATATGTTACGTTGAGGTATCGGTGAATATCAATGGTAAAATGTGGAAGAGCCCGATCGTGCTGGAAACACACAGAGCTGCCCAACGAGAGAGAAACTTCCACGCGCATTACCGTTCAGCGCCATTTACCGCAAAAAAATCGCAGCGCCATCTACTATCGCGGTCAAGTAGTTTGCCGGACATTTTCTGGTCGTAATTTCGAACACTTTTTGCAGTAAAACCTTTAAATAAACTTTGTTTTGTCACTTTAACATGTTGCTGTTTCTCTGCTTTTTTTTAAACGTAACATGCAAAAAATCAATTTTCAACGTTACATTCCTGTGTGATTCCGAGTCGTCTTTGCATCCCTTACACTTCCTGGAAGTATGGTGGTCTGGTAGTAAAACACCCAGGAGTAATACCATTGAAATTTTGGACATGTGTCGGAAGCGCCCTCTATCAAAAAATGAGGACATGAAAGCTGTACATCATTTTGAATAAAATAATTAACAAGGAAATGACCTACACGCAAACCGCAACAAAATAGATTAGTATGTCCAATGTTTATGAGCATTTAAAATCTCTCCCTCGGTTCACAGTTAAAATTTTTCTAGTTAACCGATCCCCATGTTTCCGAATTTGAGCTTAAAATTTAAGTTAAATTCTAAACTTTAGAATAATTTCAACCCCATGCACAAAAGAACGGCAAAAAGTATTTGTTCGTTACTGTAAAGTCTGAAACGCCCTCTATCGACAATTTTTGAACTTAACCTTTAAAATTAAAAAAAAATAAAAATCGTGATATAAAGAATGATTTTAGAGAAAACCGCAAACAAATCGATTCTTTTTTCTAATTTTTATCAGCGTTTGAATTTTTGGACCTTAAACTTTAATGGCCCCTAGCTCCTATAGAAGACGTTTGCGCCCCATGGTTTCCTATTTAATAATGTTTGTCTTTATGTCTACTATCATCCCTCAAAGTTTGTCGGTCTGGTAGCGAAACACCCTGTATATACAGGGTGTATCTAAACTACTGGGCAAAACTTTAAGGAGTGATAATACAGATAAAGACAAATAGTATTAAATGGGAAACTAAGGGTCCCAAACGTCTTCCGAAGGAGATAAGCACTGTGAAAGTTTAGGGTCCAAAATTTGAAATGATTATAAAATACTCCCATTGAACTGTGTTCAATGGGAGTGTGTAGGTTCAAATTTCAAATGATTATAAAAAACAAAAAAATTGGTCAATTGATTTGCGGTTTTCACGAAAATTATTCTTTATGTCAGTATTGTCTTGAAAATAAATTATGCAGATAAATTTTAAAAAATGTCGATAGAGGGCGCTTTAGACTTTGGAGTAACGTACAACTATTTTTTACCGCTATTTTTTGCATCGCATTAAATTTTTTTAGAAGCTTAGACAGGAAAGCTCAAAATGAATGAGCTCAAAATCTCAATCGTTGTGTGTAATTAAGTAGCGAAAAATTTAACTGTGTTCGTAGGGTGGGCAGGGTAACATTTCAACTCCTGAACACAATTCAGTTTACGCTTCTTAACCCCTCCCAACGATTCAGAATTTGAGCTCAAAATTTAAGTCTAAGCTTTTGCAAGCATCTTTGCAAGCATTTAATTAGATAGAAAAAATAACAGTTAAAAATTGTTGTTGGTTACTCTAAAGTTTAAGGCGCCCTCTAATGGAATTTTTTGAAATTTATCTTTAAAATTTATTTTCAAGGAAATACTGACATAAAGAATGGTTTTCGAAAAAATCTCAAACGAATAGACCAATTTTTCCGTTTTGTATAATCATTTGAAATTTTAACCTCCCCACCCCCATTGAACACATTTCAGTTTGCGCTACTTAACTACTCTCAACGATTCAGATTTTCAGCTCAAATGTTAAGTTTATGTCTAAGTTCAAAAAAAAAAAATAATAATGCGATGCAAAAAATAACGGTAAAAAATAGTTGTACGTTACTCCAAAGTCTAAAGTGCTCTGTATCAACATTTTTTTAAATTTATCTGCATAATTTATTTTCAAGACAACACTGACATAAAGAATAGTTTTAGTGAAAACCGCAAATCAATTGACCAATTTTTTTTTTTTTTTTTTTTTTTTTTTTTTTTTTTATAATCATTTGACATTTGAACCTACCCACTCCCATTGAACACAGTTCTGTTTGCGCTATGTTTGCGTTTATGTCTAAACTTCAAAAAAAATTTAATGAAGATGCAAAAAATAACGGTAAAAAATAGTTATTCATTACTCCAAAGTCTAAAGCGTCCTCTATCGGCATTTTTTGAAATTTATATTAATAATTTATTTAACCGCAATCGACCAATTTTTCTGTTTTTTATAATCATTTCGAATTTTGGACCCTAAACTTTGGAGCCTATCTCCTTCGGAAGACGTTTGGGACCCTTAGTTTCCCATTTAATATTGTTTGTCTTGATGTGTACTATCACCCCTTAAAGTTTTGCCCAGTAGTTTAGATACACCCTGTATATAAATTTATATATACTCCTTAATAATCAAATACATATATTTTCTGGTAAAAAAAAATTTCTGAACCTTTCAAATAATTTTCACTTTGTCAGAAAAGATCAACTCGAATCCGACACGAAACAGACAAAATCCAATCCAAAACCTATCCAAAATGCAGACTAATAAAATTAGAGTAAACCTGAGCAGAATCAAACAATAGGCCAAGTTGGGGTCGTTAAGAATAAGGTTATGAAATGAAGTCAAGCATTAAAACCATACACTAAAAATGATTTATTTATAGAAAAAATTCATGTGACGTATTGGAATCACACGGCTTAAAAATAACGTAGATAGCAATTTTTTATTGCATGTTTCATTTTTACATATTACATATCATTATTACCAATTACATTTTTACATATTTCATCATTTGGTGGAGCATAAAAACGCAAAATTCATACTAAAAATACTCAGAAAATCCATGTATGCAGTCATCAATTAAAAATTACAATTAAAAAATAACATTAAAAGGATCATAATGATGCAAATTTAAAAAAAAATATTTCGAGACCTGCTGCTGAAACTATAAAAAATTCAACATAAACCTAAAATGTAAGCGCAAAATTTGTAAACAATTAAATTTTGTAAAATATTTATTATAAATGATTTGATTCTAAATGTTATTAACAAGCCAACGAATTTTAGCAACCTTAAAGCAAACACGATGTATGCCAGCACCTCAGCATCAGTATAAAAGCATAACGGTATAATAACACATCGGTATAGTTTTCAAATCGGACAACCTTCATTTTTTTTCTCTAGGAAATCCCATGTTTTATCATACAGCACGTCACAACTGAAGAATCGACCATAACTGCGCAACGGATATGACTCGAACTTAGGTACTTAGAACTTAGTACAAGAACTCTGCAACGGGTGTGGTACAAACGAAAATCTCTCGGTACTTACCGGTACTAACGTAGTACTAACGACACACATAATTTGAACGAAATCGGAGAACCTTCATTTTTTTCCTATAGGAAATCCCATGTTTCTCCAGCCCGCGCGCTGGAACTTGAGAATTGGCCATAACTCCGCAACGGATGTGGTACAAACGAAAATCTCTCGGTACTTACCGGTACTAACGTAGTACTAACGACACACATAATTTGAACGAAATCGGAGAACCTTCATTTTTTTCCTATGGGAAATCCCATGTTTCTCCAGCCCGTGCGCTGGAACTTGAGAATTGGCCATAACTCCGCAACGGATGTGGTACAAACGAAAATCTCACGGTACTTACCGGTACTAACGTAGTACTAACGACTAGAGTTGCAAAAAGTCGGTTTATTCCCGGGTTTATTTCCAATAGACCAGATTTATTCCCAGGTTTATTCCCAAAAAACCGAATTATTCCAAAAAATCCCAGGGTTTTTCCAGGTTTATTCCTAAAAACCCGGTTTATTCCAGGGTTTAAACCGGTTTTTTTCAAACCTTTGCAACGCTACTAACGACACACATAATTTGAACGAAATCGGAGAACCTTCATTTTTTTCCTATAGGAAATCCCATGTTTCTCCAGCCCGCGCGCTGGAACTTGAGAATTGGCCATAACTCCGCAACGGATATGGTACAAACGAAAATCTCTCGGTACTTACCGGTACTAACGGAGTACTAACGAATGACATTGTTGAATTTTCTGAACTCCATAGGTGCGGGCTGGCGAAATGCACCTGAAATAGATGTCGCTTTTCATGTTGAATCGCACCGTGCCATTTACATTGCTCTGTATATAGAAATACGGATTCAACATCAATTCAGTTTAGTAGCAGCCAAAAACGCAAAAAGGCTTATGCTATAGGGATTTCTCTATTGCCAATTAATCACTATCTGTGCGCCAGCTTCGAACTGGTAAAAACACAAACTTACTCGCATCAAGTGCCAAATAGACATAAGTTTTGCTGGAATTCAGCATTGAAATTAGCCAGTACCATACTACTTATTAGCTGTATGCAAAGTATCTTTGGCTGGATAATTTTCGCTATCGATTAGAGCCAAGATTTCATTGCGATTTTTAGTGTATACTTTCAGAACTATAAGTCAAAGATACGATTTTGAATTTTTATTTTAAATGCAAAAAAAATGTGCAAAGCATTTACATATTTAGGAGACATTTAGAGTGTACTTATTTTTAATATTTTCTGTAGCGAATAATCGAATTTTTACTTTATAAGCAATTACAAAAAAATAGGTTTTAGAGCATTGTGAAAAGAAGGGATACAATAGGAGAGTCAAAGATACATTTTTCAGCGTTCCACGCAAATCTATTTTGCTAACTTTTTTTTTTTTTTTTTTTTTTTTTTTTTTTTCATTTGGCTACTGTTTTTTATTTCTTATTCGCCAATTCGCTATAATGAGCGTCGTTCGAAAGGAGGGGGGAGGAGGCGGTCGCCTCGGCCGCAGAAATTTAGAGGCCGCCAAATTTATACTACCAATGTTATTTTTAGCCTGTCACAAGAAAAAGTTCGGGGGAGCGGGGCGCAAAATTGAGACTTTGTCCTGGGCGCAGTTTTCTCTTCGTACGCCCCCGTCGCTAATGTATAGCAAAATACTAGTGAGAACACTGGAGGTTTAGCCTAATTTACTGTACAATTTTTATATCTGGAATGAAAGCTCAATATTTCTACAATATTTAAAACCTACTTATTTAAATTTCTACGATACATTTTATCTTAGGAAATCTTACAAAACATTTCTAAAAGTTACACTTTTTAAGCTGAAAACACTTCAGAATTGTTTTTTTCTACATCTGTTTCAATTATCTGCATAAAACAAAGATTATTGCTTGAAAATTTATGTAGATTTGATTGCATTTTTCTGTCAAAAAGCTCTGAAATTCTTTTAAATATGAAAACTGAAGGGTGGATCAAGTTTTCCCCTATGGTCTACCTTCCCCCACCTACATGCGAGGAAAGAAGAAAAGTGAAGAGAAGGTTGATCGGGCTTCCATGCAGCAGAAATAATGGTTTAACCCTTTCAGGCACGTGGTCGCACTCCGGCCATACTTAGTTTTAATTCTTACCTTGCAAATGACACCAAGAATATTTTTAAAAAATTTTGCTTTTACAATAAAAAATTAAATTAAGAAATAACTAATTTCAAATAACCGTTCCTAAATTCCAGTGTCAGCGAATAATTTCTCATTTTACGCACAAACTTTGTGCCGGAAAGGATTAAGGGCGTATTCCATTCCAATCCAAACAACTTAATTTCTGATTTATTTTTAAATTTACTTTTGCTCTCAAATACATCAAACTGAAAATTCTCTTATTTAGAAGCTACATAATGTGCTGTGCTTGTCAATTTTTTGATAAATGCAGAAAATATTGCAAAAAAGGCTGTCATACATGACGTTTTGAACCGAATTTTCCAAAGCGTGAAGTCTGGGAACGAAAAAAAATGGTCTTACTGGGAAAATATTTGTTTATATATCAAATTTTAATTAAGTGAGCGAAATATAAAATCACGGGGATTCTTACAAATTTCTTCAAAAATCACTTCAGCAAGTTTCATGTTTTTACTTTTAAAAATGAATCTGAAATTGTATATGAAAATTTCGAGCTGTTGAGGGTGGAAAATTATTTTTTCGAATGCACCCTTAATGTGGTTTTGGAAGCCAGTAATTTCATTCCATATATGCCAATTCTACAGATAAATGTGAATGTGTGCAGCATATTTTCTCTCCCCCCCCCCCCCTCACACACACACACTCTTACTCGTCATTGCTCGATCAAGAGAGCGAATGACGGCCCCAAGCGATAGTCAAATACTTCTAAATTGAATACACAAAATTACATAATTAAATACTTCTAGAACTAAAGATACAGATATCTTTACAGCTATTTACATATTAAAATAGATTAAATACATTTACATTAGATCAGTATTGAATCATATTCTTTTATCCGGGAAGGATTTCTGTGTCTCCAGGGCGGGGGGGGGGGGGGACATTATACAGTACTGGGGGAGGGATTGCACTTTTTGACCATTGAAAAGACAAAATTTCAGTTCTTAAGGGGTCGACTTCTTAGTGCGAGGAGGAGGGGATTTCCCGGCCCACCCCCTGAATTCAACGCTGCTTTAGGCTGCGGAGAAACATCATCCATTATAGAAAATTTCATTTTACTCTTGCATTTACGAGACTATGGTGCACATTTTTTTTTCTTTTAAAACATTTTTACCTTTTTATTTTATTTTATTATATTTTTTTGAAAAGATGATTTAGTAATTGCAAAACGTATAATAAAAAGAATGATTTATCTCAGTAATTTTAATTCAGCGGAAGCAATAAATTTTTAAGAATTACAGAGGGGAATGGAAAAAACATTTGTCTTTTCAAAGAAAGAAAAAAAGCCTCATTAGAATGATTCTAATAGTTATGATGGTGAATAATGCATCTTCTCCGACACAAAAGTGCGCCAAGTACTCAAAATTATAAAGCAGACGAAAAATTCTTGTTATAAATTCTTGGTCGTAAATTTTTAATGCATACCTCTCATTTTAAATGCATAACTTTGAACATGTTTTTTTTTTTTTTTTTTTTTTTTTTTTTTTTTTTTTTTTTAATTCTTTTTTTCACTTAAAACAAACCTAATTTGAAAGATTAATAGCCTGAATGATAAATAATGAATGTGTTGTATAAGTTTGCTTAGAAATTTATGAATCTCTAGTGCTGGTTGTTTTTGGACCATTTTTAGGTGCGTTCGTAATTATATAATACGTAGCACCTATAGTTGTCGTTCAGTCCGTCCGTCCGTCTGTCCGTCCGTCTGTCCGTCCGCATATAACAACGCAAAAACTACCCAACCGAATCGTTTGAAATTTAAAATACATAATTATTACATAATTTTGTCGAGTCATTTCAAATTTTATGAAAATCGGATGCATAGATCAATTACAGGGGCAATCAAAAGTATTCCATTACATTACGGTCAATGGGGAAAAAAGTTTCAAATGCATTTTAATCGTTTGAAATTTAAAATACGCAATTATTACATAATTCTGTCGAGTTATTTCAAATATTTTGATAATCGTGTGCATAGATCAATTACAGGGGCAATCAAAAGTATTCAATTACATTATGGTCAATTAGGAAAAAGTTTCAAATATATTCTATACGTTTGAAATTTAAAATACATAATTATTACATAATTTTGTCGAGTTATTTCAAATTATATGAAAATCGGATGCATAGATCAATTACAGGGGCAATCAAAAGTATTCCATTACATTACGGTCAATGGGGAAAAAAGTTTCAAAAGCATTTTAATCGTTTGAAATTTATAATACGCAATTATTACATAATTCTGTCGAGTTATTTCAAATATTTTGATAATCGTGTGCATAGATCAATTACAGGGGCAATCAAAAGTATTCAATTACATTATGGTCAATTAGGAAAAAGTTTCAAATATATTCTATACGTTTGAAATTTAAAATACATAATTATTACATAATTTTGTCGAGTTATTTCAAATTATATAAAAATCGGATGCATAGATCAATTACAGGGGAAATCAAAAGTATTCCATTACATTACGGTCAATGGGGAAAAAAGTTTCAAATGCATTTTAATCGTTTGAAATTTATAATACGCAATTATTACATAATTCTGTCGAGTTATTTCAAATATTTTGATAATCGTGTGCATAGATCAATTACAGGCGCAATCAAAAGTATTCAGTTACATTATGGTCAATTAGGAAAAAGTTTCAAATATATTCTATACGTTTGAAATTTAAACTACATAATTATTACATAATTTTGTCGAGTTATTTCAAATTTTATGAAAATCGGATTTATAGATCAATTATAGGGACACTCAAAAGTATTCCGTTACATTACGGTCAATGGGAAAAATGTTTCAAATGCATTTTAATCGTGTTACACTCATACGAACTTAATAAAATTTATATGCAACTATAAAGTACATATTATAATATACATCATACATAATTTGTGGTGCAAAGAACATTTGTTATTGATTTACAAGGCCACACAAAAGTATTACATTATATAATGGTATAGGAAGAACATTGTTTGATGAGCGTTTTAATTGTAATTCACTATTTACAATTTTATGAGATTGACATATGAAAGTAATATTTTTAAAACTTCGTTATCGTACGAACGCACCTAATTTGCTACGCTTCACGTGCAATTTCCAACTTGTTAATACTTAAGTTTGCTTGTTTTACAATAAAAAATTATATGGATTTTTAAAAACAATTGCTGCTTTCTAAACTCTTTATTGAACTAATGAACTGACATTCCAGTAGTAGCATTAGATTTTTGTTAAAATATTAAGGATAACAGTTGAGGTATTCATTTTTAGGTGCGTTCGTGATTATGATTATATGTAGCAACTAATAGTCGTCGTTCAATCCGTCCATCTGTCCGTCCGTTCGCATATAACAGAGCAAAAACTATCCAACCGATTTTTTTTTAATTTAAAATACATAATTGTTGCATAATTTTATCGAGTCTCAAATTTTATGAAAATCGGATGCTTAGTTTAATTACAGAGACAATCAAAATTATATACAGGATGACACAAAAGATTTCGGAAGTTTATATAGTATCCGAAGTCCTGCATACTATTACACCAAGATCTGAATATTCTTAAAAGTTCGTTATATTACGAATGCACCTCATTTGCTACGTTTGACGTACGCTTTCCAACTTGTTTTCTATTAAAACATTCTTACCCTTTCTTTTGAAAAGATGATTTAGTAATTGCAAAACATACAATAAAAAGAATGATTTCTCTCCGTAATTTTAATTCCGTCGAAGGAATAATTTTTTAAGAATTACAGAGGGGAAAAGAAAAACATTTGGCTTTGCAAAGAGAAAAAATAAATAAATAATCAATACGAAAAAAAATATTAGTCGTCATTAAAATGATTCTAATAGTTATGATGGTGAATAATGCATCTTCTCCGACAAAAAAAGCACTGCAAGTACTCAAAATTATGAAGCAGACGAACAATTCTTGTTTGAAATTCTTGGTCGTAAATTTTTAATGCATATACAGTGTCTCACATAAGTGATGGAACACTTGTGCTTTACAAAAGGAAACTAATCAAATAAATTAAAAAAACATGTACACATTTTTTTGTGGGTGTGTTTCATACTTAAATTTAGTAAAGATTATTACATAACATACATTTTGTCAAAATATTAAAATATTAATTTAATAAAAATACAAATGTTTAGAACGGAGCAAAAAATAGCTCACATAAATGATGGGACACCATTATATATACAACAAAAATCGTCTGAAATAAGCAATAAAAATATTTTTTGTGGTTTTATTTTTACTTAAAAGCAATTGGCAATAATTTATAAAATCGTCTGCAGTATTTCTCTCCAGTTTGTTTTGGAATTTTTGTGTTTTTTAGCTCTGTGTAGCCATGAATGCTAAATGAAAAGAAACTTCGCCTGAAATTCGAAAATTAGTTATTAATTTGCATATTGAACGTGGAAAATCTATTAGAAAAACTGCTGAAACAGTTAACTTGAGTCGTTCAACAGTTTTCAATATCATTAAACGATATAAAAATAATCATATGATTCAGGATAAAAGAAGACCTGGCTGACCATCAAAGCTATCCAATGGAATAAAGCGAATTATCGTTCGAAATATTAAAAAAAATCCAAGAAATAGTGCTTCAAAAGTTGCTGCTGATTTACAAGCATTATATGGAATAATTGTTAATCCTGAGACTATTAGAAGGGTAATTCAATCTGCTGGATATCACGGTAGAGTAGCCAGGAAAAAATTCTTCGTAAGTGAAAAGAATAGAAAAACTCAGACTAGCTTTCGCAAAATCCAACATAAATAAGAATTCTGATTACTGGAATAAAGTTATATTTGCTGATGGGAGTAAATTTAATATATTTGGTTCTGACGGTAAAATCTTGGTGTGGAGAAAACCCAGGGAAGAATTTCGCAAACAGAACTTGGTACCAATAGTAAAACATGGTGGAGGAGGAGTTATGGTATGGGGGTGCATGTCGTCCGCTGGAGTTGGTAATCTTGTTTTTATTGACAGTATAATGGATCAGAACAAGTATATTGATATTTTAAAGCAAAATTTGAAATCTTCAGCACGAAAATTAAAACTTCATAACGATTTTAAATTCTACCAGGACAATGACCCCAAGCACACTGCTCCGAACGTTAGACTCTGGCTGCTATATAACTGTCCTGAAATAATAAAAACACCACCACAATCTCCAGACTTAAATCCCATAGAGAATATTTGGCAAGAATTGGAATCAAGAATTCGCAAACACACCATTTCTTCAAAACAACAACTAAAATCGGTGCTTCAAGAAGAATGGGGTAAAATCACTCCAGAAATCACAAAAAGATTAAATCATGTTTTAAAAGTAAAAGGAAATCCAACAAAATATTAAAACCTTTTAAAAAGTAAAATTTTTGGATAAATATTTGATGGAAAAGTTAAGTGTCCCATCACTTATGTGAGCCATTTTTGCTCCGTTCTGAACAATTGTATTTTTACTAAATTAATATTTTAATATTTTGACAAAATGTATGTTACGTAATAATTGTTACTAACTTTAAATATGAAACCCACCCGAAAAATTTTTGCACATGTTTGTTTATTTATTTTATTGCAGTTTCTTTTTATAAAGCACAAGTGTCCCATCACTTTTGTGAGACACTGTACCTCTTATTTTAAGTGTATACTTAGGGTATGTTTTTTCATTTTTCATTTCACTTAAAACAAATCTAATTTGAAAGATTAATAACTTGAAAGATAAATAATGAATGTGTTGTATAAGTTTGCTTAGGAATTTATGAATCTCTAGCGCTGTTTATTTTTGCACCATTTTTAATACTTAAGTTTGCTTGTTTTAAAATAAAAAATAATGTGGATTTTTAAAACAATTGCTGCTTTCTAAACTCTTTACTGAACTAATGAACTGACATTCTGGATTAGCATTAGATTTTTGTTAAGATATTAAGAATAATAGTTACAGATATCCGTTTTTAGGTGCGTTCGTAATTACGTAAATACGTAGCACCTATAGTCGTCATTGATTCAATCCGTCCGTCCGCATATAACAGAGCAAAAACTATCCATCCGAATGTTTTGAAATTTAAAATAGATAATTGTTGGATAATTTTGTCGAGTCATTTCAATCTTTATGAAAACTGGATGCTTACAAGAAAGGTCTCCATACTGGGCATACTCAGAATTTTTTGAAAAAAATACTGATTAAACTACTCATGTATGTAATAAAGGATCAGTCGAATTTAGCGGCGGAATTACAGAAGAAACTCAGTAAAAAAAATAAAATACTTTCGAGTATTTGGCACCAAAAGACGAAAGCGTCACGCGATTTGGCGAGCATAGCATTTTCCCTCGCCAAAAGCAAACGATTTTAATGCATCTGAAAATTTCCTGTCAATTAAATTTTAGAATGCGTGTAAATAGTATTTAATGAATTTAAATTTGAACAGTAAAAGAGTTTGACACATAGATGTATTTTATATTACATATTTCTGTTGCTTTTGCTGCAGTTATTTAATTTTATCACTTTAAAAATAATTTCTTATATAAAAAATACTTTCATGTGGAAAAGTATTTTTTCATATATTTAAGCGTATGTCAAAATAAAAGCCAAATGAAGAAAATGCTGCAGTAATGCATTTCAATATCGGAGAGGTTTTGGTTTCCATAGCAACAAAACTGAATCGACAGAGCTCAATTATATTGGAGTTAATTTTGAGATTGAAACAATTTTAATTAATTTAAATTCTGTTTTAATTCATAAAATTTCACAGTTAATTTTCATTTTAAATATATTATGACAAAAATGTAGTTAAAACAAACTAAAACTGACAAAACTAACGTTATATAAATAAAATTTCTTTAAACAAGTTCAAGATGAAACAGTTTTACCTGAAAAAGAATTTGACATAAAAAAAGTATTTTTTGAAATTTTATTTTTTCGCCAACCGATGATAAATCGCCAAATAAAAGGAATGTTTATTATATTTTTACGAGCGTTCTGTCGGAATTCCGCCAAAATTTTTTTTACAAACATATATATCCACATGAGAAGAACATTCTGTAATTTTTTCAGAATTTTCTGACTATGCCCGTGTGGAGACCTTCCTTGTTAGTTCAATTACAGACACAATCAAAAGTATTTCGTTTTATTACGGCCAATGGGAAAAATAATGTCGAGTGCATTTTAAAGATATAGCACTCTTTCGAACATAATAAAGTTGATATGCATCTATGAGATATATGCTAAAATATACTTCTGTACAACCTGGAGTGTAAAGAATATTTTTTTTTATTAATTTACGGGTCCACATAAAAATATTCCATTACAATGGTATAGTGGGAGGCGTTGTTTGGAGCGCGCTTTAATTATATTAAACTGTTTCTAATTTTACGAAATTGATATATGTTGCTGAGATTTAGTAAAGGTTATAATCCCTGTTTAATAGAAAGAAGAGAGTATTTACAGGGACACACAAAAGACTTCGGATGTTTACATAGTATCCGAAGTACTTATACTATTACACCAAGATCTGAATATTTTTAAAAGTTTCTTATAGTACGAATGAACATCATTTGCTACGTTTGACGTGAACTTTACAAATGTTTTTCTCTTTAAACGTTTTCACCCTTTGCCTTTCTTTTGAAAAGATCATTTAGTAATTGCAAAACGTATAATAAAAAGAATGATTTCATTCAGTAACTTTAAATCTGTCGAAGGAATAAATTTTTAAAAATTAGAGAGGGTAACGAAAAAACATTTGTCTTTTCAAATAAATAAATAAATAAATAAAATGAAATAAAAAATAAAAAGATAGCCCCATTAAAATGATTCTAATAGTTATGATGGTGATTAATGCATCTTCTTCAACAAAAAAGTACTACTACTCAGAATTATGAAGCAGACGAAAAATTCCTGTTAGAAATTCTTGATCGTAAATTTTTAATGCATGCCTGTTATTGTAGGTGCAAACTTTGGGTATGTTTTGCTATTTTTCATTTCACTTAAAACAAATCTAATTTGAAAGATAAATAATGAATGTGTTGCATAAGTTTGCTTGGAAATTTATGAATCTCTAGTATACTGATTATTTTTAGACCAGTTTTAATACTTAAATTTGCTTTATTTAAAATAAAATATGATATGGATTTTAAAAAACAATTGCTGCTTTCTAAACTCTTTACTGAACTAATGAGCTGACGTTCCAGGATTAGCATTATATTTTTGTTAAGATATTAAGGATAGGATATAATAGCAAGGTATGAAGTTTTTAAATTAAAAAGAAAGCACAGTAACTGGCCTACTATAAAATTATTTCTCTTTATGTTGTGCACACAAATATTTCATCTTAAGAGGCTATTTGACTCGCTCAAAAAGACCCGGATGATAATGTTAAGTCTATGAGGGCGTTATTTTCCAATATCTTGCTCAATTTTTAATTGATTTTTTTTTTATTTCAATTGTGAAATTACGCTTGAAATTAGCTAATATTTTATTATGTGAATTATCACCTGCTTACTAAGCGTAGAACCAACATGGTGAAAAATGTCCACGCCGGGAATCGAACCCGGAACCCTTGGAATAGCGATTAAGTGCTCTACCATTTAAGCCACGAAGACGATGGCCAATCTAGCATTTTTCTCTCTTATGTGTTGGTAAGGCTGCACTGCAGCACAAGATGTAAGTCTTCATGAGCACACAATCTTGAAGCATAACATGAGGCATAAACAAACCCAGCATCGGTGAATATATATTTAAATTTCTAGGTGGAAATTGTGCTGAGTTTTTTACATCTTAGTTTTACTATACACATACACACACACACACACACACACACACACATACACACACACACACACACACACACATATATATATAAATCGAATCGACCATGCTCAATTGGACTTTAAGCTTGAAACAATTTTAATTTAAATTATGAATTTCGTTTTAAAATGCAAATTTTGATGTTTAAATTTGAATTTAAAAACATATAAACATCGATATAACAAAATAACACTTAAAACAAACTAAAACTGACAAAACTAAAGTTATTTAAATTAAATTTATCAAAACAAGCTCAACATGGAACTTTTTTCCCCCTTAAAGTGTATTTGACATTTAAAGAACTTTTTGAATTTGCATTCCATCGCCAACCGATGAAAAATCGCCAAATAACGAAATTTTCATTATTTTTTTACGGATGTTGCCTGTAAGTTCAACCGAAATTTTTTTTAAACGTATATATCCTCATGAGAAGAGCATTCTGTATTTTTTTATAGATTTTTCGTAGTATGCACGTATGGAGACCTTCCTTGTTAGTGTAGGTGCATGAAATTTAAAACATTATTTAGGTGGAAAAGAAACGAATAGCATTTTTTATTTTCCAGCTATTGACCAGTGTTGGGTATGAACGCGCTCACTGAACGAAAACTCACGAGTTTCGCTCACTATTTGTGAACTTTGAACTGAACTTCGCTCACTATTTTATAAACGAGTTTGAACTGAATGGAAACTCGAAAAATAGACGAGTTTGAACGAAATTTACGTTCAAAATTACGTTCAATTTTTTTCATAATTTATTTAAAATTTTTCCAGACCTTAGTACACTTTTTCCCTCTTTCAAATGCCATTTAGAGGCCTACACGAGCCTCAGGACGGGTTAAGTCTGGCTATCACTTCTCTGGGTAGTATCCTAGTCTTACTTCTTCTGCAGACTCGGGTCGCGCCGAACCGGACCTGGGCTGTATACAATTTCGCCGAAAATAGATATATACAGTAAACACTCCGTACAAGATGGACTGTGTAAGGCGGAAATATGTCTAAATCGGAAAGATTTTCAAGTTCCTGCGAATCCGCAGACAGAGTAGAATTTGGCTAAGACGGAATATTGTCTTCTACGGAAAATTTTCAAGATACCGATCGATTCCGCTATAGCCATAGTTTATTCTAATTTTAAATTACCATGATTCAACAATTAAACTTTTATTTAAAGAATGGTTCATATACAATGTTAGGGGATGGGGGAAACAGTATTATAAAAGGTGCTACAAAAATCTGTATATGACGAAATCCTGTCTTAAACGAAACAATTTCTAGATCGGTGCAAAATGGATAGAATAATCCGTATAAAAAAAATCATAACACATTTGTAAAAGACGGCGAATTTCTTAATAAAGAATCTGTCTACAATGAATTTTTCTAAGTGTTTTTTTTTTTTTTTTTTTTTTTTTTTTAAGATGCACCAGTATAGAAATTTTTATATTTTTAAGCCTCCAATCCGTGGAAATGTGTTGATGTTATTAATATTTCAGATATTTAGATACAGTTAAGGACTCATTTTAAAATCAATTTAGTTTACAATGGGATATACAGAAATAAATATGGAAAGACCAATACTTTGGAATAAATGTGCCGATTTACGCAGCCCATGACCCCTTTTTTAAATGAAAAATATAAGAATGAAAGGGAAATTGTAATAAGTACTTTTTAGAGTTCCGTATTTAAAAAATTAAACGGAACCATTAAAAGATATCCCTCTTGTGTCTGTGTTTTATATATCGCAATTGCTATAAGGTAAGTTAGCCCCTCCTCTTCTGTAAAATTAATACTAAGTTCCAAACTAGCAAAAAGGAGCAATTACTAAAGCACAATACTCAGACCAGCATTGTCTCGAAGGGTATGCACACAGGCATCCAGAGAGTGCAATCGCGTGTTTGTGCCATTTTCAACATTGTACCTACCAAAAGTATATGAAATTATGCATCGAATTGAACCAAATTTTTTGTGTAAGTGTATGGCTATGACTAATTGGTCCTCCCTGAATTTTAAAAAAATCCGCCGAAAGGGGGCACTGCAATAGCGAATTTTATGCCATTTTCAATATTGCACCACCTAAAAGTTTACGTTCTAGAACGCTATGTTCTATTAGTTAGTTCTAGAACTGAACTAAATTTTTGTATATCATTATTTTTTGGTGAGGCAAGTAGGTCCTTATAATTTGGAAAAAAAAAAAAAAAGTCTCAAAATTTTGTAAATTTGGACAATATCCAAACATAAAAAAAAGTGAACTTTTTAGTGAACTTCGTTCATTTTTACAAATGAGTTTGATTTGAACGAGTTCGTTTGAAAATTTTTGAGTTTGAACGTGAACTTAAATCACTTTTCAGAAATTGACCGTGAGTTTGAGTTAGTTCGTTTATTTTGTGAACGTGCCCAACACTGCTATTGACCTCTTTTTCGCCATGATCAATTACTCAGTGACCCTTATTTATATTTATTAATATTGCTATTAAAATTATTTCATTCATTCATTACCAACGATATGCATTTAGCATGGGAACCGGAGTTAAATATTTCACTTGATCATCGGTAAATACAGTATATGAACCCATGATGACAACGATTTTGTTTAAAACTAGACTCAATTATGGAAGATTAGTTTTAACTCCTTCGCGACGGGAGCTTTTTTCGAAATTTTTAATGTTTTGTCGCCGGTTTTTCAAAATAGAAATTTGTGCCTTTTCAAATCGAGAAAATGTTTTGATTAAATAAGGTAAATTTTACAGTAAAATTTTTCTGGTGGGGATAAATAAGGATTCTTAAGCCTTTTTGCGGCACGTATACGAGTCGCTCGCCCCCAAGGGTTTGAAGAAAGTAAGAAAACACTGCTTTTTAATTTGCCCTGAGGAATCAATTGTCAATTGGGCAACTCATCTGCGACTAGCTATTTTTCTTTACTGTATAGCAAATATCATTATTGACATAGATATAGATATTTTCAAAATCATGCTTGGAAATTATTTCGAGTGCCATAAAAAATCATTAAATTAAGCTACAATTCTAAAACAAATTTTAATTCGAAAGTGTACATTTCTTCCTATATTTCTAGTAAAAATTTTAATTATATGGTGTTTAAAAAGAATGCAAGAGCAATAAAAACTAAAGCCGTACACTAAAAAAAAAAAAAAAAAAAAAAAAAAAAAAAAAAAAAAAAAAAAATCTGTAAAGTTACTAAAATTTTTCTATAGTAGACTTCTATTCCAAGAACTTTTCACATAACGATAACAGCAAAATTTCATGTAACCGAGGAAGGTTACATGAGTTTTTGCTGTTACCGTTACATTAAAAATTCTTGGAATACAAGTTTACTAGAAAAATTTTAGTAACTTTACAGATTTTTTTTACGGTGTAGGACCTGTTATTGATATGATCGTATATATATATTTAAAAATAATTGCTAGTTTTTGGAAGTCATCGAAAAGTGAGAAACTATTTTTTTCAAAACTACAAAAAAAACAATTTTGAAAAATTTAACAAATGTGAAAACTTTAATAAAAGTATTTTTTAAGATAATAATTAGAAAACTATATTTTGGGGGAAATATATTAGATAAAGCAAAACATTAAATGGAAAAAAAAATAGCAAGAAGGTGGCAATAGGAGGTGGCAGCACAGTGAATTACCTCATCGAGTTCACAGATGAAAATCTAGGAATAGTTAAATATCGATTCTCATATTAAAACGCAATCGGTCTGCCAAGTCATATCTTGGTGGGAAACACCTAAAAACTCGATTTTAGTGATTGACTCATAAATTTACTATTGTGCTTTCCTGCACCCAAAAGTGCGAAAACATGGAGTATTGAGAGCATTAAAACATAATGGTAAACCTATGAATCAATCGCTAAAATCGGATTTTCAGATACTTTCCACCAAGACATGACTTGGCAGGCCGATTGTACTTTAATATGTGGATCGAGTTTTAACTGATCCTAGATTTTAATCCGTGAACTCAATGAGATGATTGTCTGTGCTGTCGTCTCAAAGTCTATGTGTATCTCGTGTTTACACTTTTATATGTAAACATCTTACTGTGAAAAAAGGCCGACCCAGTGGCGTGGTTGGTAGCGGCAGCTGCTCCCACACCGCTGGTCGCTGGTTCGAGTCCAGCTAGCGGCATGGGTGTCTGTGTTGTCCCTGTGATGTGTATTAAATGTATGTACAGGATTTTCTGTAATAATAAAGTGTTCTGTATTTGTTTCCGTGTATTCTGGATCAATCGAGGCAAAAGCCATTGTAGCTATAGGCCTCAAAGCACTATTCACTCAAACTACTGTGAAAAACTAAACTTTTACTAAAAAATATACTATATTTATTCAATAAATAATATAAAAAAAGAGAGATTCATATGAAATTTTCAAACAAAGGTTTCTTTTTATTGAAGTATTATGAGACTATTCCTTCTTTGGACGCATTATTTATAACAATAGTTTTATGTAAAACAAGATGGCAATAAAAATAAATCGTCTGCTGTATGCGGAACTCCAGGAAAATTAAATGGCTTCAATTTTTTTCGCTGAAATATCTTTTTCTGCAAGGTAGAAACGAAAGTTATTATTAAGACATTTCTTTATTCAGGCAGAAAGCAATATCTGAGTTTTCAACGCAATATTTTACTTGCATATACTGTCATATATTTTCGGATTAAATTGTGAATATTTTTAAATGTAATGAAATTCAAAAATCTATTATAATTGTAATTTTTAGAAGATAACCTCACAGAATGATTATAAGTAGCATGATAAAATTTGTATCAGGATTATTTTGGGCTTTTTAAAGTGTAAAATGCTCATTTTAAAATAGAAACAAAATAACCGTCTAAATCTGCGATTGCCGTGCCTAGCTATATGGACTGGGAGCAGGAAAACACAATTGCAAACCCAAAGAAAGTGTAGAATGATTCTTTATTTTCTTTGGTAATGAGTTAACCTCTAAAATCTGATTTTCAGGTGTTTTTACCAAGAAATGACTAACACAGGTTCATATAAATATTATACAGACTTACATACAATACATACAGTAAACCCAATTGGAGTAAAAAATTAGCCAGAGCCAGGAATCGAACCCGGAACCACAACATTCCAGGCTGTTCTAACGACTGAACTTCTCCGGCAGATGTCTGAGTCTGCAATTTCTCACTAAGAATTTAATAAGAAATTGCAAACCCAAATATCTGTCGAAGTAACTCAGTGGTTAGAGCAACAGCCTGGAATGCTGCTGCCCATGTTCGATTCCTGGCTCTAGTTAATTTTTTACTCCAATTGGGTTCGTTAAGTTCAGTTATTGTATGTATGACTGTAAAATATTTGCATGTACCTTTATGATTTGAATGCAGTCGTTATTTGTGCGTGTATAGTGTTTTAAGAAATGACTTATTTTTAGGTGTTTTCCACCAAGATATGACTTGGCAGACCGATTGCGTTTTAATATACGAATCCAGTTTTATAATTCTGAAATTTCAGCCATGAATTCAGGGAAGTGATTATCTAGCAGCTTTTTGATCAGTAATAAAGCAATTTAAAGAAAAAAATGTGTTAAAAATATCAGTACCAAAGATGGTATGTCAAATATTCCATTAAATGCAATGCAACTTTAAATAGTGATGCTAAAATAATGTTTTGCAAAACCTTTTATTATTATTATTATTATTATTACATCATAAGATATCTATGAAGGAAAAAGTAATCCCCAGAAAATAATAATAGTAACAATAAAGTTGGAATGCAAATATCTAAATAGCAATTTTCTTTAATGAAATCGAATGGAAATAAGCATTATTTTTCAAAGCAAGAAAAATATTAAAGTCTCAATTTATTTGATGAAGCAAAATGCAGCTATTGATTTCTCTTTCCAAAAACATGTTTAGTGTTCAACCAACCGCGAAGGCGAAAACTAAAAGAGATAATAAAGCCATTAATACTTCATTCAGTTGTTTTCTTTTGTGTTTGTTACATTTGTTTACAGCTCATTTGCAAATGATAAGGCGACGTAAAAGAATGAACTTTTATTTGAAGTCGTGAATTAATTTTCGCTGAAAATGAAGACATTAAAGTCAAAAATATTTTACAATTATTTTTTATTTAAGTTTTATGGTAAATGTTGCGCATTTTTTTCTGTAGTATAATAAAGCTTCTTTAATACCTTTTTAGGTGCGTTTGTATTTATGTAAATACGTATCACCTATAGGTATCACCGTCACTCAGTCCGTCCGTCCACATAACATATAACAGAACAAAAACTACCCAACCGAATCATTTGAAATTTAAAAGTACATTATTTTTTCATAATTTTGTCGAGTCATTTCAAATTTTATGAAAATTGGATGCATAGTTTGATTACATGGACAATCAAAAATATTCCACATTACATTGCGGTCAATGGGGAAAAATTGTTTCCAGTTCATTTTAATGGTGTTACAGCCTTTCAAACAGGATAAAATTTATATGCATTTACTGAAGTACGCTAAAATGTACATTCTGTGCAATATGCGGTGCAAAAAGTTTATTATTCATTTACAGAGCTACACAAAAGAATTCCGTTGCATAATAATATATGGAAAAATATTGTTTTCGACGAATTTCAATCATCTTAAATTACTTCATATACAGGGTGTCCACTCTCAACTGTGGCCAGTGGCTAATTTCTAAACCGTTAGTCATAGACATATACTTCCAATTGCAAAAATGCTTTTAAAATGGTAAAGAATTGTTTTTTAAGCGATTTAGGTCAAGAAAAAAATTTATTAAAAAATTGCGAAAGTTAACTTTTTATACGGTCCCCGATTCTGTAAGTGGTATTAGTAAATTTTTACCACTAGTCTAACAACTAAAAGAAAAAAGGTCCCATTCATGTAACATTAAAATTGACCGAGTTATGAAATTTTAAATTTCATGACTTAAACCACTTTTCTGTAGCTGAAAACGGATGAATTGGATTGAGCTTTAAGGGAACGTACACTAAGTGCTTGAAGTATTATAAAGGGCGTCCATTTCCAGAACGGTCCAATGGCTACTTCCTAAACCATTTGTCACAGAGGTATAATTCCAATTATAAAAGTGTTTTAAATGAGGTAAAGAAATATTTTTAAAGCTATTTAACTGAAGGTGTTGCGACCGTATAAGTTTTACGATAGTGTTAATTTTAATTAATTAACTTATAGATTGGTTAAAATAATTCAAAATGTGAGTTTCAAAATTCTCTTTATTGAGAAAATTAAATTTTGAGGAATAGCAAAAAACCTTTAAATGTCCTTTGGTTTTCATTATAAATTTGGTGATTGTAGTGTTACATTAGTGCAGATTGGTGTAGACTGATAGAGAAAAAAAAAGCGATAAGGCGAGTTTTGAAATTCACACCTCAATTGTATTTTTACATATGTTTTATTTTGTAAGTAAATGAAACTGCTTCTTTTCATGATTTTATTTTAAAAAGGTGCGTTATTTTGATAAGCTTTTATTTTACTTAAAATATTCGTATGTATGTTTTTCTAGTTCAAAATTTTTATTCAAATTTTAATTCACTTCCAAATATTCGATCGAGGTTCAATTCGCATATTTATTTATGTCCAATGACAATGTAATATTAATACTATTTTACGTGAGTACCATTTATTTATTTTATAGGATTACTCTAAATTCCGTTAGGTTAAGTATTCTAATAGAATTTTAAATATGTATCATTTTGTAATGAATTGTGACTGTTGTTTTCATAATTTAATTTAACAAAATGTCTGTTATTTTTTTATTTATATTTTTAGTACAAGTTGTATATTTTGCTTTAATAAGTAAAAATCAACATGTATTTAAAAATAATATTGCAAAAATTATTTTACTCTCAATGTTTGATGTTAAATTTTATATACTGCGTTTATTTTTATTTCCAATAAATTTGTGACTGACTCCTATTTTGCAGCAAAAAAGATGCTACAACTTTAAACAGCTATTATTCGGCCAGTTTTAATCGCTTTTTTGGTCTTACTCGTAAGACTAGTGGTAAATATTTACTAAATATCACTTATAGCACCGGAAGACCGTATAAAAAATAAATTTTCGTACTTTTTTTTTTTTTTTTTTTTTTTTTTTTTAACCTAAATTGCTTAAAAAAATTCTTTACCTTTTTTAAAGCATTTTTGCAATCGGAACTATATGTCTATGACTAACGGTTTAGAAATTAGAAATTGGTCACCGTTGAGAGTGGACACCTTAAGGTGTCCACTCTCAACGGTGGCCAATTTGTATAATGAAATTGATGTACGCTGCTAAGATTTAATACAAGTTATTTCCTGTATAATAGACAGGGCTAACAGTATTTACAGGGGCTTACAAAATATTTCAGATACTATACAGTACTAGAAATACCGTATATTACAGATCTTTGCTGGAAGTGCATTTTTAGTTGTGGTATGAATTTTTAAGTTTAACTATATTTTTTCATATTACATTGCGTGAATAAGTGCTGCAGATCATATACAGGATAACTCAACAGAATCTGTAAGAATTACACAGTATGAATGAAAGTAACTTAAAAGTGATTTTCGAATGATTTACGCATTTTTACAATATCCCAATGATAGGTAGTGATTCTAGATTTCTCATGTTGATTACGTCCTATTTAAGATGAAATCCTATTATTTTCGTATTACTTTCTTTAATTATCTTTTTTTAGGTATATGTGTGTAAATAGTAATTAAGAATATCGTTTTTTACTATCAACCAATTTAGCAATATTATATGTTTAGTGATGCGATGGTTTATCCCAAAAAGACTACAAAAATTTCACAACGCAAGTTCCTTGAATTCATAGAACATTCATTTAGAAGCTTAATTGTAATTTAAGGCTGAGTGTAATTGTATTAATTTTCATAACTCTTTCCCAAAGGTATTTATTTTAAAATAACCACCAAGGATCACCATTATTTTTCTTTAATCGTATCTCTTATACAGAGTTTCATATATTTTTGGTCCTCATTAGTATGAGAGTGAATAAAACTTCAAAGATTTTCTTCCTTTTTGCTATTAAAGGTACGAGGTAGAACCCGTCAAATTTTGACGAAAGAAAATTTTAAGAATGAACGGTTTCATTTTCTCATAATAAACCTACAAAATTAGTTATAGTAAAAAATGCATTTTACATTGGTACGTCTAGCTCTTAAACAAACGATATTTATTGGCAAATTAACAAAATACTATTTCTATAAAACGCTGTTGTAGAAATTGTTAAAATTAAACTTTAATCGTATATGTAAGCAGTGAAAAATAATAAAGATATGTTACTACGATAAAGTTATCAATTAAAATTACTATGCTAGTATTCCAAAATGAAAAAAAGCGAAATTTATTCAACTTTGACTCAATCGTAGAATTTTTTTTTTTCCCGTGAAATCTAAACCCGGCATCATTTTCACCATATCAAAATTTACAAATGCTTCGCATCTGTATTTATTTTTTCAAAAAATTGGGCATTTTAATTTGATCATTTTGATTCAAAACTTGAAGTCTCAATACTATTAGCTGAAACAGATATTAAACTGTTGATATTCTTTTATGTGTAAATCAAATTTTGTGAATTAATCAAAATGAACCGGGTTTTATAACAGAAGATATTTAAATTTAATTTTTTTCCTTTTTAATGTAAAAAATGGCAACATAGAGATACAGAAATGAATTTTTTTCCCTTTTTTTCCCTTTGCTTTCAATAGAAATGGAGTACTCCTGTTGCCACAATTAGAAAAGCAGTACTAAAAGCTACAAAAAAATTAATATTTCAAAAACAAATTAAGGTACAACTTTCAAAGAAATTTCATTTAAAAGTACATTTTTTTCCCTATACGATGGTGTAAAAATTAAAAATGTGCGGCTTTTAGAAGTTTAAATTTTTTTAGTAGCAAAAATTGCAATACTGAAAGTTCATTTAAAATTTGGAAGTGTTGCCATGCGCAAAATGATGTATGCGTTACGCACAGAGACGTTTGGCCTTTATAATATAGATTTCTTTCCATTACCTATGTGCATTTTTTCGCTGAGTTGGAAATACTCAATTCACATGGATGTTCGCCGAAAATATCTTTTCTGATGAAATACTGAGCAAAAAAACTTTCTACAGCTAAGACGCCATACAAAATACATTTTGAAATGCCATTAATCCCGTACGTTTTGTTATTTCTTCTATACGACTTTTATTCTATTCTTTAAAACGTTTCCTTCTGGAAAGCATAATAGGTGCTTTATACTGCGTTGCTTTTGTGCGCCTCGAAATAATTAAAATTCTATTATTTATTTATTTATTTATTTATTGATGCATTTATGAAACATTTGTGAAAAGGGGATAACATAAATTCGAAAAGTTCGAAAAGAGTTGAAAACCTATCCGGTTACAAAAGAGGCGTTGATTAGGAGTTTTCATGTACTAAAAGAAACCTTATTTAGGATTTTCGTAAAGGACATTTTGTATGCAAATTTGACAGTTTTGTGTAATGAAGCTTTCAGTAGTGTTTAATCTTGTTTCTGTTGTTCACAAACGCACGTTTAAAAACATACTAAAAAGCTGGATTAACTCCACATTAAAAGTAGCTTTTCTAAATTTTAGATTCCAAAATTTGCATAGACAAAACCACTATTATGGCGTATGCTTGGCGAGGGGAGAGGTGAGAGAAATTGCCTTTCCCTGGAATTTCGAATTTAAATAACTAAATTTTCTTTTTCGCTCACGATTTTGTTAAAAAAAAATGTTCTTATCAAATGATTTAAAATGATATTAAACGCTGAGAGAAAAAGGAATTGAGGATTTTCCATCTGAAAGCGTCCCCCATGTGAGGACAATTTTGGTTTCCCCTATTGTTATCCTATACTACGCATGATGGATAAATAAAATTGTTTCTTTAGAGAAACCAATCGTAAAATAAAGCAGATGTGTCATTGTACTGTTAAATACTGGTAATCTCTATCGCAATTTTTTAAACTTCTAAGCATCATAAACTGTCAATTTTTATACCATCGTATAAGGAAAAAATGTATTTTTAAACGCAATTTGTTTCAAAATTGTATCTCAATTTATTTTAGACATGTTTTTTTTCTTTTTTTCTTAGTTTTCGAAGTCCTTTTTTTTTAATTTTATCAAATGAAGTATTTAATTTTGCTGTAGAAAGTAAAGGAAAAAAATAGTTAGAAAATAGCGGATAGTTATATCTTTTGATTTCCATTTTCCCATAACAACTGAAAACAATACCTACTATGTTGAAAAAATATAAATCTATTATTTTTGGTAAAAGACGTAGCTACAATAAACTATATTTAATTTTTAGTATCGATACTAATGTTACAAGCAAATGAAGGCATTTAGAATTATTAGATAACCGTCTTGTGTCAAATTTTTTGTACATTGATTTTTGCTGGCTTTGTGTGTTATACAGAGGTTGTGATATCCCACATGCATATTTTTCCGTAGATGTTGTTTAGATATTTGATCGTAAATGTGAAATTCTTCAGCGTATGTTTTAAAACTTAAAACTAAAATACCTTTTGTGTACTATCTATATTTATAGGCATATATGTATGAATATTTATTTATATTCTCGGGTCGGGAACGACACTAAATTCTGAAAACACAGAATTTCTGTTTTTCTAGTTTAAATATTTTCTTTCGTCAAAATTCGACGGGTTCCATCTCATATAATCTTAGAAGAGGTTTTAAAACGAAACTTTTTAAATATTTAACCTAAGTTTTAAGAAAATCATACCATAATTAATTTTTAAACGAGTTTTAGATTTTTTAAACTACTTGATATCTTTCATGGATTTATTTCTCTTTCAAGATCTTCAGATTCAAAATGCTCATAGATTATATATTTTTTATTCGTATTTTAAATAAGTTTAAAACGTGACCTCAAAAGATGTCGCTCGTGTAATTTTATCGCACTTGTCACGGAAACAAAATTTGACTTTTTCTTCCTTGGTCAACAGAGCAAGCAGACCAACACGGAAAAAAACGGTAGCGAAGTTAAAAATAAAGAAAATGAAGAAACAAAACGTAGCCCTTACTGATTAAAGGTGTATTCGAAAAAATATTTTTCCACCAAGAAAAATTCGAAATTTTCAGATACATTTTCAGACTCATTTTTAAAAGTAAAAACCTGAGGCAAACACTTGCTGTGGTGATTTTTTGAAGAGATTTATAAGAGCCCGTGTGATTTCATTTTTCGCTCAATTAATTAAAATTTGATTTATAAACAATTATTTTCTCAGTATGACCATTTTTTCGTTACCCGATCCCTTGCTTCTGAAAATTCGATTCAAAACGACAACTTTGGCAGCATTTTTTGCAATATTTTCTGCATTTATCAAACAATTGAGAAGCGCGGCACATTTTGTAGTTTTTAAGTAAGAGAATTTGCCAATTTTATTGTTTTGAGAGAGAAAATTAATTCAAAAATAAATCAGAAAATAAGCAGTATGAATTAGAATACACCCTTAACCATCCAAAATAAGAAGTTGAAAAACGAAACATTTTAAATGTATTGTTGAATAGATTTTTGAGGAGGAAGAAGGAGGAGGGGGTGGGAGATTCGTTACCAATAGGATTTTTACGTTATTTGTTTTTGTCTAAAACAGTAATTATTACTAAAGATCAACCGAAAATTCAGCTTCGTTTTCGTTTTCGGGTCAAAACAAGAATTTCACCGAAAATTCGTTTTCGGCAAAAATGGTGCTGAAAAACGGGAGAAGCCGAAACTTGACTGAAACCATCTGCATTTCAAAAACTAATCGTTGGAGGCCACCGTAATACTTACCCATCATGGATATGCATAATATAAAATATGAAAATAGAACATGTGTAAATTATTTACAAAATGCATTGCAATTCCAAAAAAAATTTTAAACGTATGATTTGGCGATAGTGTTTTGGTTGACGGGATAATCAAACAGTACCGAGTTACGTAAAAGAAACATCCTTATAACTTCAAAAATAATAATCATAATAACTAACAGCTTACAGCGTCGGATTAAGCGTCTCATATCCAATTAAATATATTTCTGAATTGAAACTTGCATGAAATACAGGGTCGTGAAAAATCGAAGAGTATGGAAAGTAGGAATACAAATATCTCGGCAACTAATTATCCGATCGACTTCGTTCTTTATTTGAAATTTATGTTATTTTATTGTCCTTTACATTCACACCTTCAAAAAAAATCGAAAATATGTATTATGTATTTTTTATCAGAACGAATATTTTGAGAGTCCGAAAAAAATTGGATAATCGAGGTTGCTGATATTCAATAGGCTTGTTCCCATTATTACATACTTAGTACACATCAAATTTAAAGTCTCAATATCAATTTGTTCGGGTGATAGAGCGTTTACAGACAGACGGCATTTCCCCCCTTAAAAATATGTTTTTCAAAATCTCGAGTGCCTGTAACGTGTAAATTCGACAAAAAAATTTTTTATCCGATTTTCGAAACAGTATGTAATGAGTAAGTAATAAATCATCTGTATTCCTTTTATTGTAAAATTTCAACGTTATTCACTGACTATTAATAGAAGTGATTTGAGTTGTATCCGCTCAAATAAGATATTCTTTACTTATTTTTATGAACTTCACAGTCTATAATTATAATTTACAACTGACTCAAGACGTGAAAAGAAATTATAAATCAAGAAATGCATATTTGACTAAACTTTGAAGACGCTTTTCATCTACTCATTGAAAGATGCAGACTTAACCATAATAGAAAATTTTTAATTTGAAATCGCAGATATTTTTAGAATACTCTTTCAGGAAATTCTAGTACAACAGATGATCATTTTCAAAAATCATTGTAAAAGATAAATCGAGGTATATACACCTAAAACATGTCTCAATTAGACGAAATTCATGTAATTAGGTAATCATTTTTTGGACAGAGGCACAGGCAGCCAACTTGAAACACATGTATAATTAATAAATAATTATGTATATTTATGTATGTATTGATAACTAAAAGAAAAAAAATATTGGATATTTTTGTTTTTGGCCGAAAATAGAAGATTGCCAAAATGCAGTTTCAGTCTTAAAAACCTGTTTCGGTCGAACCTTAATTATTATTTTCGTCAATTTTTAAAAGAAGAAACCATTAAATTCGCGAAAATTTTTGACGAATTTATTCGTTTTAGAAGTGCCTGAACACAACAAGACTGATTTCAGAATGTCTGTCCACGAGTTTGTGTGTATGTCTATAAGTGACACAAATTGTCTGAGCGCTCTCTATTAAGAAACAATGAACAGAATTTAATCAAATTTCAGATTAACAGTGCTCATATGGAATTAATTTATTTAATTGAAAGTATGTTTAATGTTATTATTATTTTTTTTTTTTTTGTTAAACATATCTTTTTTTTTTTTTTTTTTTTTTTTTTTACGTATTTTATTTTATTTCAGAAGTTTTGTATGTTTTGAGGTTGCTTTTTACAGTAACTCAAAAAAGAAAAAAAAAATCAGAGAAGTTAAAAATATACAGAAAAAAAGAAAGGAAGGAAAAGAAGAAAAAAGAAGAAAAGAAAAAAGTTCTTATTGATTAATTCGTTTAAAAAAATGAGGAAAAAAAGAAAAAATTCAAATATTAAGCATTTAAAAGGAACGGTTCAACATACCTCTTACAAGGAAGGTCTCCATATGGGCATACCCCAAAAAATCTGAAAAAATTACAGAATGTTCTTCTCGTATGATTATATATGTTTATAAAAAAAATTTCTGCCGAACCTCCATTCAGTAACCGTAAAAAAATAATGAAAATTTCGCTATTTGGGGGTTTATCGCCGGTTTGCGATGGAATGTAATTTCAAAATATACTTTATGTCAAATTTTCACTTCATTTCACTCACTTCGTTTCACTCACTTCGTTTCACATTTTCACTTCAAATTTATCACTTCAAGGAAAAAAAAAAGTTTCATGTTGAAAAAAAATTTTCATGTTGAACTTGTTTTGATTAATTTAATTTAAATAACTTTAGTTTTGTAAGTTTTAGTTTGTTTTAAGAATAATTTTGTTATATCGATATTTATATGTATTTATATTCAATATATACTTAATCATCAAAATTTGAGATTTAAAACGAAATTCATAATTTAAATTAATTAAATTTGTTTCAAATTCACAAAGTCCAATTGAGAATTGTCAGTTAAATTTTGTTACTATGGAAACATATGGCTTTTATTTTTGAATACGCTTAAATGTATGAAGATATTTTTTCTCAATATTTTTTTCATCTATGAAAACATTTTTTCCAATGATTAATTAAATAACTACTTCAACAAGTAATATATATATGTAATACAATATGCATATATATGTATATAATAAATCAAAGTCTCTCATTGTTTATGTTTAAACTCATTAAATAACATTTACATGAATTCTAAATATCCAAGATTTGAATTGCATTATAATCGTTTGCTTTTGGCGAGGATAAGGGCTGCTCGCCAAATTGAGTGACTCTTTCGTCTTTTCACGCCAAATATTCGAAAATATTTTATTTTTTTACATATTTTCTAATGTGATTCCGCCGCTAATTTTGACTGATCCTTTATTACATACATAAGTACTTTAATTAGTATTTTTTTTTTTTCATAAAATTCTAAGTATGCTCAGTATAAAAACCTTCCTTCTTAGTTTTTTTTCTTTTTTTTTTTTTTTCTTTTTAAGTTTCTGATAGGATTTTCCTGCAGTTATTTACTTTCGATCAAAAGAAAGTAATTATTTCTGAGTCTGAAACATATTTTCGATTCCTATTGTATTTGTTTAACATAACCAAGTTTCTTTCAGGAGTTCTTTTTAAATTTGGCTTTTCACATTCTAATATCTCTTTTTTATAAATAATAAGGACGTAAGAAATAAAGAATGTTATTTAGTTTATGTTAAATTCTGGTATTTCATCATTAATTTTTGTTATTGTAAGACTGTGTTTGTAAAAATGCTGAAGAATATTTTTCATTCGTTTAGAAAAATATATTGCTGAAAAATTCATTTTTCATAAAATGTAAATGTTATTACTAACTTTTTTCCTAAACCTATGCTTTGTAAGTCAAGTTTCTACTACTTTTTTAAAAGTAATTTTGCATTAATATGAAATTATAAAACTGTTGGATTCTTGAAAATTTGCGAAATCGACTTTTCGACGGATTTATACATTTAAGAAATCAGAGAACCCGAAAAAAAAATGTTTTTACGATATATTTGTCTGGGAAACTGTCTGTCTGTGATACAAATTTTGTGAGCGCTCTCTCTCAAGAAGCAATGCACGAAATTTAATCAAACTTCAGATTAACAATGGTACATGTTCTTTGGAATTTATTTAATTTGAATTCATAATACAGTATATTGTATAGAACGAATATTGAATAAATATATTTTTGTGAAAGTATCTTTAATGTTATTATTTTTTGTGTTGAACATATATTTATCTTTTTTTTAACTTATTTTATTTTAATTTATTTTATAAGTTTTCTTCGTTTTTAAATGGATTTTTACAGTATTGATTAAAAAAATCCACTAGACAAATTAAAAAATATAGCGAAAAAGTAATAATTAAAAAAAAGAAAGAAAATAAAATAAAAAAAGAAAAGAAGAAAGTTCTTATTGATTAATTAGTCTAATAAAATGAAGAAAAAGAAGAAGAAATCCAAACATTAAACATTTAAAGGTTCAACAAAACTCTTGGCTTTTCTTTTTCTTTAGTTTCTGATAGGATTTTCAAGCTGATATTTACTTTCGATCAAAAGAAAGTAATTATTTCTGAGTCTGAAACACATTTTCTATTCCGATTTTATTTTGTTTAAAATAACTAAGTTTCTTTCAGACGTTCTTTTTAAAATTGGCTTTTCATATTCTGATGTCTCTTTTTTAAAATAATAAAAACGTAAGAAATAAAGAATGTTATCTAGTTTATGTTAAATTCAAGAATTTCATCATTAATTTTTGTTATTATAAGACTGTGTTTGTAAAAATATTGAAGAATATTTTTCATTCGTTCGGAAAAACATATTACTGGATTAATTCATTTTGCTTAAAATGTAATTGTTGTATTATTTTCTTTTTTTTTTTTTTTTTTTAAGTCAAGTTTCATTTGCTTTTTTAAAAAGTAGTTTTGCATTATATCCCCTTCCCCTGTCTTTTTTACTTTCTTCTATCTTTACAAGAAAAAAGTATTAAATTCGTAAAAAGTTTCGAAATCCGGTTTTCAACGGATTTACACATTATAGGGTTCAAAGAACCGGAAAAACATGCTTTTACAAAATGTCTGATTATGATTCTGTCTGTCTGTCTGTGCATATGTGACAAAAATTTTGTGGGCGTTATATCTCAAAAATCAATGTACTCACAAATATTCAGATTCTATTAGACCTTGATATAAACTAGATCTGATTAGTTTTTGGTGTACATCGCTCAACAAATGATGCTGCTATGCTGATTAATCACAATTTCCACAACAGCCATAGCTCAAGAACTAATGCATGGATTTTTAACAAACTTTAGATTTAGTTAATAGTTGATGCAACATGGTGCTAATTACGTTGTGGTTCCAATTGTAGGGATGCAACGGATATCCGGCCAATATCCGATATCCGGCATATCCGGCTGATTTTTTAGTATCCGAAATATCATCGGATATCCGAATCACAATCACCGGATATCCGACTTCTCTATCGGATATCCGGTAGAATGCAGCAAAGCAAATATAGATGAATAACAGTAATTGTTTGATCCCAAACAATGCCTAAAAACTTTTGTTTGCAATGCAAAAGATGAAATGTTAGAATAAGTTCCCTATCAATGAGTAAAAGGTAACTCTCAAAAGTTTAAAGAATTGCCAGCTTTCCTACGATTTATATTTAAACGCTGTAATAAATTCAAGAATTTACGTTTTTATCTTTTAGAAAATTCTATCTTTACTTTCAGATTGTAAAACAAAATTTGAAGTCAAAATAGCAAATAAAGCCTTTTTGCAAAAATGTATAAAGATAGAAAACCAACATTTAGAAATGCACAAATAATGCATGATGCATGAAAAGGTAGCAAACAGCCGTTTTGAATCTACTATCGAGATTCTTCATCAGGACAAACTTCAGCATGCTAGAAAAAGCTAAGTTGAGCAAAGCGACAGAGAAGTGCAGGCTAAATTACGGGAGCGAATGATAGATTCAAAATGGCTGTTTGCTACCTTTACATGCATTATTTATGCATTTCTAAATGTTAGTTTTCTGACTTTAGTCTTTATAAAATTTGAAGTTGTTTATTAAACTATGATTTTATTAATTTTCTTTCTTTCTTTTAATTTAAACAATGGGTTAATTGGTTTTTAAGTTAAACAACTAAACAGACCTATTTTTATTTTCTTCCATCCTTGATAGAAGAAAGTAATGTTATCAATTTTTTACGACGAATTTACATGTTTTAGGGATCCAATATCCCAAAAACATGTCTATTCAAAACCTCTGTTTGTCCCAGTGTTCCCATCATACGATCATACCATCAAGATGTGTATGAAGTTATACATAGAATGAACCAAATATTCTGTTTTTCGCATGTTTTTAGCTGTAGCCAGCACGTCCATATTTATTATGTAAACATTTCGCTGTAAGGTGGTGCTGTAATCACAATTTTTGCGTCATTTTCATTATTCCACCAACAAACACTGTATGAAGTTATGCATAGAAATGAACCAAATTTCTTTGAAAGGCTGTCAGGTCTTCTTTCAATTCGAAAATATTTCGCCGGAAAATGGTACTGTAATTATGATTTTTAGCTCAGAGGCTATCAAAACCTGTGAGCTTATGTGCCACCCGTTCTGTATGCATGTATGTAAATGCGTAATGCAATAACTCATGATAAAAATATCCCATTAACTTGAAATTTTAAATATAGGTATATTCTGATAAGGTGTTTCCTTGATTAATTTTGGGAATTTATTCGACAAGTATAAGTGGGGGAACGGGGGCTAATACTCTTCCCCTTAATTTATATCAATGGGTTTTACATCCAGAATTATCAATTTTCATTCAAAATTTAAGCATAGGATCATTCTGATGAGGTGCCTCTGTGATTAGTATTAGGTACTCATTTGATAAGTATAAAGAGATGAAACGGGGGGTTAATTCCCCACCCCTTATTTCGATAAATGGGTCTTTTAGGCAGATTTATCAGATTTCATTCAAATTTCAGACATAGGATTTTTCTGATGAGGACACCACCATGATTAGTTTTGGGAGTTCATTATATACGTATAAAGAGACGGAACTGGGAGCTAATTCTCCAATCTTAATTTCGATAAATGGGTTTTTCATACAGATTTATCAAATTTCATTCAAATTTTAGACATAGGATCATTCTGATGAGGGCACCGCCACGATTAGTTTTGGAAGTTCGTTGGATAAGTATAAAGAAGGGGATGGGGGCTAATCTCCCGCCTTTAATTTAGACAAATGGGTTTTTCATGCAAAATTCTCACATTTCATTCAAATTTTAGACATAGGATCATCCTGATGAGGACACCTCCATGATCAGTTTTAGGAATTCATTGGATAAGTCTAAGAGGGGGGAAATGGGAGGTGACTGCCCCCGCCTTAATCTAGTTTAATGGGTTTTTCATGCAGAATTTACAGATTTGCTTCAAAATTTGGATATAGATTCATTGTGATAAGGCACTTCCTTGATTTTTTTTTTTTTTTTTTTTGAGTTTATTGGATATGTATAAATGGGGGATTGGTGGGACTACACCTCTTAATTTAGGTAAATGATTTTTCTTGCAAAATTAACAGATTTGCTTTAATTTTTTAATACAGGTTCATAGTGATAATATGCTTCCCTAATTAGCTGTGGCGTTCTTTTGTTATGCATAAAAGGAATACAGGCGATTACCCCAACCCCTCTTAAATTTGGTAAATGGGTTATTATGCAGAATTTTCCGATTTGCTTTAAATTTTGGATGTACATTCTTTCTGATGAGGCGAATCTCAGAATAGTTTTGGAAGTTTAATGGTTAAGTATAAAGGGGGGATAACTCCTCTTAAATTATATAAATGGGTTTTTATGAAGAATTATTCGATTTGCTATGAATTTGGATATAGGTTTTTTTTATGTGATAAAGCATATCTCTGATTAGTTTAGGGAATCCAATGATTAAATATAAAAAGGGGAAATGAGCGGGAGCTATCCCCCCTCTTAATTTTTTTTTTCGAACAGCATTAACCCTTGAAAATATGAGGCTGTAATATACAATTAGGATGCGTAGCCTGTGAGCTCAATGCCATCAGTTTAAGAGGGCAATATTCTTTTTATTGTAATTTTTTTTCATCATCATTTTATACAGTGAATTAACGGTTATAATATAGAAGTAGTATTAACATTTTGTAATATTTTTTGAAACATTGAGATCTACGAAATAGAAGAGAGTTTTGGGATAGGTGCATCCAACTAGTTATTTTCGTGACTTCATTATAAATATTTAAAATTAAAAGTTTTTTTATATATGAATTTTAAAATGATTTAACTTAAAATAAAATTAAATGTAGCTTAAGGTAATCAGCATTAAATAATTAAAACATGAAAAAAATTAAACCTATGTTTGGAGATAACTCTTCAACCATTGGTATATTAGTAAGACATTTTATGTTTGCATTATAAAAAGGTGCTATGTATTTCTTTATGAAAATACTTTACAATTATAGACATATTAATAAACATGTAAAATTTGTTCTAAAAATTATCAGCATTTCATTGTACAAATTATTAGCAATTATCAGCAGTTCATTGACAAATAGGCAGAGTATTTAAATGTTTGAATTTCAGAACGGAATGACAGGATTCATGCCCTAAAAAATCTTGTGGGCAAGACATTCCTGTTTCTTAAAAAAAATTACTTTTCGAATTTTTTTTTCTTTGTGAAGTGGCGATCAAGTCTCAGGACTGACTGATTATTTTCGTGATATTTTCCACTATCGATTGACAAATCTCAGTTTGCTCTTACGACAATTATACAAAATTGTTTTTCTGCGTCTGACTGTAATTTTTCTCACAAATTTTTCTTGTTTGCTCGTCATACAAAATTTTGCAATTTTTTTTTTTTTTTCTGGAGACCAACTGGCAAATTTCACAATTTATTTCTCTCAACAGATTGACAAATTTAGCTATTTACTCTGCGACTGATTGGCAAATTTCTCTTTTTGTTTTTGTGACATTCTGAGATGAAATTAACAATTATTTTCCTGTGTTCAGCTGAAAAATTTGTGTTTTGTATTTTTTATTGGCTGACGAATTTCATGATATTTCCTTGTGACAGATTAACAAATATCACGATATTTTACTGTGATTGTTTGACGAATTCCCCTATATTTTCCACTGTTCAAGTTCCCTCTAAGTTCAGATTTTTTCAGACAGGTCAACAATTTTTAAAAATTTACTTTTGCCATTGTGGACAAAATGAGTAATATTTTTTCTATGACCGATTTACATATTTTGCGATTTTTTACCTGTGCCGAAGCAAGAAATAACTAAAAGGACAGTAATGGTCACTAGAGTCTGAGCTTCTGGAAATAGCACTAAACAAAATGAGATTAAATCTTGTTATCTCGTCTTATTAAATCACTGGGGGAAAAAAAGAAAACATGTTTTTTTTCAATCAATGGTTCAACATTAGATGTTTTATTTTTCAACATCATCGCACATTTCCTCATCAGTGGGCTCAATAATCATACCTCTTTTTTTATTTAAAAGACGATCTTTCATACGATATTTCTGTTTGTATTTGTTTTTTTTTCCATACCTTATAATTTGCACCTGCACATTTTGTAACTTTTCTACTCTCTTCTTCATTAACAATGAAATTTTGATTTCATATTTAAATAAAAATTCTTCTATATTTAAAGAAGTACGTAAAATAAATAAAATATGGACATCCATTGCCCAAAGCAAGATGTTTAAATGTTTCCCATTGAGTTATTGAAAATCATTATAAGCATCATTTTTATGATCAAAACATGATTTATGTAATAAGAGTCATATATTACGTATGTCATGGATTAAACATTAATATCCCTGGACGAATCATAGACAAAATAAAATGCGGACACCAGAAGGTCCATTCTCGAGCGATAACAACAACCGTTTTCCAAATGATTTAAAAAAAATTATGAACTTCAAGGAAACCATTTAAATAATTGATGTGCGTAGTTCACAGAAATTAGGACATGACTTTTTTAAATAAACCATTTCTCATGTAATAGAAGAAATCTACTGACAATTTCATTTTCGGAATTCCTTATGGGTTTGAAATTCCAATGCATAGTTGAACATAATTCAATTAGCTAAAATGCCAGGGATTACGGTATTGACGATACTTCCACTAAGTGATGTACAATCACAGAAGGATATGGACGATACAATCACCTACATGCATTATTCATGCAAGCAAAGTAAAAATGAATGCATACCAGATTTTACACTATTAAGAAAAAAAAATAAGAAGAAAGAATCAAAAACAAGTATTTCCAATAATTTAATATATTAGAAAAGTTGCTCTGTTCTGTTGTCAAAAGTGTAACCATAAAAGATTCTAAACCACACAAAATCGAACAAAATCTAAATTAAAAAATTCATTTAGCAACTCAGTTATTAATTGTCCATAACACTGAGTAAAAATTGAAAAACAGATATGATATATATAAAGCTCGATACTTTTCCTTTGTTTTAATTAAAATAAACAATTTGGATAATTATCTTGAGTTGTTGATTTAAATTATTTCAATGGAAACTTGTCATGTCGGTATAAATTGTAAATATTTAAGTGGCAAGTAAAAAATAATAGGGTTATTTTTTTTTTTTTTTTTAATCTCTTATATAGTTTAACTACCCTGTATTTACAAATGTTATGAGGGAAACTCTCTCCTCCTGGGAAAACCTGAATTTCAAGCCCTGATTGTCAAAGATATATAGTTTCTGTAAAATATATTTCAATACATTTAAAATGTTAGAATTGCGTGTGAAACATGTTTGCAATTTATTATTTGAGATGGCATTGGATAAAGAAATAAACATTCACCATAACTAAAAACATATTTAGTACCGGATATCCGATCGCATATCCGAATCCGGCAGGCAAATCGGATACCGGATATCCGGTATCCGATATCCGGCAAAATCAGTATCCGATATCCGGCAAAATCAGTATCCGATATCCGGCAAAATCAGTATCCGGTGCATCCCTAGCCAATTGCTCAACAGGTGGCGTTGCCATGGTGCATAATTCGTGATTATCGCAATAGCTCTATCTCAAGAACTAATGCACAGAAATTCACAAAACTTTAGACCTTGATATAAACTATATCTGACTTTTTACTTTATATCGCTCTACAGGTGGCGCTGTTATGCCGTATTATTTACGATTTCCACAACATCTAAATCTCAAGAACAAGTGCACGGGTTTAAATAAAACTTTATATTTATTTAGTATTTGATATAACATGGTGCTGATTACGTTGTGGTGCCAATTGCTCAACAGGTGGCGTTGCCATGGTGCATTATTCGTGATTATTGCAATAGCTCTATCTCAAGAATTAAAGCACGAAATTTTCTAAAATTGCAGATTCAGTTAGTCCCTGGTATGAATTAGTGTTGTTTAATTAACAGTAACCGAAATCTTTTGTGTGTCCCTGTAAATACTATATACTTTCTATTATGCAGGAATTAACTTGTAGTGAAACCTCAGCAACGTAATCTCAATTTCATAAAATGTGAAGTAGTTTAATAAAATTGAAATGCACCAAACAATGTTTCCCCTATACCATTACGTAATAGAATACTTTTGAGTGGCCTTGTAAATTAATAAAATATATTCTTTGCAGCATAGACTGTACAGAATGTACATTTTAGTATATATTTCACAGATGCATATAAATTTTACTTTTCGAAAGAGTGAAATATCATTAAAATGCACTTGAAACTTTTTTTCCCATTGGTCGTAATGTAACAGAATACTTTTGATTTCCCCTGTAATTGAACTATACATCCGATTTTCATGAAATTTGAAATGACTCGACAAAATTATGCAAAAATTATATATTTGAAATTTAAACTATTCGGATGGGTAGTTTTTGCGTTGTTATATGCGGATAGACGGACGGACTGAACGATGACTATAAGTGCTACGTATTTACATAATTACGAAAAAAAAAAGAAAAAAAAGAAAAAAAAGAAAGAAAATAGAAAGTTAGCAGCTAGATGCACCTACATCTACGCTTCTAAATATTGCCCCAACTTCAATTTGTGTTTAAATAGAGCAAAAAGTACATTTTCGAAAAAAAGTTTATTTGAAAATTGTAACTTAACTTACCGATTTTTTATGATATGCAACATAATTCTCATACTTGTAATTTTTTAATCTACCAACATGTTATGTAAGATAAATTCTTTTATTATTATTATTATTTATTATAATGTTAATCAGCATTTTTAGTATTTGTAATACTAAGGAGAAACTGAAAGTTTAACTTCAACTTGCTATTTATAACCCAGTGTTGGAGAGGGCTCATTTTTATTATGGTAATGCATTATTTGATTGTTGTTTTATATCTGTGAGAAAATTGCTTGTAAAATTGATACAAACAAATAAAAACAGCAAACAAATTTTAAATAACAAAGAAATGTGGAAAAATTTAATTAAAGTTGTTTTTTTACTTTTATTCTTTCTCCCCCCCCCCCTCTCTCTCTCTCTCTCTCTCTTTTTATTTAATTATGATTTGTTGTCAGATACTAGAAAAGAAATTATTGTATAAACATTCCAAATTTATTTTTTGTACACCTTATTTTGGAAAAAAAATCTTTGTTATAATTAAGTCCTAAAAATAGAAATACAGGTTTGAAGTAGGGAAGGCATTTGTGCTTTTTAAAAGCTATGGAGTTTTACATATTTTTTAAGTTTGATAAACCACGAAATGTTAATCATAAATAAAGAAGAAAATATCCACTTTTTATTTTTAATCTTGTGTTTTAAAAGCAAGATTTTTTCTTAACAGTCCTTTTAAATATAGGGAGAAGTAATGAAGAAATGCAATGGCATTATAAAGTTATAGAATTTCATATTTTTAATAAAAAGAAATTAACGAAATAGTAATTTCAATTATTAATTATTTCTTTTCATTTGCGCAGTATTATTTCTTTTCATCTGTATTTTACATTCATTGTTTTTTTCTTTTTAATAAGAATTCGAGTCGAGAAAAAATGTGATCTATTTACAAAACTACCGGATTTTACATTTTTTTTAAAGAATATAAATGAATACTTATTGTTTTCAGTCACTAAAGAGAAAAAAGCTTTAAATTTTTAGGTGTGTTCTTAATTGTGTAAATGCGTAAGCACATAGTCGTCGTCGTTCCGTCCATCCCGTCTGTCTGTCTGTCCGAATATAACAGAGCAAAAACTACTCAATCGAATCGTTTAAAATTTAAAATATTAATTGTTGCATAACTTTGTCGATTCATTTCAAATTTTATGGAAATCGGATAGATTGTTCAAATACAGCGTCAGTCAAAAAGTATTCCGTTACATTACGCCAAATAGGAAAAATAGTTTCAAGTACATTTTAGTAATATTACATCCCTTCGAACAAAATAAAATTGATAAATATCTAAAGTATATACTAAAATAAGCATTCTGTACAAACTGTGGGGCAAAAGATATTTGTTATTAGTTTACAAGGTCACGCAAAAATATTGCATTCCATAATGGTATAGGGGGAAACATTGTTTGGAGCGCGTTTTAATTATACTAAACTATTTCGTATGTTATGAAATTGATGTACGCTGCTAAGGTTTACTGCAAGTTACTTCCTGTATAAAAGAAAACAGATGGTATTTACAGGGACACGCAAAAGATTCCGGCTACTGTACTACATCCGAAGTACTGTATCCTATTACACTGTAAGACCTTATTATTTTTAAAACTTCGTTATAGTACAAACGCACCTCTTTTGCTAGGTTTGACTTGCAGTTTCTGACTTATTAAATTTATTTTCTTTTATCAATTGCTTTAAAAACAAAATTTTCCACACTTGATTTTTTTTTTTTTTTTTTTTTTTAATCTTCTAAAAGTACATGAGAAGATTAATTCTGACCTCAGTTTATCGTAAATCCTCTTTCATTAATCTCCGGCAAGGTAAATAAAAAATATTTTATCAAAAGAAACTTGAAATAAAATGTATGAATGAAATAAATGTCTTAAACCCATGACATTATTCAATATTGCAAAAGCGATTATAGACATAATTTACGAAACAACACCTAATCCTTTTTTTTTTTTTTTTTAATCACCACTCAACAGTTTATGGAAGATTAAAGAGAACTTAAAGAAGAAGGGGGAAAACGCTGTTTAAACCACTGCAACAATAATAAGTAAAACAAGTCGGAAATTGCACGTCAAGCGTATCAAATGAGGTGCGTTTGTACTACTACAAAGCACAACGAAGTTTTTTAAATACTCCGATCTTGGTGTAATTATATACAGTATTTAGATTTTCAGTATAGTTGCTGAAATCTCCTGCGTGTGTCCCTGTAAATATAACATTCTTTCTGTTATACAGGGAGTAACTTGTAGTACACGTCAGCAACGTATATCTATTTCATGAAATGTGAAATAGTTTAATGTAATTAAAATGCCCTCAAAACAATGTTTTCATCTACACCATTTTGTATTGGAATAATTTTCTGTGGACCTGTATTTAATAACAAGTTTTCTTTGCTCCACAGATTGTACAGAATGTATATTTAAGTACATACAATTCATAGATTCATATCAATTTTACTATGTTCCGAAGAGTGCGACGACATCATTAAAATGAACGTGAAACATTTTTTTTTTTTTTTTTTTTTTTTTCCGTGGGCCGTAATGTAACGGAATACTTTTGATCAGTGGCGTAGCTAAGATGGGTGACATCCGGGGCGGATGTAATGCGTGTCACCCCCACCCAGCGACCATGGTATCACCCCCCCCCCCAATTCCTTATACTTTTTCAATCACAACTGTATGCTATTACAACAAATGACCATACCATTCCTTATTTACTTTATGTCTTCGTGCATTAAAAAACCACATGAGCGACTCCTCACTTAACGCATAGTCCGCATAAGTCAGTGTCGTGTCTATATGTAGAAGAAAATTCTTTCTTTTAAAGTTTGCTTTTACTAACTACTCGTTGGGTAGGTTGGTTTTTGTTCCCTGATGCAAATGTTATTTAGACACACCATTTTTTATAAAATTTCACATTCTCTAAGGTAAGAAAATTAACTTTGTTGCGTCGTGCTCTACTCTCTTAAAACGAAAGAGTGGATTTGGCTGCTCAAGAAAGAGTTCTAATTTATTGGATCGTGAATGAGTTGATTTTTAACCGATTCAGTCATCTTGGTTTGATTTTTTCTCTTTCTAATCCAGACATACAGCTTTAAAACTAAACAACTCAACTCAATAATGAAACAGCTCTTTTGCCGCGCAGATTTTCGCCGCTGACTCGTCACGTGACCTTGCAAGATAAGATGGAGACGAGACTTCCGCCGTTCGCTAAACAATTTGCTGAAAATGCCTTTTTTACGAAGTAAGTAAGTTTTATATAAGTATTTTATTTTAATTATGCTTTCTTTTAATAAATTTCCCTTCTCTTTTTAACAGACTAAAATTCATAACAGTATCATACCTTGAAATCAAAATGTCGTGTCACGCCGTAATATTGAGGATGTGTTTAATGCATTTCTATATTAATAATTGGTGTTACAGTGCTGCTACAAAACTTTCGTGCTTTAATAAAATAAATTAGTATATTTAATCAGAGTAAAAATTGTTAATGCAATGTAAATATCCCGTTATTTAATTGCCTTGTATTAAAGTTTTGTAATTACTATATCTTTATTCATAGAAATTTATCAAAACATTGTATTTACTTCTTGTTTGCAGTGTCTTAGTAAAAACGTGCTCCGGATTACATTATAGAGGCTACATATATGGCATAATATGTAGTTTTTGTACACATTTCTAAGATTTTTTTTTTCATTCTTAATGTTGAACTTGTGATACTGTTTTGTTTCGCAATGTTTCATACTGTTATTGGGCAAAATTATTGCATGCATGGTCTGTATTATAATAATCTGCTTAATATTTATAAGTTGTTACATAATGCATGCAGAAATAATAGTTTTCTTGTGCCTGCTTCCCAGGTAGCTTTAAATGAGAATTTATAAATAAAACGAAAACAGTGGACAAAAGTTTGTCTTTCTATGCTGGTAAATGCAAGTATTATTACCTAAATATTATGCAACGATACGAAAAAGCAAATCCTCTTTCTCTTTAGAAAATACCTTGTAATATCATTGCTTTCCCTTTCCCTTAACATTTTTTATGCATAGCCCAGTGGTAGAATTGATTTTAAAAAAAGTTACTGGTCCCAAAGACCAGTACGCATGAGAGTTAACTGGTCAGAAATAGTCATCAGTAGCCCGCTACATAAAATTCTATAAAATACTTTTAACCGTCCCCCCCCCTCTTCACACACACTCAGTGGCGTAGCTAGCGGGGGGAGGAGGGGGCGGTCCACCCCGGGTGTCACCCTCTAAGGGGTGACACCCAATCTTTATTTACAAATATATACAAATAATATTATAATGTTTGTGAAAAAATATTCTGGAAAAAATATAAATTTATAGCTCACTTCGCATCAGAGTTCATTTTCTTTTCTTTGAAAATATGAAATTTTGTATAAAACTAGCAGCCTTTGCCCGCTACGCTAGTCAGTGCTTAAAAAGAAAAAAAAAAAAAAAAAAAAACTTTGAATTTAACGAATTTTTTATATTTTAGTAATTTTTAGTTTTATATTGTATTTTAAACTGTCTATCATCGGTGAAAAGTCAGTCATCTAAACGGAAAGTTCAATGTTATAGTCACTAATTAATGACGTAGCGCTCAACATTTTAACAGTTTTAATCACATAAAAATTCATTCAGCGGAAGCTTTAAAATAAAGCCAGCCTTTTGTAATTGGATTCATCTGATTTAAAACATCTTCACAGGTATTTAATTAAACAACGTAGAATGCTATATTTCATTTATTACAAAATTTCTGAAAAATTATCCAATAAACAATGTAAGTTCCATTAAAATCTATCAAGTAGAACTTGAGTTATAAGCGGCCGGAATGAAATTTCACTTTGCGTTTTATATATAGTGAGATATATAGCTTAACTAATCATGTTAACCTGATTATAGAACTTTCTTTCAAAATTATTGGTTCAATAGATTTTTTTGTTTATGATTAAAATGAAATCCAGACTTTCTTTTACATAGATTGAAAATTTCAGCTTTTTGCGCTGAAGACATCGCCAAATTAGAAAAATCTGAAGTATCTCACAAACTACTCGAGTTAAAAGAATTTGCTTGGGACCATTCGATTATGCATGAAAAAACACACTAAAATATGGTATCAGTTGAAAAAGAACTACAAAAGCCGATTTTTAAGGATTTTTTTTTTTAAATACGTTCATTTTTTTACTTCCTTAGGGGTGGAATTTTCAAAAATCCCTTCTTAGCGGCATTCGGTGTTATAAGAAGTATTTTTACCTCTTTTTTCAAGATTTTGCGTTCGGTAGATTTTTTTGTGCTGTGATTAATACGAAATCCAGACTTTCTTTTATATATATAGATGGGGTATTTAAATAAGATATGCACCAGGGAGCAAAAACCAACCTAACCAATGAGTTAGCGAAAAGCAAACTTTAAAAGAAAGATTTTTCTTCTATATATAGTCACCGCATTGACTTATGCGGACTATGGTAAATGTAATAAACCCCCCCCCCCCCCACTTTTTAGGTGCGTTCGTAATTATGTAAATACGTAGCACCTATTGTTGTCGCTCAGTCCGTCCGTCTGTCTGTCCGTCTGTCCGTCCACATATAACAACGCAAAAACTATCCAACCGAATCGTTTGAAATTTAAAATATATAATTATTACATAATTTTGTCGATTCATTTCAAATTTTATGAAAATCGGATGGATAGATCAATTACAAGGACAATCAAAAGGATTCCGTTACATTACGTCAATGGGGGAAAAAAGTTTCAAATGCATTTTAATCGTTTGAAATTAAAAACGTTTAATTATTACATAATTTTGTTGAGTCATTTCAAATGTTATGAAAATCGGATGCATAGATCAATTACAGGACAATCAAAAGTATTCCGTTACATTACGATCAATGGGAAAAAATGATTCAAATGCATTTTAATGGTAATACACTCATTTGAACATAATATAATTGACATGAATCTATAATGTATGTACTAAAATCTACATTCTGTACAATCTGGGATGCAGAGAATATTTATTATTAAATTACAGGGCCACACAAATGTATTCCACTAAATAATGTTATATGGGGAAACATTGTTTGGGGCGTGTTTTAATTATTTTAAACTACTTCATTATTTTATGAATAAGATATACGTTAATGAAGTATAATAAAAATTACTCCCTGCATATATACAGTGAAGCATTGATACTCTGAAAATCTTTATAACTAATCTTTTAATTACTAATAATAAACATTTGAAAGTAGTCTGATAAATAAAATATTCTACTCCTTAGCTATCTAAATAATAAATTTCAAATACTTCTTGAGATTTTGTTTCTTGAATGACAATTTGAAGTCAACATTTTTGGTCATAGATTCAGCAGATAACTAACGGGCGGGGGGGGGGGGGGGGGGATCACTATTATTAAAATGCTATAAGTAGCATCCAATCTTTGAAAACTCTCTTATTCGACTTCATATTTTGATTTTAATGCTTAAGATAACCTCCCCAATTAAGATTGGAGATTTCTTTTACAGCTTGAAATCTTATGGATTGTGTTATGTTATTGCGTTAAATAATCTGCAGTTTTCAAAGAATTAAGATATTTTCTATTAAATATTGAATATTTTTAATCTATTTTATATTAGATCAATTCACATGTTCAAAGCTTTTTCTAAAGAGAAATAAATATATTCACCAATGCAGACTGATTTTAATCCTATACCCAAAAAATGATCTAAACCTGCCACATCCAATGCTTATTGCTGATATAAAGTGTTAAAAATAGAAGTTATTTATATTCAATAATCTGACATACATAAATTATTAACAAAAAGAGAAAATATCTTAGATTTCTTCTGAAAAAAAAAACAAGTTTTTTTTTTTTTTTTTTAGAAAAAAACCAGTTGGTTTAAACTAAACCGTTGTTTAAACCAAAAGGAGGAAACAGTTGTTTAAACCATAGCTAAAACCAATTGGTTTAAACCGTGCCAACCCTGGTCTAATTGTTGTAGGTTCTATCTTGTATTATATAAATATGCAAATATATAGAAAAACAACTAAAATCCACAAAAACCTGTATTGGTTGGGTATTTGCCAGCGCTGATACATTTTGAAAGTAGCAACAAAGGTGAATTTTCAACAATATTTTATAATGTTGCTTTAAGAACTTTCATTTTAAATTTGTTTTTAAAATGGTGATTTATTTTAAGATTGTATCAGAAGTAACACCATGATTTAAACAAGCGGATAAGTGTAATCGCACAGGATTTATTTATTCTATTTCCATTTTATTCGTAATTGGCTGAATTTTCAGTAGTGTAATATTTATAAAGCTAAAATTTTTAGTGTATGGTTCATTTTTTGTTTAGACTATGGATGGGAAATTTTATAAAACATTTAATCTGAAAGCTGCAAAATATTTTAATATGTTCATAATCATTCCTTAACATTATATTTATTGCTATTTAACTTAATTTCAATATTTTCTTTTAACACAGGAAGATGGTGATTTCATTGAGGAGTAAAATTCTACAATCTTATTTAATCTCAAGGATCTTCAACAAAGTGTCTATTTTGCCTAAGATTTTAAAAGTTGGACAAACCAGTGGACAGATTACAATATGCTCTTTATGTATTTAATGTTTAATGCAAATGGACTGTTATATTTATAAAGGTCCTGTTAAAGATGTTATTGAAACTTGTTTATCTAATGTTGGAAAGAATTGTTATCAATTAATGTTAGGTTTATTTTGTTCTTGCTAAATAAATTTTTTTTGTTGTTAAATAAAATTAGTTTTTTTTTTCTTTCTTGCAACATTCTAAATTGCACATTTGGCTCTAACTTTTGACATAAAATGCTGCAGTCTTATGCTTTTATAATTATTTAAAAGTTAGTTGATTTAAGAAACATTGAATAAAATCAAAAATTAAAAGATTAATTAAGAAGAAATAAGTTATTCTTGAATATAAATTCAAGTTTTAACAAATATTTTAAATGATATAAAGAATAATTGCACATGGTCAATAAATCCATTTCTCAGTTATTTCTGCATTTAACTTTTGTACTACAATATTTAGTGGAAGGTTCTTCATACAATAAAATAATTGTCCATAATCAAAATTTTAGCTATACAAGTTTTTTAATGGCATTCCTCCACATTTCCCAATTGCAATGTGCTTATATAAATGCTATGGATAACAATTATTTTATCTAAGATTTCAAAGCCATTTCAGATTTCAAATTAAACAATTAAAATAATTTTTTTAATTTAGTCAATTTAAGAAATATAAGATTTTGATTGAGATTTAAATCGAGGAATAATTACAACAAGGTATCAGGGGTTGATGTTTATCCATTTAAAATATTTTCAATTTCATTTATTTAAACCCTGCGCTGGCCATGTGTGTGGGGGGGGGATACTTTTTTTAATTTAGGTTTTATGTTTTTTAATACTTTCTTTTTCAAAACTGGTTCTGAAAATCGTATTAATATTTTAAAAAAACTAACCAAAATCGCAAAAGTAAAAACTAACCCACTTACAGATCATCCTCAAATATTCTATGCCCCTCCCCCCCCCCAAAAAAAAATGTAAACATTTTAAAAACCAAACAAGATATTTGAAAATAACTTCTGCATAGGATTATCTAAACTCTTAAGGGGAACAATCAGCTTCTGACATTGTGGTGCTGAAGTTGAGTCGTTGGGCTGATATCAAGTTTATTTTTTCAATATTTTTTTAGTAAGATGCCTAAGATTGGTTTATTTGATTGAAATTGTAAATTTTTAATAAAAAATAATTGTTATTTACAATTAAATCAGAAGCTAATGAAAAAATTAAAATTGTATATAAGCATATCTGAAGCTATAAGTATCATTGGAAAATATGTAAACTTGAAATTGCCCAAGAAAAGAAAGGAAAAATCCCATTAGCACCACAGCATCAGAAGCTGATATTCTGTTTAATGTTGTTCGGGTGCTGTTGTACAGTTATGCAAATTTAAGCAGTTTGCATGAATAAGTGTTTTCAAATTTGCAATTTTGAGATCACCAGTATTTTTAATTTAATGAATATATGTACTTTTAAATTTAACAAAAGAAAATACTGATGTTAAAAATTTCTGATTTGACAGAATAATAAAAAATTCATGTAAGCTCTATTTAATTTTGTATAACGATTAAATTGCCTTTTCCCCTAAATTGACATAGGAAACAGTTTCATTGAATTAGAAAGAAAAAAAAATGTTTTTATGATTCATTAGAGAACTTTCAGTCATGTAAATTAGAATTTTTTAAGTCTTGTTAATTAAAGACTTGGAAGAAATATTGGAGAATCCATGTTACAATTTTCCAATCTCTCTCTCTCTCTCTCTCTCTCTCTCTCTCTCTCTCTCTCTCTCTCTCTCTCTCTCTCTCTCTCTCTCTCTCTACACTATATTGCCATTGATTATGGGACACTTGCGATTTTAGACATTTTACTAAATATCTAGAAAAATACATGAGGAATCATCTCGAAACTCTTAGTGTATAAATATAATAGTATACGTCATACATCTCCGTGAAGATTTTTTACCGAAACGCCATAGGGGACCGTCAACAAATTAAAAAAGAATGAATATCTTTTGAATAACCCTGTCAAAACTAATGTAGCAAAAGCGCTCAAACTCTAGATTATGATTGAATGCCTTATTGTAATACACTGTGTTCATTTTTATGCAAATAGCATGCACACTCGCAGAGTAATTAAGGTTTTTATAAAAATGGTCCCAAATTTTTCCAAGTTTTTCCATTATAATTTTCAGAGTTCTTAATATAAAATAATATTTTTTTCAGAAAATATGACAAACAACATTGCACACAGTACCCTGTAATCAGAATTAAAAAATAATAAAAATTGTATGAAAAATGAGTAGGTTTACTATATAATTTTTTACTGCGCATGCGTCAAAGATATCAAAATTTCATTTGCATATTATGTTAGCTAAATGTATAGAGCAACTTTTGTAAAAGTCTCAAAATCATAGCTTGAAAATTCTGAAAGTAATCGTCTATAGAAAAAGGACAAAATCCGTTGTTTCCAAAATGAAGCAAAAAAATGAGGGATTTTATCCAAATGCAGTAGTACATACCATATTGTGTATTCTATATTGACACTAATCAATGAATATATGGATACAACCCCTCTTGTTTTTGCTTCATTTTGAGAATAACGGATTTTCGACTTATTCAATTGACGATTATTGTCAGAATTTTCAAGTTATGATTTTGTGACTTTCACAAAAGTTGCTCTATACATTTAGCTAACATAATATGCAAATGAAATTTTGATATCGTTGACGCATGCGCAGTAAAAAATTATTTAGTAAACCAACTCATTTTTTATACAATTTTCATTATTTTTTAATTCTGATTACAGGGTACTGTGTGCAATGTTGTTTGTCATATTTTCTGAAAAAAATAATATTTTATATTAAGAACTCTGAAAGTTATAAGGAAAAAACTTGGAAAAATTTGGGATCATTTTTATAAAAACCTTAATTACTCTGCGAGTATGCATGCTATTTGCATAAAAATGAACAAGGCTTATTACAATAAGGCATTCAATTACAATTTAGAGTTTGAGCTCTTTTGCTACATTAGTTTTGACAGGGTTATTCAAAAGATATTCATTCTTTTTTAATTTGTTCACGGCCCCCTTTGGAGTTTCGGGAAAAAATCTTCACGGAGATGTATGACTTATACTATTATATTTATACACTAAGAGTTTCGAGATGATTCCTCATGTATTTTTCTAGATATTTAGTAAAATGTCTAAAATCGCAAGTGTCCCATAATCAATGGCAATATAGTGTATATATATATATATATATATATATATATATATATATATATATATATATATATATATACCCTTGTAATGTCAATAAACAGAAATTGAAATCCAAAATGAGAATTTAATTGCAACACTTAAAAATGTGGCAATAATTCCATGTTATATTGAATTTCATTGATAAAAATTAAGCGAAGATTACTGAATTTAGTTTTAAATGATGTGATTTTATTTAGACGATTTAGAAATCACTTGAAGATTTTTGTAATTTTTAAGCAATTTTGCTTTTCTTAAGAGTGAATTTATTCAATTCTACAAATTCAAGGAGTTTTGGATTAACTCTTAAATGAGTTGATTTCATTCATGTATGAATCGGTTACAAATCGCCTAAGTGCTACTGGATTAAATCAAAAATGACAACATTTCACTCCAACTTGAATTGATAACAAATCGCTCAAGTGCTACTGGATTTGCCTTAAATTATTTCACTTCACTCAAATACGAGTTGACTGCAGCTAACTCAAGTGCTACTCGATTTAATCCTAAAGACTTCATCTCACTCAAGTATGCTTTGGTTACAAATCGCTCAAGTGCTACGAGATTCAGTCTTAAGTGACTTCATTTTACTCAAGTATGACTTGATTACAAATCACTCAAGTACTACTGGATTTAACCTTTATTGATTTGATTTCACTCAAGTATGAGTAAAATAGAGATCACTCAATCATGAGTTGATTAAAAACAACTCATTCACTTGAGTTGTTTCAGCTCTTCTTGAGAAGGTTCCTTTCAACATGGGAAATGAGTGGATTTCAGCTCAACTTGAGTTATTTCAGCTTTTTCGTTTTAAGAGAGTAGAAATTTCATTTTATATCAGACTTCTTTTATAAAATCTTATAAGATTATATGTATATAGTATATTTGAAAATAAAGATTGAGTGTCACCCCTTAGAGGGTGACATCCGGGACGGACAGCCCCCTCCGCCCCCCGCAAGCTACGCCCTGCTTTTGATTGTCCCTGTAATTAAACTATACGTTCGATTTTCATAAAATTTGAAATGACTCGACAAAATTATGCAACAATTATATATTTTAATTTTCAAATAATTCGGTTCGGTAATTTTTGCGGACAGACGAACGGACTGAACGACGAATATACGTATTACGTATTTACATAATTAGGAACGCGCCAAAAACTCCTAACAATTAACGTTTTACTCGTTAAAATAACTTAGTGAAGAAAAAAAAATATATGCTGCAAAGTATGTATGTGAATTTACTAAGTGTTTCATAATTCAATCGTATAGTATAATATATTTTTAACTTAAAGAAAAAAGAGAAAGAAACAAGAATGAAAAAATCATGCACCAAACATAAATTATGAAACATTTTCCAGCGTGTTCAGAATAATCTAACAAACTGCACCGTTTTATAAGCTAAAGCTTTATGTCTAATAAGCCCTATGGAAACGCGTAAAACACTTGAAAACCCAATTTCAGCTGTTCCCATCAACAATCGAAAAATTATCCAAATTTTTTGATCAGCCCTGTATAAGATACATACTCTCTTAAAACGAAAAAGCTGAAATAACTCAAGTTGAGCTGAAATCCACTCATTTCCCATGTTGAAAGGAACCTTCTCAAGAAGAGCTGAAACAACTCAAGTGAATGAGTTGTTTTTAATCAACTCATGATTGAGTGATCTCTATTTTACTCATACTTGAGTGAAATCAAATCAATAAAGGTTAAATCCAGTAGTACTTGAGTGATTTGTAATCAAGTCATACTTGAGTAAAATGAAGTCACTTAAGACTGAATCTCGTAGCACTTGAGCGATTTGTAACCAAAGCATACTTGAGTGAGATGAAGTCTTTAGGATTAAATCGAGTAGCACTTGAGTTAGCTGCAGTCAACTCGTATTTGAGTGAAGTGAAATAATTTAAGGCAAATCCAGTAGCACTTGAGCGATTTGTTATCAATTCAAGTTGGAGTGAAATGTTGTCATTTTTGATTTAATCCAGTAGCACTTAGGCGATTTGTAACCGATTCATACATGAATGAAATCAACTCATTTAAGAGTTAATCCAAAACTCCTTGAATTTGTAGAATTGAATAAATTCACTCTTAAGAAAAGCAAAATTGCTTAAAAATTACAAAAATCTTCAAGTGATTTCTAAATCGTCTAAATAAAATCACATCATTTAAAACTAAATTCAGTAATCTTCGCTTAATTTTTATCAATGAAATTCAATATAACATGGAATTATTGCCACATTTTTAAGTGTTGCAATTAAATTCTCATTTTGGATTTCAATTTCTGTTTATTGACATTACAAGGGTATATATATATATATATATATATATATATATATATATATATAGAGAGAGAGAGAGAGAGAGAGAGAGAGATTGGAAAATTGTAACATGGATTCTCCAATATTTCTTCCAAGTCTTTAATTAACAAGACTTAAAAAATTCTAATTTACATGACTGAAAGTTCTCTAATGAATCATAAAAACATTTTTTTTTTCTTTCTAATTCAATGAAACTGTTTCCTATGTCAATTTAGGGGAAAAGGCAATTTAATCGTTATACAAAATTAAAGAGCTTACATGAATTTTTTATTATTCTGTCAAATCAGAAATTTTTAACATCAGTATTTTCTTTTGTTAAATTTAAAAGTACATATATTCACCTTAAATTAAAAATACTGGTGATCTCAAAATTGCAAATTTGAAAACACTTATTCATGCTAACTGCTTAAATTTGCATAACTGTACAACAGCACCCGAACAACATTAAACAGAATATCAGCTTCTGATGCTGTGGTGCTAATGGGATTTTTCCTTTCTTTTCTTGGGCAATTTCAAGTTTACATATTTTCCAATGATACTTATAGCTTCAGATATGCTTATATACAATTTTAATTTTTTCATTAGCTTCTGATTTAATTGTAAATAACAATTATTTTTTATTAAAAATTTACGATTTCAATCAAATAAACCAATCTTAGGCATCTTACTAAAAAAATATTGAAAAAATAAACTTGATATCAGCCCAACGACTCAACTTCAGCACCACAATGTCAGAAGCTGATTGTTCCCCTTAAGAGTTTAGATAATCCTATGCAGAAGTTATTTTCAAATATCTTGTTTGGTTTTTAAAATGTTTACATTTTTTTGGGGGGGGGGAGGGGCATAGAATATTTGAGGATGATCTGTAAGTGGGTTAGTTTTTACTTTTGCGATTTTGGTTAGTTTTTTTTAAATATTAATACGATTTTCAGAACCAGTTTTGAAAAAGAAAGTATTAAAAAACATAAAACCTAAATTTAAAAAAGTATCCCCCCCCCCACACACATGGCCAGCGCAGGGTTTAAATAAATGAAATTGAAAATATTTTAAATTGATAAACATCAACCCCTGATACCTTGTTGTAATTATTCCTCGATTTAAATCTCAATCAAAATCTTATATTTCTTAAATTGACTAAATTAAAAAAATTATTTTAATTGTTTAATTTGAAATCTGAAATGGCTTTGAAATCTTAGATAAAATAATTGTTATCCATAGCATTTATATAAGCACATTGCAATTGGGAAATGTGGAGGAATGCCATTAAAAAACTTGTATAGCTAAAATTTTGATTATGGACAATTATTTTATTGTATGAAGAACCTTCCACTAAATATTGTAGTACAAAAGTTAAATGCAGAAATAACTGAGAAATGGATTTATTGACCATGTGCAATTATTCTTTATATCATTTAAAATATTTGTTAAAACTTGAATTTATATTCAAGAATAACTTATTTCTTCTTAATTAATCTTTTAATTTTTGATTTTATTCAATGTTTCTTAAATCAACTAACTTTTAAATAATTATAAAAGCATAAGACTGCAGCATTTTATGTCAAAAGTTAGAGCCAAATGTGCAATTTAGAATGTTGCAAGAAAGAAAAAAAAAACTAATTTTATTTAACAACAAAAACATTTTATTTAGCAAGAACAAAATAAACCTAACATTAATTGATAACAATTCTTTCCAACATCAGATAAACAAGTTTCAATAACATCTTTAACAGGACCTTTATAAATATAACAGTCCATTTGCATTAAACATTAAATACATAAAGAGCATATTGTAATCTGTCCACTGGTTTGTCCAACTTTTAAAATCTTAGGCAAAATAGACACTTTGTTGAAGATCCTTGAGATTAAATAAGATTGTAGAATTTTACTCCTCAATGAAATCACCATCTTCCTGTGTTAAAAGAAAATATTGAAATTAAGTTAAATAGCAATAAATATAATGTTAAGGAATGATTATGAACATATTAAAATATTTTGCAGCTTTCAGATTAAATGTTTTATAAAATTTCCCATCCATAGTCTAAACAAAAAATGAACCATACACTAAAAATTTTAGCTTTATAAATATTACACTACTGAAAATTCAGCCAATTACGAATAAAATGGAAATACACTATCTACCAAAAAGTATTTGTACACTTTCAGTTTTTGACATTTTGTCAAATATTTAAAAATATACTGGTCGGATTCTTCTGGAACTTCAGAAATATAAAGATTATGTTTCACTTTATATTTATTTACATTCATTTGTTAAGCGGGTAATTAGGGGGCCGGCAAAAAAACAAAGAATAATAAAAATATTTGGGATCGCCCTTTACATTAAAATGCACGAAACGACTTATCGCTTTAGAATACAAATATATGATAACAGTAGAATATGTACACTAATTTTTGTGCGAACAGCATGCATATTTATGGCGATAGAGCGATTTTTTTGAAAAATTCAAAAAATTCTGGTATGTTTTTTGTTTATATCATAGAGGGTTTTTGACCAAATTTAACGCAAATTTCAGAAAAATTGGCAAAATCTATTCAAAAAAATATAGCGCAATTGGAATATAAATATATTTAATACTTTATGAAATATGAGTAGTTTTATGAAATAATTTTTATCTGCGCATGCGCGAACGATAAAAACAATTCTTTTATATCATTTAATAGTCAATTCTATGGAGTAACTTATAAAAAAAATCCAACCAAATATCGTGAAAATTCAAAAAGATATCATTATTATAAGTAAGCTGTTTTTACATTGCTCTCTAAAAACGGCTGAATGATAAGGGATTCTCCACAAATTGACATTTTTTATTAACTGACTTTTAGGAAAAAATTAGTACTATTTAATGAATACAATATTGCTGCTAATAAGTATCTTGACACCTGTGATAGAAAAGGAAAAGGGCTTTTATTCTTTTCCATCACAGATGTCAAGATACTTATTAACAGAAATATTGTATTAGATATTGTATACATTAAATACTAATTTTTTCCTAAAAGTCAGTCAATAAAAAATGTCAATTTGTGGAGAATCCCTTATCATTCAGCCGTTTTTAGAGAGCAATGTAAAAACAGCTTACTTATAATAATGATATCTTTTTGAATTTTCACGATATTTCGTTGGATTTTTTTTATAAGTTACTCCATAGAATTGACTATTAAATGATGTAAAAGAATTGTCTTTATCGTTCGCGCATGCGCAGATAAAAATTATTTCATAAAACTACTCATATTTCATAAAATATTTAATATATTTATATTCCAATTGCGCTACATTTTTTCTACTGCATTTTGCCAATTTTTCTGAAATTTGCGTTAAATTTGGTCAAAAACCCTCTATGATATAAACAAAAAACATACCAGAATTTTTTGAATTTTTCAAAAAAATCGCTCTATCGCCATAAATATACATGCTATTTTCACAAAAATTAGTTTACATATTCTATTGTATTCATATATTTGTATTCTAAAGCGATAAGTCGTTTCGTGCATTTTCATGTACAGGGCGATCCCAAATACTTCTATTATTCTTTGTTTTTTTGCCGGCCCCCTAATTACCCGCTTAACAAATGAATGTAAATAAATATAAAGTGAAACATAATCTTTATATTTCTGAAGTTCCAGAAGAATCCGACCAGTATATCTTTAAATATTTGACAAAATGTCAAAAACTGAAAGTGTACAAATACTTTTTGGTAGATAGTGTAGAATAAATAAATCCTGTGCGATTACACTTATCCGCTTGTTTAAATCATGGTGTTACTTCTGATACAATCTTAAAATAAATCACCATTTTAAAAACAAATTTAAAATGAAAGTTCTTAAAGCAACATTATAAAATATTGTTGAAAATTCACCTTTGTTGCTACTTTCAAAATGTATCAGCGCTGGCAAATACCCAACCAATACAGGTTTTTGTGGATTTTAGTTGTTTTTCTATATATTTGCATATTTATATAATACAAGATAGAACCTACAACAATTAGACCAGGGTTGGCACGGTTTAAACCAATTGGTTTTAGCTATGGTTTAAACAACTGTTTCCTCCTTTTGGTTTAAACAACGGTTTAGTTTAAACCAACTGGTTTTTTTCTAAAAAAAAAAAACTTGTTTTTTTTTCAGAAGAAATCTAAGATATTTTCTCTTTTTGTTAATAATTTATGTATGTCAGATTATTGAATATAAATAACTTCTATTTTTAACACTTTATATCAGCAATAAGCATTGGATGTGGCAGGTTTAGATCATTTTTTGGGTATAGGATTAAAATCAGTCTGCATTGGTGAATATATTTATTTCTCTTTAGAAAAAGCTTTGAACATGTGAATTGATCTAATATAAAATAGATTAAAAATATTCAATATTTAATAGAAAATATCTTAATTCTTTGAAAACTGCAGATTATTTAACGCAATAACATAACACAATCCATAAGATTTCAAGCTGTAAAAGAAATCTCCAATCTTAATTGGGGAGGTTATCTTAAGCATTAAAATCAAAATATGAAGTCGAATAAGAGAGTTTTCAAAGATTGGATGCTACTTATAGCATTTTAATAATAGTGATTCACCCCCCCCCCCCCCCCCCGCCCGTTAGTTATCTGCTGAATCTATGACCAAAAATGTTGACTTCAAATTGTCATTCAAGAAACAAAATCTCAAGAAGTATTTGAAATTTATTATTTAGATAGCTAAGGAGAAGAATATTTTATTTATCAGACTACTTTCAAATGTTTATTATTAGTAATTAAAAGATTAGTTATAAAGATTTTCAGAGTATCAATGCTTCACTGTATATATGCAGGGAGTAATTTTTATTATACTTCATTAACGTATATCTTATTCATAAAATAATGAAGTAGTTTAAAATAATTAAAACACGCCCCAAACAATGTTTCCCCATATAACATTATTTAGTGGAATACATTTGTGTGGCCCTGTAATTTAATAATAAATATTCTCTGCATCCCAGATTGTACAGAATGTAGATTTTAGTACATACATTATAGATTCATGTCAATTATATTATGTTCAAATGAGTGTATTACCATTTAAATGCATTTGAAACATTTTTTCCCATTGATCGTAATGTAACGGAATACTTTTGATTGTCCTGTAATTGATCTATGCATCCGATTTTCATAACATTTGAAATGACTCAACAAAATTATGTAATAATTAAACGTTTTTAATTTCAAACGATTAAAATGCATTTGAAACTTTTTTCCCCCATTGACGTAATGTAACGGAATCCTTTTGATTGTCCTTGTAATTGATCTATCCATCCGATTTTCATAAAATTTGAAATGAATCGACAAAATTATGTAATAATTATATATTTTAAATTTCAAACGATTCGGTTGGATAGTTTTTGCGTTGTTATATGTGGACGGACAGACGGACAGACAGACGGACGGACTGAGCGACAACAATAGGTGCTACGTATTTACATAATTACGAACGCACCTAAAAAGTGTGGGGGGGGGGGGGATTTATTACATTTACCATAGTCCGCATAAGTCAATGCGGTGACTATATATAGAAGAAAAATCTTTCTTTTAAAGTTTGCTTTTTGCTAACTCATTGGTTAGGTTGGTTTTTGCTCCCTGGTGCATATCTTATTTAAATACCCCATCTATATATATAAAAGAAAGTCTGGATTTCGTATTAATCACAGCACAAAAAAATCTACCGAACGCAAAATCTTGAAAAAAAGAGGTAAAAATACTTCTTATAACACCGAATGCCGCTAAGAAGGGATTTTTGAAAATTCCACCCCTAAGGAAGTAAAAAAATGAACGTATTTAAAAAAAAAAATCCTTAAAAATCGGCTTTTGTAGTTCTTTTTCAACTGATACCATATTTTAGTGTGTTTTTTCATGCATAATCGAATGGTCCCAAGCAAATTCTTTTAACTCGAGTAGTTTGTGAGATACTTCAGATTTTTCTAATTTGGCGATGTCTTCAGCGCAAAAAGCTGAAATTTTCAATCTATGTAAAAGAAAGTCTGGATTTCATTTTAATCATAAACAAAAAAATCTATTGAACCAATAATTTTGAAAGAAAGTTCTATAATCAGGTTAACATGATTAGTTAAGCTATATATCTCACTATATATAAAACGCAAAGTGAAATTTCATTCCGGCCGCTTATAACTCAAGTTCTACTTGATAGATTTTAATGGAACTTACATTGTTTATTGGATAATTTTTCAGAAATTTTGTAATAAATGAAATATAGCATTCTACGTTGTTTAATTAAATACCTGTGAAGATGTTTTAAATCAGATGAATCCAATTACAAAAGGCTGGCTTTATTTTAAAGCTTCCGCTGAATGAATTTTTATGTGATTAAAACTGTTAAAATGTTGAGCGCTACGTCATTAATTAGTGACTATAACATTGAACTTTCCGTTTAGATGACTGACTTTTCACCGATGATAGACAGTTTAAAATACAATATAAAACTAAAAATTACTAAAATATAAAAAATTCGTTAAATTCAAAGTTTTTTTTTTTTTTTTTTTTTTTTTTTTTAAGCACTGACTAGCGTAGCGGGCAAAGGCTGCTAGTTTTATACAAAATTTCATATTTTCAAAGAAAAGAAAATGAACTCTGATGCGAAGTGAGCTATAAATTTAATTTTTTCCAGAATATTTTTTCACAAACATTATAATATTATTTGTATATATTTGTAAATAAAGATTGGGTGTCACTCCTTAGAGGGTGACACCCGGGGCGGACCGCCCCTTCGCCCCCCACTAGCTACGCCACTGAGTGTGTGTGTGAAGAGGGGGGGGGACGGTTAAAAGTATTTTATAGAATTTTATGTAGCGCGCTACTGATGACTATTTCTGACCAGTAAACTCTCATGCGTACTGGTCTTTGGGACCAGTAACTTTTTTTAAAATCAATTCTACCACTGGGCTATGCATAAAAAATGTTAAGGGAAAGGGAAAGCAATGATATTACAAGGTATTTTCTAAAGAGAAAGAGGATTTGCTTTTTCGTATCGTTGCATAATATTTAGGTAATAATACTTGCATTTACCAGTATAGAAAGACAAACTTTTGTCCACTATTTTCGTTTTATTTATAAATTCTCATTTAAAGCTACCTGGGAAGCAGGCACAAGAAAACTATTATTTCTGCATGCATTATGTAACAACTTATAAATATTAAGCAGATTATTATAATACAGACCATGCATGCAATAATTTTGCCCAATAACAGTATGAAACATTGCGAAACAAAACAGTATCACAAGTTCAACATTAAGAATGAAAAAAAAAAATCTTAGAAATGTGTACAAAAACTACATATGTAGCCTCTATAATGTAATCCGGAGCACGTTTTTACTAAGACACTGCAAACAAGAAGTAAATACAATGTTTTGATAAATTTCTATGAATAAAGATATAATAATTACAAAACTTTAATACAAGGCAATTAAATAACGAGATATTTACATTGCATTAACAATTTTTACTCTGATTAAATATACTAATTTATTTTATTAAAGCACGAAAGTTTTGTAGCAGCACTGTAACACCAATTATTAATATAGAAATGCATTAAACACATCCTCAATATTACCGCGTGACACGACATTTTGATTTCAAGGTATGATACTGTTATGAATTTTAGTCTGTTAAAAAGAGAAGGGAAATTTATTAAAAGAAAGCATAATTAAAATAAAATACTTATATAAAACTTACTTACTTCGTAAAAAAGGCATTTTCAGCAAATTGTTTAGCGAACGGCGGAAGTCTCGTCTCCATCTTATCTTGCAAGGTAACGTGACGAGTCAGTGGCGAAAATCCGCGCGGCAAAAGAGCTGTTTCATTATTGAGTTGAGTTGTTTAGTTTTAAAGCTGTATGAGTGGATTAGAAAGAGAAAAAATCAAACCAAGATGACTGAATCGGTTAAAAATCAACTCATTCACGATCCAATAAATTAGAACTCTTTCTTGAGCAGCCAAATCCACTCTTTCGTTTTAAGAGAGTAGATTTGTGTCTATTAACTACATGCATGCCAAATTTAGTTCAGTTAAGAAATAACACACATACTTTAGTTGAAATTTTCCTTTGAGTAATTTCCGTTAATAAGGAGAATGGCACGTGAATTCTTGTGTACAGCCCTGTATATGAGGTATAGACTTTATATACAACTAGCAAAATGAAAAAAAAAATAGTTAAATTTAAACAATTAAATTTAAGAACGCATTTCAAGCAATTATTCTCAAAGACAGTACAGTAATCCTTTAGCATTCCCGAGTTTGGATTATTCGCGAAATAAAAAATGTGGAACATTTCAACATGCGCGAATACTGAACTTGATTATTCGCGAATTTTGTTTTACAAAGAATATTTTTTTTTTACAAAGTAAACTCACCTTGTTTTTCCCTCTTCTAATAACTACGTGGCACTGGACAATTATCTACTTACTGTTCAGGTTTATTGTATGGCCTAACTTCAGCCCTTATGTTGAGGGAAAACGTAAATCAGTAATTTCCTTTATTTACTATGCAGATTTTTTTAATTTTCTAAAATTTCTAAAATTTAAAATTTTTATTGTAGGTGAAATATTTTGTGCACAAATTCTCAGGGAAAATTTCAAATTCTTATTGTCGGTGAAATATTTTGTGCACAAATTCTCAGGGGAAATTTAAAACACCAACAATTACTTGTTGAAAAGCAATAGAATGTAATTCTTCACGGGTGAGGAGTGTTAAATTTAAAATAGAGATCGAGGCCGCAACTTTTCCTTACATGGAAATTCAAATAATAATACAACAAAGAAAAGATAAGTTTTGTCAAAAAGTCGTACACCACAAATTTTTTTTCCACAATACACTGGAAAATAAATTGTGTACAGCACGTTTATAATTATTCAAGTTTATTTAAAAAATGTATTTTTTATGTATATTGCTTAATAAATATAGTTTTTGAACTTCAATTACTGGTTGTGTGGATATTTTCCATTAAAAAAAACTAGTTGGATGTGCCTCTCCCGCAATTTTCTTCTATGTCATATGTAGGGGAGAGGGGGGCACCTCTCTGGGGGCACCTTTGTACACTCTAAATATTTTTCTTCAAATAAATTAAAATAAAATAACAAAGCAATGAATTAAACAATACAATAAATTATAATAACAAAGCGAGCAAAAAATTTAAAAAATGCAATATGTGGACATGAAATTGGAAAGTTTTCAATAATTCATGTTTTGTGTGAAAATAATTTATTTCAAAAAGCACCAAACAAATTTTCGCACACATTACGCAAAAACCACGTCAGATCCTGTTTTTAACTATACATATTATTTAATGAAATAAATTTTCTTTCATAACTTATTTTTAATAAGATTTTCTATAAATGTTTCTTTTAAGGAAATACAAAATTTTAAATAAGAAAAAAATGAACATATTAACAAAACTACCGAATTTTACATATTTTCTAATTTGTAGTATTGTAATCGAAAAATTTTTCGATTACCATACTTTCTTCTGTTGAAGATGGAATAAAGTAAAAACACTATCTGATTTCCAGAAAGAAAAAAAAATATATGTATACCTTGATTGGTAAGCAAAGATTTTAACATTTTATTTTTTGAAAGTGCACGAACGGATTAATTTTGACCTCTATTTTATCGTAAATCCACTTTCATTAATCTTCCGTAAGACAAAAAAAAAAAAAAAAAAAAAAAAAAAAAAAATCGAAGAAACAGAAGCTTGAAAAAGAGTATGAAAGAAATTTCTTTAAACATGTGTCATTATTCAAATACTGAAAAAGCGGTTGTTGACATAATTTACGAAACAACATGTAATCCTGTTTTCACCACCACTCAAAGATTAGAGAAGATTAGCTAGAAGTAAAAGTAAAGAAAAAAAACTATTTTAATCACGAGAATTTAAACTAGTTGGATGCGTCAATCCCGAAACTTTCTTCTATCTCATAAGTACATGATAATAAAAAAAAAACGTGGTGATTCCAAAGTTACCTACTATCGAATTTCCTCGAAATTTGATCTAGCCTAATGAGATTCTGGTATCCGAAAAGCCTAAAACGAAAAATTTAATTAATATTCTGAGAAAATGAGCTTAGTAGTGCCTCTTGGTGGGTAAGTTATACTAAAACCTAATAAGCATCTATTGATGTCAAGACCTAACAGAATCTGAAATTTGATGGAATTTCGTCCATTAGTTCTTAAGATATAATTATAACAAAAAATTTGCAAAACGTAGCACAACAACACCATATTTTGGACAATTTATGCCAAAACGTAAAAAAGCGTCTAATTATGTTATGGTATAAAAGAATCTGAAGTTTGATGAAATTCTGTGCATTAGTTCTTGAGATATAGCTGGTTAAAAAAAAACTGTGTAAAATATAGCACAGCAGCATCATCAGTTGAAGGATTTATAACAAAACGTAATCATCGTGTAATTATGTTATATGTCATTTTGTAACAAAATCTGAAGTTTGATGAAATTCTGTGCGTTGGTTGTTAAGATATAGCTATGGGTCATTCAACGTCAAATGAGCAAAAATTTAAAAAAAGTCGTGGCCCCATGGTAACCGATTTTAATAAAATTTCATACACGGATTTTATTCATATTCAAATAGATCTCTGAAAAATATCTTAACAAAATTAAATTATTTTAGCAGTTTTGGACTTTTAAAAAACTTGTGATGTAGAACGGCATGTGTGCAATCGTCCAATGTTGCAAGTTTAAAGCTCCGTATCTTGAAAAATACTTAACATAAATGAATTTGGCTTGCAATTTTATAACCTCTGAATAATTATCTTTTTATTTATTTAGCAATAGCAATCTGGTAACAACGTAATTAATTTTAAATGGGTTGTTAAAATTGAAAATTTGTAAATTTTGAGAAAATTCGAAACATTATAAAAATTTTAAAAAATGACAAAACAAGTGAGAAATTAGTCCATGATACAGTATTATATATGAAGATTGAATTCCCCAAGTTTGATAATTATCATTTAATTCCTTCATCTTCAAAAAAACTTAGAAACTTAAAAAAAAGTTACAAAATCGTAATTTTTCCTCTTATTTATGCTCGAATAATAATTAAGGGACAGGTCCGTCCTAAACAATATTACACAGACATAAAGATTAATAAGTCCATAATATGCTCGAAAATTTTTAATAGTGCCTTTTGATTCCTAACATTGAAAAAAAAAATGATTTCAAAAAGATATTTTCACGCAAATTTTCCTTTGAATTAGCGCGCTTTTTTAAAAATATTGTACGATCTCAATTAAAAAATAGTGCTGCCATCTATTGGATTTTAACACTACTAGATAATTAATCCTTCAATTCTCATTGCTTTTATTATAAGTCTGAAAGAAAAAAAGAAAAGAGAAAAGAAAAGAAGAAAAGGCGAGAAATAGCATTTGAATATTTAAAATAGACACTTTTATCTTTGATATCAAGTAATTTGAAATGATATAAGAGATTTCCTTCATGACTAAAAGAGCAATAGAAATAATGCCTTTTCCCGTCCTTTTTTTCATAATTTATTTTTTTTTCACTTTAAGGTATAAAAAAGGCATATATGAAACTTCTTGTGTCAAAATATATACTTTTATCTAAAATGTTAAATAGTTTTGAAGTCAGAACGGTTGTCCTAAAATTTTTATGGGCAAAAGAAATATTGAATTTTCTTCTTTAAAATTTTCCTTTTCTATATTTTTTTCTCAGTAAGGAATAAAAATTCAAATCCTAAATTACGCCAATCTCTTACTTAGTATCCATTCTTATCTGAAAATAATTTATGATATAGTTTTTTTCATTCCTAACGCGAATAATCCAGATTGAAATTTAAAGCATGTAAGTAAGAACTTAATTTTGTATCAACTTTTAAAGTGAGTTTACATGCTTAAACAATCTGTTCTGTAATCTCTTATTTTGCATTTCTTCATAAATATACATGTTGTACTCATATGTCAATTTTCATTCAAATCTGCGACATGGCAGCCACAGCTAATTTGCTCATTTCGCCTGGAATGATCCCTATCGGAAAAATCGTGCAAAATGCAGCATAGCTGTACCACCTGTTGCAAGGTTAATACCAAAATGTAACAGCATCTAATTATGTTATATATTCTAGTGTAAAAGAAACTAAAATTTGATGAAGTTCTCTGCATTAGTTCTTGAGATATAGCTATCGCAAAAATTGCGCAAAATGTAGCATAGCAGCGCCACCTATAGGGCAGTTCACACCAAAACCTTATCAGCGGCTATGTATCTCAAGGTATCGCGGTATCTGAAGTTTGGTGAAAGTCTGTGTATTAGTCCTTGAGATATAGCTATCATGAAAATCATAAAAAACGTGGCATAGCAGCGCCACCTGCAGGCCAATTTGCACCAAAACTTAATCAGCGTCTATGTATATCAAGGGGTCACAGAATTTGAAGTTTGGTGAAATTCTGTGAATTAGTTCTTGAGATATAGCAATCTTGAAAATCATGAAAAACGTAGTATAGCAGCGCCACCTGCAGGCCAATTTTCACCAAAAACCAATAGGCACTAATTCATATCAAGGTTTAACTGAATATAAAATTTTATTAAATTTCGAGCATTAGTTCTTGAGATAGAGCGCCCACAAATTTTTTGTCACATACAGACAGACAGACTCAGAGACAGACACACAGACTCACAGACAGACGGACAGACTCACAGACAGACATTTTCTAAAAATAGTCAAAACGTGTTCAGGACCTTCTAAAACGTATAAATCCGTCGAAAACCGGAAGTCGAAAATTTTCATGAATCCAATACTTTCTTCTTGTAAAGATAGAAGAAAGTAAAAATATATGAACCTACTAAAAACCAAGGCGTTTTTCACTTATCAAAATAACATAGCTGAAAACCGATGTAACTGCAATATTGCACGTGAAATTCTTAATGGTGTCTCATTTTTTTCGAACATAATAAAATTGATATGCATCGATGAAGTATATATTAAAATATACATTCTGTTCAATCTGTGCTGGAAAAAAATAGTTGTTATTCTTTCACAGGGCCACAAAAAACTATTCAATTACATAATTGTATAGGGGGAATCAATGTTTGGGGCGCGTTTTAATAATATTATGAAACTGATATATGTTGCTGAGGTTTAGTACAAGTTACTTCCTATATAATAGAAAGCAGGTAGTATTTACGGAGATGCACAAAAGATTTCTTATGCTCTACTGTACCCTAAGTACTGTATACTATTGCACCAAGCTCTCAACATTTTTAAAATTTCCTTATAGTACAAACGCTATCAAATGGTACAAAAGTATCATTTACTACCCTTGACGTGCGATTTCCAGCTCCTTAACATTATTTTTCTAATGATGTAAATCTTCTTTCATAACTTATTTGTAATAAAATTTTCTGCAAATAATTCTTTTAAGGAAATACAAAATTTTAGAGGAAAAAAAATTGGATATGTTAACAAAAATACAGAATTCTGCGTATTTTCTAATTTTAATCAATGGTAAAATGCTATCAATTACTAAAGAAGAAAATACCATCTTTTTTCTAGAAAGAAAAAAAAAATATGTATACCTTGATTGGAAAGCAAAGATTTTAACATTTTATTTTTTTAAGAGTGCACGAACGGATTAATTTTGACCTCTATTTTATCATAAATCCACTTTCATTAATCTTCCGTAAGTCAAAAAAAAAAAAAAAAATCTGTTTTCGAAGAAACAGAAACTTGAAAAAGAGTATGAAAGAAACGTCTTAAAAACACGTGTCATTATTCAAATATTAAAAAAAGCGGTTGTTGACATAATTTACGAAACAACATGTAATCCTGTTTTCATTGCCACTCAAAAGATTAGGAAAATTAGCTAGAACTAGAAGGAATTTTAAAAAAATGTATGAAGCTACTAACAACCAATGTATTTTCCTTATCAGAAAAACATAGCTGAAAACTGATGTAACAGTAATTATACACGTAAAATACGTAACTGTTTCGATCTTCATGCCTAGTACGAAAATAGTTATCTAATATCTTTAAAGGCACGATTGTGCCAAGTCAGTCATACTCAACCTGCGGCCCGAGGCACATAATCATTAAATCCATATTTATATAATTAATTGAGATGCGCATAAAATATAGTTCTGATTTTTAGAATCGTTTTATATGTTTTCTTGGAAACATAATCTGTATAACAGGATATATTTGAAGTGAAAATTGTGTGAAAAGCCATTTCCTTAGTCAAAAGTTTCTTTTGCATGTAGTCCTGTTTGTCTTGCAGTGATGTCCACATTTCTTAATCTTTAACACATTCGCTGCCGCTCACGCGCCATCGCGTGATATGGCGCCAACGTTAAGGGGTCACTCACGTGCCAGCGCGTGATGTGGGGTGATGCCCAATAGCCAGTCACGCGCTGGCGCGGGAAAATCTTTCACTGATTCTTTGTTATAAAAAGTAAATCGGCTTCTGGGGAAAACCCACTTCTACAGGGGTACACGACATTTCGGTCCCACCGTTTCGGTCCGTTGCCATTTCGGTCCCTTTTCATTTCTTTGCTTGCTTCTTATAAGTCGGATTCTAATTGTTGTGGCCCTGCCAAATGGTATAAGTTCAACATTATTCGGGCCTTCTTTTAATTTTTTTAATCCCCCCCCCCTCAAATCCCCCAAGTCTTATAAAAAGTTGAATATAAGAATCCGATAAATTTAAACTTTTATAACTCGTGATAATGAAATCGCAGTGAGCTGAAAATTTGTTTGATTAAACAATCTGATATAAGTTTAGGTGATATTGTCTTTTGCTTTTAGTAGTATTATTATTAATCAGAATAAATATTTTAAATTTTCTATTTAATTATTAGTGTCAGTATTTTATATAAACTTCTATAAAATGCTATAAATTAAAAAGTATTTTATATAAACTATCATAAATATTTTTTGTCTGTTTACATACATTTTTTAGAACCTTTAAATTAGCATTAATTAAATGATAAAAAACTGTGCTTATTTTTTTCCCAATTAGTTTAATAATAAATGTCTTTAATAATTCAATTAGACAGTTATAAGTTATAATGTAAGCATATTTCCTCAAATCACCCATCTACACCCTTTCCTTTAATAATTCAGAAATGAGATATATTTATTCAAGAACAATTTTTTTTATTTTTCTTATTATTTTTATAATACAAAGTTGCATCTCATAAATTTGTTTTCATAAGTTACTTTCCATTATTAACATTGCGAAAACAATAGTGATTTCGTAACTGGGTATGCTATGAAAAAAAATTGTTTTTAAAAATTTGCCTCCGCCATTTTTTTTTCTTTTTAAATAATAATAGTATTTATTGATTGCATTTTTTAACAGTCTTCTCACGCCATCAAGACAGTTTTTGTGAGTTAATTTTATTGAAACTGGGACTATTTCATTCTAATAAGATAATTATTTTTTTTATTTTTATTTACATAAAATTAATATAATAATATTTTAAGATATAATAATATAAATATTACATATAAAATATAATATATAATTTAATAAGATATAATAAAATGTAATATAATAATATAAATATTATGTATAAAATATACTATATAATTTAATAAAATATATTAAAATGTAATATAATAATATTTTAAATAATTTTATTTTCAATTTTTAAGTGACAAACTAAGATTTTATTTATTTGTGATACCTTTTCACTCATACTTTCCCAGAAAAAAAATAATAATTCTTATTTTAGTTTTATTTTTAACTATACTAATTGTTTTAAATTTCTGCAATTTTAAATATACAATAAATAAACAAGTAAAAGAAAAATTTCAGTTTAGAACTATTAAGAAATATAATGATGTATTGAATATAAAATGGATTATGTATTGTTTATTTTAAAGTAAAATTCAATATGTAAATTAATAATGTTATTAATTAATAAATATTATATATATAAAACCCCTCCGTGTATAACAATTCCGGGGTCAACCTATCCACGAGAAAAAGAAACTCATTCACCAATGAAAACGTTTCATAGTCGTAATGGAGCATTCTCATTGGTCAGATTTACAGTGGGAGCTGTAAATGACATCACTACATTTTACTTCGCTTTGAAATCTTTCCACGATTTCAAAAAGTACACTGTTAAAAATTTGACCCATTTGCTGCAGCGGCACTCCACAGCTTTTATAGAATATCCCTTTCATGACCAATGAGAATGCTCCATAACACAGTAAAGTAACCGTTTTCTATAAAAGCGGTGGAGTGACGCTGTAGCAAATGAGTCAAATTTTTTACAGTGTATATTTAATTAAAATTTTTTATTAAAGGAAAGCGAAGGTGCGTTTTAAATGCAATATTGTTAAAATTTTTATATTCGGGTTGCTTTAATTTTTTTTTTTTTTTTTTTTTTTTTTTTTTTTTTTACAGCCGTGAATGACTCTTGAGAATTTCAAATCTATGAAAAACATTGTGAAAAGTTACCTCCGATTTTAAAGGCAATCTATTTTCTGACCAATGAAACCGTTCCATAGTCGTAATGGGATCATTCTCAATGGTCAGATTTACAGTGGGAGCAGTAAATGACGTCACTACATTTTACTTCGCTTTGAAAACTTTTCACGATTTCAAAAACGCTATTTAATTGAAACTTTTTATTTAAGCAAACCGCGGGTGCATTTTAAATTTCATTATAATCCCCACTCCCATCTACCAGATAGTTTTAGTTTTGCTATAGTTTTAAATGCAGATTTCTGTTGAATTTTTTTTTTTTTTTTTTTTTTTGGGGGGGGGGGGGGTGTTAGATTTTTCCTTTTCCAAGTTTAATCGCTGTATTTATCAAAATTGTTTTCAGCCTAAAGTGGCTATGATTGACCACAGTTGTTGTAATTTTTTATCATCCTTTAAAAATGCAAATACGTCATTTTGACGGGCTATCTTCTAGTATTTAATAAAATATTAATTTGATTTTCATATTAAAATTACTAACTGTTTTGAGAATTAAGACTACCAATTATGATTAGAATTACCATACAAAATTTGTGTGAATTATGATATTTCTGGTAAGAGTTATACGTGTGTGCGGTTTTCGGGCACTTATAATCGCATTATACTGAAATTTTATGGCCTTCAATTTAAAAACTCTGCAATGTTCCCTATAAAATTATATCTTATTTCTCAAAATTTCAGTTGCAGGAGATGGGACCGAAATGTCTTGAGACCGAAATGGCTAGGGACCGAAATGTCTTGGAACCCAAACGGCTAGGGGCCGAAGTGTCTCGGGACCGAAACAGCGGGACAAATGGAAGGAACGAAATGGCGGGACCGAAACGTCCTGCTTCCTTCTACAGTGCGGCATTAACTATCATCACATCTTCACGTAAGCGGCAGCGAACGTTGTTAATAACAATAATAAAACATCATTCTAAATTAAATTTGTACTATATATTTATATTCTTTTTTTTCCATTGAGCAAAATATGAATTTATTAGGGGAAAATCTCCTCGGAAATGCTACATTGTTATATTTATATGTTTAATATCTATTATATAGCTAATACTACTTTGTAGGGTTGAATTTTTGTCGCGGAAAAAAATCGGCACTGAACACATTTTAGAGTTCTGCATTCAAATGGCAAAATTCATTACTTGGAAAGAGTGGTGTTAAATTTTTTGATGACAAATTTAACGCCGTGACAAATTTTCTTTATTGGTGCTATTAACATTTTTTCTGTTGCATTGTCAGACTACTTATGTTAATTTAATTCTTTAAAACTTTTTTATAAGTGTGTTGTGGCCCACCTAAAGCCAATTTTTAGGTAGATTTCGTATGAAATACTACCTATTGCATTGTCTCCCATGTTGGAATTTCTGAAAAATTTTTGCGGATCTACACGAATCATGACTCCTAGACCCCAAAACTACCATCAGTAAAAAAGTTTATATATATATATATCTATCTATCTATCTATCTATCTATCTATCTATCTATCTATCTATCTATCGGTGTATATCACTTTCTTCTAGACACGATAACTTCCATAATTATGCTCAGATCTTCATCAAACTTTTACATAAAATCAAAGGGCATAAAATCTCGGTTAAGTTCGTTAATGGGCAAAATCGGACCAAGGAGGTGAAAGTTAGGAGGGTTTTTGTGAAAACAGAAAAAACGCGATAACTTTTTAATTAAAATAGATATCGAATCAGTTTAAAGTTTATATTACTTCTAAAAAATGAGGAAAAAGTTTATGCGTGACAGATTTTTGATAAAGTTAAAAGTGGGCTCAAGGGGCGAAAAAAACATGGTTTTTGGGAGAAAAAAAATCATAACTTCGTCAATTCTCAAGATATCAAATCCAACTAAATTTTATATAAATGTACTCAATATTATCTAAAACTTTTGTATTTACAAGTTTTTGATAGGACCAATTTTTACCGATGAAAAAAATTAAAAACGAAAAGAAAAAGGGGGGAGGAAAAAGAAAAAAAACCATAACTTACTCAATTCTTAAGCAATTAAATCTAATTAAATTTATTTTACATCTTCACAATAAGATCTACAACTTTTATATTGACAAGTTTTTCATAGAACCCATTCTTATAGCAAAAATAAATTAAACAAAAATAGGAGTTGGAGTAAAAACCTTAAATCCAAACTGCTTATATTCTGACTCATTTTAAAATTCATTTTTGATTTTAAACGCATCCAAATGACAGATCCTCTTATTTAGGAACTATATAATGCGACGTATTGGCCAATTTTTTGATAAAGGCAGAATATATTTTTAAAAAGGCTGCCAAAAAAGGTATTTTGAACAGATTTCCCGAAGTTTTCATCATTAAAAAATTCATTAAGTATAACAAATTGCGTTTTTTATGCGTCATTTTTAAATTCATTTTTGTTCTCAAACCCATCCAATTTACAGGTCCTATTATTTAGGAACTATATAACTTGACGTATTGGGCGGTTTTTTGATAAAGGCAGAATATATATTTTAAAAGGCTGCCAAAAAGGGTATTTTGAACAGAATTTCACGAAGTTATCGTGATTAAAATTTGCGGAAATTTAAGAAATTGCGTTTTTACCGAGTCATTTTTAAATCTTTTTTTGTTCTCAAACGCATCCAATTTACAGGTTCTCTTATTTAGGAACTATATAATGTGACGGAGTGGCCAGTTTTTTGATAAAGGCAGAATATATTTAAAAAAAGGCTGCCAAAATGGGCACTTCGCACAAAATTTCCCAAAGCGACATGATTAATGAACTGTGGGTATTCAAATAACAAATTGGTTATTTTATGACTCATTTTTAAATCCAATTTTGCTCTGACACACATTCAATTGACAGTTTTTTGTTACTTAGGAACTATATAATGTGCGTATTCGTCGATTTTTTGATAAAGGGTGAATATATATATTTTAAAAGCTGTCAAAGTAAGCACTTCGCAAAAAAATTTCCCAAAGCGATCATGATAAAAGAATTGTTGTATTCAAATAACAAATTGTTTATTTTATGACTCATTTTTAAATTCAATTTTGCTCTCAAACGCATTCAATTGACAGTTATTTGTTATTTAGGAACTGTGTAATGTGCCGTATTGGTCAGAGTTTTGATAAAGGCTAAATATATATTTAAAAAAAATCTGTCAAAGTAGGCACTTCGCACAAAATTTCTCAAAGCGATCTTGATTAAAGAATTGTGGATGTATTAAAATAATAAATTGGTTATTTTATGACTCATTTTTAAATTCAATTTTGCTGTCAAACGAATTTAATTAACAGTTTTTTGTTATTTAGGAACTATATAATGAGCATATTGTTCAATTTTTTAAATAAAGTAAGAATATAATTCAAAATATATTGCCAAAATGGGCATTTGAGTAAAAATAGGCTTTTTTTTTTTTTTTTTTTTTTTTTTTGAGATGAAAACTTTTCGAAATCTACCTCCGCCTATAAGCCATGCCGAAAGGGATTTTTTTTTTTTTTTTTTTTTTTTTTTTTTTTTTTTGGCCCGCGAGAAAAAAAAAAAAAAAAGGTTAAGTATGGCTGCGCCAAGTGGTGTCATGCCTTCTATTGTTGTCAAAGCAGTTTTGATTTTTTTTTTTTTTTTTTTTTTTTTTTTTTTAACTATTTGGAAAATAGTTGTTGTTCTCGGAAGAGAATTGAGAAATCTGAAGTATATCTGAATCTTTTTATTGGTTGAATTCCGCAACTTATTTTATTTTACTCGTTTTCTGATTGCTTTATGTTTAATGTCCAAAAATGGAATACTTCTGTTTTTTATTTTATTCGTTTTCTGATTGATCCATCTTTAGAATCCAAAAACGGGATTGTCTGTTGTCACAACAATGACACAAAAAGTAATAAAAACTTAAAAAAAATTAATAATAGCTCAAAAACAAATTGTGATAAAGATTTCAAACAAATTGCATTAAAAAGTTAATTTTTTTCTCTACGCAACGGTGTCAAAATTTTAAATGTGCGATGTTTAGAAGTTTAAAAATTCGCATTTCCGAAAATTGTAAAACTGAAATTTCATTTAAAATTTGTCTGTGATGGGTCCAGGAATATTAATGTTTAAGCCATGTCTTACATAATAGGAGGCGTTAGAAGTCAATCTGATTAACTCCATCTAATAAAAATGCATATTTTAAACAGTTAAAGTTGTCTATCTACCGGGTTTTTTTTTTTTTTTTTTTTTTTAATCATTGATTTAGGAATGTTTAATGCACGGCGTACGTAATATAGGACTTGTTATGATCATCATAAAAATGATGTTTATTATTATTATTCTTAATTTAAATATAGAATTTATTTAGAAGTCTTTGAAAATATCATTTTCCAAATAGTTGTGGTAATTTGCTAAATTACAATTTTCTATTTTTTAACACTTTGCAATAAAGTTCAAAAGTGTTTATGATTTTGGTTTGTCTGCGCTCGAACTCCCTTAAATATATTCGGGTTGTCCGAAAATTTTTGGATCTTATTAGCGTTTACCCTAACGCAATTCCTACTTCTTACTAACCTTTATTCCTACTTATTACTACCTTCCTTATTATCTTTCAGACAATGAAATATTCGTTAATCATTAATTAATCTATGTAAATAGCTTGTGTTAATGTTTTTAACATTAAAGTAATTTTTTCTAAAAACTGGAAAAAAAATTGAACCCGAAAGTGTTAACAAGTCAATACGTTGATTATTATTGATGAAATCCACCTATTCCTAATTGCCGCTTAACCGTTAACCGAACTATGTTCCTTCTCAATTACAGTCGACTCTCGTTAATTCGAACGCGTCGGGACCACAAGAAATGCTCGAATTATCCGAAGTTCGAATTATGGAAAGTATGAAATGAAAACATGCTTAATATTGTACTATTACAAATGAATTTATGTTATAGTGTTTTTTATTATTATTATTATTTCTTTCGTCTGTTATCATTAGAATATGACTTAATATTAAATTAGAATGTAGAAATAGATTAACTAATTAAAAGATTAGAAACAAGCCCAATGGAAGAAAAATTTGAAGCGTCACTGATGGACATACGGGGTACTAAGAAAGTGGATATCAAATGAATGAAATTATATGTATACTCGTTCGGAACAAGTCTCACAAAAATCAAATAAAGAAAGTTATTCAAATGATCTGAAATCCGTGAGAAAGAAAAGAAAAATGAAAAATTGGAATTTGCTTTAGTTCGAATTAAACGATGTCCAGAGAAAATGAGTTCGAATTAATGAAAAAGTTTAACGTTATTCTGCCATTGAAAATTTCGGGACTTCATGTTTAGTTCGAATTAAGCGAAGATTCGAATTATCCGATTTCGAATTAACGAGAGTCGACTGTAGTTCGAAATCGTGGCGCTCTACTGTATCTCTTAATGCGTGTTTCAAATTTATATTCAAAAGTTAATTAGCTATATTGTTAGCTGCATTACAAATTAGGGTTTCATTATGTAATTTTTCAGCCTCAAAGGTACCTGACCCCTTAATCACTTGTGACTTACTGTCAATCACTAAACAGGAAAATACACTCTGATTTCTAAGAAAAAGAAAAAAATATACATTTTGTTTTGAAAGCTAAGTTTTTAAACTTTGATTTTGTAAAAATGCACGCGCGGATTAATTCTGACCTACGTTTACCGTAAATCTTCTTTTGCTAAGCTTCGATAAGATAATTAAAAAACATCTTTGGAGAGAAACAGAGACCTATGAAGAATATGAATGTCTAAAGCGTATGTCATTATTCAAAATTGCAAAAGCCCATCATTTATAAAACAAAAGCTAATCCTTTCATCACCACTCATCAGATTATGAAAGATTAATAAGAAGTAAAATGAAAAAATAAAGTAAAAGCATAGAAGCAATTTTAATCACCATGAGGCTGTGCATATATAACGTTATCACTTTAGGGGGGAGGGGATCTGGCACTTGATAACATTAGATATCTCTATGGGGGGGGGGGGGGTATCGCTACTATTTTTAATTCAACCTTTTTTTTTTTTTTTTTCACCTCCAAATAGTCTGCTATATTTTACTTATTATTTTTTTTAATGTTTTTATGAAAATACAACGCAAAGCTTTTATTAAAGCCATTAAAAGTTTATAATAACATCTCTATCCAAAATTTATCCCAAAGTATGATATTCTTCTTCTGCCATGTGTGCACATACCGGGTTTCCCAAAAATGACTGATGGATTTTAAAAATCAATAACATGCAAACGGTGACAGCTATTTAAAAAATTTTTGCAGGAGGGTTATGTATAATGTCAGGAGTTTTTTTTACCGTAATTTTTTATTTTAGTTCGAATTTCAAGCAATAGATAGCGATTGAAGGCCAGGTGATCAATGCTGAATGAGGTCAGTTTCTGCGTCAACCTGGCCTTTAATCGCCTTCAGCGCCATCTATTGTTTGAAATTCGAACTAAAATAAAAAATTACGGTAAAAAAAAAAACTCCTGACATTATACATAACCTTTCTGCAAAAATTTTTGAAATAGCTGTCACCGTTTGCAAGTTATTGAATTTTAAAATCCATCAGTCATTTTTGGGACACCTGGTAGTAATTCGCTGTTTGAGAAACCAATAACCTTATATATATAAAATCCCTCCATGTATAACGATTCCGGGGTCAACCCATCCACGTGAAAAAACACTTATTGTGACCAATGACAAATTCCATTGTGAAAAGTTATCTCCGATTTTAAAGGCTATCAATTTTTTGTCCAATGCAAACGTTCCAGAGTCGTAATGGAGCGTTCTCATTTGTCAGATTTACAATTTGAGCTGTAAATGACGTCACTACATTTTACTGTGCTTTGGAATCTTTTCCCTATTTCAAACACAATATTCACACTGTTAAAAATTTGACTCATTTGCTGCAGCATCACTCCACCGCTTTTATAGAAAACGATTACTTTGCTGCGTAATTTTTTTTCCAAGCACCTTCGTCGTTCCAAGCCCAAGCTCGCACTCCGATTGGTTGTTGCTCTCGGCACTGTTTTCATGTAACTTGGCGATAATCATATTTGGCGTAGCGATAGATGCTTTCGTCGAGTTTGATTTCCTTCCGAACCGAGTACAAAGGAACTTTTCTCTTGCAGGATTGGATTGGATGGAACGTGTCTTACTGAAAGCTGTACTCTTTAAAAGTTTTTACACACAAGAGCACAAGACCAAGAGGATAAGAATGAGTAGGTTATGTTTTAGGTTTACTCGTTCACTTACGAGCGAAATATTTTTCGCCAAGTATGGTTATCGCCTAGTTACGTGAAAACAGTGCCGAGAGCAACAAACAATCAGAGTGCGAGCTTGGGCTTGGAACGACGAAGGTGCTTGGAAAAAAATTTCGCTACTTTGCTGTGTTATGGAGCATTCTCATTGGTCATGAAAGAGACATTCTATAAAAGCTGTGGAGTGACGCTGCAGTAAATGGATCAAATTTTTAGCAATACACTGTTAAAAAATTGACCCTTTTACTGCATCATGTTTGTTTATTGAACAACATACATCTGACTTGTGTGCTCGACATGAAGCCTGCTTATAAGCCATCGTCAATATACAGGGACGAGATAGCACACAAGGAAATATTACAACACAAGAAAAGTACAACCAGGAGCTCCACACAAAGAGTGTGTGCAATGGAGCCAGTGGGATACTGCATCATTACTCCCCAGCTTTTATAGAATACACTGTAAGTAACACACACAAAGTAACCATTTTCTATAAAAGCGTTGGAGTGATGCTGCAGCAACTGTTAAAAATTTGACCCATTTGCTGCAGCATCACGCCACTGCTTTTATATAAAGCGGTTACTTTACTGTGATATGGAGCATTCTCATTGGTCATAAAATAAATATTCTATAAAAGCTGTGGAGTGACGCTGCAACAAATGGGTCAAATTTTTAAACGGTAAAGTAATCATTTTCTACAAAAGCTGTGTAATGACGATGCAGCAAAACATTCAAATTTTTAACAGTGTTTAATTAAAACTTTTTATTTAAAAAAAGCGAAGGCGCGTTTTAAAAACAATAGTGTTAGAATTTTTATATTCGTGTTGTTTTATTTATTTATTTTTATTTATTTATTTATTTATTTTTATTTATTTATTTATTTATTTTTTACAGCCGTGAATGACTTGATTGTCACATAACGAATCACGATTGTTTACTCTTTATTGTTGACATTTGTTTTCGATCGTATAATTTTCTTTTAAGTATTAGCTAATGGCATAAAATAGTTAATTCACAAATGTTTTAAAATAGCATTATTAGTGCATCTTTTGCATTATTAATGCATGTTAATTTGCATGTTTTTTGTGAAATAATTACTGTAATTTTGTGAGTTAAATTCATTAGCTGCATATTCTATGCCATTTTTTTACCCATTCAATTAATAATTTGGCTATCCTCTCATATTCGTCTAGAAATGGCCAAAATGGGAAAAATGTTTATACATTTTGGATATTTTTATTATTTTTTCTCAGTATTTTAAAATATTTTTTGGCTGTAATTTTATAATGTATTCTTTTATAATTGATATTTTACCTTACTTTATTCTTTTAAAATTTATGCATTTACCATTTGTTTATTACAATCCCTCCCCATCCACTAGATAGTTTTGTTATTGTTTTAAATGCAAATTTCTATTGATTTTTTTTTTTTTATTAGATTTTTCTCTCATGTTTAATCTTTGTATTTTTCAAAATTGTTTAAGCCTAAAGTGGCTACGATTGACCAAAGTTGTTGCAATGTTTTATCATCCTTCTAAAAATGGCCGACCCAGCGGCTTGGTTGGTAGCGTCAGCTCCTCCCACACCGCTGGACCCTGGTTCGAGTCCAGCTAGTGGCATGGGTGTCTGTGTTGTCCCCGTGATAATGTATGTACCGGATATAAGGAATGGGCAGCTGACGTCACTGTGGGCTCTTATTAGTGTGGGCAAGCTGTTTTCGCCCGTGCTTCGTTATAGCACAGACTCTACATATGAATTCAGCCATTCTGATTGGTTTACAAATTTTATGATGGTTGTCTGCTTGCTATGATTGGGCTATGTCGTCAAGATGATTCCTACAATGATCGCAATGGCAAAAATGTAGCGGTAGATTGGTTGACAGAAATGTTTGTTTGTAAACATGCCCTTTCCTTATTCTGTAATAAAGTGTTCTATATGGTTTCTTGTGATCATTGGAGGTTATGCCGGCGAATAGCTGTAGCGCCTACCTCAAAGCAAATAAATGTAAATGTAAATGTTCTAAAAATGGAAACACATCATTTTGACGGGCTATCTTCTAGTAATATGATATTTGCGTTGTATTTTTGCCGATCCCACCAAAGCTAGCATAGGGGAGAAAAATACGGGCTTCTGATTGGTTGAATAATTTTGCTTTCCTTCATTTTTAAGTTTACGTTTATTCAATCATCAATTTCTGTTTGAAAAGCTTTTGAAAGCTGGATTTTCCTTCTGTTTTTACATATTTATTAATAGATAAAGAAATAGATAATTCGGAATTTATAATTAAAGAAGTTAATCAGGATGTTTAACAATTGTTCTGTATTACTTTTAGAAAATAATAAAAATAGAATTGTTATTTCTTCTTTCTATTTTTTTAACATGATATGCACATATATACACAATCAGAACAATTTATTTAGAAACAATAGTATTTTCATTTTACGGCGTCAAATTCAATTGTTCTATATCACTTTTTTTTTTAAATGCAATTTCTTCTTATTATTAATACTAGTACACCGAACCCGGGGTTCCCGGGTCACAAAGTAAAGGAGGAAAATTTTTTTTTTTAATTTAAATTAGGAAAGTCTAATAAATTTTTTCTGCGTAATAGGATTTTAAAACTGCCAACTAATTCCAAATAGCAGTTTTATATGAAACATATTATTTATGTAATCATATACAGCTTTAAAAATTATCGGTATTTCCGTATTAGCGGGGCCGTAGCTAAGGGGGCCCTATGGGCGGCTCACCCCTCCCCCCTAAAATATTTTGAGTCCCCCTGGAAAAGATTCTAAGGTCACTCAGTGAATTTCTGTTCCGAAAATTCAAATGAAATATTGTTTAAATATTGTTTAGTTTTGAAACCTTTTTACAGTTTTGCAGAGTTACTAAATTGTATCTAAAATAAGTGTTTCAACACTCCCTCATCCTATTTGTACATATGAAGCTAACATGATGGGCTATTTTGCACCAGTTATACACCCAAAACTTCATCATCATATACTTTTCTAAGCATAAAATGAAGTTATTTTAACAGTTTAATAAGAAACAGAGTACCTACAATATGAATATGCACTAATTTATCTTTCCGCGTCAGAGAGAGAGAAAAAAAAACTATGAGCCCCCCTATTGTTCACAATATAGCAGTTATTAGCCAAAGATTTCGCCGAAAAATAAAATTGCATTCTCAGTTTTTTAAAAACAACTAAGAAAATATGACACCCAGATATTCTTTAAAATGCATTTTTGTAAAGGTTAATTGATGTATCTTTTATAAAGTAAGTTTACAACGAACTAAAAGACACTAAATTCATAGATAAAAACGAAATAAAACCAACAACACTCACCGGGTTTTATAGCCGACGATTCATTGACATAACAGGTTTTTAATTACTATTTTTTTCATTTGCTAGGAAAAAAATGACAACTAAAATATACAGCGATCTGTTATTTTCCATGGAGAAAAGAGATAGATGGAGGTGCAGTATGCGATTAAAACGGTTTGATGGGCGTTATTCTTCCAATATAAGTCTCTCATTCGGCCCAAACAAAAAAATCACATGGAACAGAGACCGAATTTTTTAACATCATTTTTTCTCTAAATGAAAAAGATCTGAATATATTTTAGCATTATAAAATAGCATTTCATTGTATTATGAATTAAAATTGCATCGCTAAAAGTTTTTCTTTTTTGTGAAAGCACGCCGTTGTGTTTGATGCAATGCAGCGAATTTTAGAGTTGCATTTTTGGCGTCACTTCTAGCCACTAAACTGCATCTCTATTCTTTTTCTTTTTTACTCTATGGCTGTTTTTTCTCTTTTTCCCACATAAATGCGATACTAAAGTTGCCACCATTAAAGAAATTGAACCAAAAACTACAAAAAAATTAATATATCATAAACAAATTGAGATACAGTTTTCTAACAAATGGCATTTAAAAGTGCATTTTTTTCTCCAAACGATGGTATAAAGATTGAAAGCGTGCAATATCTAGAAGTTTAAAAATTTACGATAGCGAAAATTGCAAAACCGAAATTTCATCGGAAAGTGTTGCCGTTCAAAACATGACGTATGCGTTACGCACAGATACGTTTGGCCTTTATTATATAGATTTTAATGATATACCCATATACGCTCCTAATACGTACATTAGCATTCAGGATGATCTATTTGCAAACAATTTTTCGACCAATCAGAAGTCCATATTTTTCTTCCCTATGCTAGCTTCGGTGGGATCGGCAAAAATGCATTTGCGTTTACCAGTAAATCATGAGAAATAATTATACCTACCGTTTTGTTACTGATAAGTTTTACTTTTATCCTAGGGCAATTGCAAGAGGATAATATTACTGTTAAATGCATTATGTAACAAGAAGCTACCATTAAATACTTTTAAACAGTAATTAATAGTTTTTGATGTTATTTGATATCAATTTGTTTTCATGTACATTTTTTTTTTTTAAATCGTAAGCTATGCTACCAATAATTGTATAATCATATGTGTATATTACTGCAAACGTCTAACTAATCGTTGAGGGCCACCATTAGCATTTACCCATCATGGATATGTATAATAAGAAATATGAAAACAAAACTTATGTAAACTATTTGAAAAATTCATCGCAATTTCTAAATAAAATTTAAACGTATATTTAAATATTTTTAATGCATAGTAATGCTATATTATTGAATTACGGGTATTACTTGATTATACCGTTGAAGCATTTCGACGAATTATATACATCGCCAAACTACTGGTAAATTATACAAATTTTCATAATTTTTATTTTAATAAATATTTTAATAAATTAGTAAAAGATTAATAAAAATAGCATTAAAGCGTCGAATTAAATATCACTTGATGACATAACAAACACGTGTAACGTGTTTAATGTCAAGTGAATATGACATTTACGACAAGCCATTATTGGCAGTAATCTTATAGTTTGGCGATAGTTTTTTGGTCGTCGGTTTAATTAATTAATTAATCGAATTGCGTAAAAGAACCATCCTTATAATTCCAAAAATAATAATCGTATTAAATAACAGTTTACTGCAATGTATTAAGCATCTCATTTCCAAATAAAATATATATTTGAATTGAAATTTGAATGAAATACAGTCATAAAAAAATCGAAGAATGTGAAAAATAGGATTACAAATATCTGGACAACTAATTATCCTATCAACTTCATTCTTTATGCAAAATTTATGTTTTTTTATTCTCTTTTACATTCACTTCTTAAAACAAAAAAAAAAAAAAAATCGAAAAAATGTACGTACCTTTCATCAGATCGAATATTTCGATAGTCCGAAAGAAACAATTCCGGATAATCGAGGTTACTGTTATGCTATAGGCTTCTTCCCACTATTACATACTAAATACACACCAAATTACAAGTCACTGTCTCAATTTGTTCGGAAGATAGAACGTTTACATGCAGACAGACGGACGTCTTTTTTTTTTTCTAAAAATATGTTTTTTGGAATCTCCAGTGTCTAAAACTTGTAGAATCCGTTAAAAAAAAAAAAAAAAAAAAAAAAAAAATCGATTTTCAAAACAATTGCAAGTTTTACCCTATACTTCATATGAAGTGTAAGTAAAAAGAAAGAAAAATAATGTAAAAATAATAATAAATTTTAGACTTTGATAACATTACCTTGGGTGGGTTAACATTGGGTGGGGGGGAGAAGGTTGACGAATGATAACGTATGATATCGTGAGGGGTCCAAAATTGGCAAAGTGTTGATAAAGATAAATAAGTATAAGGGTAATGTCACACGGACGATTTCCAAAAACAGACAAAACGACGCCCGCTATTGAGAGCATTACTATCTCCTCTTCTTGTCAGACGGGCGACGCGGTACTATTGCGTTCAAACATACGCAAAGACTCACGTCGAAGCCACGCGTTTCCCCCAAGCCGTTGGCCAGCTGCTTGTGTCTGGTGGCTTCTGTTTATTAGATCTTGTTCAGACGAGAGTTGTCTTTAACGCTGATTTTTTATTTTCTTTCCAAGATTCACGAGCTTTTGTTGTGATAGCGTAGTCAAGAATCGATGCAGGTTTTGGGGGGAAGGGAAGCATTTTGAGAAAAACAAAAAGTATTTTTGCGAAATTTATTATATTTTGGGGGGATTTATTTTATGTTTGTAAAAAGTAACACTTTGTAACGATATGAAACCTATTTATATTAATTCGAAACAAGCATTTTTTCAATAATAACTTCTTTAAATTCTTCTTCTATTTTTTTTCTTTCTGAGGAATTTGTTTGCTTTTTAAATTACAAATTTTTAAATCTAACAACATTAGAATAATTTATGATTAGTATGTTTTCATGGAACACAATTTTGTGAAAGTACCAGTTTTAAGAAGCTTCATTTATATTTTTGAAGCAAATACATTTAAGTTTGGTAAAAATAGATTTTTCCTTTTCTTTTTTTCCCCTTCTTTCTTTTTTTACTAGCCGCTCTTGGCGACCAGTTTGGTCTCCCTTAAATGTATATTAAGCATTAAATCATATTGCTTTTATACATAATTTATTTTAAATTGCTCAATTTTTTTTGCCAAATTAGAAGATTCCGCCCTGAGAAATAGATACAGATATCATATGCACTGGCGCGACTGCAACAAAGTAGCAATTATATGCGCCTCAGACGGTAACCCGGCTATTGTTATTTATTTATTAATAAACTGCTAGTTTACTTTTATTTTCTTTTTTTAAATGATACAAATTGTTTTATTCTATTATTATTATCTAAACTTTATTTATTATTATTTCCTTTTTAAAATAATAGAAATTAGTTAAAAATATGTATGTAGCTGGTATGTGAAAACGAAATTTTCGTCAAATTGGCGTCAGAAAAATAACGCGCAATGTGCTGCATATATGACATCTGTGCTGATAAATCAAGAGCTCAGTATTTTTATGCTAGCCTGGCGCAGATAATAAATCGACAAATATTGTACCCGTGGCATTTTTTCGTATTTCATTAATTATTTATATATTGTATTATATTATATAATAATATATCGTATATTATATAATATAATAATATAATAATTAAACTCATTTCATTTACAATATATAACTTTAATTTGAAACTGAAAACTTTAAAATTCATGACTTTTATTTATGTTTTTAAGTAAAAAAGAACAGAAAAAATAAAAATAATGATATTTTGAAGCTTCATAATTGCAGCGAAGGAACAAAACATATACAAATCTAATTTACCACAGCCTAAGTCTTAACAAAGGACTTTTGCACAGTAACCAATAAGATGGGTTTAATTTGGACGTGGCCATTAAGCAATTAACGAATAATCACGATTTTTGTGTCTCATACGATAGCGTAATATATATATATATAGATTATTATCATAGTTTTTTTTTTGCTAAATTTTGAGTGGCAACTAAGTTAATATCATCTAGTAAAATGTTAAAAAACTATTTACATATGGCGACAAATTTGGAAATATTTCACTTTTCAAAATTGTCAATATATAATTTTTGAGCGTTTTTCTTTCTACTTTCTTCTATCTTTAATAGAAGAAAGTATTGTAATCGAAATTTTTTTCGACTTCCGGTTTTTGACGGATTTACACGTTTTAGGGGTCAGAGATTTCAAAAAACCTGTTTTTACAAAATGTCTGTCTCTCCGTGTGTCTGTCTGTATGTCGCCATTCTACCATCAAAAAGTGTATGAAGTTATGCATAGAATTGAACCAAATTTTTTGTGAGTGTTTTTGGCTGTGGCAAGCAGGTCCTCCTTCAGTTTTGAAATATTTCACCGGAAGGGGCGCTGCAATCGAGATTTATGTGCCATTTTCAATATTGTACCGACCAAAAGTATATGAAGTTATGCATCGAATTGAAAGAGATTTTTTGTGTAAGTGTATGACTATGGCTAGTTGGATCGCTCTGAATCTGAAAAAAATCCGCCGGAACGGGGCGCTGCAATACCGAATTTTATGCCATTTTCAATATTGTGTATGAAGTTAGTTCTAGAAGTGAACTAAACATTTTGTATATGATTTTTTTTTTGGTAAGGCAAGTAGGTCCTCCCTGAATTTGAAAAAAAAATCTGCCTATCATTCTATTGTCCATCGGCTCGTGCAGAGACGGAAATTCGTTTTTACTACGATTAATTGATTGAAGCAGAAATTTAAGATGAAAATCAAAGTTGGTAGGGTATTGAATTAAAATTATTAAAGCATTAAAATGAGTAACTTTTTTTTAAATATTAAAATGCATGTATGAGATAGAAGAAAGTTTTGGGATTGGCACATCCAACCAGTTTTCGTAAATACCATGGGAAGAAATTTGTTTTTAGTTTTTAATATTGTATGTTTATCAGCCTTGATGAACTTTACACTACATTAATAACAATTATATTTATTAAATTTTAAATGTATTTTAAAAATGAAAAATAATAAAAAATGTGAAACTTTTTCGCTAGATTAAAATACGCTTTAATCTAGCACAGAAGCAGTGCTAACAGAACAGAACAACAGAAACAAGGCTAACAGGTTTTGGTTTGTCTTTTGATATCGTTATTATTTTTGACCCAATAAGAAAAAAGAATTCTTTTTTTATTTGTAACTTGGTCTTCACATCAAAATATTATTTTATCTTTTATTAAACTGTTGTCTATTTTTATGCAAATGCAATGTTATTAAAATAATTAAATGATTATAAATTTATATAATTGCAAAATATGGAATACCCCAACGTTTAGCATTACTATTATTCTGTTATATGTGTATGCATATATTGATTCGCTGTTCGACAAACTGTACACGATGTTATGTTTTAAACGATACTTGTGTTTATAAGTTAAAGAAAAACTTCTCCGTCTGTTTTGTTATGTCCGCCTTTCGAAGTTCTGCCTGCCCCACCTTGTCCGAGAACAATTATAAAAATACACTATTACTGTTGAAGGTATGTAACAAAAAGCTTTAAAGCTATTTTAAAACACTTTTAAATATTAACTATTTATTTTAAGTGTTGTTTGATATGCAGTTATTTCATATATAAAGTGACATTTTATAGCTTTCTCTACATCTAAATCAGTAAATTATGCGAAAAATAAGTGTAACCATCATTCCAAACAAAAGAAAAACAATCCAAAAAATCAAAGAAATTTTTACACATTATTGAAGATACCATTACTGAGGGAGAGGGTGTTCGGGGAATGATAGTATATAATATCGTAAGAGGGGAGAGGATCCAAAATTACCAAAAAAAAAGTGACAAACTTTTATATGGTTGTACAGCCCTAAAAGGAGAAAAAGAATCTACCTTTTGCTCATGCTTCTTGATTAATGTAACGAAAATTTCACACTTTGAAAATTTTTCGGTCCTACATTTCATTTATAGAACTAAGATGCTTGTTTTGCTACCATGTACTGTAGCAACATTTTTTTAATCAATTTAGTTTTTTTTTTAATTTATTTAATAATAATAAGAAATATTATCTAAATGAAAGTTGAATAACAATTATAAACATTAATAATATTCTCAGTCATCTGTATTTTTCATTTGACATCAGATGTATTAAAGAATATTTCCTGTAATTTAATTTTGGATCCGGTAAATAATCTATCACTTCTCACAGGATGCATCCAGTACCGTCTGTGTATATATATTTTTTCAATTTTCTTGAATAATTGATAAAAAAATTACAGAATATTTTATTTCCTTCAAAAGATCCATCTAATAAACATCGAATCAAAAGATTTCTATTATGCCTAGAGACAATATCGTCTGCTTATTTTGACGGAAAGGTCACGTCCGTGTGAATGAGGCAGCGCAGGTGTTTATTTTTCGCTCGAAAGCCAAAGCGTCGAAAAAATCGGTCGTCTGTCATTAGCCTAAATCCTAAGATTTAAAAATAAATAAATAAATAAATAAATAAAAACACAGCTGCTAACGTCTAATATTTTTTCTTTCTGTTGCATAACGTCATTTTCTAACGTAGTTTATCGCGTTCAATGATGCTAGAATAATAGGTAAAAGAAAAAAAAATCAACTGGAATATTTACGCTTCTGCTAAAATACGTCTCAGGAACATCACAGTTTGAAAACTATATTTGAAAGATAAATACCATGTAAAGGAACAATTTAAGCTACTCCAATGCACTATTATTTTGCATGTCATCTGTAAAATAACATACCACTTTATAATAGTATGCAAGTTTTAGTGGGGATTTGAAAATAAACCACAGTCTTTCCCCTTTTCTTGCAGAGTAAATGTACTGCTTTAAAAGGTTCTTTTCTTAGAGTTCCTTTTTTTTTTTCAAAAAATGTCTAATAATCAAATATATCAAATATATAAAAAAAATCCTCTATATTGTTCAAAAGTATAGGTTGGACAAAAAAATAGTCATTCGACAAAAAATAAATAAAAATATATAAAGTTTGATAGTTATCAAGCCTTTCTTTGTCTCTAACCCTACATATTCAATCTTATAAATTTTAGAACCACCTGAACTGAATTGCTACAAATAAATCTTTTAAAGATTTTTTTCTTTCTTTTAATACTTAACGAAACCTGTTAACTTAGATCTGCTGTTTTATTAATTCATACAAAAGCAGATAAATTTTGAATTTTATTATTCAATTAAAAACTAAAATTTTCAATTATCAAACTTTCAAAAACTAAAACTTTCATATTTTCAAATTAAAATATGCATACATATACAATTATTCGTTTTTAATATGTATTTTTCGGTCATATGTGTTTTGCCTTTGGAATATTGAAAACAATATTATTTAGTATGAACTGTAATGCAGTAAAACCCCGGTTATCCGAAAAGAATGGAACCAAAGCATTTTCGGTTAACCGGGGCTCCATATAGAGGTCTGCACGGGCCGAAATTTCCAGGCCCGAGCCCGGCCCGAAAGTTAAAATTTTGGCCCGGGCCCGGCCCGAACGAAAAAATTATTGGCCCGATCCGACCCGGCCCGGCCCGAGAGTTAAAATTTCGGCCCGAGCCCGGCACGGCCCGGCTCGGGTGAATGTCTACAGAACATTGATCTTTACTCTAACGGAAGAGTTCAGACCAAAAAAAACTTATCTTAGTCTTTTATTTTCTTCCATGTTTATAATCTCTGTTTATGCAGAAATGCCATAGGCTGCGATATTTACGCTTTTAATGAACATTTGTTTGTTGTATGTAAGTTTTCAGTTATCATTAGTATTATTAATACATAAAAAAAATCTAAAAAATGGTATTCGGTAAAGGTAAAATCTTCTAAGACACTGAAAAAAAAATACGTTTCCTTCTTAGCAGATGTAAATGTTTAATACATATATATATATATATATTTTTTTTTTTTTCGTATTGTTGTATTCATTTTGCATGAATGAACAGTTTAAAAGAAATTTGCAGTTTTCAGTTTAAACAAAAATTCCGTCATAATCATTTTTTTTTTAATATGTTAAATTCTATTTTAAGAGCCTAGTGATCTATGATTCTTTAAAAAGAATAAATTCTAATGTTTAATTGTAGAATAATGACGACTTAAAAGTATATGTCTGTCTATTTTGCAAAAAATTTTGGACTAAGCCAAACTTTATGAACAGACTTTTCCACGTCGAGAAAAAGATTTTCATACGGGAAGATTCAACAGGAACTGATTATTTAGGTCCGTGAAGACTAGGAAAAACAAAATTAGTCTGGGCTTCGTACGGAAAAAATAAGTTAGACTCGGCCCGGCCCGATACTCCAGGAAAAAAAAATTAAGGCCCGAGCCCGGCCCGGCCCGAATGCCGTTAATAAAAATCGGCCCGAACCCGGCCCGTGCAGACCTCTAGATCCATAGTAATTTTCGGATAACCGGGATTCCGTAGGTAATTACGAATAACCGGGAGGCTTATAGAGAAATCGAGTTATATGAAAAACTATTATTGTAATTTAGAACATCGTTGTATAATAAAAATGTTGTGGTACAGTATTCAAAACACCCTTAATTGCAAACCAAAATTACAAGTCGCTCCAACATTAAAACGATTACTTATTAGTTAAAATTGAAGGTTAGAGTCAATAGTGACGTTGCAGGAATTCACTTTTTAAATATGCGAAGAATGAATTTTCTGTGCCAAGGAGAGGATGCGGGCACAACATAGAGCCGCGGAAAGCTCATACAAACTGTAAACTTTTATAAGTAATGAATAAAAAAAAATACGTTCACTAATGTAAAGAAAAAAAAAATACACATCGCAAATAAAAATGAAATAATACCGATCCTAAAGGCTATAAAAAATAAGTAAGTTGACTAAGTTTTTTATTTCATAAAGAACATGTTTTTTTTAACACGATTTCTACCAGTGCCCCAATATCTTTCAAAATTTTGATTTTTACTTATTTTGTGTCTAAATTTTAAAGCTAATAAATATTAAAACAACTCTTCAATGTATTAAAGATAATTTGGATTTATTTTGATCGAAAGCTTACAAATAAAATAGTAATCATAAATCAAATTATGTTGAAAGATGTCATTTGGCACCGGTAAAAATAGTGTTGACAGTCAATTTTTTCTCATTTAAAAAGGACTTTCAGGATTTTTAAGGTCTGGTTAAACCGATTTTCGAAAAACCGGAGTTCTACTGTATTTTATAAATCATCTCTTACTTTTTTGCGAACGAAATAATAAAAAAATAAAATAAAGAAAGGAGTTATTTATGCTCGTCAAACTTTCATTGATGCTAGCGTGATAACACGATATAACATTTATTTTTTCGGAAAGCAATTATATCCGCTAAAATTCTTGACATTTTCGACACCCAATTCAGCGAAAAATTATTGTTAGTGTCGCGTGGAAACATACTGCAACATCATCATACATTGTTTGACAGTCCTTTGGCTGACTTGATACCCCCTTTCCCTTCCCCTTTTCCGCCAAAGACATAAACGCAAGAGAAATATAAAAAAGTGTCCAAGAAAATAAAAATAAGTTCATATTTTATTATGCCTATTTTTCACTTTTATATTTGATATAATAAGGTGAGATATAACTTAATTTCAAATAAAATCAGAGTTTGACATATTTAGAAATTATTTTGCAGCATATTTTTGTAATTATGTTTTCATTTTATTCTCATGGAATCAATTTTACTCACTCCAAAAATAAATTGTGAAATAAAATATAGTATGGAGGACACGTTGTTTTTACTGATTGGTGAGAGGAACTAGAAATCTGCACGGGCCGGGCCTCGGTTCGAAGCTCGAACCCAGCCCGATTTTCATAAACGGCATTCGAGCCGGGCTGGGCTTTAATTTTTTTCTGAACATTCAGACCGGGCATGGTCCTTACTTTTTCCCTGTAGGATCGGGCCGGGCAGGGCCTAACTTATTTTTTCCGTGGGAAGCCGGGACTAATATTATTCTACCTAGTCTTCATGGACCAAAATATTCAGTCCCGGTTGAATCATGCTGTATGAAAATCATTTTTTCGGTGGGGCGAAGTCTGTTAAAAAATCAATGAAATTTGGCTTGATCCAAAAGTTTTTGCAAAGAAGGTTTATACTTTTAAATCGCCATTATTATACAATTAATAATTAAAATTTCTTCTTTTTAGAGAATCGTAGATTTCTAGGCTTATTAAAATAGAATTAAACGCATGAAAGAAGAACCTGCTTATGACGAAATCTTCTTTTAAACTGAAAACTGAATATTTCTTTTAAACTTCTTTTAAACTGTTCTTTTAAGCAAAATGAATACAATATTATGCGAGAAAAAAACATATTATACATTTACAGCTGCTAAGAAGGAAACTTGTCTATAACGTATTTTTTCTTTCCAATGCGATTCCGTCTTAGAAGATTTTACTTTCAACTTACATTAATTTTTAGAGTTTTATGTCTCTATTACATAGAATATGTGCTAATGACAACTGAAACATTTATATACAACAAGCAGAGGTTAATTTAAAACATAAATATCTCAACCTTCGGCCTTTCTGCATAAACATGAAAAAAAAAAAACTAATATAAGTTTTTTTGGTCATAATTCTTTTTTAAGTGTAAAATTCAATGTTCTGGTAGAAATTTACTCCTGCCATGCCGGGCTGAAATTTTAACTTTTATAACGGGTCGGGTCGGGCCCGAGCCTGGAAATTCCGGCCCCTGCAGACCTCTAAGAGGAACGCATATATATTATGTAAAATTAATATAAATAATGTAGAAATAAGTAAAAATAATCACAAATGCTAGTTAAATATTTGAAAACTAGTAAAAGTAACTGAAATGAGCAGCAAACTGTTTTAAAGCTTTGTACATCACTGAGTAAAAAAATCAATAAAACTCAAAGGAAGGTGTCGCAAAATGCACCACTTCATTCTTAATGTCATGGTCTCAATGCCAAGACTTTTCCATGGAAGAGATTCACCTGCATAGATTCTCTCGCTAACACTAATCAAATGGGAGATTTTTTTTTTTTTTTTTTTTTAATATCTATCTTGCATTTTAAAATTTATAAATGTTTTTATTTTACTTTATTTTATTTTATTTTATTTTATTTTATTTATATATTTACATATTTATTTATAATTATTATTTTATTTTATTGCATTTGATAGCTGAAATCGATCTCTAGATCTGATCTTTTCTAATTTTCCGATTTTATTTACAGATTTTTTTTTTTCAAGAGCATGCTTTTACTTTTGAAACCGGTTCCGAAAACGAAAGTGTCCTCATTAAAAATATCTATAAACAAAATGAGAAAAGTAAAAAAAAAAAAAAAAAAAAGCGGTCTTTCTACAGATCGATCTCAGCTAGCCAATGCAGAAAGAATTGCTTAAAAGCACTGACATGCAAACGAGATATCTTTAAAGATTTCTTCCACAGGCTTAGCATTAGAGAGTGGGTCTTTTTCAGGTGACTGAACTAGCCTCTTAACACACTTGTAGCATACTGCCCACCACAGTGAACAAAAATGTTAGTTTTTCGCCTATCTAAAATATTTCATTTACAGTTCCTACCCAAAGATTATGCTAGTCGGTGATATCTATGTTTTAAGGGTGTATTTCGATTCAAACTGCTTGTTTTCCGATTTATTTTTTAATTCACTTTTGCTCTCAAACACATGAAACTCGCAGATTCTCTAATTTAGAAAGTGCACAAGGTGCCGTAAAGGTCAATTCTTTGATAAGTGTACAAAATATTGCAAAAAAAGCAATCAAAAACGGCAATTTGAACCGATTTTTCCGAAGTGGGAGATAAGGGAACGAAAAAAAAGGTCTTCCAGAGAAGTTAATTGCTTATAAATCAAATTCTAATGAATTGAGCATAAAAAGACTTTACTCGGCACCTCATACGTCCCTTCAAGAATCCCCTCAGCAAGTTTCATGATTCTACTTTTAAAAATATGTCTGAAATTGTATCGGAAAATTTCGAGCTGCTGAAGGTTGAAAGCGTTTTTTCGAATACACCCTTAAGCAGAAAAAAACAAGGCAGCATTACAAATCGGGTAACATAATAAACAGAAACTTTAACATTAGGAATTTGCCAGTTTTGATGTATGCAAACTAAATCAAACCTTCTGCGCCACTTATCCTTAAGGATCCATTATTAAGAATTCTTCCTATTGCGCCCATCCCAGTTTTCTTGACCATAGGCCATGAGGTGCTATGCAGCATACAGTATATACCAGGTTGTCAACCTAACGCGGGATCCTCAATGTTTCATTTCCAAGGTAATCTAGTACTCATTTTTCTACTCCGAAGAGACGAAAGATTGAAATTTGCGCGATCCAGAATCGAACTAAGTATCTGTAGTGCGCAAGAAGTAAGCGTGCTGAGCTCTATTATACTAGATATTGTATTGTATGCAACAGTGAGTTAAATTTCAAACTCACTGCTGGCCTATGCGTGGCTAATCAGTGGGCTATTGTTCCCGAACCGCACAGACCGCTATTCGAAGATTTGGCGATCATAGAAAGTAATGTATCGTAAGTTTTAGATTCTTGCTTCAAAAGAAACTTAAATCTTGTGTGTACAGTATTTTTAATAAAGAACAAGCTGCAACAAACCACGATAGCATATATCATATTCAGATTCGTTTATTTGACATAGATTAATATTTATATAACACTCATAAACAAACCATCGCACATATACCCTAAATCAGTGACGCCAACTTTTGAAAAACATTGGGTTGGCTCAAAAACATTGGGTGGGCTCAAAGATATTTTGGTAAAATGGTACAAACAGTTTGTTTTTCTTTGAAGGGTGGACAGCTGGTGAAAGATGAGACTTTTAAGATCAACCTGACATGTTTTAAGATAGTTACACTTTTTTAGAATGATATTCTCATGCGTTTTTCCTTATAAAGACAGTAATATTTATTGTAATATCATCATAACTAAAAACTGAAACAGCAGAAAGTGAAACATTTACATTTCTGTCATTTTGGATTTATGGGTATCAGTCGGAGAATTAAAACGCGCGGTCGTTGGAAAAATAAATTTTGTTCTAGAAAGAAAAATGAATTATAAAGTAATAATGAAATAAATGACGAAAAAGAACAATCAAAATTGGGCATGCTAGAATTCAAAATTATCGGGTGGGCTCAGGCCCCAGGGGCCCATATAAGTTGGCGCCACTGCCCTAAATGCATCCGAATCCTGATGTATAGCTCCTGTAAAAAAACTGTTACGCATAATAGGGATAAAGAGCATGCTATAATTAATTACTCACACATTTAAATTTCGTAACAATGCAATTGCATTTACAAAAGAAAGGGTGCGAATAATCATCTCATACCTATGCATATGCACAGACAGGCAAAGAAACAAATGGCCGAAATGAGCATTACCACAAAAAAGTTTCTCTCCTAGTCACAAGTTTAAAACTTTCCAGCGTGGAGTAAACCTGTTTGAAGTAATTAGCTTATACCAGAATTTATAAACGAATTTATTAGAATATACGAACTTACTTATTGTTGGGTATATTATAAAAGGAAAATTTTAATTAAACATTCTTGGTGCCAGTAAAGTTAAAATTAGGTTTCCTTTTTTAAGGACACCACGCCGCAAAGGGTTAAGTGACAAGCTGTTGGAGGCAGGTTTACATTTGTTTTTTACTTTACTTAGAAAAAAAAAATTGGGAAGGGAGGAGAGTGTAACTAAATTGTTCTTAATGTAATATTTGAACGCTGTTTTTTAAAAGATATTTTACTTAATTTTAAAAGATATTTTTACCTATGCATGTCTAAATGTGGCTATTCGAAATATAGGCAGAAGCAAATTAAAACAGTTTTTCTTAATCTGATATTGTTAATTTGTTTTTACATTCGAAATTTTTAATTTTAGAAAAATAAAACAAAACAAAAATGCGGCAGAGACTGTACGGCAAAAACTCTGAAGTTTAAAACGATTATTCTATATGTTTAGTTTTACTGCTAAAGCCGCTGCAACCTGCTGAGAAATGAATTATGCAAGAAATTGTAAAAGCTTAATTGTTACTGATCTTCAATAGTTTTCCTATATCTCTAAATCAGACAATTCTCCGAATTTCCTGTTTCAAATCTTTAAAGGGCATTATCCGCTAGCAAATCTTTTAACATTAAAGAAAGAAGCTGCAATTTTTTTTATTCCAAACAATTATTCCGCATAAACTGGCGCATTTTACAACCACCGATCCGACAGAGCTGCGTTTTGCCGCCTTTTGCGTGCGGACAAGGTAAATCGTTATGACGTCAAAGTGAATAATATATTTCTCTCGTGTTCTTTAGAAATAGGGTGAATCGCTTACGCCATTTTGATTCTGTCGTGATGAAAATTTTCCGATAACTGTCAAGGAATAGTTCTGTCATAAATAATAAATTTTTCTCTGATTATTTATTAATCTTTGGAATAAAGTATTAGCTCATTTATGTCGAAGGGTCTGGATTTTCAGTATAAAATTCATTTATTTTCGATAGATTTCAATTTTATATAAGGTTGACAGAAATAATGTAGTATTTCCCTACTAAACGGAAAGGGATCGGAGAAAATTTTCATTTTAGGCATATGCTCTTCTTAGCAAGCACACGATCGTTTATAAATGTATTGTATATATTTCGCTTGGGAAATTCATTTTATTAGTTTAAGGAAGAAATTCGTTATAACGAGAATTTTTCTTCATCGGTTTCCTATATCATTATTCAACATCGGTATTTCTAAGAATTTTTCTTGATATATTTATGGAATTTTAAATTTTATTGAAATAACTTCATTTTTAAATGCTTTGTTTATTTAATAATTTATTATATTTTCAAATTAAAACTGTTTGAATGTAATTATGATGGGTAGCACAGCAAATCTTCACAATACATAAATTTCAAGGATCACATGTACCTTGCAATGTACGAAAACTGTTGTTAAGTGTGAAATTTAGTCTGTGAGTGCATGAGTGTTTTGCCCAACTTGAATTGAATTCTAGGAAATCTTTTTATTCTCAATTGTTCTGCGGTTTATTGGCAATAGAATGGAGAGAGATTACAATGGTTCAGGAGATAAGGAGCCCAACCCCACTTGAGGGAAAGGTTCTCTGTGTCCTGCAGTTGGATTGAAGTTTTCTTTCCTTGACATGGAAAAATCATTATACATAAAACACACCGCCTGCGAACATAAAACAGGCCGACAAGTAACTGCAAGTAATGATTATGTCTGTCTGCACCTTAAGACAATTTTTTTCTGGGAGATATTTTAGAGATTTGTTAGGGAAATACCGCATATGTCCATTAAAAAACACAATGCATTTCAAGCCTTTTTGTGGAATGTCCCCCTGAACCACTTCTTGAATGCAATACTATTGCACCTTCATCTCATCCTGTCGTAAGTTAGCTTCACTCAGTATTGATTTTAGGGGGTGGGACTCCTCTCAGGAGCAACGAGATGCCCCTCCCCCCTCTTCCCAGAAGATTTGAGATTATGTGTTTTCAATGTTCCAAAAGTGCAAATTCCACCTATAATGCCCCACAATGTACTTCAATTGAAACCCATAATATTCAAAATCTAACACTGTATAAAATCGAAGTGAAAAAAAAATCTATATTTTAATACAATTATGGAAAAAATTGAACAATTTTAACTCTAATATCAAGTTTATCTTTTTATGTATAAAAATGAACAAATATACGGTCAATAAAATTCAAATACAGTGCAACCTCGATTATCCGAACTAATTGGTGTTGCTATTACCTCGGACATCGGGAATTTCGGTTAACAGAAATTTTGTAAGTAAAAACTCGCCGTATTCACGAATTTAATGCAATAAAAAACAATAGGAGGCTTTTTAAATAATAATTATAAACATATGTAAAGTTATTTTTCACAGCTAAACAAATTTAAAAAGAAAATCAACTAATTTTAAAAAACTAGTTGAATGTTTTTTTAATCTATACTAAATTATCTTAAATTAGTATAACTGTTCTTTTTGTAATGCCTTTCCATTGCTGCAATCACACCTTCATCCATTGGCTGTATCAACGATGTTACGTTTGCAAGAAAAGGAAAAAAAAATCGCTCTTATTTCTCCTGAAGGCAGGATTTCTTCTTCCGGATGACAAGGAGCATTGTCAATCAGCAGAAATGCTTTAGGTGGGACATTTATTTAACTGTGCCAAATATTGCTTTACATGTGGAACAAAGTCATCATGAAACAATTTTTCATAAATTTGGAAGTTCATGGCAGCAGAAGTGTTTCTGTATTTCACGTGCAAGGAATTACATTGATGTTTTTAAATGCTCTCGATCTTTTTAAGGTTCATTCACGAAAAAAAAAAAAAAAAAAAAAGAAAGAAAGAAAGAAAGAAAGAAAACAGATTTTGTTACCGGCTCGGCTTACAGAAATCTCGGTTAATCAAGGTTTATCTAGTTTTTTTTCCTATTTTAAAAACATTCAGGACATAAAATACACAATGTAAACATTAAAAAGGTCCTTGCTTCACTTAAAAAGCGAATAACATAATAAAATAGTTGTTAAAAGATAAAAACATACATTTCAAAAAATATTCCTCAAAATTCCGGTCTGCATTTTTCCCGAAACCATCATCAGGAAATATTTTTAATAAGTAATTGCTGTTCATCTGTGCAAATACGTCACATGGTTTTATCAATAACGTTTTAATAACTAACTAATAAATTAATAGCCATTAGTTATTAAAATGTTCTCTAATGATGGTCTCGTGGAAAAGTTCCAGGTCGAAACTACTAAGCAGTTAAAAAAAAAAAAAATGTGTAGTGCTTTTTTAACTTGTAATGTCTATTTTAGTATTTTAAGGTATCCGAATATTTTTGAAAAGTAATTTTGCATCAAAATTTCGATTTTTCATTTATGCAATAATATTTAAATCGACTCTTATCTGCCGAATTCTGCTTGAATTGTGTCTGCATCTTAATTATAATTAAAGTTACAGCCGTTTAAAGTTGCAGCTTCTACAGGTTTTGACTTGTGTTTGAAGGTTTTTTACTTTCTTCTATCTTTACAAGAAGAAAGTATTGGATTCATGAAAATTTTCGACTTCCGGTTTTCGACGGATTTATACGTTTTAGAAGGTCCTGAACACGTTTTGACTATTTTTAGAAAATGTCTGTCTGTGAGTCTGTGTGTCTGTTTGTGAGTCTGTCTGTCTGTATGTGACAAAAAAATTGTGGGCGCTCTATCTCAAGAACTAATGTTCGAAATTTAATAAAATTTTATATTCAGTTAGACCTTAATATGAATTAGTGCCTATTGGTTTTTGGTGAAAATTGGCCTGCAGGTGGCGCTGCTATACTACGTTTTTCATGATTTTCAAGATTGCTATATCTCAAGAACTAATGCACAGAATTTCACCAAACTTCAGATTCTGTGACTCCTTGATATACATAGACGCAGATTAAGTTTTGGTGTAAACTGGCCAGCAGGTGGAGCTGCTATGCCACATTTTTCATGATTTTCATGATAGCTATATCTCAAGAATTAATGCACAGAATTTCACCAAAATTCAGATTCCGTAATACCTTGAGATACATAGCCGCTTATAAGGTTTTGGTGTGAAATGCCCTATAGGTGGCGCTGCTAAGCTACATGTTGCACGATTTTTGCGATAGCTATATCTCAAGAACTAATGCAGAGAACTTCATCAAATTTTAGATTCTGTTACACTAGAATATATAACATAATTAGACGCTGATTACATTTTGCTATTAGCCTTGCAACAGGTGGTGCAGCTATGCTGCATTTTGCATGATTTTGCCGATAGCTATATCTCAACAACCAACGCACAGAATTTCATCAAACTTCAGATTTTGTTACAAAATGACATATAACACGATGATTACGTTTTGTTATAAATCCTTCAAGTGATGGTGCTGCTGTGCTATATTTTACACGGTTTTTTTAAACTAGCTATATCTCAAGAACTAATGCACAGAATTTCATCAAACGTCAGATTCTTTTGCACCATAACATAATTAGACGCTTTTTTACGTTTTGGCATAAATTGCCAAAGATATGGTGTTGCTGTGCTACGTTTTGCAAATTTTTTGTTATAACTATATCTCAAGTACTAATGGACGAAATTCCATTAAATTTCAGATTCTGTTAGGTCTTGACATAAATAGATGCTTATTAGGTTTTAGTATAAATTACCGAACATGAGGCACTACTAAGATCATTTTCTCAGAATATTAATTAAATTTTGCGTTTTAGGCTTTTCGGATACCAGAATCTCATTAGACTAGGTCAAATGTTCGAGGAAATTCGATAGTGGGGAACTTTGGGGTCACCACGTTTTTTTTTTTTTTTTTTTTTTTTTTTTTTTTTTAAATATTAAAATGTACTTATGAGATAGAAGAAAGTTTTGGGATTGACACATCCAACTAGTTTTATCTTTTTCTCAATATGAAGTTTATCAGATTTTTACTATGCGCAAAATATCCTGAAACAAAAAATTAAGCAGGAAATGCCACAAAATTTTCTATACTTATTATGTTTTTTGAGAGAATAGATAACAATCATGATAATATACTAATTAGTTTAATGTTTAACACTGGTATAAATGATAAAATTTGAGACAAATTTTACGAATTTCTCATTACATTAGTATTTTAATTTCCATATCATCTGAGATAAAGATGCGATTATAACGTGTGTAATCTAAGTCCTATAGAGAAAGTTATTCTGTTTATTTTGCAATTTACAAAATGTCAATACATTGTTTTACTTTTGAGTTTTTACGTTTTGCGGAAAATGTCAATTTTTGACACAATTTTAACTATTTTTCTCTTTAAAAAATTATTTCTGGGTAATTCCTAAAATATATACATATATATATTTCAAAATTTTGAAGTAAATGTCATTATTCGAAATTGATTCAAGAGAAAATTTCAAAAAATCACTTCCGAAGGTTTGCGGATACCTCCTTAAGGGTGTTCTTAAATCAAAAAGGGCAACTTTGTCACATAAGTTTTAATTTATTTTTGTTCGGAAATGCATGAAACTAACAGGTGTTGTTGTTCAGAAGCTTATCTAATGGTACTCATTTTTCCGTGTTTTTTTTTTTTTTTTTTTTTTTTTTTTTTTAACATGATAGATATTTTAGAACAAGTTGTCAAAATTGGCGTTTTGAATTGCATTTCCAGACAAAAGCAGAAAAAACAGTCTTACAACGGGAGAATGTCTTCACATGTCTTTAGTGTTGCCAGGTGTTCCGATTTTAAAGATGTTCCAAGACCAGTCTCACAAAGCCGTGAGCAGGACTTCCCAACGTCTCGATTTTTCAGGATAAATTCCTGCATAAATGTGAATGTGGTTTGGGTTCTCAAAATACTCAATGCCGAGTGATAAGCTCTGTCAGCTTTTCCCCACAGAATATGAATGACGTAGAGAACCAACCCATACGTATGTATTCGCTGGCTTATAACTTTTATCCAAGCTAGCCTAGGAACATTCTTAAATAATAGGAGAACGATATTGGCTCTGATGGGGGAGGATCTCGCGATCGAGAGCTGTGTAAATTGATAGCCGAATATGTAAGCGTATGTCAGAGAATGGCCCCAAATCCCCCTTAATTTTAAATTGTAAATGTATAATTATATCATATTACCTAAGAGTTGTTAAACAGTTATTTGCTATAATCCCTTGATCTCCTTATTTACATATTTTTTCTAAATTCCTTTATGTACAATGTAAAAAAAATCTGTAAAGTTACTGAAATTTTTCTAGGAAACTGAGATTCCTAGACCTTCTAATGTAGCGGCAACAACAAAAAATCATACAACAGATATACGTTTGCCTAGTTAAAAAAATCGATAAAGTTAAAAAAATCGATAAAGTTACTACTATAAGAATTTCTCAGGAAACTAGAATGCCAAGAATTTTTTATGTCACTGGTAACCCGGTTTACAGATGAAATTTTAGTAAGATTATTGTAAATTCGGTAGATTCTTTTCTAAAAATTCTATTTTCTGTAGCTTCATAGAAACTAGTTTCGTAGATTTACATCTTTCTAGAATTTCGTTCATCTGATTGAAACCGTATTCGTCTGTATCATCTGTCTGTCCGTCTATCACAGAGTCCGTACACAAAAACTGTATAAGTCAGGTACTTCAAATTATGTGTATTTACAGCTGAATACCTCGTATCACACGACAAATCACAAAATTTATTCCACTGACTCATTCATAGTTTTTTCCCCTGTGAAATCTAAACTCGACAACCACATCAAAATTTCATATCTGTATTCACCTTTTTTAAAAAATCTGCATTTTAATTTGATCATTTTGAAATCATTTTAACTCAAAACTTGAAGTCTGAATGCTATTAACTGAAGCAGATACTAAGTATAAATGAAATTTTGTAAATGAAACCAAAATTCACCGGATTTCATAACAGCCGATATTTTTCATACAGCACGTCCTTAAATTTTTTTCACTTTTAATAAGAAAATGGCATCATAATCATACAATAATCGGCTTTTTCCCTTTGCTTTTAATAGACATAGAGTACTTCTGTTGCCACGTTTAGAAAGACGGTATTAAAACTACAAAAAAGAAATACAGCCGAGTCTCTCTATAACGAAACTCCATACATCGAATTTCTTTATATAACGAATTTTTAGTAGGAACGGTCCCCTTTTCATGATTACATTAAAAACAGTCTCCATATAGCGAAATATCTATATCCATATAACGAATTTTTCCATAAATTGGTCTTAATTTATTCAGTTTTAAAAAGTTTCAAAATCATATGGAATCAATTTTCCATCACTTATTTTTAATTTATCGTCAGTGCTGAGTTTTTTTTATATTACTTCTCTCCTTGTTCTTTAAATCCAACGAATTCATCCCACCTCCCAGACACCTTTCCACATCCTTCTGAAAACAGAGTCAATTGGATTGATACACATGTAAGAGAGGAATCGATGAGAGGCACATAAGAGAGGCCTTCAAATGGAGGAAAATGTTAACTACAATTTTTCATTCCTTGCTAAAATTTGAGCATTTTTTTTTTTCGCGAAATTAACAATTTAAAAATCAAAACAACAAAAAATTACAGATTTCTTCGTCTGAAATTAATGCAAGTCTTCCTTATTTGATTTTCATTTAACTTTCAAATAAATGTCTGTTCTCTTTTATGAAACAGCTTAAATATATAAGAAATAAAATGTTTGGTTAATATTTACTTTTAAACATTTCTAATTCTTTATTCAAAAGATCAAAAATAATATTTTTTCAAATTTCACACATTAAATACGATTTTTAACATCATTCTCTATACATCAAATTTCTCTATATAACGAATTTTTTACTGGAACGAAGAATTTCGTTATATAGAGACTCGACTGTATTTCAAAAATAAATTAAGATACAGTTTTCAAATAAATTACATTTAAAAGTAATTTTCCCCCTATATGTTCCTTAGATAGTTCGTATTTTAACAGAAACAAAATGGTTGGAGAAAGCGGGTTAATGTTCTTTTTCCCTTACGACCATTATCTCTGCTGAATGGCTTAGCCCTCTGGTTATTAATGGCATGACAGATAATAAAACATGGACACGGAAAGATGACTTTCTGAAAATAAAATGTGCCCGATTCTACCAAACGATTTTCACATTTCTTCTTTACTTTTATTTTTCTCATGGGAGAGTAATTTTTGATAAAATTTTATTTATAAAGCCGTCTTATCAATACGAATTTTTAATAATGCTGCACAAAGTAAAAAAAGAAGAAAAAAAGTGATAAGAATCACATATTTAGAATTTTTCACAACTTGGTCGTGCGTAATTTTGAAACGGTGCATAATATATCGTAAAGATGAATTTCGACGATGTAGATGTAAGATCACATGTATTTTCTCAGGTTTGCCAACTAGTACATAGAGTTGCTCTGTAAATCTCACATATTAAAACATAACTTTTTTACTCTTTACATATCATCGAGTCCTATTTTTATAAAAGTCGTTCAATAAAAACTAAGAGTGAAATCGTAAAAAATCAAACAATATATTTACAGCAAAAAATACATCTTTTTTTTTTTTCAAAATACCTTTCCTGAGAACAATACATACAGCAGTCCCATCGTTCAATCCACTTTTCAAAACAAGTAGAGAAACTTTTTTCTGGAAGCTGCATCAAAGAACCCTGCACGACTGAAATGATTTCAGAACCTTTATTGAATTTTCGGCAGCTTCTCTTTCAACGCCGGAAACAGTCAGAAACCGCATGGTGCGAGATATGGATTGTAAGGGGGGACGTGGCATAATTTTAATATTGCAACTTAGATATTGCTGAACAGAAATAGCGACATGCGAGCTGCGAGCGACCTTTATTGTGAGTGATGTAGGGTAGCCGCGTACGGCGGTTAACCCCGAACACTTCTAAGAAATTCAAGACGTGCTTAATAAAAAGTTACTGTAAATGAACTCCCTCTAGAGTCGAAACAAATACAGTTTAATTGCGATGTGGTCGCTGGTCGCCGAGTAAGTTATTCAAGAGTGAGTATTTTGTTTTTGTCAATAAATTCGTCAAAAAAGGAGACAGAATGCTTCATATGCGGAAAAACATATGAAAAACTGGATTCAGTGAAAGGAATTGAAAGACCGGGCCCATCAAGATTGCGTTTATATAGATGCATCGGATTTTTATTATAATTGTGATGTTCAAAAAATGGTTGAGACACCATTGATTAATATAACCGGAGCTACCTACAGTTTCTTGTGGCACCAAATAATAATAATAATAATAATAATAATAATAGTAATAATAATAATAAATAAATAAATAAATAAATAAATAAATAAAAGTAAGGCTATCTTCGGTATATTTCGTTAAATAATTTGATATTATTAACAACATTTAATTAAAGTCATTACAGAAGTTTGCAATTTTATTTTAAGTATGAAACAAAGACAGAAATTTCATTCATTTGTTTTTTATTTGCAATTTATCCAAATGTCCGGGGTTATCCGATCTTCCTCTATCCAATTTCCTACCGATTTATGACGCTTTCTCAATATGTTTTCTCGCAAAATTTTCTAAACTGATGCATAATATTCACCATTCACAGTAGTTTTTGGAGGTACAGCATTCTGACAGATTACACCTTTATGATATAATCATCATGACCTTTTCCAGCAGATTTGACTTGTCGGATATTTCGAAATATATATATTCCGAAAAAAGAAATATATATATATAGGATGGACGAGTCCTTACTCAAAATGAAAAGTAGTCTCTGACGGACACAGACATTTATTATTTGGCGAACAGAACAAAAAACAAACACATAAGAAATAAATCATCAAATCGCTCTTTGTGGTTATTCACAGCATTCATTATCAAACATTAATTGATCGTAAATATTTTATAGTTCTTAAAAGGATCGTCTTAAATCTTCGCTTTTAAATCGTCAGAATCATCACTTTAGTTTTTAATAAACATCGTTTTGCCGTTGTTGTAAATATTCTATTTACTTTCCTTCCTCCTTTTCACACCTGGTCACACAGCTTCGCTAATTCACCTTTTTTATTTAATCTCGACCCAGAGTTCCGGAGAGTGGCGGAGAGAAATACAATTCAATTCAGGTGCGACAGAGAGTGTAGCCCACATGCGGCCGTCCTGACATCTGGAGCTGCCGCAGCGACATGTGATCTTATAGAATCTGAAAAGAAACAAAAACAAAAACAAAACATTAACTGTTCTTACAGGGAAAAAAATATAGTTCGTTTGTACACGAGAAGGATCAGTCGTCTTTTTTCTAAAATGGTGTAACATCTTATGAAAATGTTCTTTAAAATTGTTGACTTTTAAAATGATCAGACATACACATTAAAGATAAGGAAAAAAAATAAAGTTTCAGTTATCGTCATGCCAAGGCTTCATGTATTCAGCACACGAACTAGTACTGATCGGTCCTTCAGTTGATGAGATTTTCTCTACGTCGTAGGTGTCGTTAGACTTCACTTTGGTTACTTTATATGGACCTAGGAATTTAGATTTCAATTTTAAGGCCCTACATCAGTAACGCTCCGAGATAGAACGGCTAATGTTATTTCAATGGAAGAAATTTATCGCTTTCATTCCTTTGCATTTTGCTCAAATTTAATAATTTTTGTTGTTTTGAAAACCTGTAGGTTTAAACTATGCACGTCATTTTGAAATTTTATTTCTTTTTTTAATTTTAAGGCGATACAAGTACGTTATTTTATAGTGTTTGAAATTCACCTTTAGTGTCTTATTACGAAAAATCTGTTTGACATTTTAAAATTTGGTAAAACAGCATGCAGAGTTTAATTATTTAGCTTTCAGAAAGTGTTTTTTATTTTGATTTTTTAAAAAAATTAATCTATGCTATTTGTATAAAAAGTTGAAACACTTTGATTTAAAATAGTCGAAAATGATGTTTATTCCCGCCTTCAAAAGGGATACGCCTTAAAAGCAATTAGGAGGTAAGATGATAGGTCTTTACTCTGCAGGGAGTCCGGGGACGTATAGGTGAAATTTCTTGCCTCTGGCTATTCGTAAAATGTTGCTTGCTGCTTAAAAAAGTAGAAAAAGGCCTTTGAAGAGGTCCCTATGAGCTATTAAAGGGGAAAAAAATATTAAAATGCAGATGAGATTTATTTATAAATTTCGACCGTTGGATTATCGTCGAAAGAATTATCATAAACTAATAAATTGTTTCGCTTGATTAAAGTTTTTCTTTTTTTTTCTTTCTTTAATACTCGTAAAATGAATCGAAAAAAAAAAATAGAAAATGGCCTTTGTGCAAATCGATATCAACTAAGCAATGTTAAAAAAAAAAAAAAAAAACTTAAAACTATAAAAACACAGACGATAAACTTTTATAAATTTCTTTCATAGCATTAGCTTTAAAGAGAAGGCATTGTTTCGTTTAACTGCGGTAGCCTCTTTAAAATAAATTAAATCGTAAAAGCTAATGAATGTAAGGGAAAAAAAAATAAATAAAATTTTTTTAAATGTAGGCGAGATATCTTTATAAATTTCTACAATAGGATTTCGCTTGACTGAAGTAAGTCACTTTAAAAAACCTGTATCGAAATCAAAAATTGTAATACGGCCTTTGTACAGAAAGATCTCAGCTGTTCAATATAAAAAAGATTATTAAAATATAGACGAGATATTTCTATAAATTTCTGTCATAGGATTTCGCTTCATTGAAGTAAGCCCCTTTAAAATACCCGTAAAAAAATCGAAAAAAATATAAAACGGTCTTTGTACAGAAATATCTCAATGCTAAAAATATCATTTAAAAATATTAAAATGTTGACGAGATATCTTTATAAATTTCTATAATGGGACTTCTCTCTATTCAAGTAAGCCACTTTAAAATACCCGTAAAAAATCGAAAAAATGTAAAACGGTCTTTGTACAGAGAAATCTCCGATATCTAATGCCCCCCTCCCCCCCGAAAAAAAAGTTTAAAAACAATTAAAATACAAACGAGATATCTTTAAAAATTTCTAAAATGTGATTTAGCTCTATTGAAGTAATTCACTTTAAAATACCCATAACAAAATCGAAAAGATATAAAACGTTCTTTGTACAGAAACATCTCAGTTATATAATGAAAAATAAAAATTACAAGTATTAAAATGTAGACAAGATATTTTTATAAATTTCTACCATGGGATTTTGTTTGATAGAGGTAATCATCAGTTTATATTTACTTGTAGACGAGATATCTTTATAAATTTCTAACATTCAATGCTAAAAAAATCATTTAAAAATATTAAAATGTAGAAGAGAAAAATATATATTTATATGAACTTGAAAATTTCATAGGATTCCGCTTGATTGAAGTAAGCCCCTTTAAAACCCCCATAACAAAATCGAAAAAATATAAAACGGTCTTTTTACCGAAAGATTTCAGATATCCAATGCCAAAAAATCATTTAAAAATATTTAAACGTGGAAAAGACATATTTATAAATTTCTACTATAGGATTTAGCTTGACTGAAGTAGCCTCTTTAAACACCTCTAAACAAAATCAAAAAAGCACAAAACGGTCTTCACACCGAAAGATCTCAGCTATCCAATGACAAAAAGAATCATTTAAAAATATTAAAATGTAGAAGAGATATTTTTATAAATTTCTACCATTGGAATTCACTTGACTGAAGTAGCCTCTTTAAAACACCTGTTAACAAAATAAAAAAAAGTACAAAACGGTCTTTGTACCGAAAGATCTCAGCTATCCAATGACAAAAAAATCATTTAAAAATTTTAAAATGTAGAAGAGATATTTTTATAAATTTCTACCAATGTATTTCACTTGACTGAAGTAGCCTCTTTAACCTCTTCAGTCCCTGAGTACCCAAATGGGTACATGAGTTTTGTCCCATTTTATTAATGATACTCAAATATTAATGAAATTTCGATATAAGAATAATATGTTTCGAATTCTAAAATTCGAGCTAATGAAAATAAAACAAAAATATCTCTCAGAAGTCAAACGAGAGAAGAAATAATTCAGTAATAATTAAAAATATTGTAATAATCGCCAATAGCGAAGAGGTTAAAACAACTGTAAACAAAATCAAAAAAGTACAAAACGGTCTTTACACCGAAAGTTCTCAGCTATCCAATGACAAAAAAAATCATTCAAAAATATTAAAAAGTGGAAGAGATATTTTTATAAATTTCTACCATTGGATATCTCTGGACTAAAGTAGCTTTTTTAAAATTCGCCTAAAAAAAGTCGAAAAAGCACCAAACGGTCTTTCTACAGAAAGATCTATGCTATCCAATGACAAAAGAAAAAAAAAATCATTTAAAAATATTAAAATGTACAGAAGAGATTTTTTTTTATAAATTTCTACCATTGGATTTTACTTGACTGAAGTAGTTTTTTTAAAATTCTACTAACAAAGTCGAAAAAGTAGAAAACGGTCTTTGTACCGAAAGATCTCAGCTATCCCATGTCAAAACAATCATTTAAAAATATTAAAATGTAGAAGAGATATTTTTATAAATTTCTACCATTGGATTTTACTTCATTGAAATAGCCTCTTTAAAACATCTGTAAACAAAATCTAAAAAGTACAAAACTGTGTTTGTACCGAAAGATCAGAGCTATCCAAAGCCAAAAAAATCATTTAAAAATATTAAAATGTAGAGGAGATAAATTTATAAATTTCTACCATTGGATTTCACTTGACTGAAGTAGCTTTTTTAAAATTCTTCTAAACAAAGTCAAAAAAGTACAAAAGGTCTTTGTACAAGATATGAGATATCCTATACCAAAAAATCATTTTAAAATCTTAAAATATAGGAAAGATATATTTATAAAATTCTATTATAGGATTTTGCTTGACTGAAGTAGACTCTTTAAAACACATGTAAACAAAATCAAAAAAGTGCAAAACGGTCTTTGCACCAAAAGATCTCAGCTATCCAATGACAAAAAAATCATTCAAAAATATTAATAAGTAGAAGAGATATTTTTATAAATTTCTACCATTGGATTTATCTTGACTGAAGTAGTTTTTTTAAAATTCTCCAAAAGAAAAGTCGAAAAAGCACAAACGGTCTTTGTACAGAATGATCTAAGCTATCCAATGACAAAAAAATAAATAAATAAATAAATAAATAAATAAATAAAAATATTAAAATGTATAGAAGAGATATTTTTATAAATTTCTAGCATTGGATTTCACTTGACTGAAGTAGCTTTTTTAAAATTCCACTAAACAAAGTCGAAAAAGTACAAAACGGTCTTTGTATCTAAACATCTCAGCGATCCCATGACAAAACAATCATTTAAAAATATTAAAATGTAGAAAAGATATTTTTATAAATTTCTACCATTGGATTTCATTTGACTGAAGTAGCCTCGTTAAAACACCTGTAAAGAAAATCAAAAAAGTACAAAACGGTCTTTGTACCGAAAGATCAGAGCTATCCAATGCGGGGAAAAAAAAAAAAAAAAAAAAAAAAAAAAAAATATTAAAAATATTAAAATATTAAAATGTAGAAGAGATAAATTTATAAATTTCTACCATTGGATTTCACTTGACTAAAGTAGCTTTTTTTAAATTCTAAACAAAGTCAAAAAAGTACAAAACGGTCTTTGTACCGAAAGGTCTGATATATCCTATACCAAAAAATCATTTAAAAATCTTAAAATGTAGAAATGATATATTTATAAAATTCTACTATAGGATTTTGCTTGACTGAAGTAGCCTCTTTAAAACAACTGTAAACAAAATCAAAAAAGTACAAAACTATGTTTGTACAGAAAGCGCAGAGCTATCCAATGCCAAAAAAATCATTTAAAAATATTAAAATGTAGAAGAGATATTTTTATAAATTTCTACCACTGGATTGCACTTGACTGAAGTAGCTTTTTTAAAATTCCACTAAACAAAGTCGAAAATGTACAAAACGGTCTTTGTACCGAAAGATCTCAGCTATCCCATGACAAATCATTTAAAAATATTAAAATGTAGAAGAGATATTTTTATAAATTTCTACAATTGAATTTCACTTTACTGAAGTAGCCTCTTTAAAAAATCTGTAAGCAAAATCGAAAAAGTATAAGACGGTCTTTGTACCATAAGATCTCAGCTATTTTATGCCAAAAAAATCATTTAAAATATTAAAATGTAGACGAGATATCTTTAAAAATTTCTACCATAGGGTTTCGCTTTACTGAAGTAGCCTCTTTAAAATATCTGTAAATAAATTCGAAAATATAGAAAAAGGTCTTTCCACAGTTGGAATATCAGCTATCGAAAGAAAAAAAAGCTTAAAATATTATAATGTTGAAGAGATGACTTTATAAATTTTTACCGTTATATTATCATTAGCGAGTGTATTGTTTCGTTTGACTGAAATGGTCTTTTAAAATATCCATAGACAAAACCAAAATTGTTGAGAACGGTTTTTGTACACATCGATCTAGGTTATCCAATGCAAAATGTCATTTACATACATTAAAACTCTGACGAGATATGTTTATAAATTTCTACCATAAGACTATCAATCGCTATTGTTTTTTTTTTTCTTTTTTCCCCTCGACTGAAGTAGTATCTTTAAAATATCTTTAACCAGTCGAAAAAGGCCTCGTACAAATCGCTCTCGGTTGTCCCCCCCCCAAAAAAAAAGTCCTACAAAATTTTTAAAAAATGCAGATGAAATATCTTTATAAATATCTTTATAAATGTCTACCCTAAGACGCATTTTAAAAATAAAGTGCTACCGCAACGGGTCTCTCTCTCTCTCTCTCTCTCTCTCTATATATATATATATATATATAAAATAAATAAATAATGATAATTCTAAAAATTTTGCTGTTTTCTGGCTACAGAAAATTTAGCCTTACGAAATTGTGTTGGAAGTCTTTCTTTTTCCATGCTGACTTCTGCATAAATAAATGAAGAAAATTCTGCTACCCAAATTTTTGCAAGGTACATTTAGTTCATCTTGCTGTCAGACCGGAGAAGTACAAGATTTCTTATCTTTAACCTTCATTTCCTGTTTTGCTAATCATTTTTCCCCCCATGGGATACCGAGCTCGTCCCCCATTATATGCCTGGGGAGAAGAGGTGTGCAAACTTGTACTCTGAAATGACCATTTTTCGTGTCAATTAGAAGCTTTTTAAATATCATTGGTCTTTTAAAGTGTCAATCTTTCAGTTTGGGATACGCCTTCGTGTTGGCAACATTCATGTGTTTGTGAGAGGATTTTAAGTTTCGATTTCACCGATGTAGCCTCTTAACCCTGGTCCTTGTTGGGTTCTTTTAATTGCTACGAGGTCTCCAAGGTTATATTTCCGGGGTTTCTTACGTCTTAAATTATAATGCTTGCGATTTTCTTGTTGAATTTCCAAAATATTCTTCTTAGCTTCTTTTCGGAGTTCTTCTCTATCTTTCATGAATTGTTCTTCGACTGCACTGTTTAGGAGTTCAATAGTTTGTAAATCTTCTTTCTGTTTCATTTTTGTACCAAATAGTATTTCAAACGGTGTTCTCTTAATGCTTCGTTGGTAAGTTGAATTAATAACTTGTTGAACTTTAGGAACATGTTTAAACCATTTGCTCGGTTCGTCTTTGGACATTTTAGAGATTACTGAAATTATGATGGAATTAAGTCGCTCTACTTGACTATTAGCACGGGGAAGGCCAGTTGTAATTGTCTCGTGTTTTATATTTTCATTTTGGCAATAATCAGCAAATTCTTTACTTGTAAATGCAGGACCTTTATCGCTAATAATTTTGGAAGGGTTGCCAAAAGTATAACTTTGTTGTTGCAGTTTCGATATGATTTCGGCAGAAGAAGTAGTTTTACAGGGATATAGCGACACGAATTTGGTAAATGCATCTATTAAAGAAAAAATATGTTTATAGTTTTTGTTAGTCGATTCGAGAGGGCCTAAATGATCAATGTGGTAGGTTTGGAGGAGAGTCTCCTCTTTGTGTAAAGGATGTAACTCACCTTCTTGTTTTCCACGTTTCCGATTATATAAAAGAAGTAGTAGGAAAACGACAGTACGGGGACAGCCGGAGGGACAGAGGGACCGTCCCTCCGCATCCCTCCGCGTCCCGCCGCCCCCGCCGCAGCAACCGTCCCGCCGCCGGTGCCGCCGCCAGTGCCACCACCGTCCCTCCTGCGGTACCTCCTACCCCCACCATGCATCCCCCTCCACGAACGCCCCCTAGTGGAATAAAGGAACATTCTATTATAACAGGATAGGTGAACAACCTTCCCTAATTAAAAATATTATCAATCACATCTCAACTCGGAATCATACTATATGATGAAGATTAAATTTATATTTGAATTTTGAACAACCGTAATTTTAATGAGTATTATTAATTAAGTGAAACAATTAAAATCTCAGTTTTTAACCATTTTATTTAGATTTCTTCAACTACAAGATGAGATTATCAATTTAACACAAGAAAGTTAAACATATATTTGAATTTTGCTTGATAGACATCTTAATGAGTAGTATTAATTAAATAAAAACAATAGAAAATATCAAGTTTTATAGAAAAAGACTGATTTCTTATGATTTTTATCAACTATATGATCAATGTAACGACTTAAAAGTTGAAAGTTAAACGTACATCCTAGTTTTTCAACTGCTATAACCCTTATGAGTATCGTTAATTAAGTAAAAAACAATGGAAAATATCAAGTTTTATAGAAAAAGACTGATTTCTTACGATTTTTATCAACTTAAGAGAGAAAACTTAATCGTACATTTCAGTTTTTCAACAGCTGTATCCTTAATGAGTATTGATAATTAAGTAAAAAACAATGGAAAATATCAAGTTTTATAGAAAAAGACTGATTTCTTACGATTTTTATCAACTGCAACATCAGTGTATCGATTTACAAGTTGAAAGTTAAACATGCATTCTAGTTTTTCAACAGCTATAATCTTAATGAGTATCATTAATTAAGTAAAAAACAATGGAAAATATCAAGTTTTATAGAAAAAGACTTATTTCTTACGATTTTTTCAACTCAAACTTCAGAATATCAATTTGATAGAAAGAAATTTAAGCAAGCATTCCAGTTTTGGACAACCATTTCCTTCATGAACATTATTTATTAAGCAAAACAACGGAAAATATTAAATTTTTAACTGATTTCTTCATTTTTTTTTATATATAAAATCAGGATACACAACTTAAAATAGAAATGTAAACATATTTTTTAGTTTTTGAACAGTCGTTACCTCAAAGAATTTCGATAATTGAACAATTAACAAAGGAAACTAATGATTTTTTAACGAAAAAAGACGAATTAAACGAATTTGGTTAACTTTTACTCTAAATGGAAATTTCATCATACTTTTATATACTAACTAAGTAGAATTTTAATGCATAAACGAACACATTTCAGTAAATATTCAACGCACACACAAATATGAAAACAACACCTGCTTCTTGTGACGTCATATTGAAACCAAAACTTATTCCTTGGAAGTCCCTCACCATGCCTTTTCACCTCCATCTCCCCCAATTTTTTACCACAGGTAGGGAAATGGACAAAGCAATGACCTCTCTATCTTGTATATTTAGAAGTCTGGGAGAAAAAAAGAGACATTTTATGCACTCCAATTTCATAACAATTACCGCAATATCCCAAAATTTGAATTTTGGAAGACATAATCAGTATAATTAATTAAACAAAATAATAAAAATATTATTTTTTAAGGGGAAAAGGTGAATTTAAGCGATTTTGATTAGTTTTACAATAGTCTTTTGAACTGCAACTTGGAAATATAGATTTCTAACAGAAGAATTAAACGTATATTTTAATTTTAACAACAAAAACTTAACAAGTATCATTAATTTAAGAAAAATAAATATCAATTTTAAAGAAAAGACGAATTTGAATAATTTTACACTAGTATTTTCAAAAGCAACCTAGAAATATCAATACTTATTCACATATTTCACTTATTCACTGTATTCAATACTATATTTAATAAATTTGGATACACTTTAAGAATTTTCTAATGTATAATTAAATATTAGCTATATATTTAATGTTACCCATGTTTTCAACATTAGTTCATAATCGTGAATTTTGTATTTTAAATACCATGTATTCAGGTTCAGATTATTTTCACTTGAAATCATACAGAATTTTTTAACAGAGTTTGTTTTTGAAATCATTGAAGCAACTGTATTTAATATTTTTAACACCAATTTTCTAAGATTGTCTAACATTTTCCGATTATACATTCCCCATAAGTACATTTCTAAATGCTACAATCACTTTACATATCGAAAAGATATCATTGAAGCAACTGTATTTAATATTTTTAACACCAATTTTCTAAGATTTTTTAACATTTTCCGGTTATACATTCCCCAAAAGTATATATTCTAAACAATAGAAAATATTAATTTTAAGAATAAAAAGACGAATTTAAACAAATTTTATTAGTTTTACAATATTTTTTTCTCATCTCCAACACGGATATATCAATTTTAACAGAATTAAACGCATCTTTTAGTTTTTAAGAACAAAAATGTAATAAGTATCATTAATTAAACAAAAAATAAATATCAATTTTCAAGAAAAGACAATTTTTTACACAAATTTTCAACTTTGAAATACATTTATTTACATATATTGTTACAATATATTACTAAACTTAAACTTTTTAAAAAGTTTGAATGTTTTTACAAAGGGTTCATATTTATATTTTTCACGTCTTGACTGCATTCGAAATCTTACAACAAAAGTATACTTTTATTATTTTTATTATTATTATTATTCTAGAAAACCTAAAAAGTCATTTCTTGCTGCTTTAAACACTTGACATATTAAAACTACTCTGAGATATTCTACCCATATAATTAATCAAATTAGGACATGATTCATCTTACACTTCAAAATTTCTAAATTTTTACAATACTTATTTTCATCAAACTTTATTCTTGATCCTATATATTTTAGGAGTACAGAATTTTAACATCTGTTTTTATCTACTTATCAGAAAATTATTAAAACACCCAACAACATTTTCCAAATATGAATATTATCTTTACAGTTTAATAATACAAAACATACACGAATACAAAGTTTAATTTTTACAAACATTTCATATTTCAAACCAAACTTTTCGAAATTTTCACATCATAAGAGCAAACATTAGACGAACTTTTTAACTTTTTAACTTTTTTTATTGCTTAGATCTTTTCATCATAACTTTTAATTATGATAATTATCCATTTTTAGGTTGATTGTCGAAAAACTGTAACTGAAATTACATAAACTTAATGTAAAAAACCATGTTCTCACACAATTTCTTGAAATTCAACAAAGAATTGACTATTACTTATCTATTATTATTCTTATTAAATACTTATCTACATCAATATCGACTCTCGATAGTATATAGATATTTCATCATTACACACTTACAACTCTTTTCAAACGTTTATCAGAAAAATAAGTCAATCAAAGTCTAGTAGTTATCACACCTGTTCCTCAGAAATATTACTATCATATGAAACAGTAAATAAAATTAATAGATATTTAATATTTAATAACCTCATACGTGAAATTACTGTCGAAATGAGAATACTAATTATCTATAAAATCAACTGTTGAACAAAAAAATAGTACAGATTACCGAAAATTCAAATGTTTTTTCTGCAAAAGTTACAAAAATTAACAAATGAATGACAAGTTAGAGAAATAACTAAAAAAGTTAATGAACATATTTACAAATTTATTAAAATCACACCTTTTTCTGGATTACAAACCGCAATTTCTTGAAAAATTTATCACCGAATTTGTAAGATTTTAGTCCTAGTATTACATACACTCAATAAATATTCAAAATTAACAAAAATATAATTTTTTAGTCTCATCAATAAGCAGAAATTCTATATTAAAAGAATATTTTCATAGTAGTACTTATAAAAATGAGAGTTTACAAACGGATTTTCATAATTTTATCACATTTAAACTTAATATTTTACATAAAACATTATTTAATCAAATTTTATGCTTTCTAATTCAGTAAAATTCAATACTTTTTTAATTTTTAAACCAATACCACAATATTTATTTACATCAAACTTGATTCTTCACCTTTTATATTTCCACATTACACACGTGAGATAAATACTAACTTGGATCAGGAGTTGAAGTCAATTGATTCCATTCGATTTTCATCATGTACGCATTGCTCCTACACGAAATTTCTTACTGCTATAATCATCTAATGTATTAAAACTAATCTCCTCATATTTTTAATCAATTCACCAGATGTTTCATCTCGCACTTCTGAATTATCGTGCATCAAGTTGCTTAAAATATAAATACTATCTTTATAGTTTTAATGATATATAGTATACATGGTTCATCTTGAGTTAGCACTTCCATACTATTAATCAAATTAGATGTTTCATCTTGCACTTGATCTTAATGATTTCATCTTGCATCTAAATTATCGTCCATCGAGTTTTTTTTTTTTTTTTTTTTTTTTAAATAATAATATATTTATAGTTTTTGATTATACATAGCATGTACAAATACAATCTTTAATTTTACCATTTCATATTTCAAATAACCTATTTCCGAAACCAAGCTATGTGAATTTTACCACAATACTTATTATCATAGAATAATTTGTGTTTCACACTTTTCTAAAAATTATCAGATATGTACCCCTCAGAGAAATTACTATCATATGAATAAATGAAGAAAATTTAATTTATATTAAATGTACACGAAATTGATTGCAATATACATGTATTTAATAAAAATAAATAAATAAGCGATTATTTATACATTAAACCTTTACTAAATATATATTTCTTTCATTATACAGATGTTTCAACAAGATGAACCAAAACAGCAGCAAACTTCAGAAATTAATGATCCGAATGATTCATCCCTAGCACATGTAGCGTTAACGAATTACACATATGTGAGTACTTATATGAGAAATACTAGAATTCGTATATGAAACGTAATTAGAGTAAATACAAAATGATTTGTCTTACTACCTACACTTAACAAGTGCTTTTTACCTATATTATTGAAGAGAATCCTAACTGTGTCCATTTATTTCTACTACAGATGTGCTCCATTTGCTACAAACACTTCTTAAGTAAATGGAATTTAACAGAACATACAAAAATCTATACAGATGAAAAACCTTACACTTGGAAAGGTTACCATAAATGCTGTTTTCAAGGAGACGTGAATAAAAAATGCACACATCATCATATAAAGCATCGTCAGATATATGTAAACTTAGCGAAGATATCCAAAAATTAGTCAGACTTTTGTAGAATTTAGAAATAAAGGAAGATGTTTAGGCTATTTATCCATCATGTTTTCACAACACTTACCACAATATCTCAAACTTAAAATTTGGAAGACATACACACTGCTGAAAAGTAATTTTGTGATTCTTCTAACCAGTATGAATGTATAGATATTATTTTGCAGTGTATTCTTTGAATGCTCACATTAAATATTCTTTTATATGCATATATCGTTGTGTTTATTTTTCTAATACCTATTACATTAATGAAATACATAACATTTTAAGTGAAATAACACTCTCACAACTTAAAAAATGCATAAGAACATACAAAAAATAAGCAGATGTATGAAAAAATGTGCAAGTTTACAAAATAATTTCATTGTTTTCTAGAAATATTAACAAAAAATATTTACAATATGAAAAAATTGCAAAAGTGAAAAGAAAAAACACAAATGTAAAAACAAAAACCACAAAGTGAAAAACTCATAACAAAATTTTTGAAAAAAAATATTTACAACAAAATTTTTTTTTACAAAAACCAAAACTTCCAAAAATATTTTTTTCAAAAAAATTTTTTTTCAAAAACATTTTTTACAAAAAATTTTTTTTTCAAAATAAGTTTTTACAAAAGTAAAAAAAAGAAAATCACAACATTAAAAAAAATGAAAAAATTTTGTTAAAAAAAGTGTAAAAAAATTGCAAAAAAATGTTGCAAAAATTTCAAAAAAGTTATGAAAAAAGTCTCAAAAATTTCGTTGGTTTTAATGCAGTATGCAATGGCGAAACCATTGCATTTGCTATTAAAAACAACAAAATTTTTGAGACTTTTTTCATAACTTTTTTGAAATTTTTGCAACATTTTTTTGCAATTTTTTTACTTTTTTTAACAAAATTTTTTCATTTTTTTTAATGTTGTGATTTTCTTTTTTTTACTTTTGTAAAAACTTATTTTGAAAAAAAAATTTTTTGTAAAAAATGTTTTTGAAAAAAAAAATTTTTTGAAAAAAATATTTTTGGAAGTTTTGGTTTTTGTAAAAAAAAAATTTTGTTGTAAATATTTTTTTTCAAAAACTTTGTTATGAGTTTTTCACTTTGTGGTTTTTGTTTTTACATTTCTGTTTTTTTCTTTTCACTTTTGCAATTTTTTCATATTGTAAATATTTTTGTTAATATTTCTAGAAAACAATGAAATTATTTTGTAAACTTGCATATTTTTTCATACATCTGCTTATTTTTTGTATGTTCTTATGCATTTTTTAAGTTGTGAGAGTGTTATTTCACTTAAAATGTTATGTATTTCATTAATGTAATAGGTATTAGAAAAATAAACACAACGATATATGCATATAAAAGAATATTTAATGTGAGCATTCAAAGAATACACTGCAAAATAATATCTATACATTCATACTGGTTAGAAGAATCACAAAATTACTTTTCAGCAGTGTGTATGTCTTCCAAATTTTAAGTTTGAGATATTGTGGTAAGTGTTGTGAAAATATGATGGATAAATAGCCTAAACATCTTCCTTTATTTCTAAATTCTACAAAAGTCTGACTAATTTTTGGATATCTTCGCTAAGTTTACATATATCTGACGATGCTTTATATGATGATGTGTGCATTTTTTATTCACGTCTCCTTGAAAACAGCATTTATGGTAATCTTTCCAAGTGTAAGGTTTTTCATCTGTATAGATTTTTGTATGTTCTGTTAAATTCCATTTACTTAAGAAGTGTTTGTAGCAAATGGAGCACATCTGTAGTAGAAATAAATGGACACAGTTAGGATTCTCTTCAATAATATAGGTAAAAAGCACTTGTTAAAGTGTAGGTAGTAAGAAAAATCATTTTGTATTTACTCTAATTACGTTTCATATACGAATTCTAGTATTTCTCATATAAGTACTCACATATGTGTTATTCGTTAACGCTACATGTGCTAGGGATGAATCATTCGGATCATTAATTTCTGAAGTTTGCTGCTGTTTTGGTTCATCTTGTTGAAACATCTGTATAATGAAAGAAATATATATTTAGTAAAGGTTTAATGTATAAATAATCGCTTATTTATTTATTTTTATTAAATACATGTATATTGCAATCAATTTCGTGTACATTTAATATAAATTAAATTTTCTTCATTTATTCATATGATAGTAATTTCTCTGAGGGGTACATATCTGATAATTTTTAGAAAAGTGTGAAACACAAATTATTCTATGATAATAAGTATTGTGGTAAAATTCACATAGCTTGGTTTCGGAAATAGGTTATTTGAAATATGAAATGTTAAAATTAAAGATTGTATTTGTACATGCTATGTATAATCAAAAACTATAAATATATTATTATTTAAAAAAAAAAAAAAAAAAAAACTCGATGGACGATAATTCAGATGCAAGATGAAATCATTAAGATCAAGTGCAAGATGAAACATATAATTTGATTAATAGTATGGAAGTGCTAACTCAAGATGAACCATGTATACTATATATCATTAAAACTATAAAGATAGTATTTATATTTTAAGCAACTTGATGCACGATAATTCAGAAGTGCGAGATGAAACATCTGGTGAATTGATTAAAAATATGAGGAGATCAGTTTTAATACATTAGATGATTATAGCAGTAAGAAATTTCGTGTAGGAGCAATGCGTACATGATGAAAATCGAATGGAATCAATTGACTTCAACTCCTGATCCAAGTTAGTATTTATCTCACGTGTGTAATGTGGAAATATAAAAGGTGAAGAATCAAGTTTGATGTAAATAAATATTGTGGTATTGGTTTAAAAACTAAAAAAGTATTGAATTTTACTGAATTGGAAAGCATAAAATTTGATTAAATAATGTTTTATGTAAAATATTAAGTTTAAATGTGATAAAATTATGAAAATCAGTTTGTAAACTCTCATTTTTATAAGTACTACTATGAAAATATTCTTTTAATATAGAATTTCTGCTTATTGATGAGACTAAAAAATTATATTTTTGTTAATTTTGAATATTTATTGAGTGTATGTAATACTAGGACTAAAATCTTACAAATTCGGTGATAAATTTTTCAAGAAATTGCGGTTTGTAATCCAGAAAAAGGTGTGATTTTAATAAATTTGTAAATATGTTCATTAACTTTTTTAGTTATTTCTCTAACTTGTCATTCATTTGTTAATTTTTGTAACTTTAGCAGAAAAAACATTTGAATTTTCGGTAATCTGTACTATTTTTATGTTCAACAGTTGATTTTATAGATAATTAGTATTCTCATTTCGACAGTAATTTCACGTATGAGGTTATGAAATATTAAATATCTATTAATTTTCTTTACTGTTTCATATGATAGTAATATTTCTGAGGAACAGGTGTGATAACTACTAGACTTTGATTGACTTATTTTTCTGATAAACGTTTGAAAAGAGTTGTAAGTGTGTAATGATGAAATATCTATATACTATCGAGAGTCGATATATATGTAGATAAGTATTTAATAAGAATAATAATAGATAAGTAATAGTCAATTCTTTGTTGAATTTCAAGAAATTGTGTGAGAACATGGTTTTTTACATTAAGTTTATGTAATTTCAGTTACAGTTTTTCGACAATCAACCTAAAAATGGATAATTATCATAATTAAAAGTTATGATGAAAAGATCTAAGCAATAAAAAAAGTTAAAAAGTTAAAAAGTTCGTCTAATGTTTGCTCTTATGATGTGAAAATTTCGAAAAGTTTGGTTTGAAATATGAAATGTTTGTAAAAATTAAACTTTGTATTCGTGTATGTTTTGTATTATTAAACTGTAAAGATAATATTCATATTTGGAAAATGTTGTTGGGTGTTTTAATAATTTTCTGATAAGTAGATAAAAACAGATGTTAAAATTCTGTACTCCTAAAATATATAGGATCAAGAATAAAGTTTGATGAAAATAAGTATTGTAAAAATTCAGAAATTTTGAAGTGTAAGATGAATCATGTCCTAATTTGATTAATTATATGGGTAGAATATCTCAGAGTAGTTTTAATATGTCAAGTGTTTAAAGCAGCAAGAAATGACTTTTTAGGTTTTCTAGAATAATAATAATAATAATAAAAGTATACTTTTGTTGTAAGATTTCGAATGCAGTCAAGACGTGAAAAATATAAATATGAACCCTTTGTAAAAACATTCAAACTTTTTAAAAAGTTTAAGTTTAGTAATATATTGTAACAATATATGTAAATAAATGTATTTCAAAGTTGAAAATTTGTGTAAAAAATTGTCTTTTCTTGAAAATTGATATTTATTTTTTGTTTAATTAATGATACTTATTACATTTTTGTTCTTAAAAACTAAAAGATGCGTTTAATTCTGTTAAAATTGATATATCCGTGTTGGAGATGAGAAAAAATATTGTAAAACTAATAAAATTTGTTTAAATTCGTCTTTTTATTCTTAAAATTAATATTTTCTATTGTTTAGAATATATACTTTTGAGGAATGTATAACCGGAAAATGTTAAAAAATCTTAGAAAATTGGTGTTAAAAATATTAAATACAGTTACTTCAATGATATCTTTTCGATATGTAAAGTGATTGTAGCATTTAGAAGGGGAATGTATAATCGGAAAATGTTAGACAATCTTAGAAAATTGGTGTTAAAAATATCAGTACAAAAAACCCTGAACGGGTTAAAAGCTTGTGACGCAGCACTTTATCTTATATATCTAAGAATTTTAAATTTGGGACTTAAAACTAATGATATCAAAATTTATGTTACGCTATGCTATTAATTAATATATACATATATTAAAATTTAATTCATTAAGGTTTTATCAATTACATCTTTCATAAATTCAAAATATGAATCTTAAAAGATATGATATCAAAATTTAAGTGACGCCTTGACGAGGCTTTAAACAATGTTTTAAAATTCCATTTATTTATTTATTGTCTAAATACATTTTCATATCTAAACAATACTTTTCATTTTCCAATACACTGTTAAATACATCACTTTCACTGAATATATATAATGCACTGAAATGTATTTATTTGAATAAATAGATTTATCTTTTGGGCTACGCTATCCAAAATCAAAAATAACATTTGAATACATATTTTTTGCGTCATTGTATCTATTTGCATCTATTTAACTTACTTTGGATACAATGACGCAAAAAATATTTATTCAAACGTTATTTTTGATTTTGGATAGCGTAGCCCAAAAGATAAATCTATTTATTCAAATAAATACATTTCAGTGCATTATATATATTCAGTGAAAGTGATGTATTTAACAGTGTATTGGAAAATGAAAAGTATTATTTAGATATGAAAATGTATTTAGACAATAAATAAATAAATGGAATTTTAAAACATTGTTTAAAGCCTCGTCAAGGCGTCACTTAAATTTTGATATCATATCTTTTAAGATTCATATTTTGAATTTATGAAAGATGTAATTGATAAAACCTTAATGAATTAAATTTTAATATATGTATATATTAATTAATAGCATAGCGTCACATAAATTTTGATATCATTAGTTTTAAGTCCCAAATTTAAAATTCTTAGATATATAAGATAAAGTGCTGCGTCACAAGCTTTTAACCCGTTCAGGGTTTTTTGTACTGATATCAGTGCTTTTTTTAGGTTAATAATAAAAAGATAAAAACAAAAAATTAAAGACTAATGCAAAGAATTCATATTCATGATTTCTGATCACCTTTAATTACCCCTCCCCCACCCACTTAAAAAAAGATATTTCATATTTTATTATTAATATATGCTGTGCTACTTGATTTCGTTAAAAACAACTCTGTAGTAAAGTACGTTAGTATAAGATAAGAAAGTAATGTACATTCAGCACTGTATTTCTAAGAAAGGATTTCATAATCTATGCTGTATGTATCATTTCTCATTCTAGTTAACTATGTTTATTCTTTACACATGATGATACATATACTGCAGATGGATAATGATCAGGAATACAATATTCAGAATGTGCTGGAAAGTATTTCATAATCTATGCTGCGTGCATGATTCTTGTTAATTATGTTTCAACCTTTGTATAGGTTGGTAATATTGCAGATTGATTAAGACTATATCCGTTACAATATTCAGAATATGCTGGAAAGTGTTTCATAATCTATGTTGCACACAGGTTTTTCTTTCTTGTTAATTATGATTTGTTCTTTATATAGAGTGGTAAAATTACTGCAAATGGATTAAAATGATAGGCTTACAATAATGAAAATGTGTTGGAAAGTGTTTCATAATCTATACTGTATGTGTAACTTTTCATTCTTGTTAGTTTATTTATGTTTTGCTGTTTGCACAAAACATATATAAACTAACAGGGGGGGGGGGGGAGATTTGGATGGGAAGATTACTGTACAAAGATGAAACTGATAGGTTTAAAGCATTCAGAATAAAATGGAAAGTACATAAACATGTTTAATGGAAAATTTTTTACTCTCGTTAATTATGCTTTGTTTTTTTGCACAGAATGGTAAAATTATTGTACATGAATGACAATAAGTTTACAATATTCAGAATGAGTCAGAAAATGCATCATAATCGATGCAGTATGCATGACTCTTCGTTCCTGTTAGTTATGTTTTGTGGGGTCATCAAGGCTTCTTGTTAGTTATGTAAGGGGGGGGGGGGGAGAGTTTGTATCGGGTTTAAGATTTTATTAAAATTTCCATGCTCTAGTCTGTACCTATTTACATAAATTTTTTTTCTAAAAATCTTGATTTGGTTAATTTTTTTTTTTTTTTTTTTTTTTTTCGGGTTTGAATCTTGATTCAGTCTGACTTGAATTGGAATTTTCAGGTTCTTGCCGAGTTGCATTTCAAGTACTAGTTTTCAATTCTGGTCAGTGGATGGGGACGGAAATTATTTTGTCTTTCTTGAACAGATTTTTATTTCCTAATTTTTTTATTTTACTTTTTTTTTGGGGGGGGGGGGGAGGGATTGGATTGAGTTTCAGGTTATTCGGATCGGGTTTGAGATAGACTTCTATTGGAATTTCCATGATCTGGTCAATACATATCGACATAAATTGTTCCTTTTTTTTCTAAAATCTTGATTTGATTAATTTTTTTTTTTTTTTTGGGGGGGGGGGGATTGAATCTGGTTTCAGATTGACTTCAAATGGAATTTTCAGGTTCTTGTTGAGTTGCAAGTATATTATTTTGTCGCAGATAAATTGGGTTACAATTGGATTTTTTTTTTTTTTTTTTTTTTTTTTTTGGGGGGGGGGGGTAGTGTTTGAACTGCGTTTAGGATAGATTTCAATTGAAATTCTTGTCGGTGTATGTGGACAGAAATTATTTGGTCTTTCTTGGACAGACTTGTGTTTCCATTGTTTTTTCCTTTTCGGGTTTGGATTAGGTTTCATGTTAACTTTCAGACTCTTGTCAATGTGTATCGGCAGAAATAATTTTCTCTTTTTCGGATTAGGTTAAGGTTCGATGGAAATTTTTTTCAGGTTTCAATCAGGTTCAATTCAAATGGAATTTTCAAGTTCTGGTCAGATTGCGCTTTAATGGAAAATATCTTGTCCTGTATAGATACTGGGCTCCGGTTATATGGAATTTCCTTTTTCAGGTTCAGATCAGGTTTAAGATAGACTAATTGTAATTTCCAGATTTCTGATCACGCATATCTATGGAAATTAAGTTTTCTTTCCCAAATCGAGATATGGTCGGATAATTTTTTTTTTTTTTTTTTTTTTTTGGGGGGGGGGGGGTTGAATCTGGTTTCGGTTTGACTTCAAATGTAATTTTCAGGTTCTTGTTCAGTCGCATTTCAATGTATTTTATTTTGCAGCAGATAGATTGAGTTACTCTTGGAGGGATTTTTTTCTTTCTGGTTTTGGATTGTATAGGATAGATTTCAATAGGAATTTTTTGATTCTGGTCAGTGTATGTCAATGGAAATTATTTTGTCTTTCTTGGACAAATTTATCTTTCCATTAAATTTTTGTTGGTTTAGAATGGGTTTCAGGAAAACTTGTAGGTTCTTGTTGGCACACTTGTATAAAACCAAAAACTTTCTGCAAATTAATTTAATGTTGGGTGTAATTCGCATTTTTTGCGCAATTCATGGTCATCATTCGTGTTTTTTATGCAATTTATGAATGTAATTTGCATTTTTAAGCAATTTATGGACATAATTCGCAATTTTTATGCGATTAATGAATGTAATTTACATTTTACATGATTTATGGACGTAATTTGCTATTTTTATGCAATTCATAGACATAATTTGCATTTTTTCAACTTTCTGTTGATGAAATTTGTGTTTTTTTAATCGATTTATTGACGTTATTTATGTTTTTATAGGATTTATGAATGTAATTTGCTTTTTTTACCAATTCTTGGACGTAATTTGCATTTTTTGTAATTTATGAACGTTATTAGTGTTTTTTTGCATGATTCATGGAAGTGATTTGCATTTTTTGAGTGATTTATGAATGTAATTCACGTTTTTATGCGTTTCATGGATGTAATTTGTGTTTTTTGAGCGATTCATGAATGTAATTTGCGTTTTTTATGCAATTCATGAATGCAAAACATTATTTGCTATTTTTATGCGATTTATAGACGTAATTTGCGTTTCAGCTTTCTGCTGCCAAAATTAGTGTTTTTTGAGCGATTTATGAACATAATTTCCGTTTTACTACACGATTCATAGACATAATTTGTGTTTCTCATACAATTTCTGAACGTAATTCTCACTTTTTAAAACAATTCATGGACGTAATTCACGTTTTGACGATTTGTGGACCCAATTTGCGTTTTCTATGCGATTCATGGACATAATTCAGGATTTTTATGCGATTAATGAATGTAATTTACATTTTACATGATTCATAGATGTAATTTGCTATATTTATGCAATTCGTAGACATAATTTGCATTTTTTGAGCTTTCTGTCAACGAAATTTATGTTTTTGATCGATTTATTGATGTTATTTGTGTTTTTATAGGATTTATGAATGTAATTCGCTTTTTTTACCAATTGTTGGACTTAATTCGCATTTTTTGTAATTTATGAATGTCATTAGTATTTTTTTGCATGATTCATGGAATTGATTTGCATTTTATGAGTGATTTATGAACGTAATTTGCGTTTCAGCTTTCTGCTGCCAAAATTCGTGTTTTTTGAGCGATTTATGAACATAATTCCCGATTTACTACACGATTCATAGACATAATTTGTGTTTTTCATACAATTTCTGAACGTAATTCTCACTTTTTTAAACAATTCATGGACGTAATTCCCATTTTGAGCAATTTGTGGACCCAATTTACGTTTTTTATGCAATTCGCCTTTTTTGAGTGATTCATGGACATAATTCGAGATTTTTATGCGATTAATGAATGTAATTTACATTTTACATGATTTATGGACGTAATTTGCTATACTTATGCGATTCATAGACCTAATTTGCATCTTTTGAGCTTTCTATTTGTGTTTTTTGATCGATTTATTGACATTATTTGTGTTTTTATAGGATTTATGAATGTAATTCGCTTTTTTTTACCAATTCTGGGACGTAATTTGCATTTTTTGCAATTTATGAACATTATTCGTGTTTTTTGCACAATTCATGGAAGTGATTCGCATTTTTTGAGTGATTTATGAACGTAATTCACATTTTTATGCAATTCATGGATGTAATTTGCGTTTTTTGAGCGATTCATGAACGTAATTCACATTTTTTATGCAATTCGGTATTTTTATGCGTTTTATAGAGGTAATTTCCGTTTCAGATTTCTGCTGCCAAAATTCGTGTTTTTTGAGCAATTTATGAACATAATTCATGTTTTACTACATGATTCATAGACGTAATTTGCGTTTTTCATACAATTTATGAATATAATGCTTGCTTTTTTACATGATTCATGGACGTAATTCACATTTTAAACAATTTGTGGACGTAATTCCCATTTTTTATGCAATTTGCTTTTTTTTTAGCGATTCATGGATGTAGTTCACATTTTTTATGCGATTCATGCATTTAATTCACATTTTTTATGCGATTCATGCATGGAATTTGTATTTTTTATGCGATTCATGGATTTAATTAATGTTTTTATTGTGGTCTTTGGACGAAATTCACGTTTTTCACGTGGTATTTTGACGAAATGTTGGGTTTTTTTACATGATTCTTTGTTGAGATACTTTTTTTTTTACGCAATTTGTCGAAATAAATAAATAAAAATTGTTTCTTCATAAAATTTTCTGCACATGGCGTGCGTCTATATTATACAACTCTGCTTGTCAGATTTTTTTTTTTTTTTTTTTTTTTTTTTTTTTTTTTCAGATTGAATTAAGGTTTGCTAACCCATAGACTAATTGGAATTTCCAGATTTCTGACCACGCGTATCTATGGAAATTAAGTTTTCTTTCCCAAATCGAGATATGGTTGGATTTTTTTTTTTTTTTTTTTTTTTGGGGGGGGGGGGGTTGAATCTGGTTTCGGTTTGATTTCAAATGTAATTTTCAGGTTCTTGTTCAGTTGCATTTCAATGTTTTTTATTTTGCAGCAGATAGATTGAGTTACTCTTGGAGGGATTTTTTTCTTTCTGGTTTTGGAGTGTATAGGATAGATTTCAATAGGAATTTTTCGATTCTGGTCAATGTATTTCAATGGAAATTATTTTGTCTATCTTGGACAAATTTATCTTTGCATTAAATTTTTGTTGGTTTAGAATGGGTTTCAGGATAACTTGTAGGTTCTTGTTGGCAGACTTGTATAAAACCAAAAACTTTCCGCAAATTAATTTAATGTTGGGTGTAATTCACATTTTTTGCGCAATTCATGGTCATCATTAGTGTTTTTTATGCGATTTATGAATGTAACTTGCATTTTTGAGCAATTTATGGACATAATTCGCAATTTTTATGTGATTAATGAATGTAATTTACATTTTACATGATTTATGGACGTAATTTGCTATTTTTATGCAATTCATAGACATAATTTATGTTTTTTCAGCTTTCTGTCGACGGAATTTGTGTTTTTTGATCAATTTATTGACGTTATTTGTGTTTTTATAGGATTTATGAATGTAATTCGCTTTTTTCACACAACTCTTGGACGTAACACTTTTACACAACTTTTTGCAATTTATGAATGTTATTCATGTTTTTTTGCACGATGCATGGAAGTGATTCACATTTTTTGAGTGATTTATGAACATAATTCACATTTTTATGCAATTCATGGATGTAATTTGTATTTTTTGAGCGATTCATAGATGTAATTCGCGTTTTTTATGCAAATCATGAATGCAAAATGCTATTCCCTATTTTTATGCGATTTATAGACGTGATTTGCATTTTAGCTTTCTGCTGCTAAAATTCGTATTTTTTGAGCGATTTATGAACATAATTCCCATTTTACTACACAAATAATAGACGTAATTTGCATTTTTCATACAATTTATGAACATAATTCTCACTTTTTTAGACAATTCATGGATGTAATTCACGTTTTGTGGATATAATTCACATTTTTTATGCAATTCGCTTTTTTTGAGCGATTCATGGACATATTTCATGATTTTTATGCGATTAATGAATGTAATTTACAATTTACATGATTTATGGACATAATTTGCATCTTTTGAGCTTTCTATCGATGAAATTTGCGTTTTTTGATCGATTTATTGACGTTATTTGTGTTTTTATTGGATTTATGAATGTAATTTGCTTTTTTTACCAATTCTTGGATGTAATTCGCATTTTTTGTAATTTATGAACGTTCTTAGTGTTTTTTTGCATGATTCATGGAAGTGATTAGCATTTTTTGAGTGATTTATGAATGTAATTCACGTTTTTATGCGTTTCATGGACGTAATTTGTGTTTTTGAGCGATTCATGAATGCAAAACACTCTTCGCTATTTTTATGCGATTTATAGACGTAATTTGGGTTTCAGCTTTCTGCTGCCAAAATTCGTGTTTTTTGAGTGATTTATGAACACAATTCCCATTTTACTACACAATTCATAGGCATAATTTGTGTTTTTCATACAATTTCTGAACGTAATTCTCAGTTTTTTAAACAATTCATGGACGTAATTCACGTTTTGAGCGATTTGTGGACCCAATTCGCGTTTTTTATGAGATTCATGGACATAATTTGCGATTTTTATGCGATTAATGAATGTAATTTACATTTTACATGATTTATGGGTGTAATTTGCTATGTTTATGCGATTTGTAGACATAATTTTCATTTAAGCTTTCTCTCGACGAAATTTGCGTTTTTTGATCGATTTATTGACGTTATTTGTGTTTTTATAGGATTTATGAATGTAATTCGCTTTTTTTACCAATTGCTGGACCTAATTCGCATTTTTTGTAATTTATGAATGTTATTAGTATTTTTTTGCACGATTCATGGAAGCGAGTTGCATTTTTTGAGTGATTTATGAATGTAATTTGCGTTTCAGCTTTCTGCTGCCAAAATTTGTGTTTTTTGAGCGATTTATGAACATAATTCCCGTTTTACTACACGATTCATAGACATAATTTGTGTTTTTCATACAATTTCTGAACGTAATTCTCACTTTTTTAAACAATTCATGGACGTAATTCACGTTTTGAGCGATTTGTGAACCCAATTCATGTTTTTTATGCAATTCGCCTTTTTTGAGTGATTCATGGACATAATTCGAGATTTTTATGCGATTAATGAATGTAATTTACATTTTACATGATTTATGGACGTAATTTGCTATACTTATGCGATTCATAGATCTAATTTGCATCTTTTGAGCTTTCTATTTGTGTTTTTTGATCGATTTATTGACATTATTTGTGTTTTTATAGGATTTATGAATGTAATTCGCTTTTTTTAACCAATTCTTGGACGTAATTCGCATTTTTTGCAATTTCTGAACGTTATTCGTGTTTTTTTGCACAATTCATGGAAGTGATTCGCATTTTTTGAGTGATTTATGAATGTAATTCACGTTTTTATGCAATTCATGGATGTAATTTGCATTTTTTATGCAATTCATGAATGCAAGTCGCTATTTTTATGCGTTTTATAGAGGTAATTTCCGTTTCAGATTTCTGCCACCAAAATTAGTGTTTTTTGAGCGATTTATGAACATAATTCATGTTTTACTACACGATTCATAGACGTAATTTGCGTTTTTCATACAATTTATGAATATAATTCTCGCTTTTTTACATGATTCATGGACGTAATTCACATTTTAAGCAATTTGCGGACATAATTCCCATTTTTTATGCAATTTGCTTTCTTTTTTTAGCGATTCATGGAATTTGTATTTTTTATGCGATTCATGGATTGAATTTTTTTTTTTTTTTTTTTTTTTTTTTTTTGCGGTCTTTGGACGAAATTCATGTTTTTCGTGTGGTATTTTCTCGAAATGTTGGGGTTTTTTACATGATTCTTTGTTGAGATACACTTTTTTTTTTAATGCAATTCTTTGTCGAAATAAATAAATAAAAATTGTTTCTTCATAAAATTTTCTGCACATGGTGTGCGTCTATATTATACAACTATGCTTGTCAATGTGTATTGTCAGATTTTTTTTTTTTTCAGATTGAATTAAGGTTTGATAGAATATTTCTTAGGGTTTGGATGAGGTTCAACTCAAATAGAATTTAAACAATTACATTTTAGAAATGACAAAACTAAAAAATGTAATTATTTATCGCCCATTATTAGCTGTTAGTATTTTAAAATATTTATTTGTTAGTGTGTTAGTAACTTTACATTATTTGAATTAAAAATTTTTAATTTCTTGTATTAAATTTAATCTTGTTTTCTTCTTAGGTATGTTATGCAATTTATTTAAATAATGGATTCAAAGTTATTTGAGGATTTTGTGTTCATTAGTAGAAACAAGGCCTTTTTTTTTTTTTTAAATAAAAAAAGCGTTAATTATCAAACATTTTTGTAAAAGAATGTTAGAAAGAAATACTTCAATTTCGAGACAATGAATATGAAATTAAAACATCTATAGAAAAAAAAGGGGGTAAATTTATATTTTATGAAACTCATTATTAAAGCATAGAAGTATAAGTTATTTCTTTTTAAACCAATGTTATCATTAATATTTGGTTAAGAATTATTTGCTTACCCAACTTTTATTGCTTGTAAATTCTAACATTATAAAAATATATTAAGATTTTCCATTTTAGATGTCCAATTTATAAATGCAGTTTATTAATAACGCTATGTTCTAAGCTGTAAAGCTAATGCTTTTATATTTTGATTATTGATTTCTATAACGTAATATTAACTATTACAATACTTTTGTATTTGGTTTGTGATCTGAGAAAAAATTTTTCACGCTTGGATTTAAATCATCAGACTCTTAGGAAGAAAAAAAGAAAAAAAAAAATTCTATTTTGAACAGCATCTAATGCAGACTACAATGATGCGCTGTAGTAGCTCCGTGGCAACTGCTAAATAACATTTTAAAATATAAACATGGAATTTCGAAATTATTAATGAAATAATAGGATGCATGAAACATGTTAAAGCTACAGTCACTAATGGATAATGAGAGCTGGGTGCATGTCAAATTACTGGATGCAGCAAACTTATGCAATGGTCTCTAAAACACATGAAATTTCTCAAAGCCGCAGTCAATAACAAATGTATGAGCACTATGCCCATATGAAAACAAACAACAAAAATTAACAGATGCAGCAAACTATGCGGTAACATGCAGATTCCCAATATCTGGAAGAAATGAGTGATACCTGAACTAAAAAAATCCAGTGACAATATTGTGAAACAAATACATTAAAACAATAACGTTTATATTAGAAAAAAAAGGGCCTAAAACTCTCACTCGCTAAAATAAAACTCGTTAAAGCAGTCCAACTACTGCATGTATAGCACTTAGAGCACATGAAAACAAAACAAAAACAAAACACTCAGGCTGCAGCAAAATTGCTGTGCAACAATCCGTAAAATACACAAAATTAATTAAAAATGCAATCACTAATGCATGTTGTACAAGCACTGTGTGTACATGAAGAAAAAAAACAATGAGTGCAACTAATTTGTTTTTAAATCTCTGAAATCTTTATAGCCACAGTCACTAATGCATGTAAGAACAAATTAACTTCATTGCTTTCTTTTGAATTATCAAAATACTGCTGTAATTTGTTGATAAATACTAGTTTGTTCACAATTTCCAATAATAAGTGCACTTACTTATTTTAAAAATTGTTTAAAACCTGGATTTACTGGCCATTAAGCTAAGCTAAAAAGGCATAGTTTCAAAATGAAAATTAATAGCGACAAAAATGCATAAGAAAAAGTAATAAATGCATTTTGAATAACATATTCAAGCAATTTTAATCTAAAAATTAACATCCTGGGTTATTAATCACAGAAATTAATAAATGAAATAAAAAAGCACAATTTTTACAACACTTTAAAACTTAGTATTGTTAATTAATTCATATAATTATTGTTAATTCATATAATAAGGACATCTATAAACTTAAAAACAATCTATTTTGAGAATTTTAGAATTCACAAGCACTTGGTTAAACTGTTGGTCAATTATAAATATTGTTTGTTTACCAAAATTTAGCAATAGTTTACACATTCTGTGATAGTTTATGTTGGTTTGAAATCAAATCAACATGCTAACTAATGTATACATCACTTATACTTTTTAAATAATACTTTAATAATGAGTGCCAAAAAATATTTATTTACCTTTCTTTTTCATTATAGATGGTTTAGCTTCACGTTCGTCTCCTGAAATTGAATATTTCATGCCAACATACAGCACGAATCAATTTGTTTTGATTCGTGTACTTGGATTCACGATATTATTTTATCCAAAAAAGGGGGCCTTTCAGTTTCTCCAAATAACACAATACCTATATTACCATAATAACCATTATTTCGCAAATTACACAACATACATGCTAAAAACAACAAGTGCCAAGTACAAAGCTTACCGCCAGCGAATTCTATTACGATTCAAAACAAAACTATCTAAACGGCGTATGAATACATGGAATTCTAAAGCAAATTTATTAAAAATAATTTTTGTTTGTAAACTTTAAAAGAAAATCATAAGTGAAAAGTATATTGAATATGTATAATTAAAAAATACTTTCCTATTTTAAAAAAGGATTCAAAATATTTTTTCCACAAAATGCAAAAATATCCAATGTAAGAAACGTAATATTTTCTTCTTACGAAAAATAAAGGCAAAATAAATAGAAATTTGATTTAGTATATATTTATTTAATGTTTTAAAGCACATGATAAGATGTTTTTGTAGTTTAAAAAACATTTATTGCTTCGATGCGGGTGTTTTAACTATGACCATAACTACATTTGCCTTTTTGCAGTGTCTCCGTCTGCTAACCCATAGAATAACATGTAATCCACGAGCTAATATAGTCCAATTTTCCGAGATCAATATATAACAAACAAGAGTTTTCCTAGAAACAAGGCAAGTCTTATTCCCTCTATCTTAAAGAGATTCATATTATATATAAGTTTTAATAAAACCTCCCAGCCCGTTTCCTAGATCTCATTATCAGGAACAAACACCATCGTTTTCAGTTTAAAAATGGTTATCGAGATCTAAAAATATACGGCACGTAGAAATGTAAAAATTATAGGATAGGATTAGACTGGGAATATAAGACTATATTAAAAAAATTGGACCATTCTGACCAATATTTGCTGAGTTATTAGAAGGCGGCTTTTCCGATTTCCTTTGAAGTTGAGTTAGCTGTATATATGAAGTTCCGCATCTACCCTTATGACGATGGTAGGTTTTGACGATGGTAGGTTTAAAGCTGCGTCACTTGAAGGCTGCCGCCTTCTATGATAAACATACTTTTCTAGATTAAAATAAAATTTAAAATAAATAAAAATTATATATTGCAGTTGAATACAGGATAAGCATAAGAGAAACTAAAAAAAATCACAATGTAACAGGGATATGCGAAGAGAAAACTGCGCCCGGGGCAAAGTGTCAGTTTGGTGCCCCCCTCCCCCCTCCAACTTTTTCTTGTGACAGGCCAAAAATGACATTTGTAGTATAAATTTGACGCCCCCTAAATTTCCACAGCCAGGGCGACTACCGCTTTCGCACAGCGCTGCAGCGAAACACAAAAACACATTGAACATTAGAACTAACTCAGCAAGCAAACCGATGCACATGAAAACATCAAGTCATTCAAAACCATTTCTTTACTGGTGTCACATCCAAAAGAGAAAAAAATGGACACCAAAGCCTAGGAAACTGAGCAGAGACATCAATGTTTAATCTCCCTGGGTACAAAGTCATGTTTAAAAATTCAGCAATCTATGCCACAGCCTACTTCTCATTTGTACTTTGTGTACTGACTGAAAGTATGAGCAATATGTGCAGGATTGAACTATTGCTGCTGCATGGAGATACCGGAGGAAAAAAAAAAAAAAAAAGAAGCAATTGTAAATGCTAGCAGGTAATGACATTAATACGAAATATATGAAAAAGTAAATAAATATAGGAAATATAGGACAATATAGGACATTTCTGAAGATTATTTTATAAATATAGGATATATAGGAAATATAGGACAACTCTGGCCTCTGTACACGCGAGATTGCAATGTTGATAGGTTTCGTATATTTCAGTGATTAGCGAATTTCATGGATCTAATGATGGCTTTTAGCACATACACGAAGCTCCGTGTGAAATGGGGGGGGGGGGGAGGTCGCTCCGGGTGCAGAAATTTTGAGTTTTCCAAATTTTTACTACCAAAATCATTTTTAGCCTGTCACAAGAAAAAGTTTGTGGGGTGGGAGGGGGGGCGCCAAATGACTTTGCGGTGGCCGCAGTTTTCTCTTTGCACATCCCTGCATACACGCATTAATGATTGTGGTGTTGACGAGTTTCTTGCACAGTAAATTTTGTGAATCGAGTGATGTCTCTTTGGCTTCAACGGGCAAACTGTGTTCATAGACGAATTAATGTTTGTGTAATTGACAAAATTTGTGCATTTTAGTGATTCTTGCTCAATATTTTTTGTAAATCCAGCGATTTTTTTTTTTTATAATGGTCACACAGCGGTTATACACACGTTAGTGATTGTGCCAAAAAAATCCAAGGAGTCTAAAAAATTTTAAGGACTTGCCACTTTTGTTGTTATGTATGTGGCATGCACTTGCACACCCCAATTTTTAATGCCCCATTTGGAGAGAAAAACTTTTCAAACAAATTTTTCTCTGTTAGAATCTAATTATTGGTGCTGAAACTGCACAGATTTAATAACTTTGGTAAGTTCAAATAAAAAAATTCACAATTTTCCTATGCAGTGACCAATGGTCATATATATACACAGAGATCAGTCAAACTGACATCAAAATCAATTGTAAACATGGGATGAGAAAAAAATTAATAAAGCATCCTCAAAAGTAAGTATGAAATCTAAATATCGAGGTAATATCTGATATAATTATTCCCGACCCAGAGTTGTTTTTATTTACGACAATTTTTTAGCTGTTTACATTATAAATACATGCTTCCTGATGTATATCTATGGAGTGCAATACAAATTAAACATTTTACTATTTTATTTTGAGTTTTCTTAAAAAAAAAAAAAAAAAAAAAAAAAACATTTTTAATGAAAATGCAGGTTAAATTAAAGGTATGACAAAATGAAATTTGTTGGGGGGGGGGGGGCATAGCTCCCCCCCTCCAAACCAGTGTTGAATTCAGACTTTTTTCTGCAACTTCATTGGAGACATTCTATTGTTCATGAAAAAACGCGAATCTCATTAAAATGTCGCTAAAAAGTGCTAATTTTGTCAAAGTGTCGCGGAAAAAGAGCAAATTTCTACAAAAGATCGTGGAAAAAGCACGAATTTTGTCAAAGGTCGCACAAAAAAAAAAAAGAATTTCGACAAAGGATCGTTAAAACATGCGAATTTTGACACAAGATCGCTGAAAGCGCGAGTTTTGTCAAAATGTTGTGGAAAAAGCTTGAATTTCATCAAAAGGTCGAGGAAAAAGCATGAATTTTGTCTAAAGTTAGCTACTTTTTTCAAAGGGTTGCAAAAAAGTGCTAATTTTGTCAAAGTATAGTGGAAAAGAGCGAATTTCGTCAAAAGGCCGCAGAAAAGTGCTAATTTAGTCAAAGGGTTTTAAGAAAGGTATGTAAAAAATCGCAGAAAAAGTGTGAATTTCGACATAGGATCGCTGAAAAAGCGCCAACTTCAACATAAGATTGCTGAAAAAGCGCTAATTTTATCAAAGCACTGCGAAAAAGTGCGAATTTTGTCAAAAGGTCACGGAAAAAGCGCTTATTTTGACATAGGATCGCTGGAAAAGAGCGAGTTTTGTCAGTGTTGTGGAAAAAACTTCAATTTCGTCAAAAGGTCGAAGAAAAATGAGCTACTTTTCTCAAAGGGTTGCAAAACATTGCTAATTTTGCCAACGTATCGCAGAAAAGAGCCAATTTTGTCAAAGGATTGCGGAAAAAACCCCGAATTTTGACAGAGTATTGCGGGCAAAAAACGCGAGATTTGTCAAAAATGCCAAAAAATGCGAATTCCGTCAAAGAGTCACGAAAAGAGTGCAAATTTAGTCAAAAGGTCGCAGAAAAACAGCCTATTTCGTTTGAAAAAAGCATTTCATTTAATCATTCGCTTAATAATAACTGTACAAGTAGGTATATCATGAACAGAAATTATGACTATGTTGATTCTATGCTTCTTGGTATTGCCCCCCCCCCCCCCCAAAATGATCCTCTGGATCCGCCCCTGTAAACAAGTATATCATTTTATAAACATATCCAAATTTCCATAATGTCATAACTTTTTATTTAACTTGTGCTGTCTTTAATAATGTGAATTTTTGTTTAATTTCTTTAAAAGATAAACAAAATTGCATTGCTAATTGGTCTCTATTACACAAATGAACTTGAATGGAAAAGGATTATAATCAAGTATTACTGTAAATAAAAACAAGATTGATTGAAAATTTGGTGGACAAAGTTTGAAATTTCAAACCTTTATCACTTAAATTAAAAACATTCTTAACGTTATTTATATGCGTAACGAAAGAATAAGAGTTGAATATAAGGGGGGGAAAAAGTATAGGTTACATTAGAAAGTCCCGAAAATTTTAAAAAGTAAAATTTTGATAAAAATTTAAATACTGAGATGCTTGATTTTTTTTAATCTGAAAAGAATTTAAAATCAAAACCAAGCTATAGGTATGCATATTTCGAAAAAGATGTTGTTTTGAGGCAATTTTCGTTAACTTAAATACAAACGATTCACAAATAAACTATTTTACACACGGGATCGGGAACAATTTTCATTTTGTCATACCTTAAATTTAACCTGGATTTTCATTAAAAACGAAAAATTTTGTTTATTTATTTGGGACAAGTCCGATATCCTGTGCTAGATTTTTGGCGGGTTTCTTTGGCGCGCTTTTTGGCGATAAACAATTCGATCTGGATTACGTTGAAGCGGCGGCCGGAGAGCGCCTTTAGGGTTGCTTTTTTTTCGGAAATGCGTTTCGGAGCCGGAGTATGAGGTCTTTAATCTTATTGGTTTATTAGTATCACGTGAACTATTAGCCAGCGTAATTTTAAATTTTGTTAGATCATCGTTACACTTGCCGCTTTCAACGGTTTCTAGTTGGACGTTCGTCTCGGTGAGTCTCGTTTGCAAACTGCCTTTTTTATTTCTTTTGTTTTATTTCTTTGAATTCTTTTTTGATTTATTTGAATTTTTAAATTAGTTATTTCCCAAAGTGCACCCATCATTAGAAAATGTTTCCATATTTTCATGGCATAAAATTTTAGCGACGGAGGAATTAGCAGTCAAATTTGCTACTGAAGTTGGTCTTTTGCCTGAAATTAAAAATTCTCCACCTTGCCCTAAGTGTACTGGTCCAATGACGCATAATCCTTGCAAGGATGTCAAATTGAAGTGGAGATGGGTATGTTGCCGCCGCAATAAAACTAAAATCAACCCAGTACCTTGTTACGGCACCGTTAATCCGGTCTTTAAAACTTTTTTTGAAAATTCAAAAATCCCTGTTCGCGACCTTTTGGCTGTAGTTTTGTCATTTGCACTCAAAATGCCGACAAATTTTTTATATGAGCAATTGTGTAACTGGAGAAAAGATAGAAATGAACCGACCCTATCAAAAGGAACGCTTTGTGATTATTTTTCTTATATTAGAGAAGTTTGCGAAATTCACTCTTCTCACCTTTATTCTGAATTGGGGGGCCCGGGTAAAGCAATATTAATTGATGAGACTTTTTTGACTATTCGGAAATACGGAAGGGGTCGGCTAACTGCTAATCATACGGTAGTTGTTTTGGGTATTTTTTGTAGAGAGGACAAAGAGAGGTTATTTTTTAGGGTAGATAGCAAAAAAAAAAAAGTGATATTTGGCCTTATATTAAACGATTTTGTCATAAAGACACGCGCGTTGTCTACACAGATTCGGCTAAGCAGTATCATGATGTTGAAAAATTATTCTCCAGTAAGACAACGCACGAAGTAACAAACCATAGCAAAGGTGAATTCGTTTCCAAAACTGATAAAGCGAACACCATAAATGATCTAGAAAATGAAAATAGGTGGTTTAAAAATACAATAAAATGTCGCAGGAACGATAAAATGTTGTCACAATATATGGCTCTTCATTTTTATCGTCGACGCAAACTAGATCATTTATCAACGGCTGCCGAAAGAATGCAAGTCCTCATAGATGACATTATTAAAGTCTACCCAGGGTACGGAAAGGAGAATTTAGAGATGTTGGCATTTGATAGACCAACGGCACAGTCTGAAAGCATCGAGGGTGCATTGCCAGAATTAAATAAAAATTTAAATGTTCCCGATCTTGTTTTAGAAGGCGAAGTGCCTTTTATAGACGATGTTTCAGACCCTGACTGGCACCCTGATTTATTTTCTTAAACTTAACTGCTTTTTTTTCTTTGTTTTTTTTCTTTGCTTTTTTATACATATTTTTATTATTTTTTATGTATATTTTTCCTTTTTTTGTATGAAATATTTACCCTTTTTTTTAATTCTCCGTCGTATTAATTGGTATTTTTTATGTAACCCCCCCCCCCTTTTTTTTAATATTAAATGAATTTTTTGGCAGTTGTGAGCGAGATTTTAAGCATTTAAATGCACCTTACTCTTTGGTAAGTTTTTTCCCTTTGTTATTGTACTATTATTAAATTGTATTGTATTATTATTATTATTAAAACGGGGGGTTCAGGGGGGCAGAGCCCCCCTGACAATAGAAAAGCTTATTTAGAATGCTTAAAATTGTGTTTTTGATTTATTTATTGTTTGTGTTTATTGTTTAATGTTTAAAATTGTGCATCGAGGAATTTTTCAAGATGGCGGAAAAACATCGTTTTTAAATCTTTGTTATTTATAAATCAATGATTTTATATAACTTTCTAGTTTTATAAAATAGTGCAAAATCATTGATTTATAAATAACAAAGATTTAGAAACGTCGTTTTTCCGCCATCTTGGAAAATTTTTCATGTCGCCAAAACGGCATTTTGGCGCAAAAATTTTCGCCAAGTTTTCCAATCTAGCGCAGGATATCGGACTCTTCCCATTTATTTATTTATTTATGAAGAAAACTCAAAATAAAATAGTAAATTGTTTAATTTGTATTTCGCTCCACAGACACGTCAGGAAGCATGTATTTATAATGTAAACAGCTATAATGTAAACAGTAAAAAATTGTCGTAAATAAAAAATACTCTGGGTCGGGAATAATTACATCATATACTACCTCGATATTTAAGATTTCGTACTTAATTTGGGGCATGCTTTATTAATATTTCATATTTCTAATCCCATGTTTACAGTTGAATTTTGACGCCTCGCGTAGCTTTGAGAACCTTCTTACCGTCAGCAGCGAATTCGATTACGATTCAAAACAAAACTATCTAAAGGCGTATGAATACATGGACAAATTATTAAAAATAATTTTTGTTTGTAAACTTTAAAAAAAAAATCATAAGTCGAAAGTATATTGAATATGTATAATTAAAAAATATTTTCCTATTTTAAAAAAGGATTCAAAATATTTTTTCCACAAAATGCAAAAATATCTAATATAAGAAACGTAATATTTTCTGCTTTACGAAAAATAAAGGCAATATAAATAGAAATTTTATTTAGTATATATTTAATGAATGTTTTAAAGCACATGATAAGATGTTTTTGTAGTTTAAAAAACATTTATTGCTTCGATTCGGGTGTTTTAACTGTGACTTTTTAACTGTTAACTTTTTCACTCAGGCTCTGTCTGCTAACCCATAGAATAACATGTAATCCGCGAGCTAATATAGTCCAATTTTCCAAGACCAATATATAACAAACAAGAGTTTTCCTAGAAACTAGGCAAGTCTTATTCCCTCTATCTTAAAGAGATTCATATTATATATAAGTTTTAATAAAATCTCCCAGCCCGTTTCCTAGATCTCATTATCAGGAACAAACACCATCGTTTTCAGTTTAAAAATGGTTATCGAGATCTAAAAATATACGGCACGTAGAAATGTAAAAATTATAGGATAGGATTAGACTGGGAATATAAGACTATATTAAAAAAATTGGACCATTCTGACCAATATTTGCTGAGTTATTAGAAGGCGGCTTTTCCGATTTCCTTTGAAGTTGAGTTAGCTGTATATATGAAGTTCCGCATCTACCCTTATGACGATGGTAGGTTTTGACGATGGTAGATTTAAAGCTGCGTCACTTGAAGGCTGCCGCCTTCTATGATTAAATACAGTTGCTTCAATGATTTCAAAAACAAACTCTGTTAAAAAATTCTGTATGATTTCAAGTGAAAATAATCTGAACCTGAATACATGGTATTTAAAATACAAAATTCACGATTATGAACTAATGTTGAAAACATGGGTAACATTAAATATACAGCTAATATTTAATTATACATTAGAAAATTCTTAAAGTGTATCCAAATTTATTAAATATAGTATTGAATACAGTGAATAAGTGAAATATGTGAATAAGTATTGATATTTCTAGGTTGCTTTTGAAAATACTAGTGTAAAATTATTCAAATTCGTCTTTTCTTTAAAATTGATATTTATTTTTCTTAAATTAATGATACTTGTTAAGTTTTTGTTGTTAAAATTAAAATATACGTTTAATTCTTCTGTTAGAAATCTATATTTCCAAGTTTCAGTTCAAAAGACTATTGTAAAACTAATCAAATTCGCTTAAATTCACCTTTTCCCCTTAAAAAATAATATTTTTATTATTTTGTTTAATTAATTATACTGATTATGTCTTCCAAAATTCAAATTTTGGGATATTGCGGTAATTGTTATGAAATTGGAGTGCATAAAATGTCTCTTTTTTTCTCCCAGACTTCTAAATATACAAGATAGAGAGGTCATTGCTTTGTCCATTTCCCTACCTGTGGTAAAAAATTGGGGGAGATGGGGGTGAAAAGGCATGGTGAGGGACTTCCAAGGAATAAGTTTTGGTTTCAATATGACGTCACAAGAAGCAGGTGTTGTTTTCATATTTGTGTGTGCGTTGTATATTTACTGAAATGTGTTCGTTTATGCATTAAAATTCTACTTAGTTAGTATATAAAAGTATGATGAAATTTCCATTTAGAGTAAAAGTTAACCAAATTCGTTTAATTCGTCTTTTTTCGTTAAAAAATCATTAGTTTCCTTTGTTAATTGTTCAATTATCGAAATTCTTTGAGGTAACGACTGTTCAAAAACTAAAAAATATGTTTAAATTTCTATTTTAAGTTGTGTATCCTGATTTTATATATATAAAAAAAAATATGAAGAAATCAGTTAAAAATTTAATATTTTCCGTTGTTTTGCTTAATAAATAATGTTCATGAAGGAAATGGTTGTCCAAAACTGGAATGCTTGCTTAAATTTCTTTCTATCAAATTGATATTCTGAAGTTTGAGTTGAAAAAATCGTAAGAAATAAGTCTTTTTCTATAAAACTTGATATTTTCCATTGTTTTTTACTTAATTAACGATACTCATTAAGATTATAGCTGTTGAAAAACTAGAATGCATGTTTAACTTTCAACTTGTAAATCGATACACTGATGTTGCAGTTGATAAAAATCGTAAGAAATCAGTCTTTTTCTATAAAACTTGATATTTTCCATTGTTTTTTACTTAATTATCAATACTCATTAAGGATACAGCTGTTGAAAAACTGAAATGTACGATTAAGTTTTCTCTCTTAAGTTGATAAAAATCGTAAGAAATCAGTCTTTTTCTATAAAACTTGATATTTTCCATTGTTTTTTACTTAATTAACGATACTCATAAGGGTTATAGCAGTTGAAAAACTAGGATGTACGTTTAACTTTCAACTTTTAAGTCGTTACATTGATCATATAGTTGATAAAAATCATAAGAAATCAGTCTTTTTTTATAAAACTTGATATTTTCTATTGTTTTTATTTAATTAATACTACCCATTAAGATGTCTATCAAGCAAAATTCAAATATATGTTTAACTTTCTTGTGTTAAATTGATAATCTCATCTTGTAGTTGAAGAAATCTAAATAAAATGGTTAAAAACTGAGATTTTAATTGTTTCACTTAATTAATAATACTCATAAAAATTACGGTTGTTCAAAATTCAAATATAAATTTAATCTTCATCATATAGTATGATTCCGAGTTGAGATGTGATTGATAATATTTTTAATTAGGGAAGGTTGTTCACCTATCCTGTTATAATAGAATGTTCCTTTATTCCACTAGGGGGCGTTCGTGGAGGGGGATGCATGGTGGGGGTAGGAGGTACCGCAGGAGGGACGGTGGTGGCACTGGCGGCGGCACCGGCGGCGGGACGGTTGCTGCGGCGGGGGCGGCGGGACGCGGAGGGATGCGGAGGGACGGTCCCTCTGTCCCTCCGGCTGTCCCCGTACTGTCGTTTTCCTACTACTAAAAGACATGTTACACAGTTTGCTATAACTTTATCAATCTTATTTGCCATATTAGGAATAAAAAATTCTTCATTAAGGAGTTCTTCACAACGTTTGCATCCGAAGTGTCCTTTGTCATGAACGTGTTTAGTGACGTTTAGCTGCATTTCATCCGGCACAACTACCAGATCGTAACCTTTATGTTTTTTATGAAGAACGTTATTTTTCAGGAAATAATTGTCAAATGGCTTTGTTTTCAAAATTTCCTTGATGGCCTGTATATGTTCGTCAGTGTTCTGTGATTGTATGATTTTGGAAGAAAAAATGTCTTGAACGGTCATACATACGGGATTTCTGCTTAAGGCGTCGACGTGGCGCATACGTGTGCCTTGTCTGTGTTCGATTGTATAGTTATAATCAGCTAACATTAAAGCCCATCGAGCTATCTTGGTGCAAAGATCTTTTTTATTCATAGTTAGGGCAAATGCGTTGCAATCTGTGACTATCTTGAAAGGAATACCTAAAATATAAACACGGAATTTTTTAAGAGCTTCTATGATAGCCAAAACTTCTAATTCATAACTCGAATATTTACGCTCGGCATCTGTGGTTTTTTTGCTCATAAAATAGACAGGGTGAAATTGATTATCAATAGAAGACTTTTGAAGGAGGACTGCTCCGTAACCATCGATAGATGCATCGCAGTGAACTTCTGTTTCATTACTAGGGTTATAAATGCTTAAAACAGGACCTGAAACAAGGATGTGTTTCAACTGATTAAATGCATTTTGCTGCTGGTCACCGAAGTGAAATTTAGTGTCCTTTCTAAGGAGATCTGTTAAGGGCTTAGCTATTAAAGAATAATCTTGAATAAATTTACGAAAATATGAGGTTAGTCCGACAAATGAATGTACATCTTTGACACTTTTAGGTTCTGGAAAATTTAGAACAGTTTTAGTTTTTGAGGGAGATGGATGCAGTTGACCATTTTTAATGTGGTAGCCCAGAAAATCAATTTCTCGTTGTAAAAAGTGGCATTTTTTTAGATTCAGTTCCAAACCATATTCGGATGCAGTTGTAAGAACGCGTTGTAATTTCTGGAGTCCTTCGGCTTCGTCTTCAGACGGTATTATGAAATCATCCATGTAGACGATAAGTACTTTTTCATTAATGAGATCGCGAAAAACATTATAGATATATCGCTGAAAAACTAAGGGAGCATCGCTAAGGCCATAATTCATGTATAGAAATTCAAATTGACCAGAATGTGTTACAAAAGAAGTGTATTTTCGACTATTTTCTTCTACTTCGAAATGAAAAAATGCATTTTTAAGATCAAGAGTAGTAAATACTTTTGCAGAGTGCAACTGATCAATAATGTCATCGATTACTGGGAGGGGAAAATGTTGTTTATGTGTTTTAGCATTTAGCTTTCTATAGTCAACACACAATCTATATGAACCATCTTTCTTTTTTACGAGGACAATGGGGGATGAAAAATTACTGGTGCTTTTTCGGATAATTCCCTTTTCAAGCCATTCAGAAATTTGTTTTTCGACAAATTCTTTCTCTATAGGAGCTAGGCGTCTTGGAGGACAAGTAACAGGAATTTCATCTTTCAGATGAATTGATAATGTAACATCGGTAGTCTTTACTTTCCGGGGGGAATAATTTTGAATAAGTTCCGTAATTTTTGAACGTATAGTTGTATCGGTAATGTGAGATAAATCAAGATTACTATCGTCTAATACTTGAGCAACATTAATCAGAAAATTATTTGACATATCTTCATTTTGCTTGATTTTTTGCATCGAAATATTATTTTGAGAAACTGTTAAAATACTCTGCTGTATAATATCTGTACCAATGATAAGATAAAAAAATATAGAATAATCGGGTACTACATAAACATTAGTGGTGTAATTAAAATCATCAATCGTAACATCCGTAGAGAAAAAACCAAGGGGTTTGATCATAGTGTTTCCTAATCCTGTTAATGTGATAGTTGAAGGTTCGAGATTCGAAACTGTTGGGAGTTTGCGATAAATACTTTCTTTTAACAGACTTTTTTCACTTCCCGTATCGATTAAAGAAAGAACATTTACGGACGAAATAATTACTTGTTTGGTCATAAAAGTATTCGACATAGTGGTGGAAATATTGGATGGTTCAGACATATTTCTAGATTTCCTTGGTTGATCACATTGAGCCAACTTATGGCCAAAATTCGAACAATTGAAGCAGCGAGGGCCTTTGTCTTTATGCCTACATTGGCTAATTTTATGGTTGGCTAAACCACAATTAAAGCAGAGAAGATCAGGTTTTGGACGAAAAGATTTCTCTTTCAACGGCATTTCTGGTTTAGATTTACGAAATTTAGTGATCTCATAGTCATGCCGAATTTTATCATAAATTTTGAGTTTTTGTTTAAATTCTACTATAGATTGGCAGCCATATAATATTGATTTTCGAAAAACAGGGTCGGGTATACCGTTAATAATGTATTGCATCAGTGCTGAATCTTCGATGTTACCGCGCGAACATAATTGCTTCATTACGAGAAAATATTCTTCAAGGGATTCATTTTCTTGTAATTTTCGTTTATTTAACATGTCATGTAACTCAGCAGAATTATAAGTAATGCCAAATTCTGAAATTAAAAGTTCTTTAAGTTTTTCATACGAGTTAATGCGAAATTCTGTTTGTACTAACAGCTGGGCTTTTCCTCTTAAGGATCGTTTAGCAAAAATAAATTTATGAAATTCTGATAAATTGAGCATGCTAGCGACATCGTCAAAATTACTTAACCAAATATTTATATCTTGAAAAGAACTACCATCAAAAGGCGGTATGACGCTTTCAACATCATTAAAATTAATAGTAGATGGCAAAAAACTTTGAACTGGAAATTGCTTGCTTTTATCAAAATTTGATGATTCAGTATTACTTGCAGTGTCCTTATTCAATGTAGTATTATGTGAAGACATTTCAGGTTCCGAATCGGTATCGCTGTCATTCTGAATAATGTTAGCTTGCAGTGAATTTAAGTCTGAAAGATATGTGACTAATCGGGTTGCAAGGTCAGTTAAAGAACCTTCGTTTGAAATACAGAGTAAATTACAAATTGTGATTAAATCGTTTAAAGAAAAATCTGCTTGAACTTTCGTAACTTTATTTTTGAATTCAGTGCTGGTCGTTTCGAAATCGAAACCAGTGAAGTCACGAATTCTTTTTCGATTTGATCGATCACCATCAGTGTCGAACAATAATTTATGAAGTAATTTTATTTAATTAGTACGTTCATTTTTAAATGCAAGTTCCAGTTCTTTGATGTCGACTAGCTTCATAGTAAATATAAAATATGGAATAATTAACTCACCCGTAAAATGATATCCGGCTTGAATCTGAAGAAAAAAATATCTAGTTCATAACAATGAGGAAAAATGCAGGGTGGGCACTTCTGGCACCACTTTATAGGATGGACGAGTCCCTACTCAAAATGAAAAGTAGTCTCTGACGGACACAGACATTTATTATTTGACGAACAGAACAAAAAATAAACACATAAAAAATAAAACATCAAATAGCTCTTTGTGGTTATTCATAACATTCTTATCAAACGTCAATTCGTCGTAAATATTTTATAGTTCTTAAAAGATTCGTCTTAAATCTTCGCTTTTAAATCGTCGGAATCATCACTTTTGTTTTTATTCAACATCCTTAGCCGTCGTTCAAAATGTTCTATTTACTTTCCTTCCTCTTTTTCACACCTGGTCACACAGCTTCGCTAATTCACCTTTTTTATTTAATCTCGACCCAGAGTTCCGGAGAGTGGCGGAGGGAAATACAGTCCAATTCAGGTGCGACAGAGAGTGTAGCCCACATGCGAGAGTATATCCCACACATATATATATATATTTCTTTTTTCGGAAGTGGACAGTCAGAGTGTGTTTATACACTTTTTGTGGACTTAATTAGAGCAAGGATATCAAAATCAGAGTTGGGCAAAATACATCGAAAAATCATTTTCGATACAACATACATTAGTTTAGAACCTAAAATACAAAATACAAAATACTTTTCAAACTGAAAAAGTTACAAATACAAAATACATGTATTTTCAAAATACATTTAAAATACAAAATACATTTGAAATACAAAAAGTATGAAAAATCATGCGTTAAGCATAGATTATGAAGCACTTTCCAACACTTAATGAAATCTTTAACAAAACTTTGTTATTTAGGTAAATAATAGTGTATAGCCAAATATACCCAAATATGTATTCCAGCACTTTTGAATAGCCCTGTATTTCATGTGTCAGTTGATATAATGGGAAAATTTAGTTTAGCAAGAAAATACCCAGTAGCTTGACATTTCTTTTTCAGCAATTCACACTATTAGATGGAAACATACTTGAATACTTTTGTTCAGCCCTGTAGTTTACATTGTACCTTTATTACACGTCAGCATTAGGCTAAAATTTATTGTAAACTAAAACACTTTTAAAATAACTGAAATCACATTTTCATAAATCATCATTCATAGGCGTCCATATACCGAATTCTTTGCGTGGCCCTGTATATTCTTTTATCTATATTCTGCAAATATTTCTCAGTAAATTGAATGAAACTCAGCGTAAAAATGTATAGCTTATTTAAGAACCACGTTTAAATAATTTACGCTCATATTCCGTAACGTTGGTGAGCTCTTTTGGGTAGCCCTGTATATCACCTATAACATTTATAAACACCATATAATGTGCATATATTTAGCGAAATATAAACGCGCATATCATAATTAAAATGCATGTCCGATGATGGCAATCATCAGCCATCATCGGACACATATATGGTACTTCGGAAAGAATATACTATTTGAAATATTTGTATGGCCCTGTAAATGCTATGTACTTCATATTATGCAAGACAGTAGCGTATAATTTATATTAAGCTTCAGTGACATATATCAATTTTATTATACATGAAAAAGATTAATATATTTAAAATATGTCACACACAATTCCCCCTTTTACCATTATCGAATGGAATTCTTTTGTGTGGCCCTGTAAATGAATAATAGCTACATTTTCACCTTATATTTTATAAAATACATATTTTAATATGTTTGACAGGGTATAACATCTTTAAAATTCCTTTGAAACGATTTTTCCCCATAGGCCGTAATGTAATGGGAAACTTTTGATTCGCCCTGTAGATAAAGTAATCATGGTAGATACTTCATTTTCGATAGAACTCGTGCTAGGGTAAACGTCAATAACGTCCTGAAATTTCATGGCAATCCGAGTATATTAACAATTTTTCCCCATAGGCCGTAATGTAATGGGAAACTTTTGATTCTCTCTGTATATAAACTAATCATGGTAGATACTTCATTTTCAACAGGGTTCGTGCAAGGGTAAACCTCAATAACATCCTAAAATTTCATGGCAATCCGAGTATATTAACGATTTTTCTCCATAGGCCGTAATGTAATGGGAAACTTTTGATTCGCCCTGTAGATAAACTAATCATGGTAGAAACTTCATTTTCGATAGGATTCGTGCTAGGGTAAACGTCAATAACGTCCTAAAATTTCATGGCAATCCAAGTATATTAACGATTTTTCCCCATAAACCGTAATGTAAAGGGAAACTTTTGATTCTCTCTGTAGATAAACTATTCATGGTAGATACTTCATTTTCAATAGGGTTCGTGCTAGGGTAAACATCAATAACTTATAAAAATTTCATAGCAATCCGAGTATATTTACGGGAGTTACAGAGCGGACAGACGGCCATACGGACAGACGGACAGACGGCCAGACAAACCGAATGCATAAGCACTTTTCAACTTTGTTGGAAAGTGCTAAAAAAGAAATGTGTATAAGATTTGAGGTTTGCACGACCGTGTCCGACACAGTCAGCTGGCCAATTTTAATCACACTCGGACTTGTTCTTCAGTCATTCCGGGTCTGTTCGGGCTGGGTATCGGTTCATTTATTTATTTATTTTTATTTTTATTTTTATTTTATTTTTTACCGAAGAACACATTCAGATGGTGATCACCATCACTCTTTTGGGTTCCGGGCTTTACTTTTATGTGCAGACTCGGGCCGGGCCTGACTTATTCTTTCCAGGACAGAACCAACATTGAATTTCATCCTTCCTACAGCACTAGTTACACTATTCAAAAATTTCAGTATAGATCCCAATGCAGCCCGTATGGAAATCATTGGCTCATCAAGTCTCGGCCGGCCTATTAAAAAAAATATATATCAATAAAATCTGGCTTTACCCAAAAAAGAATTTTTTTTCAAAAAAATGCATCTATTTTTAAATTTTTATGATTTTACCAAAAAAAAAAAAAAATTATTATTTTTATTATTGAATGGTAAATATATTTCTGGGTAATTGAAATAAAGCATAGTAAAAGGAACTCTGAAAATGAATCTGTCTATAAATCCTGTCTTAAACGGTAAATATATTGATTCATTCAAAATAAATTTGATAACAAGAAAAAAGAAAATAATATAGAACAAACTATGCTCCTGCTTAAAAGGAAGCCTGTCTATAATGGATTTTTTATCCTACCCTCTTAGAAGATTTTATTGTATAGCATTTTTCAGATTTTTAAGTTTCCAAAATAGAGAATGATATTAAGGTTGCTCTCATCTGCTCTGCTCAACAAGTGAAAAACGTTTTGACACATTTACAAATTCATTTTTTAACGGAAAGATATAAAATTGGAAGGCTTGAATATGGAAGCGATTTGGAATCGAACTGAATTTTCCCTTTTTTGATCAATAAATTACCTGTTAAGTTATAAATGATTTAGGTCACGTGACAAATAAAATTTTCACCCCCCCCCCCCCCGTTTGAGTGTTTATTCTTCTTCCGCAAGAAAATTCAGTTCAATACGTCCACTTCGACACTATTTTTAAAAAATCTGTTGTGTTTGCGAAAAATGGGAAAATGAGTGTGATTAGATAGTTTCTGAACAACAACACTTTCTAGTTTCATGCATTTCCAAACAAAAATAAATTAAAACATATGTCACAAAGTTGCCCTTTTTGATTCAGGAACAGCCTTAACTATAACAAAAACATTTATATAAAAATAAAGATTAATTAAAAAAATAAATATCGCAGTCCAAAGTTCTTTTTAAAAAGGAAGTCTATATAATTAAAAAAACTGAAATAAATATTTTTGATCAGAACTCCTGGTAAAAGATGATTTTTAAACATATGGACACAGAAATTTATCTTTTGTGGATATTTAGTCGGTCCGGGCTAATCACGTTTTTGAACGAGCAGAGTCTGGCCGAACTTTTATATCGAGCTGAGCTATTCCGAGATTATACTTTTTGTATCGGACTGTGTCAATATTTTTTTTTTTATACGGATCGAATCTTTAACTTTATTCTGGGCGGGCCAATAATTTTTGTTCTGTGTCAGAATAAGCCGGACTAAAAAGATCTTTGTTTGGCTTGGACCGGACATAATAATTTCGGTCTGAGTAGACCTCTTATTAGTGTTTTCACAACGCAACAGTTGTCTGTGTTGCCACCTCCTAGACTAATGAGCTTGTTTTGCTTAGGCAACCTCATGAATAATAACAATAACTGTAATAATAGTGATAATTGTAATGAACGATGTTTTTTCTTTACATGTAAATAAGATTTGGATTTTTAAATGTATAAGATAAACAAAAATACATAAGTATTTGAAACAGAATTTTGAGCTCTACGCTGATAAATCACAGACGCTGGACTCAGTATTGTATAGTCATAAAAAAAAAAAAAAAAAAAAAAAAAAAAAAAGACAGAAGATGTACGCTCAAGGCATATTGTATACCCTAGACTGTATATACCTTTTTTTTTTTTTTTTTTTTGAGAAACAGACAATATTTGGTGTTCCTCTCCGTATATCATCCACTACATCCCTGTAGATTACTTGGAAATCAATATTCGCCGCGTTATTGCTACTATATGACCCCCAGCTGCTCGATAAAGTGGTTGAAAATTGGACTTTCAGAACGCGCGTCGTTAGAACCAGCCCATATGTCGGAAATCACTTTTAAAACTAATGGCATAAAATTATTTATTAACTAAAATCAATATCATGGCCATTAACATTATTTTTATGTGTTTTATTTCATTTTAAATTTGTATGCTTCTAAAAAAAACACCCTTTATATGGCAATGTTTTGAACTATTTTGTCTTTTCTTTTCTTTATTTCTTAAAAAAAAAGAAAAAGAAAAAGAAAAGAAAAAATATGAAAACAAATTTACATTTCCGACTAGTTTATTGTTTAATTTAAATTCGAAGTGTCCCCTTAATTTATGCAAATTAATCATATATAGCCTTTGTTCATGAGGCAAAATTCATGATAATGATAATACCAAATTTTCGGAATAAACGGGAGAAAGCGAACAAATAAATATTATAGCCCCTTTTAATTGCACGCTTATTTAGGAAAATTATGTGTCGTCTTTTCATTAACCCTTTTTCCTTCAGCATCATTTCCGCCTATGTCGCAGCAAGCAAGACTGCTTTATTCACAGGAAACTATTCGGAAACAACGTGATTATTATTTGAAAATTAAATCGACTGCGCATGAGCTTTACTCACTCCCTACAAAACAAAACACTTCGATTTAAGAAGGTTAGACTATTTTAGTTTTAAAAACAGATAAAGGTGATTCATAATATTTCTAGAACAAACAAAAGCGTTTTTATCGTACGCTCAATAATTCTGTCTTCTTATTCGATAAGTTATAGCTTTTCGTAATTACTTTAGTCATTACCTAATCGAACATTAAAACCTTCGGTTTTATTAAATAACAACACTTTTGGCATCACGCTGCACATTGTTTTAACCTTCTCGGAATTAGTTTTGAAACAGCTTTCAAAAGTTTTATTACTACATTATTATTTATACTTTGTTATTTTTACTTTCTATCTTCAATAGAAGAAAGTATTGTAATCGAAATTTTTTTCGACTTCCGGTTTTCGACGGATTTATACGTTTTAGGGGTCAGAGATTAAAAAAAAAAAAAAAAAAACACTTTTTACAAAATGTCTGTCTGTCCGTGTGTCTGTGTGTATGTCGCCATTTTACCATCGAAAAGTGTATGAAGTTATGCATAGAATTGAACCAAATTGTTTGTGAATGTTTTTGGCTGCGGCAAGCAGGTCCTCCTTCAGTTTTGAAATATTCCGCCGGAAGGGGGCACTGCAATCGCGATTTTTGTGCCATTTTCAATACCGTACCGACCAAAAGTATATAAAGTTGATCATCAAATTTAACCAAATTTTTTGTGTAAGTGTAAGTCTATGGCTAGTTGGTACCCCCTGAATTTGAAAATAATCCGCCCGAAGGGGGCGCTGCAATCGTGATTTTTGTGCCATTTTCAATATTGTAAAAGACCAAAAGTACATGAAGTTATGCATCGAATTGAACGAAATTTTTTGTGTAAGTGTATGGCTATGGCTAGTTGGATCGCTCTGAATCTGAAAAAAAATCCGCCGGAAGAAGGCGCTGCAATAGCGAATTTTATGCCATTTTCAATATTGCACCGCATAAAATTGAATGAATTTAGTTCTAGAACTGAACTAAATTTTTTGTATATGATTATTTTTTGTTAAGGCAAGTAGATCCTCCCTGAATTTGAAAAAAAAAATTTGCCTATCATTCTATTGTCCATCGGCTCGTGCAGAGACGGAAATTCGTTTTTACTCCAATTAATTGATTGAAGCAAAAATTTAAGATGAAAATCAAAGTTGGTATGGTATTGAATTAAAATTATTAAAGCATTAAAATGAGTAATTTTTTTTTTTTTTAATTAAAATGTACGTATGAGATGGAAGAAAGTTTTGGGATTGGCATTTAATCAGGGCTTGGGTGTACGAGACAGCTTTATTTGTGAAACAGAAGGCGCTTAAAAAAATCCTTATGGTATACAGCGTGTACCGTGTACCTCAGTATACCTTTCACAATACACCCCTAGACAAAATCATTCCATTCCAAAGCAACATTTCGATGCGTTTTGGTTCAAAATAAAAAGAGTATCCTGGAAATGAAAACAATGCGATAGCTATAGAAGGATACCAAGGGAGTCGCAGCTAGCCCTAAAAAATTTGAGTGCCCCCTAGGAAAGATTAAAAAATTATGAAATGAAACTGCTTCCAAAATTCAAATGAAACTCTGTTCAAAAATCGAACTTACAAGGAAGGTCTCCATATGGGCACACTCCGAAAAATCTGGAAAAATTATAGAATGTTCTTCTCGTGAGCATATATACGTTTATAAAAAATATCTCGGCGGAACCTCCTAACAGCGTCCGTAAAAAAATAATGAAATTTTCGTTATTTGGTAATTTTTCATCGGTTGGCGATGGAATGCAATTTCAAAAAATATTTTTTTTTAATGTCAAATACACTTTAAGGGGGGAGGGGAAGTTTCATGTTGAGCTTACTTAGATAAATTTAACTTAAATAACTTTAGTTTTGTCTGTTTTAGTTTGTTTTAAGTATAATTTTGTTACATTGATATTTATATGTACATATATTCAAATTTAACCATCAAAATTTACGATTTAAAACGAAATTCATTATTTAAATTAATTAAAATTGTTTCAAACTTAAAGTCCAATTGAGCATTGTCGGTTCAATTTTGTTGCTATGGAAACATCTGGCTTTTATTTTTAAATGCGCTTAAATATATAAATATAATTTTTCTCAATATAAATTTTCTTATATATGAAAATATTTTTTTCCATGTGATAAATTAAATAACTATTCAACAAGCAATATACATTTGTAATACAATATATATATATATATATATATATATATATATATATATATTAATCCCATTGTTATGTTTCTCTCTCTCTCATCTCTCCATTTGCCTTCTCCCATTGTTATGTTTAAGGGCCATGTCAGACGAGCGATTTTTTAAAACGTCGATATTGACGCCGTCTCTTGAGGGAATAGAAATGTTCTCGTCTGGTCAGACGACAGTTCCAGGGCCAGCGTCGCAAAAGCGGAAAAAATCTTGACGCTTGCACCTGGCGTTCCCCTCAGCCCGCTCGCCTCTGCTGACGGTCTGGAGGCTGTAGTTTAAATTACGATGGGCAGACGAACGTCTATTTCAACACTGATTTTGACTTTCTTTATCATTTTTTCATGAATTTTTGATGTCATTGCGCACCGAATTTTCTCCTTAGAGTTTGAAATGGATTTAGCCGTGGAATAAATAATTTTTGACGTACGAGAGGATTGTATATTGTATAATTAAGAATATTGTAGGGTATATCATCAGAATTAACTAAAGATAAAAATAGAAAAAACAATAAATTGATCAGTGGTATGTTGCACTCTAGATAAAAAAATAAAAAATTCAGAAAAATCTGAAGAAAATCAGGAAGTTATGGGAACACTATTTTAATTAATTTTGTTTCATATTTAAAAAAATCATTTAAAGTAATTTTACTGTAAAAAATTAGATTTTATATGAAAAATATTAGAACAATAAAATATTATTATAAGGAAAAACTGAAAGTAATCTTTATCAAATTATAGTAATATTATTTTGTCTTAGTATGTTTCCAGAATATTAAATTAAATCCAGAGGCCGTTGCAGGTGTTTTATTTTAGGGGGGGGGGGGGATTTTGCGAAAAATAAAAAGACTTTTTGTAAATAGTATTTTATGTTTGTGAAAAGTAACATTTTGTAAGGAAATATGAAATACAGTTACTGAAATTAAAAACCTGGGGAACTAGTTTCCTTTGAAAATTGCAGATTTTTAAACCTAACAATATAAAAGTAATGGATAGTATGTTTTTATGTTATAGAATTTTATGAAAGGGTCTTTTTAATAATTTCGGAGAAGGAGCCTGTTTCAATGTTTGGTTTTTGGAGAAGGGGGCCTGTTCACTGATGAAAAAAAATCTATTAAATTTATTGCAAAAACTGCTGGTGGCAATTTTGTCAGTATTTTTGTCATAAAAACTGCAGTAATACATACGTAATTTTTTTTCTTACATCTAATTTTACTGCAATTTTTACTGCAAAAACTGCTGGCAACATTTCTACGCGGTAAATTTAATGGATTTTTTAACAGTGTTTTATTAAATGAATTTTTGTGTAATGGCTCTAAATAGGCCCTAAATTATGCCTGAATTGACCTCGAAATTAAAATCATTATAAGTTAGATAAAGTTTTGAAAATTTGGAATGGAAAAACGGACAGCAAAGATATGATCATAATGCGTCGTGATCATATCGCAGTAGCGGTTCTATTTACTGCAAGCATATAATTTTGTATAATTATGTATACAATACCAGCCAAGTTTTACGGGGTGTTTTCTCACCACTATATTTTAACATATAAATTTACCTTACTTAATCATCGGAAATATAATTTTAAGAAAATCAAATTTTTTCTGATCAAAAATAGTGGTAGGTAAACAGCGTAAAAGTTGAAATTTACTGTGTATAATATTCTTTCAAAAAGCTTTTAACTAAAGGAAAATAATCATAAAAAAATCGACATTTTTGTAAAAATTGTGTCCTGCAATTTGCTTAAAATTTTTTCTTGGGCTTTGCCATAATGCATTTAAATGAACTACCTGCGTGGCCGAAAATAGCCTTTTTTGCGCTCTGGATAAACATGGTTTTTGGCTCCCCCCTCCCCCCCCCCCCGCTTGAAATTTCCTCTGTAAATTATATTTAGTACATAAAAGTATACAAAGTAACATATAAAGAATAAAACAAAAAAAAGTATCAGAATTTTATTAATATCCGACTTATTTTAAATTTTAAAACATCTAATCATAAAATGATACCAAACAATATGCTTTGTCAAATATTGATTCAATAAAATCTTGTAAACAAAATAAAAAATAATAGTAAAAAAAATCCATTTTATACAGTATCCTTATGCCATATCATTCTTAGATTCTTCAATGCTTTAGCATACCCCAGAGCCGGAATTTCCAGGCCCGGTCCAGCCCGTTGTAAAAACAAAAAGTTCGGCCTGGGCCCTGCCAGCCCAGTTCCTATTTTTACATTTCTAGGCCCGGCCTGGCCCGTTCTGGCCGGTCACAATTTCTACTATTTCTAAAAAATTCAGATTTTTATCATATAAGTAAGATTCTTTTAAAGAATACTTTATACATGTCTATGAGATCATTTTACAGCATATTTTACAGGAAATACTCATTAGCAACATTAATAATTACTTAGATATTTAGATTTTCGACATTCAAAAAAAGATTCATAAAAATATTAACATAGTTTAGAATAAAGGAAAAAAAAGAAAGTTAAAAACATAATAATTTTTGAAGCTGTACAGTAAAAATAGATTTATGGAAATATTTCCTCAAATCCAAAGGAGCTACTTTCTGACACTTATCTAAATTCATTTCTTTTTAGAAACGCATAAAATTAGCAGATATTTTTATTCAGAAACTATGTAATCGAATGGATTTATCAATTTTTTTGACACAAGCAATTTAAGAAAATACTGTCAAAGTTAGCGTTTTGAATAGAATTTCTGGAAGTGACAGCATGGGAAGGGAGAAAAATCTGCAAACATTTGACAACAATATCTTATATCTCAACAAGGTAATACAAGTATTTTATTTGCCAAAATCATAAACGCTATTCGATTCCAAATCCCTTTAATAGTCAGGCTTGTCAATTTTATACTTTTACTGTTAAAAATTAGTCAGAAAATGTGTCAAACTTTCACGTTGTTGAGAAGTGAATTCAATAATCACTAAGAAGTTTGTATCCAAAGATTATGTTAACATAAGTTTTTTATCGCTATTAATAATTTTACAAATCAAATTGTCTACCCTAACTTCTTGAGAACAATTAAGTCTAGTTCCGGCTCAGTTCGTCTACATGTAGGAAAACAATGCAAGCCTGATCTCGGCCCGACGCGAGTCTGCTAAAAAAATATTAAGCCCACGTTACACACAATGTAACTATCCGATGCCGATCTCTACACTGTAGAAGTTACATTTCTGCATTGATGCTGTGAAACTAAGTATCGGCTCATGACGTACATTTCTACATGTTATTTTCGTTAAAGCCATATCCATTTAAAATAACTCATATTTTATCGTTTCTGCGCAAATCTTTATAACGGGCCGGTAGCCCCCGCTAAATTTTTTTACCGGCCCGGCCCGTATGGCCCATTCAATTTTTCTTATTTTTGCCGACCTGGGCCGCAGGCCGTCCCGGGCCCGTGCAGACCTCTACTCCTGACAGGACGATTTTAACAATACAATGCATACAGCGACATGAGTAAAATTGGTACACAAAATCTTCATTTGGCGCCCCTTCGTTTCGTATCAATAAATTATTCGAAAAATAAATGTAACCATATTTGTATATCACTCCAAACAAACAAAAACAAAAACTCCAAATATCAAGGGAATTTTTAGACATTAATAAATGTATCATTACGGAGGGAGAAGGTGTTCGATGAATGATAGAGTATACTATCGTAAGGGAGGAGGAGTTCCAAATTTACCAAAAAATTTATGACATCGTTATATATGCACGTACAGCCTCTAAACGGAAAAAAATATACCCTTTGCTCATGGGGGAGGGGGGGGGGAGTGTTAGCTCATACTTCTTGACTCATGTAACGCAAATTTCACACTTTAGACATTTGTCAATCCTATTTTTCATTCATGCAACTAAGATGTTTGTTTTGCTATCACGTTCTGTAGCAACTTTTTTTTAATCGATTTAGTTTATTTATTTATTTAATAATACAATAAATAAGAAATTTCATCTAAATGAAAGTTGAATAACAATTACTGCCATTTTAAGTCCTGCATCTGCAGTCATATGTATTTCTTAAAAGATGGTAAATTTTTCATTTAACATCAGATGTAATTCTTGTAATTTTGGATATTTTAAATAAAAATACCCGGTAAATAATCGATCACTTATCATAGAATGAACACAGTACCGTCTGTGTATGCATATATTTTTTCTAATTTCTTGAATAATTGATAAAAAAATACAGAATACTTTATTTCCTCCAAAAAATCCATCTTATTTAAATTAAAAACATCGAATTAAAAGCTTCCTATTATCAATGGAGACGATAATCGTCTGCATATTTTGACGGAAAGGTCACGTTCGTGTGGATGGAAGTAGCGCAGATGTTTATTTCTCACTGGAAAACCAAAGCGTCAAAATAATCGGTCGTCTGTCATTAGCCTAAATTCATTAAATATCATTTACATGTATTTTAAATATCTAACAGTTTTCATCTCCATTAAAATCGTTTGCTTTTGGCAAGGAAAGGCGCTACTCGCAAACTCGCGTGACGCTTTCATCTTTTCACGCCAAATATTCGAAAGTATTTTATTTTTTTTTACGTAGTTTCTACTGTCATTCCACCACTAATTTTGACTGATCCTTTATTACACACATCAATAATTTAATTAGTATTTTTTCCAAAAAATTCTGAGTATACCCAGTATGGAGAATTTCCTTGTTAGTTAGTTCGACGCACGGCACACTTGAAAATTCCCATTCATCAATTTACGCCCCAAAACAAATATGTTCTCGAGATCTTTTGCGCAGCCTTCTTATATGGCCTGTGGAATTTACACACACCAAGTAACCTGCAAATAATAGTTAAATTTTAAAACGCATTCCACAACTGAAAACGGATTCCAGGAACTATTCTTCACAGTAGTATTGAACCCAAATAATTTTGTGTGTCTCTGTAAATGAACGATAAGTTATATGCACATCAGATTCTACAATAAGGGCCGTCCATAAATGATGTCACGCATGAAAGGGGGTGGGGGGGTTCATGAATTTCAATATGTTTAAAATAGTGTAATATCGTTAAAATACACCGATTTTTCTATTTTTTGAGTGACCCTGTAAATGAATCATAAACGCCACACACTTCATTTTCGATATCGAACATGCCACAGCAAACTCTAATAAAATATATCAATTTCATGACTGTCCGACTATGTTTACGCGAGTTGGAGCACAGGCAAATTCCCAACAATTCGATAAACCGAATTCATAAACATTTTTTAACTGTTTTAAAGTGTTTAAAAGCCGGTAAGAAAATTTATAAAATTTTCAATGTTTCTGAAATTTTTTTCTATATTGAATACCGGCTCATTGTTGGAAATTTATTATATGCCTTAAAATCAAGAAGAAAGCCGCCAGAAAATAACTTTACTTTGTTCAGCTGTCAAAACAGAATAAACTAATAAAAAACCAAAGACGTATTATACCTGTATTTTGACAATAGATATATTCAATCACTGCACAAAGATGAGGAAAGAATAAAAAACACCCGATGACGTTGGAATATTTACCGTCCGTTTATTGATTGATCTAAAAATGCTGCCCGAAGCAAGAATTTGAACGATTCTACGTCACCTACAGGCGCAGCTGATCTGCTTCCGTTTCTGTGACGTAAAATAGAGCTAATTCATGTTATGAATGACGTTTAATTCAAATACTACATAAGTTACGAGTGTTGTAAGCAGTTTAGGTAAATATGACTTTTTTTTTTTTCATTATTTGCAAAATTTAAATATTACATATTTTTTTACTTACTTAAGTGTGCTAGAGAGCCGATTTCCAATAACGGCATTCGCGCCGGGCTTTAATTTTTTTTCTAAAGATTTGGGCTGGGCCTATAGTCACTATTCTTTCCGGGCTGGACCAGGTTCGGGCCTTCCTTTTTCCCCAAAGGATCTGGCCGGGCAGGCCTAACTTATTTTTTCCGTATGAAGCTGGGACTCATTTCATTCTTCCTAGTCTTCACGCACCAAAATATTCAGTCCCGGTTGAATCATCCCGTATGAAAATCATTTTCTCAATGTGGTCAAGCCTGTTCAAAAATTAGTAAAATTTGGTTTGGTCCAAAAAATTTTGCAAAAAAAGGCATACACTTTTAAATCGTCATTATTCGACAATTAGACATTATTTTTTTTTTTTTTTTTTTAAGAATCATATATTTCTAGGCCTTTGAAAATAAAGTTAAACGCATGAAAGAAGAACCTGCCTATGACGGAATCTTCTTTTAAACTGAAATCTGGAAATTTCTTTTAAACTGTTCATCCATGCAAAATGAATACAATAATACGTGAGAAAAAAAAGTATACATTTATAGCTGCTAAGAAGGAAACTTGTCTCTAACGTATTTTTTCCTTTCCAATGCGATTCCATCTTAGAAGATTTTACTTTTACCACATACCATTTTTTAGATTTTTATGTCTCCATTGCATAGAATATGGATTAATAATATTAATGATAACTGAAACATTTACATACAAGAAATAATCTATTAAAATTCCATTTCCATTCCCCCATCCAAGAAAATTTCCTTTAAAAAAGTATAGGGGGAACTGAGCACATTGATACAGTTTTTTTCTAAGAATTTTTTTGATGTCCAGAACGTAGAAATTTCAAGTTATTTTTCCATGCGGTGTCAGTAAAACTTTTATAGTGTGTTATAAAAATGCACAATCTTTGTTTCATATAATATTTTTCGTGTAATTTAAAAAAAATAAAAAAAAAAGTCATTTGTACCAGTGTGCCCCATCCCCGGGGCAGTTTGATACACCTCAAGGGTTTGTGAAAAATTAAGACAAAATAATAACCAATGCATATTTTTCATAGAAAATTAGCAAACCATTCTATATTTATTTATAGAAATTCAAATCACCCACAATTTATTTTTAAGCAATATTAAAACAATCAAAATTAAATGAATAATGGCTTGATGTTCTGGCTGTTCCTTGTCTGATTGTTGGCTGTGGTAACTTTGTCATATCTGGTACTTCCACTCCAGCATTAACTTCTTTCTTAGGAAAGGTGAAAGAATTACCAGGTTTTATGTTTATAAATCGGTTTATAAACAGAAAATTAAGTATAATTGTATTAAAAATTTTGTTTATAATACAATTATCCTTTTCTGTTCTGCGCAACTTGTTTCTCTTACTTAATATTTCTCATTTCGAAAATACTTTTTCTCTGGAAAATCGATATAAATTCGAGATTTCCCTGGCTACCGTCCTTTTCTTTTGTTAGTTCGACTAGCACTAGATGTTGGATAAATTCGTACGTCTTCTGTTTACAAAAATACTATAATATGTTCAGATATAATATAAAATATTAGAGCTATTTCACTTCAATAAAAACTGTTATTAGAAATTTTTGGCGAAAAATGGTTGGATTAAGGAGTGTATGGTAAAAAATAAATAAAGAAAGAAAAGGTAAAGAAAAAATGAGCTAGAAAAGAATTGTATGTTGTATCAATGTGTCCCATACAGCCATTTTGAATAAAATGAGTCTCAAATCCGACACTTCATAATTTACCTAACAATAAAGAATAAGTAACTATTAAAGAGTAGCTTTACTTGCCAGGGAGAGTATTCTTTTCGGTTGAATATACTGGAACAGTTGTATAATACCATTTCAATTGTACAACTCAAATGTACATTTGGTCTACAAAAACAATAAATCATCCGTCCCATTTCAACAAACTACTGAATCATGCTAAGACGTTCTGTATTTGGTTGTGCACACTAGCTTCACCTTTTGAAACTGTTGTGCAAGTTCCTATAATGACTCTGTAACCAGTAGAGGGGGTGTATGAATGTACCCCATGTATTAATGTGCCCCAGTTCCCCCTAAATATCGCAGTCTATGGCACTACTGCATAAATGAAGATCATAAACATAAAAAAAGGACTAATATAACTAAGTTTTCTTTTTTTTGATCAGAACTCTTTCGTAAGAGTAAAAATCGATTTTTGGTAGAAATTCACTAGGGCTAGGCCGGGTTCGGGCCAAAATTTTAACTTTTATAACTGGCTGGGATCGGGCCGAATTTTTTTATCTATAGATCGGGCCGGGCTGGAGCCTAAAAATTTCGGCCCATGCTGACCTCTAATCGGTGCCCTCTGAACATTTTTTTAATAGTTTAAGCATGTTATATTACAATTTTAGCATAATAAACGACTCAATAAAGGAAAATGATTATATCAAACGGGTTATTCGATTTTCTAAGCAAAATTCGAAAAATTTTAAGAAAATTTTAAAATATAGCTTCTTGTACATTTTTTTAACATTTTCAGCTAATTTATTTTTTTAAATATAATTATCGGATTTATCATAAGTTAATTAGCTAAATAAAATAAAATAAAAACTAAATGTGCAAATACGTTTAAAATTGCAGCAAAAACTGTATTTTGCATTTTTATGTGTAAAAGAAAAAAAAACTTTTATTGTAAATTTGATACTTAGTTTTATCAAACACCCATAAGAAACAACAACAAAAAAATTCTAGTCAATTGAACAATATACATAATAGTTTTATTAAATTTTATGAAGAAAAAAATTAAATTACATGTGCAAATGCGTGTAAAATTACAATATTTATTTTTCATTTTTATGCGAAAAAAAAAAAAACTTTTTTATTTTATTGTAAATGTAATACTCAGTTTTATCAAACAGACAATAAAAAAAGACCTCCCCCCCCCCAAAAAAAGGAGTTAATTGAACAATATACATGAAAGTTGTATCACTTATAGTATGTCTATTTGTCGAAAAAACACAAAGTGAAAAAAAAATGACTTTTAAGTAAACTTGAATGTGGCATTTAAAGGAAAAGCGGTGTAATAAAATCTCTTTAAACTGTATTTTTACGAAACTTCATAAATAAAAAATATGTATATATTCCTTTCACTTTTTTTTTCTTTACAATCATAGCGTAAATGTGCCGCAGAAGTATAGCTAATTACTAAAATGGGCCACAAAATTATAAGAGGCTCTGCAAATATAACGTTATCAAATTTTGGTAATTTTGGACCCCTCCTTCACATTATCATCCCTCGATAACCCCCCCCCCCCCAAATTATAATAGTTTTTTTTTTTTTTTTTTTTTTTTAGAATTTATTTCTTTTGTTTGAAGTGATATACAAAACTGGTTACATTTATGTTTCGCATACTTTATTGATAAAATAATAATCAATAAAAAATCGCTTTACATCAAATAACATTTAAAAGAAATAGTTATTATTTAAAAATAAGTTATTACAGCTTTTTGTTATGTAATACATTCAACAGTAATAAAGTCTTGTTACACTTGCACAGAACAGAAGAGGGCTGGGGAGTAGATATAAATTCTTATCAACAAAGGAAATGGACAACATTCTTTCTCTTTCTCCTTTATTTACTAATAAACACAAGCGTCTTTCAAATATACTACACACATGGTTTCACGAACTGTAATTATATGTGTATACAAATATGAAGAAAAACAGGAATGTCAAACGTTATAATATTCTATATTTTAGAATTAAATAATTTTATAATAGTTTAGTGATTTTAATAAAAACTTTGTATTTCGATAAAAAATAGATAACCTACTAAAAAACAGATAACATATTAATATTTTTAACCAAAGACCATATTACAACTAAAAAGAGAAACTTTTATTGAATCAAAAATGATATCGATATCAAAAGACAAATCTCTTTCCCCTAAAGATATCTAACAATATCCTGTGCCAGCCCCCCCTCCCCCCCCCCCCTAAACTGATAACGTTATATACACAGTCCCTAACTAGGCTCTCAAATGTGTTGCGAAATAAAAATGAGTGCAAAATTTAAGTTTAAAATATTATTTTTCTCTCTGATGAAGTATTTCGCTAAGGGGTTATAAATAGTAGTGAAATTCTTAGAAGATTGAATAAGAGGCTGCGTCGAACAAAAGAACCTTGCAGATTGATTCGGGAGGAAGTGGACCTCTTTTCAATTCTGTTGCGCGTAAGGCACGTGCTTTTCTGTGGAAGACGGCGTACAGAAGAAAAACCTTGATAAAGCGTTAACCTAATATTGATCAGTGAATGAGGTTTTATCACGTACGCTTGAAACAAGTTTGCGATCTTTACAATTATGTTGGAGATTCTCGCGAATTATGTATTTTTATAAACGATATATAAACTTTTGAAATGTAAAAAAAAAAAAAATAAAAAAAAAAAATAAAATAAAATAAAATAAAATAAAATAAAATAAAAAAATAAATAAATAGTGTTAGAGAACATTTCATTTATTTATTTTTAACACTGATACATAAAAATGGTGTAATTTTATTAGTACGAAATATATTAAGAAACACACACTTTTCTATTTTTTCTGCTATATAAAAGATTTAGAAGATCCACCCAGCGCTGTCTGTGGTCATCTATGAATGTAATTGTGGTAAGGGGGGGAGGGAATGTGCTTTTGCGTAAAATTAATGAAAATGAGATAACATTAGAAATATACCGACTTTTGTGATATTTCTTGTGTGTTTCGTGTTGATAAACTGTTACTACGGTGGTAACAAAAATCTGATTATTATATTTCCAGATAAGATTTCAATATTTATAGGATTTTAATGAAATTCACTCGTGCCAGGCCGGGTTCGGCCGAGATCTGGCCGAAATTTTAACTTTCGGGTCGGGCCGGGGCCGAAATTGTAACTTTCGGCCGGGCTCGGGCCTGGAAATTTCGGCCCGTGCAGACCTCTATCTTGTCTGACCCGATTCTGCAGAAAAAAATAGAGTCCGTCCTAAGAACAACCAAATTCAACCTCGATCTGAGTCTTCAGATAAAAAATGCGGCCCTCGGGAAATCGAGACACCTGGCAATACTAAACTTGAGTCAAATTTATAGGTCCGTGCAATAGGTTTCCCTAAACCATGGAGCATAGACACCCATACATAACAAAAACTTTCTCTTATTGATATAGACGCAAAAAGCTTCTACACTTCTGTTGATACGTAGGGAAAAAATATGCATATGTAATTAGAAATACTGTTTATTTTTAAAATAAAAATAAAGTATAAAAAAAATTCCAAACCTTTTATAAACAAAATGCTATGCGAGAGAAAGTCGATAAAGAAGACAACCTTGAAATTCGAAGAACATATTAGCAGTCATTGAAGCAGATGCTTATTTTAAAGCACTCTTCAAACTTTAGATCTTGGATAAATTTTAGACTGACAGACACGATAAAACTTATCAAAATATTATAAAAAGTTTATTATATCCATTAGATTTTTAAAATCATGCAAAAAATATGAACATTTTAATAAACAATTTATATTACTTGAAAGGGGTATTACAAAATTTCGTTTTGTTTTGGTTTATTTATTTTTAACATATATTGTAACACTTTACTCAAGTAATATAAATTGTTTATTAAGATACCAAAATACTATTTTTAAAATAAACTTTCGGTTTTTAAAATAAATTAATAAAGTTGTTAAAATGAATTTATCTGTAATCATATTTTATTTTTTGTTGTTGAAATGAGCACTTAACTTCGAAATCTACCTCCGCCTATAGGGCAATTATTTATGAATTGGAGATTAATAGAGGATAATTTTTAAAGTTCATCGTTATTTAAGCAATAATTATCTCCGAACGGAATTGAAAAGTACTCCGTTATGATTGCCCATAGAAATATAAAAAGGGTAGAAAAACAAACTCTTAATACGCGATATTAGCCGAGTTATTTACACATACCAAAACTACCACTTTCAGAATCGAGAATCTATTTTAAAATATTTGTCTTTGCATAACTGTTATCGAATTGTCGGGTACTTTTTCACCCGAATAAAATTCTATGAAACGCAACACTTTGAAATTAAATAACTTATCTAAAATTACACTTTTAAAATGCAAGTAAATAAACTTATTTTCACAAAAAACTTCACTCCTTACTCGTGACCATGACTGAAAGTCCACTCAACCGACTTAATTGTCCTACTTTTAAAAGTGCCCATGGACAAAGATCAATTACGAAGAAAGTGTCTCGGTTGAAAGACACTTTTTTTTTACTCTCTCACTTTTTCTTCCTCTAATTTAACCGACTATAACTATAAATAATAATAATATTGCCTTACTGGCATATTTTATTTATATGCGAGACTGGTTAAGATAATAAATATACTTTTTAAAATTTTAAATTACCTGCTATGTTAAATATTAACACAAGGAAATGTTCATGCCTTTAGAACATTTAAGGATTGTTTTTATAGACTTTATTTTAACCAACTATAAATATAAATAATAATAATATTGCCTTATTGGCGTGTTTTATCTACACGCCAGACTGGCTAAGATAATAAACATAGTTTTTAAATTTTTAAATTACCTGTATGAAAAATATTAAGACAAGAAAATGTTCATGCTTTTAGAACATTTACGGATTTTCATTGACGTTATTTTAACCAACTATAAATATAAATAATAATAATATTGCCTCATTGGCATATTTTATCTATACGCCAGACTGGTTAAGATAATAAATATACTTTTTAAAATTTTATATTACTTGTATGCTAAATATTAAGACAAGAAGATGTTCTTGCTTTTAGGATATTTGTGGATTTTTTTCTTTCTTAAAGTATCCGAACACCTTTAAAACGTAATTTTCGATCAAAATATAGATTTTTCATCTTTGAAATAATGTTAAAATTAATCGTTTATCTATAGAAACTTGTTTAAATTTTGTCAGTATCTAAAACAGAACCTGAGTTACAGCCGTTTAAAATAACATCTATTACAGCTTTTGAATTGTGTTTAAAAGTTACTTTTAGCTTTTTCTCAAAATGAAATTTTTCAGATTTTTTTTTCAATATGCAAAACACCCTACGGCAAAAAGTTATGCATAAAATAGTAAATTTTCTGTACTTCTTTTACAAATATCTTCTGAGGAAATTGACTGCACTCATGATAATATATTAAATTAGCTTTATATTTTCACTGGCATAAATGACAAAAACGTGTGACAAATTTTACGAATTTTTCATTACATTAGCACTTTAATTGCCCTATCATATGACATAGAGATGCGATTATAATGTGTGCAGTCTAAGTCCTATAGAGAAAGTTATTCTGTTTATTTACAAAATATCAATACATTGTTTCATTTTTGATTCATCACGTTTTGCAGAAATATCATTTTTTGAAGTATTCTGTATTTTAAGTATACCGTCTTTGTGCAATAATGGAGAAAGTGCGTTTTCAATTTCGATATGTGCTCTTGAATTTAACTAATTTTTTACATGATATTCTTTGTTTCTAAATTTTATACCTCGTATACAGGATTGCACAAAATAATTAGTGTATTATTATCGTTATTAGCGGAAATTGCCGAATAGAAATTTTAAACTTTGGTATGTATTTCTTAAATGGACTAAAAATTTTCATGCAATATAGTTAATAGACACAAATCAATAGATTATATACACAGTTGCTCAGAGGAATCGTATAATTTTCCTATAAAATTTCCTAATTGCCCTGTAGATGGGAACAGCTGAGTTTTGAAACATGTTATGTGTTTCCATAGAATTGAATTAGTCATAATATTTTAACTTCGGTGCAGTTTCGTAATATTATTCTGAATGTGTTGGAAAGTATTTCATAATCTTTTCTTGACTCATGATTTTTATTTATCTATTTTTTAGATATTTATAGTTTATATTTATTCGACATAAAAATTATTATTGGGAAATTAAAAATGCTATTTCAATTTTGTGGCATTTTCAGTATAGCTTGCAAAATATCATACATTTACTTAAAAAAAAAAAAAGAAAAAAGTAAGAAAAATCATGCATTAAGCACAGATTATGAAACACTTTTTAACAATTCCTGAAATCTTTAACAAAACTTTGTTATTTAGGGAAATAAGGTTGCTGTCTATAGCCAAATATGTTTCCAATAATTTTAAACTGCCCTATACTTGATCTGTCGATATGTATATATATATATATATATATATAGATAGATAGATAGATAGATAGATAGATAGATAGATAGATGGGAATGCTCGGAAAAAACCCGGAAAAATTGGGAAAAAAACTGGGTTTTTTCGGGGGTTTTCCTAAGGCTTATTTTTCAATTTTCCCGAACTGCAAAATTTGAAATTTCATTTATGAAGTAATAAAGTGAAAATTTTGTAATAGCTATATTCTCATACTTTTTATTTATTTATTTTTATGTTGAGTGTCCCACATGAAAACTTTAATGTGGGTAATCTGATCTCTGAGCAGAAATCTGTTTGAAAAGACTAGAAAGGATCCTTCACATTTTTTTCTTGTTTGAAACACAAGATCCTTCGCAAAATTTCTCTTGAAAATAGACATTTCAGAAAAAAGTTTAATCTACAAATTGAATCTTTCGCAAATGCAGTGATTGAAGAGAAAAAAATCTCATGCCATATAGCAGCTGAATCTTATCAAGTTGTATATATGCATAAATAACCTTATTAAAAAATGTCTAAATAGGACTCTAAAAACAGTAATAATTTCTTATTCACAAATTCTGAATATACAGTCGACTCTCGTTAATTCGAACTCGTCGGGACCACAAGAAATGTTCGAATTATCAGAAGTTCGAATTATGGAAAATATGAAATAAAAACATACTTAATACGGTACTATTACAAAGGAATTAATGTTATAATGTTTTTTAAATATATTTCGTCTGTTATCATTAGAATATGACTTAATAATAAATGAGAATGAATAAATACATTAACTACTTAAATGATTAGAAACAAGCATAATGGAAGAAAAATTTGAGGTGTCACTGATGGACATACGGAGCACTAAGAAATTGGATATCAAATACATTGCATTATATGTATACTCGTTCGGAACAATTTTCACAAAAATCAATTAAAGAAAGTTATTCAAATGATCTGAAATCCGTGTGAAAGAAAAGAAAAATCGGAATCCACGTTAGTTCGAATTAAACGAAGTCAAGAGAAATGAGTTCGAATTAATGAAAGTTTTTAACGTTATTCTTTAATTGAAAATTTCGGGACTTCATGTTTAGTTCGAATTAAGCGAAGATTTGAATTATCCGATTTCGAATTAACAAGAGTCGACTGTATTTTGTATAAGTATTATACAAGAAATTCGCAATTTCACAAAAACAGGATTACATGAAAAAAATCTAGATATATAATTAAATGCAACTTCTCTTTTTACAAATTAATTCATGTGCAAAATTATTTCAATAATATGCCGATTAATAGAAATGGTAAAATTAAAAATTTGAAGCATGCATTTACAGTAGGACCCTGCAAATTCGAACCCCATTAATCCGGATCGGTTTAGTCTTTTTTTTTTTCCAAGTTTGAGAAGCGCTTGGCTAATTTCGGTAACATTAACTTGTTTCATCGTCGTATTCTGAATTTAAAAAAAAAAAAAAAAAAAAAAAAAAAAAAAACTTTTTCTGAAATATTTTAGACAGAATTAAACAAAGTAAATATTTTTACTGTCTGTAAATATTCAATAAGTTTGACTTAAAGGTGATTTTTTGTAAGTATGTTTTATTTTATTCCCTTTGGAAAGAGTATACAATATGAAATCGTTTGTGTGTCCTTATAAATGCTATGCACTTCGTATTATGCATGACTATATCGTATATTTTATATTAAGCCTCAGCGACGTATATCACTTTTATTATTCATAAAATAGTTTCATATAATTAAAGTACGTCCCACACAATCCCTCTTTAGTGTTATGTAATGAAATTCTTCTGTGTGGTCCTTTAAATGAATATTAGCTGTTTTTTCCGCATATTTTACATATTTTACATTAATATTTTAATGCACTTCGTAAATGCATATAAATTTTAATATGTTTCACAGGGTGTAACAGCTTTAAAATTCATTTGAAACGAATTTTCCTCATAGGCCGTAATGTAATGGGAAACTTTTGACTGTCCCTGTAAACTTATCATGCTAGAAACTTCATTTGAAATAGAATTCATGATAAGGTAAACGTCAATAACTTCAAAAAATTTCAGGGCAAATCCGAGTATATTTACAGGAGTTAGAGCGCGGATAGACGGACAGATGGCAGACAAATCAAAATCATAAACACTTTTCAACTTTGTTGGAAAGTGTTAAAAAGGACTTTGTAAGTGTACTTATTAAACATAAAAATTATTTATTGGGAAATTATAAATGCTATTAAACTTTGCGGCATTTCATCAGTACCGCTTGCAAAATATGCATTTACTTTGTAAGTGTGTTAGAAGGATTAGCTTTGTAAAAAATATAAAAAACTGTAAACATCTTTAACGAATAACTAACATCATCTGTAATTTATTTTCTAATTTTGATTGTAATAATTGATATTGGTCTACCATCTGCTGGCACATTGCCTTTTGCGATGGTAATAGTTAGAAAAGAAGAAAATGGATGATCAATTGATTGACGACCTTACTTCAGACAATGCGGGAAAAACACCTTTCAACAACTGTGAGCAACAGGAAAAAATGACAGAGACGCATGTTACTTTGTTTACCATTTTCATCGATGACATCGGTATCATTTTCAATAAAAAAAAAAAAAAAAAAAAAAAAAAAAAAAAAACAAGGTGGAACCCGTCGAAATCTCACAAAGGAAAATCTTTAAAAGAGAACTGTTTTACTTATTTATAATAAATCTGCAAAATTAGTTACAGTAAAAAATGCATCTTATATTGACCAGTCAAATTCTCAAGCAAATATTATTTTAAGCTAAAATTAACAAATACTATGAAACTCAATTATTTAAATATTTAAACGAAATAAATCCGAAAATCACCAGATTTTATAACAAAGACATTTTAATTTCTTTCTTTCTTGCTTTCTTGCTTTCTTTCTTTCTTTCTTCTTCTTTTTTTTTTTTTTTTTTTTTTTTTTTTTTTTTTTTTTTTTTAAGAAAATGGTGTGATTGTAGGCACAATTACAAAATAGGTACTAAAAACTATAAAAAATTAATAACTAAAAAATAAATTGAGATACAGTTTTCAAACAAATTGCATTTAAAAGTACATTTTTTTTCTCTGTACGATGGTGTAAAAATTTAAAATATGCGATGTTTAGAAGTGTAAAATTTGCAGTAGCGAAAATTGCAAAACCGAAATTGCAGGGGAAAGTGTTGCCATTCAAAATGACGCATGCGTTACGCACAAACACGTTTGGCCTTTTTAATATAGATAACAATTCGATTTGCCTTGATAGTTGTAATCTTCCGCCACTGGCTGATTTGCGAACATAAATACATTTATTAACAGGGCCGTAGCTAAGGCGGTGCTAGAGGCCGCTGAGCGCCCCCTCTCCCTAATACATTTTGAGCCTTCCCTGGTAAGATTCCAAGGTCACTAAATAAATTTATGCTTCGAAAATCCTAATGAAATTCTGTTCAAAAATTTAATTTAGTTTTGAGGCCCTTTCACAGTTTTGCAGAAATATTAAATTGTAACTAAAATAAGTGTTTCGATACTCACTCATCCTATTTGCACATATGAAATTAACACGATGTTCACTATTGCACTTAGTTGTACATTCGAATTTTGCATTATCCTATTCTTTTCTTGCCATAAAATGAAGTTATTACAACAGTTTAATAAAAACATTGGACATACAGTGTGAAATGCACTACTTTATCTTTCTTCATCAGAGAGAGAATCTATGAGCCCTCCTTACATTTTCTTCCATTTTGAGCTCGCCCTTTATTATTCACTTCTAGCTATGGACCTCCATATGGAGAAATGGGTGTGAATGATTGTGATAAAACAAGTTCTAACAGAAAAATGAAATTAAAAATTCTTCAAAAGCGGCCATATAAAGTTCTTAAACTGGATTTATCTCTAATCATAATTGATTTTTTGTTGTTAAAATGAGAACTTAATTTCGAAGTATACCCCCTCCTATGGGCCAAGCCGACAGGGATTTTTTTTCTAAATGTCCGTTCATTTTTAACACTTTCCAACAAAGTTGAAAAGTGTTTATGTATTCGGTTTGTCTGGCCGTGTGGCCATTTGGCCGGATGGCCGTCTGTCCGCGCTCTAACTCCCGTAAATATACTCGGATTGCTCTGAAATTTTTATTTGTTATTGATGTTTACTCTAGCACGAACCCTATTGAAAATGAAGTTTCTACTATGATTATTTTATTTACAGGGATATTCAAAAGTTTTCAGATACATTACGGCCAATGGGAAAAAATCGTTTCAAATGAATTTTAAAGGTGTTACACCCTGTTAAACTTATTCAAATTTACATGGATTCGCAAAGTGCACTAAAATACGCATTCTGTAAAATATACTGTCAAAATAATAGTTATTATTCATTTACAGGGTCACTCAAAAGAATTCCATTACACAATAATAAAGGAGGGAATTGTTTGTGACACATTTTAATGATGTTAAACGATTTCAAGTATCATAAAATGGCTATACGCCACTGAGACTTAATATTTAACGCATAATATGAAGTGTATAGCTTTTACAGGGACACACAAAATATTTCAAAACTTATATTTTTATACTGTGTATTATCGATGATAGCTGATGGGTGGTTGAAATGCATTTTCAATTATGATATGCGCTTTTAAGTTTTACAAAATGTTTGCAAATTATATGGTGTAATAATTGTTATAGTTGATATACAGGGTTACGCAAAAGAGCTCATAAAGGTTACTGAATATGAGAGTAAATAACTTAAAGATGGTAGTAATGCATTTTTACGTTGAACTGCTTTCAGTTTACTAAGAAATGTTTGTAGAATATAGATGAAATGATATACAGGGTCACGCAAAGTATTAGCTACATGATCACCCATAATAATTTCAAAAGTGTGATTTAAGTAGCTTTAAGAATGTGTTTGTTTGAACTAAATTTTAACAAAATACTGGCGTGTAGTAAAGATACTGGATAAATTACAAAACTGAACAAAAGTATTGAAGTATTTTCCATCTATTAGAATAAAGTGCTGCAAGAGATATATCATCCAGTTAGGAATTTTCTTGCTAAACTAAATTTTCCTATTATATTGTATATATGTATCAACCGACGGATCAAATGCAGGTCTGTTCAAAAGTATTTCAAACCATATTTGGCTATGGACAGTAGCATCTTATTTTCCTAAATAACAAAGTTTTGTTAAAGGTTTCAGGAAGCGTTGGAAAGTGTTTCATAATCTATGCGTAACGCATGATTTTTCTTACTTGTTGTGAGCTAATGAACAATCGTTAAAACTGATGTTCATCTTTCGAATTTCCCTCACTAATGCTAAGTCTATGGGCGTTTGATGCATTCGTATCGAAGATATTTCAACTCTTTTTTTGCTGTGCATTCTTCTTTAAGGATGTCTCATTAGGTGCGTTTGTAATTATGTAAATACGTAGCACTTATGGTTGTCGTTCAGTCCGTCCGTCCGTCCGCTTATAACAACGCAAAAACTACCCAACCAAATCATTTGAAGTTTAAAATATATAATTATTACATAATTTTGTCGAGTCATTTCAAATTTTATGAAAATCGGATGCATAGATCAATTACAGGGACAATCGAAAGTATTCCGTTTTATTACGGTCAATGAGGAAAAAGTTTCAAATGCATTTTAATAGTCTGAAATTTATAAATATTTAATTATTAAATAATTTTGTAGAGTCATTTCAAATTTTATGAAAATCGGAAGCTTAGATCAATTACAAAGACAATCAAAAGAATTCCGTTTCATTACGGTCAATGCGGAAAAAAGTTTCAAATGCATTTTAATGGTGTTACACTCATTCGAACATAATAAAATTGATATGCATCTATGAAGTATATATTATAATATACATTTTGCAGCAATCTGTGGTGCAAAGAACATATGTTATTGATTTACAAGGCCACACAAAAGTAGTATTCCATCACATAATGGTATAGGGAGAACATTGTTTGGTGCCCATTTTAATTGTAATTAACTATTTAAGATTTTATGAGATTGATATATGTTACTGGGGAATACTAAAAGATTTTGTTTACTATACTGTATTTGAAATACTGTGTACTATTTACATCAAGATCTGAATAATTTTAGGTGTGTCCGTAATTATATACAGTGTCTCGCAAAAGTGATGGGACACTTGCGCTTTATAAAAAGAAACTGCCATAAAATAAATAAACATACATGTGCAAAAATTTTTTGGATGTGTTTCATATTTAAAATTATTAACAATTATTACATAACATACATTTTGTCAAAATATTAAAATATTAATTTAGTAAAAATACAATTGTTCAGAACGGAGCAAAAAATGCCTCACATATAATGGGACACTTACTTTTCCATCAAATATTTATCCAAAAATTTTACCTTTTAAAAGGTTTTAATATTTTGTTGGATTTCCTTTTACTTTTAAAACATGATTTAATCTTTTTGGGATGGATTCGACTAATTTTTTTGTGATTTCTGGAGTGATTTTACCCCATTCTTCTTGAAGTACCGATTTTAGTTGTTGTTTTGAAGAAATGGTGTGTTTGCAAATTCTTGATTCCAATTCTTGCCAAATATTCTCTATGGGATTTAAGTCTGGAGATTGTGGTGGTGTTTTTATTATTTCAGGATAGTTATATAGCAGCCAGAGTCTAACGTTCAGAGTAGTGTGCTTGGGGTCATTGTCCTGGTAGAATTTAAAATCGTTATGAAGGTTCAATTTTCGTGCTGAAGATTTCAAATTTTGCTTTAAAATATCAATATACTTGTACTGATCCATTATACTGTCAATAAAAACAAGATTACCAACTCCAGCGGACGACATACACCCCCATACCATAACTCCTCCTCCACCATGTTTTACTGTTGGTACCAAGTTCTGTTTGCGAAATTCTTCCCTGGGTTTTCTCCACACCAAGATTCTACCGTCAGAACCAAATATATTAAATTTACTCTCATCAGCAAATATAACTTTATTCCAGTAATCAGAATTCTTATTTATGTTGGATTTTGCGAAAGCTAGTCTGAGTTTTCTATTCTTTTCACTTACGAAGAATCTTTTCCTGGCTACTCTACCGTGATATCCAGCAGATCGAATTACCCTTCTAATAGTCTCAGGATTAACAATTATTCCATATAATGCTTGTAAATCAGCAGCAACTTTTGAAGCACTATTTCTTGGATTTTTTTTAATATTTCGAACGATAATTCGCTTTATTCCATTGGATAGCTTTGATGGTTGGCCAGGTCTTCTTTTATCCTGAATCATATAATTCTTTTTATATCGTTTAATGCTATTGAAAACTGTTGAACGACTCAAGTTAACTGTTTCAGCAGTTTTTCTAATAGATTTTCCACGTTCAATGTGCATATTTATAACTAATTTTCGAATTTCATGGCTACACAGAGCTAAAAAACACAAAAATTCCAAAACAAACTGGAGAGAAATACTGCAGACGATTTTATAAATTATTGCCAATTGCTTTTAAGTAAAAATAAAACCCCAAAAAATATTTTTATTGCTTATTTCAGACGATTTTTGTTGCATATATAATGGTGTCCCATCACTTATGTGACCTATTTTTTTGCTCCGTTCTAAACATTTGTATTTTTATTAAATTAATATTTTAATATTTTGACAAAATGCATGTTATGTAATAATCTTTACTAAATTTAAGTATGAAACACACCCACAAAAAATGTGTATATGTTTTTTTTAATTTATTTGATTAGTTTCCTTTTGTAAAGCACAAGTGCCCCATCACTTATGTGAGACACTGTAAATAAGCCCCTATACTCGTGGTTCAGTCTGTCAGTCCGTCCGTCTGTTTGCCAGCATATAATAAAGCAAAAACTGCCCAACCAATCGCACGATATTTAAAATATATAACTTTAGCGTAATTTTGTCGAGTTATTTTAAATTTTATGAAAATCGGATGTATAGCTTAATTAGAGGGACAATCAAAAGTACTCCATTACATTACGATCAATAGGAAAAAAATAGTTTGAAGTACATTTTAATGATGTTAAACTCTTTCGAATATAATAGAATTGACATGAACGTAAGAAGTGCATATACTAAAATATACATTCTGTACATTTTTTAAATTTAAAATATATAGTTGCTACATAATTTTATCGAGTGATTTTAAATGTTATGAAAATCGGATGCTTAGTTCAATTACAGAGATAATCAAAAGTATTTCGTTGCATTACGGCCAATGTGAAAAAATAGTTTCAAGTGCATTTTAATGATGTTACATTCTTTCGAACATAATAAAATTGATATGCATCTATGAAATATACACTGTAAAATTTTTTTTCCGTTAAAAAACGGAAATAGTACTGGTAATCTAGACGCCAGTACTACTTCCGTTTTTTAACGGAAAAAAAATTTCATAAATTCTAGAAGTAGTTCCGTTTCTTCACAAAATATTTCCGTTTTTTTTTTTTTTTTTTTTTTTTTTTTTTTTTTTTTTTTTTCCCTTATGTAAAAATTTTCGTTTGAAAAGTTAAAAGAATTTTTCAAGGACTAACTTATCTTATATTCTTCTTTGTGATTTTTATTCTTTACTTTTCAAAGACACGTTAATATCAGGGACACATTATATACAATTAATTTAAACAACATTGAAGAAATGTTACATATTTTCCATGGGGTTCGAACCCGGGGCCTCTTATGTCGTAGCTTGCAGCGTAATACCATTACACCAGGATTATTGAAACGACCCTTTCAAATATCTTTAGTTATTTCGGATGCATTTCATAAAGTAAAGATAAGATTTTGAACCAGGTTTATTTTTGTAGCGATAATATTTTTCTATTGAATGGATAATTCTAAATGTTTTACAGATTTTCTTTGCATAATTTCGAATATATAGCTTATTAATTTTGGCTTTATATATATATATATAAATTAGTCTTTAAAATATTACATGCATGAAAGAATTTATTAAGAGTTTTGTTTCCTTCTTTTTTAGAAAAGTTTTAAAATTCTATTGTAATATTATTGATATTTATTTATTTATTTAAAAAAATACTTACATGCTAAAAGAAAGAAAAAAAAACGTGCATTTTAACAAATTATTTTATGACGATCGAAGGTAAACTCAATAAAGATAATTACAATGGGTTATAAAAAAAAAATTCAGTTATTGATTTTTTATAACTTATGTAATCCCTAAAATTACCTTTCTTAATTTCCATAAGTTCTTTCCATAGTTTCGATTTTCTTTCCATAATTTTGAATATTTAGCTTATTAATTTCAGCTTTATATGTATAAAAATTAGTCTTTAAAATATTACACGCATGAAAGAATTTATTAAGAGTTTTGTTTCCTTCTTTTTTGGAAAAGTTTTAAAATTCTGTTGTAATATTATTGATATTTATTTATTTATTTTAAAAATACTAACATACTAAAAGAAAGAAAAAAAAACGTGCATTTTAACAAATTATTTTATGACGATCTAAGGTAAACTCAATAAAGATAATTACAATGGGTTATAAAATAAATTTCAGTTATTGATTTTTTATAACTTATGTAATCGCCAAAATTATAAGAATTTCGGTAATATATTTCGATATATTTTTAATTTTATGTGCGAACTTCTTAATTTGAATAAATTAAAAAATATATATATTAAAATTAAAAGAAGAATTTTTTTCCACTTTTTTCAAAACATCCAACGCACTATAACATATATATATATATATATATATATACTTTTATAAATACATCCAAAGTTATTCAGACAATACCAATAAAAGATCCAATGAAACCAGTATTTTTACAATCATATTATTAAAAACAGTTGAAGTTTGAAGATACATATATGATAAAAATAAATTAAACATTATTTTAAAATCACAATCAGCTTTCCCTTTCAGCTATTTCAAACTTAAAAAGAATTAATAATTTTTTATTATTATTTTTTTTATTATTATTAGGATGAGCGAAGCGAATCCTCTACTAGGCCACTCAAGTTACATTTTGTCGTACACTTTATAAAAAATTTATTCAGTATTTTGACTTGAAATTAAACATAAGAATAAATTATGATATGTAGATTTGCAGAATGTTATTTTTTTTTACAGAATAACCTTTAAAAAATATTATTTTAATAATTAATTTATTCTACATGTTTTTCAATTATGGACGCATTTTTGCAAAAAAAAAAAAAAAAAAAAAAAAAAATGAACGCGTATTTTTTTATTTTCAGAATGAAAATAAACCATGGGGTTAGTAATTATAGGTAGAATCATGATTAATTAATTAAATAAAATATTTTTTCATTATTCCGCCAAAATCGTTTGCAAATAAAAAATTGAACCCGTATCTTTTTATTTTAAGAAGGAAAATAAACTATGGCGTTAGTAATTATAGATAGAATCATGATTAATATATTAAATAAAATATATTTTCATTATTCAGCCAAAATTATTTACGCAGTTTATACTTACGGATTTTAAAAGAATTACATTATGATTTATTTATTTAGGTATATACTTTGGTAAAGTGGCAACAAAAAGAATCATAAACAAGTAAAATTAATTCTTATATTTGGTATTTAGGGCAATGTCACACGGACGATTTTGAAAAGCAGCCAAAAAGCCGGCCTCTATTGAGAGTATAATAAACTTATACTGTTTCCACACGAGCGACGCGTTACCTTTGCGTCCAAACATGCGCAAAGCTCTCGTCGAAGCTTCGCGTTTCCCCCCAACACGCTGGGAGATACTAGCGTCCTGGCGGCTTCTGCGTATGAGAGTCTATTCAGACGAAAGGCGGTTTAAACGCTGATTTTTTATTTTCTTTCAAAGATTCACGAGTTTTTGTTGTGATTGCGTAATCAAGGATCGGTGCTGATTTTTGGGGGAGGGGGAGCATTTTGCGAAAAGTAAAATGTATTTTTCAGAAATCTATCATATTTTGGAGGAATTTATTTCATGCTCGTGAAAAGTAACGTTTTGCAACGATATGAAATTCAATTACATAATTATAATTACATAATAAATTCGAAACAAGCATTTTTTTTAATAACATCTTTAAATCCTTCTTCAATTTTTTCCCTCCCTGGGGAAGTTTTTTGCTTTTCAAATTACAAAATTTTAAACTTACAACATTAGAATAATTAATGATTAGTATGTTTTTATGGAACACACGTTCGTGGAAGGACCTATTTTACGTATTTTGAGAAGAGGTCTGTTTCATTAAGTGGATTTCTGTGTAAGAGCCCTACAAAGACTGCAAATTTTGCCTGGATTGACCTCTGAAAATAAAATTATTACAAGTTAATCTGATTTTGAAAATCCGGTATGGGAAAGTGGACATATAAAACAGAACATCTGTGGCTCTATGTATTCATGAACGGTTTTAATTACAGCGAGCATGTATTTTCGATAATACTGTAATTTATTATTATTATTATTATTATTATTATTATTGCATAAGTTTGTGTACCATATCTGCAAATTTTACACCTTTTTTTCTCTTCACTATTTTGTAAACATATAAATTTGTCTTATTTAATCATCGAAAATGTAAGATTAAAGAGGTCAAATTTTTCTGATTAAAAATAGTGGAAGGAAAAAAGCGTAAAAGTTAAAATCAGGTATATAATATTTTTTCAAAATGATTTTAATTGTAGGAAAATGGTGGTTAAAAAATTGACCTTTTTGTAAAAATTGTGTCTTGCTATTTGCATAGGATTTATGCTTGAATCGGATCGTGAACTGCGTCAAAATAAATTTTCAGGGTTAAATTTTGGTCAAACTTTAAGCATTTTTACACTTGAGCTGTAAATTGTAGTCCTTGTAAAATAAATCTTTATGTGTACTGTTTTACACTAAACGTACTGACACAATTTCTTAAAATAAATATTTTGTAAAGATAAGAATTATTGATACCTCATTAGAAGAAAAGCTAGATTCATTTATATTTTTGAAGTAAATACATTTACGTTTGGTAAATGTAACTTTGTCCTTTCTTTTTTAGCTCACAGGCTATCAAAGCCTGACAGCCCGCCCGTTCTGTATGAATATTATACTTATCCAATGAACACCTAGAATGATCCTATATCTAAATTTTGAACGAAAATTGATAGTTCTGCATGAAAAACCCATGTACGTTCGTGCGTAACACGATAACTTATGATAAAAATACCCGATCTACTTGAAATTTTGTGTATAGGTATATTCTGATACGGCGTTTCCCTGATTAGTTTTTGGATTTCATTCGATATGTATATAAGAGGGGTAACGGCGGGTTCATGCCTCTCCCCTTAATTGATATAAATGGGTTTTTCATGCAGGACTATCAATTTTCGTTCAAAATTTAGATATAGGATCATTCTAGGTGTTCATTGGATAAGTATAAACAGGGGGAACGGGGGGCTAATGCCCCTCTCCTTAATTTATATAAATGGATTTTCCATGCAGAATTATCAGTTTTCGTTAATATCTAGATATAGGATCATTCTGATGAGGCGCCTCCATGATTAGTATTAGGTGCTCATTGGATAAGTATAAAGAGGGAGAACGGGGGCCTAATGCCCCTCCCGTTGATTTATATAAATGTGTTTTTCATGCAGAATTTATCAGATTTCATTCGAATTTTAGACGTAGGATCATTGTGATGACGGCACCGCCATAATTTATTTTGCGAGTTCATTGGATAAGTCTAAGTGGGGGAGAGGGAAAGTAACCCCCTTTAAATAAGTTTAATAGGGTTTGCCTGCAGAATATAAATATTCCCTCAGGAACGAATTGCTTCAAATTTTGGATATAGGTTTATTCTGATAAGGCGCTTCCCTGATTGTTTTTTGGAATTTATTGGGTAAGTAAAAATGGGGAGACCGGTGAGATTGCTCTCTTAATTTTTTTTTTTTTTTTTTCAGAATTAACCGATTTGCTTCAATTTTTGGATACAGGTTCATAGTGATGATAAGATGCTTCCCAAATTAGCTGTGGAGTTCTTTTATTACGTTCTTGTTTGAGGGGTACTTGCTATTACCTCCCCCCCCCCTTAAATTTGATAAATGGGTTTTTATGCAGAATTGTCCAAATTGCTTTTAATTTTGGATGTATGTTCTTTCTAAAATGGCAAATCCATGAACACTTTTGGAAGTTTAATGGTTAAGTATATAAGAGGGGAATAACTCCTCTTAATTATATAAATGGGTTTTTATTAAGAATTTTTGGATTTGCTCTGAATTTTTGATATAGATATTTTTCATATGATAAAGCATGTCTCTGATTAGTTAAAGGTATTCAATTATTAAGTATAAAAAGGAAAAATGTTACAACTCCTTAATTGTTTTTCGAACGGAATTAACTCTTGAAAATATAAGGCTGTATGTACAATTAGTATGCGTAGCCTGTGAGCTCAATGCCATCAATTTAACTGGGCAATATTCTTTTTATTTATTTTTTTCCTTCCTCCTTTCTTTTTTTATTTTTTTTTTCCTATACACTTTTTTTTCTTTTTTTCATACTTTGTGTGACAACAAAATAAATATTCTCATGTGAAACATTAAAAGGCTGTTTACATATGGCGACAAATTTGGAAATGTTCCATCTTTCAAAATTATCAATATATGATTTTTGAACCTTTTATTCGTAAATACCATAGAAAGAATTTTATTATTCAATTTATTTTTTAATATTGTATGTTTTATCAGCCTTGATAAAGTTTACACAATGTTAATCACAATTATATTTATTAAATGTTAAATGCATTTTAAAAAAGATAAAATAATTGAAAATATGAAACATTCTTCGCTATATTAAAACGTGCTTTATAATTGAAAAAGCAGAAGCAGGTCTGATAAGTTAGAAAAGGAATATGCCCATATAAAGTTATCATTTTACGGGGGTGTGGGCATCTGGCACATGATATTGATAGCTATGCCTAGGGGAATGGTGATTTGTATTTTGATTTCATTTTTGACCCAATAAAAAAATCTTTTTATTTGTAACTTAATCTTTACATCAAAATAGTATCTTATTTTTTTAACTGTTGTCTATTTTTATGCATATGCAATGTCATTAAAATCATGAAATGATCATAAAATTATTTAATTCTAAAAGATGGAATACCCCAACGTTTAGCATTACTATTCTACTGACATACTTATATTTATGTATTGACTCGCGATTCGACAAACAATATGCGAAATTTCGTCTTAAAACTATGCTTGTGTTTATTAGTAAATAAAAGAAGAAAAATGTTTTGCCCGCTTGTTTTGTTGTGCTTGCTTTCGGAAGTTCTGCCTGCACCGCCTCGTACGAGAACAATTCTTAGAAGACATTATTACTGTTGAAGGTATTATGTGAAAAAAATTATTTTAAAATACTCTTAAATATTAATTATTACTTTTAACTGTTGTTCGATATAAAATTAGTTCATATATAAAATAATATTTTACTGGCTTCTCTTCATTTGAATCAATAAAGTATGCGAAAAATAAACGTAACCATATTTGTATAACGCTCCAATCAAAAGAAAAAAATTAAAAAGAAAATCTAAATAGTTTTCAGACATTAATAAATATAGTATTACGAAGGGAGAGATTGTTCGAGAAATGATAGCGTATGATATCGTAAGGGAGGAGGAGGTCCAAAATTACCAAAAAAATGATAACGCTATGTATGCATGTGCAGCCACAAAAGAGGAAAAAATCTAGTTTTTGCTTATAAGGTGGTAGCACGTGCTTCATGACTAATGTAACGAAAATTTCCCAATTTGGAAATTTGTCGGTCCTATTTTTGATTTATACAATTAAGATTTTTTTATGGTGTATTTTAGCAACTTTTTTTAAAAATCAATTTAATATTTATTTATTTATTTAATTAATAATAATAATAAATATGATCTATTATCTAAAGGAAAGTTGAATAACAATTATCATCAATTTAATAATATCTGCAGTCATGTATATCTTAAAATATGGTGGATTTTTCAGTTTAACATCAGATCAATTAAAAAGTAATTCCTGCAATATTGGATATTTTAAATAAAAATGCCTAGTAAATAATCTATCACTTATCATACGATAAATCCAGTACCCTCTCTGTATCTATAATTTTTTCTAATTTCTTGAATAATCAATACAAAATTACAGAATATTTTATTACCTTCCAAAAATCCATCTTATTTAAATTAAAAGCATCGAATTGAAAGCTTTCTAATACGTCTAGAAACAATATCGTCTGCCAATTTTGAAGTAAAGGCAACGCTCGTGTGAATGGACGCAGCGCAGATGTTTATTTTCTCTCGAAAACCAAAGCGTCGAAAAAATCGGTCGTATGACATTGGCCTTAAAGTGAATATTTTGTTAAATATGGTAAGTTTCTCAAGTCTGGTATTCGAAATGAAAGATTAAAGGATAATTTAAGAATATTTTAATTGATTGAAGAATAATTTAATTCAACCAAATTAAATATATTAACTACGTTTATAAATAATTTCTGGAATGTATTAGTAATTTAAAAATGTCGAGAAAAAGAACAGTTATTGGCCAGAACGAACGCAGTTACTGGCCATTGAAAAATGTAAAAACATCTTTAAAACTTTTAGTTAAAAATTTAAAAAATATATATTTTGTAAAATTCTGCTTCGAAAATATTTTTATTTATACCAGCCTTATATCATAAATAAAAAATTCCTAGGAAATTCTTAGTTATTTGGCTGAATTTACATTTCTAAAATTTAAATGCGCCAAAACATGAGATAACGTTTTTGCTTAATAAAGATGCAAAAATAATATAAAAAAGTAATGTTCCTTTCAAATATTTATCTTATGAAATAACGCTTCGCGAATCCAAAAAAAGCACGGCTTTTGCTAGTTATTTTCTTAATATTTTAAAAATACGTTAGCTTTTTATTATTAAAACAGAATGAAATAGAGAAATAGTCTAGCAAATTGTTTAAAAAACATCAACTCAGTATAAGGTTTTTATTTTCCTGGTAGATGGCACCACTAAACTCTACTGTTTTCGTAAAATTGACAAAAATAACGGAACACTTCCCTTATTTAACGGGATTAGTGACTCCAAAATGTCAAATACGGAAATTCTTCTGTTTTTTTTTTTTCGGAAAAATGAACTATTCCGCAATTTTTACGGAAAATTTTGTGTATATTAACGGATATTTTTTACAGTGTATAGTAAAATATAAATTCTGTACAATCTGTGATGCAAAGAACATTTATTATTAAATTACAGGGCCACACAAAAAGTATTTCACTACATAATGCTATACGGGGAAACATTGTTTGGGGCGTGTTTTTATTATATTAAATTATTTCACATTTTATGAATATGATATACACTGCTGAGGTGTGATAAAAGTTACTTCCTATATATTTACAGGAACACAAAAAAGATTTCGATCACTGTACTATATCCGAAGTACTGTCTACTATAACAGCACGATCTGAATATTTTTAAAACTTCGTTATCGCACAAACGCACCTCATTTGCTACGCTTATGTGCAATTTCCAACTTGTTTCATTTGTTCTCATAATATTTCTAAAATCCATGCTGAATTTACTAATTTATGTGTTAAAAGGTGACGAACTGTCAGTATGGTCACTTGATATAAAATTAAACTAATATTTTAGAAATATATTCAGAATTAAGAAGAAAAAAAAAAGACATCTTTTAAGAAGAGTATTCCGAAAAAAAAAGGGAGGAATTCGGAAGTTGAGTGACTAATAGCCTTAAGCTTTTTTTTTTTTTTTTTTTTTTTTTTTTTTTTATCTCGAACATGAAGGAAAATGATAGATGGAGGAGCAGAATGCCCTAAAATCGGCTTGTAATAAGATGCCCGTTATCGCTCAGATTTAAATGTCCTTATTAGGCTCAAACAAAATAATCACGTGGAACTGGAATCGAATTTTTTGACATCATCGTGCATTTTTTAGGTGCGTTCGTAATTATGTAAATACGTAGCACCTATTGTTGTCGTTCAGTCTGTCCGTCTGTCTGTCGGTCCGTCCGCATATAACAATGCAAAAACTACCCAACCGAATCGTTTGAAATTTAAAATATATTATTATTATGTAATTTTTTCGAGTCATTTCAAATTTTAAGAAAATCGGATGCATAGATCAATTACAGGGACAATCAAAAGGATTCCGTTACATTACGGTCAATGGGGGAAAAGTTTCAAATGCATTTAAATCGTTTGAAATTTTTAATACATAATTATTACATAATTTTGTCGCGTTATTTCAAATTTTATCAAAATCGGATGAATAGTTCAATTACAGGGACAATTAAAAGTATTCCGTTACATTACGGTTAATGGGAAAAAATGTTTCAAATGCATTTCAATGGTGTTACACTCATTCGAACGTAATAAAATTGATATGCATCTATAAAGTAGATATTATAATATACATTTTGCATAATCTGTGGTGCAAAGAATATTTGTTATTGATTTACAAGGCCACACAAAAATATTCCATTGCATAATGGTATAGGGCGAACATTGTTTGGAGCGCATTTTAATTGTAATCAGGGGCGTAAACCACCCTAATCGCGTAGGGGGGTGTCGCTCAAAAATTTCCGACTCCAAGAAGGAAAATTTCCGAGTACTATGGCTAACATGAAGACTAATATACATATATATATATATATATATATATAATTCGCAAGATAATTATGACTTAGTGTATCGAGATAGTCAAATAATCTTATATTATGTTATTATTAGTCTTATATAATATATTTTCCCCATTATTAGGCGATCTCCTGATGGAATACAATAACCGTTCCACCCAAGGAGGACACGAGTCGTGCATACAGGGTGCGTAGTCATCAAGAAACTCAAAGGATTTTAATTCTTTTTGTATCAGAAATTCTTTAAAGTACTGGTAGTTACATCTGAAAAAGGATTTATTTTTAGTTAAATAAAACAGATTTTACATTATAAAAATTCTGGTAAAAGGTGCTTACAAGGTCCTTACAGACTACGCACCCTGGCATAATACGAATAAGCAGTCAAAGGGCTTTCCAGCAATATATAACATGAAAGGTATCGGCTAAAATCAGAAAAGTGGTTGCCCATGAGGGCAAATTAGGAATCCAACGATATATCACAAGAGAGATGTATTCCAAATTTAGGAAATTGTCCTCCCTCCCAGAATAGACCCTACCCCTAACTATAAAATTTTCATATATTATAAGTAATATTTATCGGAGGGCTCCCCCTTCCCCCCCCCAAAAAAAAAAATCGGTCTAAAATGATAAAACGTTACAATTTCAAAAAAGATCGAAAATTGTCCCCAATAGAGGATAAGAAAGGGCGGGGGGAGAGGGAGAAAGAGTGATTTGAGGGCTTTCCTATGATATGGCCAAAAAAGTATGGAATTTTTCCACCCCCATTTAAACTCCTCGGGGGTGGAAATTTTAAAATATCGCCGAAACACGTATTTAATTAGTTTTTAAAAATTTTATTTTCAGTTGTTTCACGTTCTTATTTGAAAAGACTGTTGAGATATGCCAAATGTTCTAAATTTTTCGACTCCCCCCTTTTAACCCCTTATGTTGAGATTTCAAAAATCACTGGATTATGTGTTTAATAATTTTTATAGTAGATTTATTTTCTGGAATTTTACGCTCCTACCTTAAATGTTTGCTGAGATATGGCAATTTGTTCCAGAATTTTTTACCTCCCCCCGCTTGTCCCTCTTAAGGGGGGTAATTTCAAAATTTCCATTGAATGCTTACATCATAAGAAGTACTTTCTCTCCAATTTTCATGGTTCTAGATTCAGTAGTTTGGGATGTGCGTTGATTATCACTCTGTCAGGACAAACTATTTTATATATTTATAGCTATCTCTACTAGTATTAGATAAAATATATAATTAGATACATCATATAAATATATTAGATGCAATATATAGATAAATAACAAATAAATTATTAAAGCAGAGTATGTAAATTTTTAGGAGCGAATTCAAAGGGTTTTCAAATTATACTCAAATTTTTTTAATAAATAAGGCAATTGTACATAGTTTTTCTGACTCTTAGAGAAAACATGCGCAAAATACCAAACAAATAAACGAAATACATAAGCCAAAAGTAAAATTCTGGTTCCTTTTTCATCTACCCCCCCCCCCCCCCCCCACACACACACACACACACACAGGCACATCAGGCACAAAAAATGTACCAGTAAAGTTGAAATGCCTTTTTAAAATTTCAAATTGCAAAAGAGGTTTAAAGATCTATTTAATCATCAATTTGCTTTAACAGTCAAAAGTTGCGCTGTTTTATCCTCCCCCAAGGCTAAAATTATTTTCAAGTTTCAAATGATTAAATTTTGATTCTTATTCTATACACACACACACAAAACATCTATCCATAAAATAATAATCAAAATATTGTTATGCAGGGAGACAAAATTATTTTTACTTGTACTATAACAAAGTTTTAAAAATATAGAATATTTTACATACATTGACATTTGAACTTCAAAAAATAAATAAACTTTCTTAGTTGTTGAACCTTGAGATAATAAAAATGAAAAGCCATGTAGGCAAAAATTTATTAAAATACTACACATTACTCTTAAATAATGATGAAATAAAATTGATAAAATATAAAAAGATCTATAATACAATTTTAACTTCGTGTATAATACTAAATACATTGACTTGCAATTGCAAATTGTAAAATGGTTGGCAAAAAAGAAGGCAAATATATTGAAAGAAAAAAAAATGTAGTTAAAAATGATAATAATTTCATGAAATTTAAATAACAACTAGCTTGTCATCTCCAGTTTGTAACAAAAATTGCAAATAGTTAGGGAATTGCGATACTAACTGTTAAAAACATTTATATATATCGAATAACAGTACATTTTTACAAGTTATTAAATAAATTATCTGCCCCCTCAAAAAATAAATAAATAAATAAATAATAAAATAAAATAAATAAATAAATAAAATAAAATAATTCATTTTTAAATATGAAAACAATTCAGTTATTTACACATTTTACATATCTAAAATTTTCTGTAATAAAAAAGCTAGCTTACTTCAAAGGGATTTTTTAGAGCTCCAACAATGCAAAACGGTATATGTATATCGGCTGAAATTTTATCAGCATGCTTTTGCTTATTAAGTGTGTTCCTGTAATCACTATCGAAAATATATTCACATAACCCACATTGTACTTTTTGTCTCTTACATTAGGTGGGGGCATAACTGAAAAAAAAAAAAAAAAAAAAAAAAAAAAAAAAAAAAAAAATTGAACTAGTAACTATATACCAAAACATTCTCCCATCAACACTTTTTAATTGAATGATTTCGTACTATGAGCCAGAATACTAACGGTTTAAACAAAGAGTTACGCAGGCGCAGTTTGTTTTGTAACTGACACATAGGGCGGGAGATGCAACGTCCAGTCATTTAGGTGCCCAAGCTTTACGTTGAAGAGAAAACAATGTTTTATCTTTCTATTTTTTAGCATTCAGTTAAAATCTCTTTAGCGTTTTTTTTTTAAAGTGAAATTGAAATCTGTTTGCTTGGGGAATATTTCAGAGACAAAAAATTGTCAAAAATACGGGATTTCTTAATATAAGTTTTAATTCTTTCTAACGACAAACTTAAAAGCAGCATAACAATTTGGTGTTACAACTCATTTTTCTGACTAAACAAAATGTGATAATAACAGGGCTCCCAAATGGTCCGCCAAGTGAACATCAGAATTTTCTTAGAGAAGTTTTCTTTTTAGATTTTTCTTGCAAATTGTCAAGAAACCACCTTTGGAAGTTGATTCTTGCGCAAATGTATGATGAAATTTTCTGTTAAAAAATACTGATGTTCAGTTCGCGGACCATTTGGGAGCCCTGTAATAATAATAAAAATATTAAAAAAATTTAATATAATTGACTGAGGAAAAAGCTAACGAAAGTATTACTTCTGAGAGAAATAAACTCGTATAGGCTGTAAAATATCCAGATTATTTCGAGATGAAAATTCAAAGTATTTGGGTATTTTCAAATTTCATTCTGTATCATTATAAATTTCTTAAACAATCTTTTAAATTAATCAAAAATTACGTAAAAAAGTAAGTATAAACAATGTCGCCTTTATTATTATTATTTTTTTAATAAAATAAAAAGAAAACACAAATTTAGATAGTAGGAAAAAATGAGACTATAATTATTTTCAATTAAAGGTAAAATATGAATAGAATGGAAAATATCCAGATTTTGATATGAAAAAATACCAAATATTTGTATTTCTATAAATGAATTTTCATCGTATACCACCTAAATTCCGTGATACATATTTCTAATTAAATTTAAAGTTTAGATTAAAAAAATAGAAGTTTCTTCACTTCGATCAGTATATCTTAAAATTTCGAGATTAAACTAAAAACTTTCCAACAGTAAAAAAAAAAATACAAGTAGATTTCGATATATCCATATCCAAGTCAAAAGACACAGAAAAAAAAAAAAAAAAAAAAAAAAAAAAAAAAAAAAAAAAATCGGAATATCAAGGTTTTACTCAAATATCACTGTTATAATTAACGGTATAACTTTAACATTACTAGAAAATGCACAAATATATATATATATTTTTTTTTTCGTCATATCGAAGTTTCCGAGAACACAATATTTGACAAATCAACATTTTTCTGAATAGTTTTATCAGAAAAATAAAATCCTATATATTAATAAGTTATATTAATTAATTACTAAATTAAAGTAAATCGTAAATTAGCAATTATTTAAATTAATTAATAATAGTTCGGCTAGGAATATTTTTTTTTTCTTCATCCTAAATTGGTTTTTTTTTCTTATTTTTCTTATCAGAAACTGCAAGCAGAAATAAATCCGACTGAGAATAAAATTTTATAGGTTTTCTTCGATCTAACTTGTTTTTCTTATTTAACTAAAAACTACAAAAATATTTCTCCATAAATATTTATAGATTAATACCCTTTTTTTTCGGCTAAATTTACTTTTTTCCGATCGAACAAGAATTTTTCCGACTGACTTTTCCTTTTTTCCAATTTATAAATCTTTATAGGTTAATACATAATACTATTTTTTCCGACTAAAGATGCCTTTACCGGTGGAACAGAAAACATCCAATTGATATTTTCGTTTTTCCAATTTATAATTTTTTTTTTATAGGTAAATGCCATTTTTTCCGATGAAATAAAAAATTTTCCGATTTAAAAATTTACAAGTATTTATAGGTTAATACGTAATACTATTTTTTCCGACTAAACATACCTTTCCGGATTGAAACGGAAAATTTTCCGAATGATAATTTCGTTTTTCTAATTTATAAGTTTTTATAGGCTAATACCATTTTTTCCGATCGAACAAGAATTTTTCTGATTGACTTATTCGTTTTTCCAATTTATAAATTTTTATAGGATAATACTATTTTTTCCGACTAAAGATGCCTTTTCCGATAGAACGGGAAATTTTCCCAATGATACTTTCGTTTTTCCAATTTATAAGTTTTTATAGGTTAATACCATTTTTTCCGATTAAACAAGAATTCCGACTGATTTTTCCTTTTTCCAATTTGTAAGTTTTTGCGTAATACTATTTTTTCCGACTAAATACGCTTTTTCGGATGGAACGGGAAAATTTCCGAATGATTTTCCAGTTTATAAGTTTTTATAAGTTAAGAACATTTTTTCCGATCAAACAAGAATTTTTCCGACTGATTTTTCCTTTTTCCAATTTGTAAGTCTTTATAGGATAATACGTGTAATACTATTTTTTCCGACTAAACACGCCTTTTCCGATGGAACGGGAAATTTTCCGAATGATTTTCCAGTTTATAAGATTTTATTGGTTAATACCATTTTTTCCGACTAAACATACTTTTTCCGAAAGATCTGGGAATTTTCCGACTGATTTCTCCTAGGGGGGGGTGTTGCACCCCCCCAAACCCCCCCCGGGATTTACGGCCCTGATTGTAATTATTTACAGTTTTATGAGATTGATATATGAAAGTGATATTTTTAAAACTTCGTTATCGTACGATACGAACGCACCTCATTTGCTACGCTTCACGTGCAATTTCTAACTTGTTCTCTATATGAAAATGATCTGCCTATATTTAAGCATTCTAAAGTAACATTTCATTGTAATATGAATTAAAAAACTTTATTATTAAAAGTTTTCTTCTTTTTTTTTTTTTTTTGCGAAAGTACGTACCTGTGTTTGGGTTTAATGTAGAGGATTTTACGATTACATTTTTGGCGTATTCTCCAGCCACTATATTTTCACTGTATTCTTTCTTTTTACTCTATGGATTTTGAAGGGCATGGAACAGAAGGTTTCAATTCTGAAAATTATCATACTTATATGCATTGTATTTGTATTTTTTCTCTAAATGAAAATGATCTGCCTATATTTAAGCATTCTAAAATAACATTTCATTGTAATATGAATTAAAAACTTTATTATTAAAAGTTCTTTTTTGCGAAAGCACGTTTTGTGTTTGGGTTTAATATAGCGGATTTTAATATTACAGTTCTCACAAAAGTTATGGGACACTTGTGCTTTATAAAAAGAACTGCAATAAAATAAATAAACAAACATGTGCAAAAATTTTTTGGGTGTGTTTCATATTTAAAGTTAGTAACAATTATTACATAACATACATTTTGTCAAAATATTAAAATATTAATTTAGTAAAAATACAATTGTTCAGAACGGAGCAAAAAATGGCTCACATAAGTGATGGGACACTTACTTTTCCATCAAATATTTATCCAAAAATTTTACCTTTTAAAAGGTTTTAATATTTTGTTGGATTTCCTTTTACTTTTAAAACATGATTTAATCTTTTTGGGATGGATTCGACTAATTTTTTTGTGATTTCTGGAGTGATTTTACCCCATTCTTCTTGAAGTACCGATTTTAGTTGTTGTTTTAAAGAAATGGTGTGTTTGCGAATTCTTGATTCCAATTCTTGCCAAATATTCTCTATGGGATTTAAGTCTGGAGATTGTGGTGGTGTTTTTATTATTTCAGGACAGTTATATAGCAGCCAGAGTCTAACGTTCAGAGCAGCGTGCTTGGGATCATTGTCCTGGTAGAATTTAAAATCGTTATAAAGGTTCAATTTTCGTGCTGAAGATTTCAAATTTTGCTTTAAAATATCAATTTACTTGTACTGATCCATTATACTGTCAATAACAACAAGATTACCAACTCCAGCGGACGACATACACCCCCATACCATAACTCCTCCTCCACCATGTTTTACTGTTGGTACCAAGTTCTGTTTGCGAAATTCTTCCCTGGGTTTTCTCCACACCAAGATTCTATCGTCAGAACCAAATATATTAAATTTACTCTCATCAGCAAATATAACTTTATTCCAGTAATCAGAATTCTTATTTATGTTGGATTTTGCGAAAGCTAGTCTGAGTTTTCTATTCTTTTCACTTACGAAGAATTTTTTCCTGGCTACTCTACCGTGATATCCAGCAGATCGAATTACCCTTCTAATAGTCTCAGGATTAACAATTATTCCATATAATGCTTGTAAATCAGCAGCAACTTTTGAAGCACTATTTCTTGGATTTTTTTTTAATATTTCGAACGATAATTCGCTTTATTCCATTGGATAGCTTTGATGGTCGGCCAGGTCTTCTTTTATCCTGAATCATATGATTCTTTTTATATCGTTTAATGATATTGAAAACTGTTGAACGACTCAAGTTAACTGTTTCAGCAGTTTTTCTAATAGATTTTCCACGTTCAATATGCAAATTAATAACTGATTTTCGAATTTCAGGCGAAGTTTCTTTTCGTTTAGCATTCATGGCTACACAGAGCTAAAAAACACAAAAATTCCAAAACAAACTGGAGAGAAATACTGCAGACGATTTTATAAATTATTCCCAATTGCTTTTAAGTAAAAATAAAACCCCAAAAAGTATTTTTATTGCTTATTTCAGACGATTTTTGTTGCATATATAATGGTGTCCCATCACTTATGTGAGCTTTTTTTGCTCCGTTCTAAACATTTGTATTTTTATTAAATTAGTATTTTAATATTTTGACAAAATGTATGTTATGTATTAATCTTTACTAAATTTAAGTATGAAACACACCCACAAAAAAATGTGTACATGTTTTTTTTTTTTTTTTTTTTAATTTATTTGATTAGTTTCCTTTTGTAAAGCACAAGTGTCCCATCACTTATGTGAGACACTGTACATTTTTGGCGTCTTCTCCAGCCACTATACTTTTACTCTATTATTTCTTTTTATTCTATGGTTTTTCAAGGACATGGAAAGGAAGGTTTCAATTCTGAAAATTCCCATACTTATATGCATTATTTGTATTTTTTCTAATTCTGTTATACAACAAGTATAATATTTTAAAGAAATGATTTGGGTATAAGGTCGTAAATATTATACAAAAGCCTTATAAATAAATGCAGATTTAGTTTAAATTTTAATAAGCGATATACTTCTAAAATATATTTAATGATTGCACAAATCTTTAATATATTAAAAAAGAAAAAAAACAGGCAGAAAAAAATGCTTTGAAATTCAATTTTGAATTTCTCATAATTCAAGATAGGGTAGTTAGAGAAGTTTGGAGTCTCACATTTTACGAATATCATCACATTGTTTTCAAAATTTTCCAATTATACTGGGCGCATTAAGTTTCTGGAACATTGCCGAATAAAATTCACTTTCTGTATTTCTTATTAACGAATTTCTTTTCGTCACAACACAGACGTATTTTTCATAAAATTATTCTTTTTCAACTTATCATGCCTGCTTATTAATTTCCTGACATAGAAAAATCCTTTAACTGCTATTTATACGAAGAAAAATGTAATTATGCTTTTCGTATCTTCTGTACATACTCTGAGTGTTGTGCGCTGATAAATGATTTCGGAAAGTTTATTCTTCCTTTTATCGAGGTTGCATCACAAAATCGTCTGCTCGGTGGAGCGCGTACGTGATGAATTTTCCTTTTCGAAATACGATATTTATCATCCGTGAAATGGCCGCAGGTTGCATTTTCCTGCGTTACATGACAGGCGTTCCCAAATAAATCACTTTTCTAAATATATCTTCGGTTACGTCCAGATAGAAAAATAAAAATATAGAAAGCCAAAGTAAATCTTAATTTTCAAAAACTTCTTTTTTACTTTCTTTTATATGTACATGCGAAAAAAAGATCCTAAAAATTTTAGATTTCTGTTTCATTATTATTTTTTATATTATGGATTTTTTTTGTTTTGGGATGCGCCCATAAAATATTTGACTATTTTTTGAAAATGTTTGTCTGTGTGTTACTCTCTGTGTGTGAACCAAATTTTGTGATAGCTTTCCCTCTAGAAATAATCCATAGAAATCAATCAAACTTCAGATTCAGATATTCACATAAATTGATGCTGATTAAGCTTAGGCGTATATTGTCCAACACATGGCGCTGCTAAACTGCATTTTCATAATCTTCGTAAAATCTACACTGGTGGACAAAACTTAAGGACCAAGAAGAAATGTACACGCAAATGGAATCTACGTGAAATGATGGGTCAAGAACAGGAGCGTAAACCACCTTTGTTCCGTAGGGGGATGTAGACTCATAAATTTCCGACTCCAAAAAGGAAAATTTCCGAGTACTATGAAAAATAAAATACCGACTATTATATGTATGTATATAATTAATATTAGGATATAAATATAATAATAGGCCTAAATACCTCCTGGCACACGACAAATCATAAAATTTTCAAACAAGTCTTATAAAATTTTATTAAATGAATTAATATAATGACATTCGATCATTTTTTTAACTTATACAGTAAAACCTCCATAACGGACACTCCAAATAACGGACACCTCTATTTAGCGGGCAGTTTTCTAATCCCCACTCCCAAAATCTAACTTTTTGTATGTTTAACCTCTGAATAACGGACAGTAATTTTGAAGATTATAAAAGATGAAAAATTATTTTTAACGAGAAAAAAAATGAAAAAAAAGTAAAACGACTCTAAATTTATGAGGGTGATGTGTCACAAATTTTGTGATCACAGATTTATGTAGAGAGTGGACTGAAAATGCAAGTTCTCATCCAAAGCATTTGAAATTCAATAATGTTAAAATTGTGTTTTTCCCCCAAACATAACCCCAAGCATAATGCAAAACGTATGCAAGCCACTTGATCAATACATAATTTTAAATCCTGGTGTAGAAAGCTTTTGTTACATCACATTCTTTAGTTAGATTGATGAATACACTTGAGAACTGTCTAAAATTAGTTAATGTTGTCGATGCTATAATTTGTAATTTCCTTAGCTGTAGAAAACATAAAACTGAAAAGCTTATAACAATGTTCCATAAAAGCAGGCTTTACATTAAAAGAAAATGAAACATACATTTCCGACACAAATGAAGAATTAAGCGAAATAAGTGAATTGATAAAATATATCAGGAGTGAAGAAACTGCCAAAATTTTTATTGATATTGATGAAGAGTTACTGAAGAAGAATCAATTGCTGCTTCAGAATTTTCGACAAAAGTTCTTTTAGTGATGATGAAAGAGATACTGAAACTGAAGGTGTTTCCTGCAATATCGAGAATTTCCAAGAAGCAGCAAAATACAGTGAGCAGTTTCACAGTTTTTTGTAAATAAAAGTTAGTTTAGACGGATTGAAATTACTAACAGAATTTAAACTTCACATTGAAAAACAAATTACATGTAATCGCAAGCAAAAACAAACTTTTATAACATATTTTTTTTTTTTTTTTTTTTCATATAAACAGTGGATAAAGGTATGCACCATTTTATTTAAGTTTTATTGTTTGAAAAGATATTTTTAAATTCTAATTAATATAAAACAGAGGTTTTAGGGCATTTAAAAGTCCTTTAATGAAACATTAAGAATTTCTTAGCAATTTTTTAATATCTCATGTTTTCCCAATAGCGGACACCTCATAGTGGACAATTTCCGCGCTCCCGACTAGTCCGTTATTCAGAGGTTTTACTGTATTTTAAAACAGAACATTAATTTCAGTCTTTTTTGCTCAGTCTAGATGGCTCCATGGTAACATATTTGCCTGCTAATAAAAAAGGTCGGAGTTTGCAATTTTTTCCCCGGAATGGATTTTACTAGCCGCCCTTTGAATGTATACTGAGCATTAAATCATATTGCTTTTATTCATGATTTATTTTAATTGCTCAATTTTTTTGCCAAATTAGAATATTCTGCTAAAGAAATAGTCACAAATGTCACGTACGCACCACATTGGCGAGATTGCAACAAAATGGCAATTATATGTGCCTCACATGGTAACCAGGCTATTATTTGTTTATTAATAAATTGTTTGTTTGCTTTTATTTTCTTTTTCAAAATGACGAGGTGGAACCCGTCGAAATTCGAAGAAAGGAAATATTTAAGAAAGAACTATTTCATTGATTTATAATAAATCGACAAAATCAGTTACTGTAAAAAATACATCTTATATTGGTCAGTCTAACTCTCAAACAAATATTATTTTAAACTAAAATTAACAAAAAACTCAATTTGGATAAAATTCAGTTATCCAAATTATTAAACTAAATAAAACCGAAATTCACCGGATTTTATAACAGACATTTTTGAAATAGTATACGCATGGAGGAATGAGATAGGTGGAGGGGAAGTATTGTCTCTGGGGGTGATGCTAAAAATGTAACCCTACATTAAGTCACATTAAGTACAAACAAAACCACGTGCTCTGACACGCCTATCAATTCAAACAGGTTTAAACCTGTATTTTTTTTTTTTTTTTTTTTTTTTTTTTTGGCTACCGTTTTTTAAAAAGATCTAATCTATCGCTTCACCGGTAAGAATTTGTTAATTATTTTATCATATGTGTTTTAAATATCAATATAGAAAATGATTTTAACGTTTTGCTTGAAAATATAACATACTTTTGTTAATATCATCGTCTGCAGTCAGAAATCTATATTTTATTAATATTTATTACTTCAGTTTTCATACATGATTTTAAAAGAATGTTTTCATCATTATATTTTAAATATTTATTTACATGCAACTATTTAGTCATAAACATTTTTCATGTATGTTATAAAGTATTTAAAACTGAATTAAAGGAATCTTTTAGTAATACAATTTTTAGTTCGTAACAAATGTTTTCAATATATAATTTTATTTTAATTTGATATTTAATAATTGCTAATTTTCCAATTTCTTTTATTTTAAAAGCGAACATTTATTTTAATAAATATTAATAGAACAAAGACCATTTTAAAAATTTGCTATTTTTTCTTAAAATATGCTTCAGTTGTAATTCATTTCTTTCAATTCGTATTAAAGTGCTATTATTGCGTCAAATTGCAGGCGTCCCATGTTATTCTATGGGACCAGGGGAGTCGCTTCGTAGCGCGCGATTCTCTTTTGTCGAGGCGTCTTTGACGCCTGGAACGAAGCGACTCGCCAGTAAGAGCCAATCAAATGCTTGGAAATCCAAATGATGGTAAAGACTCTTCTCGAACAGCCAATGAAATGCTAAGAACACGAAAAAACGCAGGCGACTTTTGATGCTTGCAATTTTTACGTGTAGCACTTTTATAATACAAAATTCCTTCCACGTCCTTTTGTTTGGAACATTAAAATTTGAGCGATAAATGGATTCATATTGCAAACCTTTTTTGAGCCTTACTTCACCTCCACCTATCTCATTCCTCCATGTAGTATACGCATTTTAATTTATATATATTTTTTGATATTAAGAAATAATGAAGTGATTCTGTTGCCAAAACTACAAATTTGGTACTAAAAGTTATAAAAAAATTAATATCTCAAAAATAAATTGAGATACAGCTTTCAAGCGAATTGCATTTAAAAGTAAATTTTTTTTCTCGGAACGACGCGACGGTGCAAAAATTTGAAATGTACGATGTTTAGAAGTGTAAAATTTGCATTACCGAAAATTGTAAAATCAAAATTTCATAAAAAAAAGTGTTGTGCATTTTAATTTCTTTTTTCTCTCTCTCTCTCTTTCTTTTTTTTTTTTTTTTTTTTTTTTTCAATTTTAAGAGAAAATGAAGTGATTCTGTTGCCAAAATTACAAATTGGTACTAAAAACTATAATATATATATATATATATATATATATCTCAAAAATAAATAGAGATACACCTTTTAAACAAATTGCATTTAAAAGTACATTTTTTTCTCCATACGATGGTGTAAAAATTTAAAATATGCGATGTTTAGAAGTGTAAAATTTGCAGCAGCGAAAATTGCAAAACCTAAATTGTAGGGGAAGTGTTGCCATTCGTAAAATGACGTATGCATTACGCACAGATACTTTTGGCCTTTATAATATAGATATAAATTGTTTTATTCTATAATTATTAACTAAACTTTTTTTAAAATTATTATTTTCTTTTTTAAAATAATAGAAATTAGTTTAAAATACCTATGTAACTGGTATTTGAAAATGTAATTTTCGCCAAATTGGCATCAGAAAAACAACGCCCCAATGTGGTGCATATGTGACATCTGTGCCGATAAATCAAGAACTCAGTATTTTTATGCTACAGCCCGGCGCAAATAATAAATCACCAAATATTGTACCCGTGGCATTTTATTGTATTTCATTAATTATTTAAAATATAATAATATAATCCTTTCACCCATTCATTTCAATTCATTTATAATACATAACTTGATTTTAAAATAAAAAGCTTAAAATTCATGACTTTTATTTATTTTTTAAGTAAAAAGAATGAAAAAAAAAAAAATGTTATTTTGAAGCTTTGTAATTACAGCGAAGGAACAAAATACAATAAATCCAATTTACCACAGCATAAATCTTACCAAAGTAATCCATAACCCATAAGGTGCATAGTAACGTATGTGTTTCATTTGGATGTTGCCATTAAACAACAATAACAAATAATCGTGATTTTTGTGCCCCATACGTTAGCGTAATATGTATAGAGAGAGAGATGAAAAAAATAATAGAATACAATTGATTAAGGAAAAAGAAAGCGAACGAATTATTTCTGATAGAAGTAAAATCATATAGATTGTAAAATATCCATTTTAATTTGATGTAAAAATTCAAAGTACTTCGGTGTTTTCAATTTTCATCCATAAATTTTCATTAAAATTACTTAAAGTAAACAAAATTCACGTTAAAAAAATAGTTAGTAGAAAAAAATAAAACCATAATTACTTTCGATTAAAAGTTAAATTCGTGTAGCTTGGAAAATATCCAGACTGATAAGGAAAAGCACTAAATATTTGCAATTCATTTTTAAATTTTCATTGAATATTACCTAAATTCAGTGATACATGCACATTTCCAACAAAATTTAAATTTAGAGAAAACGAAGAAGTTTCATCACTTTAATCAGCATATCTTAAAATTTCCACACCAAAGTAAAAATTTCTAAAAAATACAGCAGAATCTCGATAGCTCGAAGTCAAAAAGCACGAAAAAAATTCGGAATATCAAGGTTTTTATTCAAAATATCAAGGTTACAAATAAAATTAACATTGCTGGAACATGTATATATGTATTTTTTCGTCATATCGAGGTTTTTGAGTACACAATATTCGACAAATCAAAGTTCATCTGTATAGTTTTTAATCGAAAGAAGAAAATCTGAAATATTTCTGACTAAGAACAAATATCTGTAAGTTTTTTTAGTTCAAAATTTATATATATTGTTTTCGACTTTTTTCCTATCGCACAGGAATTTTTTCGATTGATTTTTTCATTTTTCCAATTTGTAAGTCCTTTATGTAAATACCATTTTTCCGACTAAACGTACATTTTTCCCATCGAACGGGAATTTTTCAGATTGATTTTTTCGTTTTTTAAAAAATTTGTAAATTTTTATAGTAAATAACATTTTTCCGACTGAATTTTTTATTTTTCCAATTTGTAAGTCCATATAGGTAAATACAATTTTTCCGACTGATATTTTTTTGTTTTTCTAATTTGTAAGTCCTTATAGTAAGTAACATTTTCAGGACTACACGTACATTTTACCGACTGATTTTTTTCGCTTTTCCAATTGATAGTTTTTTTTTTTTTTTTTTTTTTTTTTTTTTTATAGATAAGTACCCAGGCATGAGATTGCAAAAAGTTGAAAAAAGAGGAAAAGCGCGTGAACAGGAAAATAAGAAATTATTTTAAATAGGGCGCATGTAAGACAATTAAGAAGCTTATTTTATTCACAACAAAACTGTCCTTACTTTTGTTTATTCCTGTTTTATTTTATTTTTTGGGGAGGAGGGGGGGGGGGAGGGAATCCATTTATGCAAATATTATAAGTAGTTCTGAAATTAAACTTTCTATTTTAAATTCATACTTCTGAAGCAATCAATGTTTTACATTGCAATCTTAGCTAGTTGTACAATTTAAATTTTAACATGGTTTCTTTAGAGCATCAATTAACAAACAAGGCAAACTAATGTTTAATTTGCCACTCAATTGCAACATGGTTGTTGAAAACAATATTTAGCAAATTTTCTGCAATTCCTTCACAAAATTTGTGTTTTATTACGCGATCTTTTGCCGGAAATCGTGTTTTTTTCGCGATATTTGTATGAAAATCACGGTTTTTTCGCGATCTTTTGAAGGAAATCACGGTTTTTTCGCGTAGGTTTAACAAAAACCGCAAATTTCTCGCGATATTGTGACGAAAACCACGTTTTTCTCGTGATATTTTAACGAAAATAGCTTTTTTCGCGATTTTTCAGCGATCTTTCGAAGAAAATGGCTTTTTTCTGCGATTTTTTCGATGAAAATCGCATTTTTATTCCGCAATATTTTGACGAAAATCACGTTTTTTTCCGCGATCTTTTCATGGAATCCGCTTTTTTCTCGCGATATTTTGACGGAATCAGCGTTTTTCTTGCAATATTCCACGGATGCCGCGTTTTCCTCGCGATATCTTGGCGAAAACCGCGTTTTTTTGCGATGTCTTAACGAAAACTGCGTTTTTCTCGCGATTTTTGGCGAACACACCGCTTTTGTCTCGCGATATTTTGACGAAAATAGCATTTTTTCGCGGTCTTTCGGCAAAAATAGCGATTTTATTGCGACCTTCCAAAGAAAATCGTGCTTTTATTCCGCAATATTTTGACGAAAATACATTTTTTTCGCGATATTTTGTCAAAAATCTCGTTTTTTTCCCGCGATCCTTGATGATATAAAAATAACCGGAAGCGCGGAAAATGACAAAAAAGCGGAAAACCGCGGATCCGCGAAGGAATCTCATGCCTGAGTACCATTTTGTTCCAATTAAGTGTATTATTTACCGACCAAACACAAAAATTTCCGACTGATTTTCTCAGGGGGGGGGGGCGCACCCCCCATACCCCCAGGGATTTATGCCCCTGGTCAAGAAGCAAATAATAGCATCAAAAGAATTTTACACAGGATTTAATATAAAAACTTTGTTAAAAGGATGTATATAGCATATTAGCAGAGGTTCCTTTTCTGAAACCTGAATATGATCCGAAAACATGACCGTACAGACAAAGCAAAATACTCACAATTAACAATCGTCAGGTGCTATATCAATAAAGGGATATATGATCACCGTGTAATGAGGGACAACTTTCAAAACGGCATAGCATACTCAGAACAAAATGATTCATTAGCTGTTGAGGCAAGTTGTCCCATTCTTCCTTTACTCCATCGATGAGGGTTTCCTTGTTGGTGGGAGGAAATTGTCGAGCAGCAAAATGTCTTCCCAAAGCACCTCATAATTTTTCAATGGAATTCAGGTCAGGGAAATGTGCTGGCCCGTTTATGCGATGGATATCTTCGGCCTCAACACAATCTTGTACAGACTATGTACGATGGGTAGGTGGGTTACCGTCCATAAACGAAATTTTTAGTCTACAGCATCTCGAAAAAGTCGAACATGTTGAAGCAGAACGTCTTCAATGTACCGTCTACTGGTCATGGACTCTAGGTCAAGCACATAGATATTTGTGCGGTCATTGAACATGATGCCTGCCCACATCATAATACTTGAAGTCGCATATCGATCTCTTTCTAGAATATTTTCGTGGCAGTAAGCACTGCCAATCTCGCGTCATTTCATTTTACGTATAGAGCACAACACAATTGCATATGGGCGATCGTAGGCGTCTCGATGGGACACACACAACAGGTCTTCTGGCGTGTAGACCTCTTTTTCAAACTTTTGCAACAATTTTCGCAGTATTTTAATTATTTTGAGATAGTTGATTCATTAATTAATCAGTTTGCTGCGTCGGTTCATTTTTGTCGAAATAACTATAGCGAACTTCTTGGGACGTCGTACTGCTAGGACAACCGCCTCTCGCGCCTAGTAACATACTCCACTCTTTAGGGATGCCGCCCATAATCTAGAAACAATACTGTGCGCGATGTTAAGCATCTCTCAATTTGCGTCCTTCTTCAACTTTCTAATTATTCTACCACGAGTAATGTCCTGTAAACAGACATATTCAATATTTCAATGTTCAGGCTTCACTCCATCTCTCTCAATTATTACATCTAATGACAACTCGCAGCACCCGCGGATTGCCTAAAATCTCTTATTTTTCCTTCTCACGTGATTGATAAAAGCGGAAAGTGTAATTTTTGAAGGAAGGAACTTAATTTGCTTTATTCATTATTGATTTATTATCAGTAGAAAGCCACAAACGGAACATAATTGTCAAACTATAGAGATCAACAATAAATGTTAAAAATATATATATATATCGGAGGGGGGGGGGGGGATGAAACATTAGAAAACGATTAAGCATAGAAAGACAAGACTATATTTTTCCAAAAATAATGGTGATTGGACGAAAAAGTCATTATATCGGGAAGATTGCTATGGATTTAAACGACGATAAACAAGGAACAGCGATGTTTCTGCCACCCAAACAGTGAAAATGACAGTGTACTTGCAACCGTGCCCGTGCTCTATAACCCCTCGTCGCTCTGAAATCTTCGACCACCAAGAATTTTTTGGAGGTTAGAGAATCGGAGGCAGCCACTGGATGATACATTTGACGAATAAAGTGGTTGTGTAAGCAATTTGAACCTTAATTCATAGATTTTTCCCATTCCAATGACTAGCGGATGTGCTCGAGCATTGTCATAGAGAAACAACTTTTTTTTTTTTTTTTTTTTTTTTTAATTTGTTAAATTATGTTGTTTTGTCTTTACCTCGTCGTTTAAATGTTTCAGTAAACTTGCGTAGTACTCTCCATTGATACTTTTTACCCTTTTCGAAGTAAACAATAAAAATAATTCCTTTCGCACGTGAGAGAACAACCGCCATAACCTTATTAGCTGCAGGGATGAGATTGACAAAAAAGTAAAAAAATCTGAAAACTGTGCAAATGACATTTGAGCAATAATACTTATGAATTTCAAGCGGAATAAATATTATAATTGCTAGCTATTAAAATTTATATTACATACAATTTAGCTTTAAGCAAATTCAAAAGAAACTGTTAGAAAGAATTGGGCAGAAATTATTTACTTACTGCTGTGAAAAGTTTATTTTACCAATATACAGAACAATAATGAAACCACTGACATGAATATTTTTAATTGTAATTTTAAAAATAGTAGATACTTTTCTTAAAACAGAAAATCAAAATAATTGCAACCACATTAAGTATATGATAGAACAGAGTTCCTACTCTCTCTTTTTTTTTTTTTTTTTTTTTTTTTTTAAACAAAAACAAGTTTTTAAGGAATTAAATTGATCATAATTTATTGTTAAAGGTGCAGCAAGCCAACCACTAAGAATAAAAATTTAATGAAAAATAATAAAAAATAACAATTTTTAAAGTGTTATTTAACAGTCAAATTAGTAATACTATGGAAAACATTAAAAATTCAAAACATTAAAAGGAATTCAGAAAAATGGACTATAATATCAAAATACAAAAAAAGGAAAAAATATAAATGTTTCCCAAAAATTTAATTGGTGAAATTTCTTTAAAAAGTGAAGAAAAGTCTGAAATATAGACTAAAGTCTGAAGAATCTCATCCCTGTAGCAGACAAAGTTGACTTCGCCTTTTTTTGGAACTAGTTCATTTGCCGCAATCAAGTGTTTTGACTATAATTTGCTGTCAGGAATATAGTGATGAATCCAAGTTTTATCCATACTTATAAACCATTTCTAAAATTCTTTGTGATTTTTATGGCATAGCTCCAAATTCTTCTTGAAATGGTTTTCCGGTGCAACATTTGGTCAGATATCAACAAACGCGGCACCCACCTCACACAGACTTTATGGAATACCAAAATGCAAGTTCAACCATTACTTGCCCGTTCTTTCGATATTTTTACACCCTCTGTTATATCAAACTTACATCTGTGATTTTCAGGGCTATTCGATGGATATTTAAAAAAAAAAAAAAAAAAAAATCAGGAGTTCTCACTACCCACAGGACGTTTAGAGCAAGACTCAACACTTGTGCTCTCTGCAACCCACCTTTTAACCCTTGAATATGATGGGGCGGAATCATTCAGTGTGCTTCATTTTCTTCTTGATTTCTTTAGGGGCTAAATCGTTCAAATGGAAACATTTGAATACCACTCATTTTACCAAATTTCCCATTTTTGTAAAAACTCTAATTTAATTACTTAGCATTTAAATCAAGACTATTTTCTTAACTTAAATGCTTTCAAACAAACAAAAACCAAGTTATTGATCTGAAACTGTGGGTATAAGCTAGTGAGGGATAGTACTGTGCAATGCTATCGTATAATTGGCTCTGTGGTGCAATTTCTGAGTTGGTCCCGGAACTTTCCAGCCGATCCTTTTATTGTAATGTTAAAATTTTCGTCACTCAAGTATTAATATGCTGCGAAAATCTCTGTTAATATTGTGAAACTAATTTTTATGATATGAAAGTTTCGAAACCTGTCATCTTGCCGGCAATCTTGTGTTTCGAGCATGAGGCATTTACATTCAACTTGAGTTAATCAGTTATACAGAAAATTTCAATGAATAAATTTCTTAAATGAAGATTATAAAAGAAATCCTCTTTAAAAGATTTTCTTTCTTTTTGGAAAAGTGATGAATTTGTTTATGTTTATTATCTATAATATAACGGGTAAAATATAAATCATTTTAGAACCTCATGAAAATTAATTAAACTTTTAGATGTATAGTTTTATTCCAAAAATACTTTTTCATTTAATTCTTGACATTTAAAAGAAAATTACGTGACAAATTATGTGCTTATCCATAATAATTCAATAAAGAAAATTTATTTTAGCAGCATGCGAAAAGCATGTTTCGGTAAAAGTTTCAAATCAAGTTTTCCATAACCAAATTAACGGCTTGTTTTGGAACAATACTCATTTGCATTCTTAACATGATGCAAGATTTGCTCCTCCTGCCCTACATTATGATAAATATGTATAACATGAACAGCCTTTAAAATTTTTAAACATTTGAGCCTTCAAAATTTAAAATTAATCTGTATTTTTTCCATCAGGATGTTTTAATTTCTACAAGGACAGAATGGAGGCTGGGTTGCCAGTTTGGCCTCTACTTTCAATTTAAATCTTTGAATTCGCATCAGAAATTCTGAAAGAAGAATTTTTACTTTGGTTAATCGCGAAACGTCTGTCATTACGGAAACAAAACAAAGCCATAGAGAATTTCTGGTGAGAACGTAAAATTTCAGATTTAAAAGATGTAAAAAAGAGGCCAAATCTGGCAACCCAGAATGGAGGTGGAAGAAGAGACACATTAAAATGAACCTCTGCTATAACAGCCTAATTTCAACTCTCCCCCCCCCCCTTTTTTTAACTGCATTCATTGGTTACTTTAATAGGACTTAAATTCATTCACTATGTATTTTTTTATTTTTAATTCTTATATTTACCTGTATAATAGCTTATCACTTATTATAAATTGTACGAAACATTATTTCAGATCTGCAGTACCTTAACTTAATTCAATCTAATTAAGCTTTATGCGAGGAAAATTTCATTAAATTATGATAAATTGTTGTACCTGTAGATTAATAAGAACTTTCATAATGCATCAAAATTGAGTTTGCGATATTTCATGATACCATCACAGATATGTGAATAATAAACATTCATGTTATTATTATTAATGTTTTTTATGGAACTGCTTTTCATTCATATACCATTCTTTAAGTTGATCCCATATACAAGTGTTCTATATACACTGGTGAAAACAATTGAAGGGACATTTTTTTTTTAAACGAACAAAATAAGATATGCCTATACGCAAACAAGGTACCAGATGATAATTAAGCTCATTAGGGACACACCTGCTGCGCAGTGGTCGGCATTGCCATAAGGTAGTGCCGCTGCGATTGCTTTTGTGTTAAAGTAGTTCTTTTGCTCTCCGATGCTTGTAGCGTGAGGACGTTTTGAACGCTCATAGACACACCCAATCCTTGTTTCTTGAATTTCTTTTTAAACCTATCGTTAATATGGGAAGTTGTCATCGTCTAGATGATGCAACAAGATGGCGGATTGTTGGAAGACTCGAGGCCGGCCAGTCACAAGCTACATGTTGTAAAGAGTTCAGGGTTCCGAGAAATGTGGTCTCCACTCTGTGGAAACAATTCACAGAGACAGGAACAGTGGACCTCGTCAAGGCCGTAAGAGTGCAACAACGCCGGCTGAAGACCGTTATTTGAGAGTTTTAGCTAAAAGAGATAGATCCACTACAGCGACACAACTCTCTCGTCACCTGTATAATGCAACTGGAACATCCATTTCACGGATAACAGTCACCCAGACTTAATGCAGGTGGCCTGTATGCCAGACGCCCTGCACTCTGCATCCTTTTGAGTAGGAACCAAAAAAAAGGCTCGTCTAGCATGGTGCTGAGAACACCTGTCTTGGACAGAAGATAATTGGGGGCAGGTACTGTTCAGTAATGAGTCACAATTCAGTCTGGACAGCGACTCGAGACGTGTTCTCATATGGAGAGAACCCGGGAGTTGATATCGGCCCTCTAATATTGTCGAAAAGGACCATTATGGTGGAGGTGGTTTGATGGTCTCAGCAGGTATCATGGCAGATCGGCGTACCGACCTTTATGTGTTTGATAGAGGTACCCTGACAGGTCAACAATACAGGAATGAGATTCTTGCACCCTATGTGCGACTTTTTCGCGGAGCTTATGGACAAAATTTCATCTTTATGGACGATAACGCCCGTCCACATAGGGCTTAGTTGGTAGAAGAATACCTCAATCGGAGGATATTCAGCGAATGGAGTGGCCCGCAATGTCCATGTCCCCTGACCTTAATCGCATCGAACACGTGTAGGACGCCCTTGGACGATCAATTGGAGCTCGAAGACCAGCTCCAACGACTATCGATGAGCTCAAGGGTGCCTTGGTGCAAGAGTGGATGCGGTTGCCACAGGGATTAATAAAGACATTGGTAAACAGTATGAAACGCCGATGCGAGAGTTGTGTAGCTGTTAAAGGCAATCCCAGACCTTATTAGATATGTTTTCTTCTGACTGACTGAGTGTCAGTCATCTGCTGTGTTCAGCACTTGCCAAATTTCCTTATTTAGGATGCAGGTTGCACCCATTTTTGTTCTTCCATGCATTAGCCTTGTATCAGGTGATATTTTGGCCAAGTTTGGTTTTATTTTCTTTGTTAGTTTTTTTTTAATTGCAAAAAATACCATTTGTCTCTTTAATTGTTTTCACCAGTGTACAAACAAGTATTCTCATATACAAACTTTAAATTACAGGCCTAGGACCGCTGAGGCACTCTTAAAAAAGAGAGAAAAGAGACTAAATCGCAAGAAAAAGAGACTAAAAGAGACCAAAATTTAAAAAAAGAGACTAAAAGGAGACCAAATAAAAAAACATTTTTTTCTCTTCACATAAATGTTTTTGGTATACAGACAAGCACTATAAGATTTAACACAATATGCGGAATGCATTTTCAATGCATTTCAGTCGGTTTTGAAATAATTGCAAATATTGTTGATTGGTTGCAGAAAAATATCTCGAATCGCAACAATTCATCATGAAAGAAAATCAGAAATTCACCAAATGACCACGGGGACAAAATCATGAAATTCCAGGAAGTATAGTGAAATTCATCAAATTGTCGCAAAAAACAAATCATAAAATTTGTTGCATGATCTCGGGAAAAAAATTCTCAAAATTAGTCAAATGTTCTTAGGATAAAAAAAAAAAAAAAAAAAAATCACGAAAATTATCAGATGGCCTTGAAAAAAATCACAATATTAGTCAAATGGATATTGTGTTAAACATCGTAAAATTCATCAAATGGGTCTCGAAGAGAGGGATGAATCACAAAATTCATTAAATGATTGCAAAATTCCAAGAGCGATCATACAAATAATTGCTAATTTTGTCGAAGGTCACGGAAATAAATAGGGAAATTTATAAACTAGTCGCCAGAAAAATAACGAATTTCGTAGAATAAAGCCATAAAAAAAAATCAAGGATGCCTGTCAATGGGTTACATTAAAATGTGCAAAAATTTAGTTACAGTATAAAACAGTGAAGTTTGTCAAATTATCTCAGGAAAAGAATGGCGAAATTTATCAAATGGTGTTGGTGAAAAAAGTAAAATCAGGGGTTGTACTGGTGCCAAGTAATATTTCACACAAACTTTTTTGGATATTTTAGGGCACATTTAACTGGCATACTACATTTCCTTCCAAGACCAATTGACGAAATCAACGATCCCCCCCTCCCCCCCCCACACACACTGCTACCAATTGCCGCAAATTAATATGAAAATTGTGATTGTTCCACACTATTGCTTACGGAAGTACACGATTTTTCTTCCACGATTATTCGCTGACATTTGCAATTTTTTTCAGTAAAATTTTGATTTTTTTTTTTTTTTTTGGGGGGGGGGGGGGAGGGAGGGCTTTCATTTGCCAAAATTCGCAATTTTTTTGCCATTGTTTGCAGAAATTTACTATTTTTCTGTGTTTATTTAACAAAATTCATGATTTTTTTTTCCTACGATCATTTGCAAAATTGCACGGAAAAAACCGCGATTGCAAAGTAAAAAAAAATTACGAATTTTAAAAAATGATCGACTGTCAAAATTCGCGATTTTTTCTGCGAACATGGAAAAGATGAATTTCGGCAAGTAAACGCGAAAGAATTTTGAATTTCGCCAATCGATCGCCAAAAAATCGCAAATCTCGGCAAATGATCGCGGAAAATATGACGAATTTTGTCATATAAATGCAGAAAAAAGCAAATTTCTAAAACAATAGCCCAAAAAATTATCATTTACTGTATTTTAATAAATAATCGCAGAAAAAAAATCGCAAATTTTGACTACCGATAGCGTAAAGAAATCGCAAATTTTTTCGGCGATCCTTTCACGAAATTTGCATCTATCTCTGCGATTATTTTTTCCGCATGCAAAACCGTATAATCGTATTGTTCATTAGTATAACCGTACACTTCGAACAAAATCCGTACATTGTACTCTTCTGTGCATTGTACTACTGGCCATACCGTACAAGTTGGCATCTATGAATATCCTTTTTGATTTTACGATCATTTGACGAAAGCTCGGTCTTATTTCGGGATCGTTTGACGTAAATCTCGGGAGTTTTTTTTTCCCGCAATCGTATGGCAGAAATCACAAGTTTATTTCGGGATTGTTTGGAAATACGATTTTATTTCGGGATCATCTGGTGAAAATCGCGGCTTGATTTCGTGATTGTTTAATGAAAATAGTCTTTTTTCCGGTGATCAATTAATTCGAATCGCAGTTTTGCCAGTGATCATTTTATGAAAATCGCAGAACGTGAAATTCTGCCGTTTGTCGAAAAAGTGATCCCTGTATATGTAAAGACCGAAATAAGAATTTTGAGATTCCTTCCTGCAATCCTCTGACGAATTTCTCAATTGTTTTTCACAAGATCGATTGACAAATTTTGCAATGATTTTGCCACTGATTGATGGATTATATGCTTTTTTTCTCGTGAAAATGACAAAATCGTGATATTCTTTCCGCGATTGAATGACGAAGTTTATGATTTTTACCCCTCGAATGATTATTGAATTTCGCGTTTTTATCTTGCCACAGATTGACCAAATTTACTTTTTTTTTCAATGTCCGACAGAAAAGTTTTGCGATTCTTGCCCGCGAACGACATACTAATTTCGTAACCATTTTTCCACGATAGAGTGACGAAATTTAGAATTTTTTCCCCTGGAAAAGAAGAGACAAATTTGGCCATGCAGCAGAATTTTCTGCACTCTGCAACACATATAAAAACTTAAACAGTCTGCAGACCAATCCCTCGCATTATATTATTTGCAATCAAACCTTCAAGTATTTGTAATAGACATAAAAGAAAAATATACTTTAAAAAAGAAGTTGCCTTTGTTCTCAGAATTTTTAACGCCTCATACATTGTCCTAAAGAGGGGGGGGGGGGGCTTCTCTTTGACAAAATTTGCGTTTTTTTTTTCACAATATTTTGACGAAATTTGCATTTTTTTTCGCGGTCTATTGACAAAAACTGCCGTTTTCTTGCGACTCTTGAGGAAATTTGCCGTTCTTTCGCGATCTCTTGAAGAAATTTGCAGTTTTTTCGTGATTTTTTTTTAACAAAACTGCCGTTTTTCGTGATTTTTTTAACGAAAACTGCCGTTTTTTTTATCTAACTTGAGGAAGAAAGTTACGTTTTTCCGTGATTTTTTGATGAAATTTGCCGTTTTTTCGCGATTTTTCGGAGAAATTCGCTGTTGTTTCGTGATCATTTTACGAAACTGCCGTTTTTTCGCGTTCTTTAGAAGAAATTTGCTTTTTTCACGATCTTTTGAAGAAATTTGCTATTTTTTTTCGCGATTCTTTGAAGAAAACTGACGTTTTTTTCGTGATCTTTTGAAGAAATTTGCCATTTTTTTCGGGTTTTTTTTTAACGAAATTTGCCGTTTTTTGCATTTTATTGAGAAAATTTGCCATTTTTTACGTGATTTTTTGACGAAAACTGCCGCTTTTTTCGTGATCTTTTGAAGAAATTTGCCGTTTTTTTTTTTGCGATGTTTTGAAGAAACTTGCCGGTTTTTTCACGATGTTTTGAATGATTTTTTTGAGGAAATTTGTCGTTTTTTCGCGATTTTTTGAATAATTCGCGTGTTTTTCGCGACCTATGACGAAATAGATTTCTTTTCGAAGACTGTTTGTCGAAATTCGCGATACACTTTTATGTCCGAATTTTTGGATTTAGGACCGAAATTTTTTAATTTTTGCTAATTTTTTAACAGTTGAAAAATAGCCTGTGGACCTTCTCAAGAGTCTGCGACGTGCGTCGCAGCGTTGCGCCGATTCTGCTCCCGGGAAATTTGGTATACTTTTTTCCGCGACTAAGTTTCACTATAGTTCCACGGAATTTCATGGTTTCATCCTAAGACAGATTAACATAATCCATGATTTTCCGCCGGTTTCGGACTGAAAAATTTTGCGATTTTTACCCGCGAACAGTTAACAAATTTCGAGATTTTCCTGCGACAAACTGACATGTTTTCCGATATTTCCTCACAACAAATTGTTGAATTTTGCGATGTTTTTCCCGCTATCAAATGAGGAAAGTTACGATCTTTTTCCTGCGATCGATCGATGGGTAAGGAACATTTTTAAAAAAAAGTGAAAAAAGAGACTAAATCTGAAAAATATAGACTAAAAGAGACAAATGCAAAAAAATAGCGAGAAAAGCGAGTTTAGCGACTCGCTCCGAGGCCTGAAATTACATCTTTCTTTAAGGCTGTTTGTTCTAACAAGCACAAAATGTTTTGACACTTTTACAAATTCATTTTTCAACAGAAAGGTATAAAATTAGTAAGCATGATATGGAAGAGATTCGGAATCAAACTGAATTTTCTAATTTTTGATCAATGAGTTACCTACTGAGTTATAAGCATTTTCGATCATGTGAAAAACATGTTTTTCACCCTTGTTGTCCCTTTTGTGCGGAAATTAAGTTCACTTTGATACTTTTCTAAAAAATCTATGATGTTTGCAGGAAAAAAAAAATGGTGTGAAATTAGATAGTTTCTAAATATTAGGGTGTATCACGAAAAACTTTTTTTTGAAATTTAAAATTTCAAGTTGATAAAATGTTGTTACTATGATAACATATTTACCAAAAAAATTATTTTTTGAAATTGAAAAATATTTAGATCTCCTAGAAAGAGGATGAAGTTGAAACTTTTTGGCCTAAAATGTAGATTTTTAATACATTTTATATATATATATATGAATATAAAGTAATTATTTTTTTCAAAGTACAAAAATGTAAAGTTTAGATAGGCATTTGACATTTTAAAAAATTACGTTTCTGCCATTAATTTTATAAGTCTCCGCAAATCTAATTAAAAAACTCATTTTACCAAATATCCAAGATTTTCAATTTAGCTTGATAATGGTTTTAAATTTATGCCAAGTTACTTTTTATATTTGCAGACGTCCAAATATCATACAAATAAAATATATATTTTTAATTAATTTATAAGTCTAGTTTGTTTTGGCTCATGTTATTAGAAACAATTTTTAAAATACACAAACACACACAAAAATTAAAGTAAAACTTAGAAAGTGTAATTTTTAAATGAAAAAGGTAAGAAAAACACTATACAATAGTTCAACATTGACTTAAAATAACGTTATTGAAAGAAAATCTTTATTTCAGTTTTCGTTTAGCTTGATAAGTTTTCTTGATGGATATAGAACCATGTTTAACATATTTTGGTTTTATAACTCCAGACAGTGGTAAGTGGTTCTAAAAAAGACATAGTAACATCAGTATTAAAATATATGAAATGTAACTGCATTCATGAACAGGGTTGTTTGGTTTAAACCAATGTTTAAAGAAAAAAGAAAAAAAAAGAAAGAAAGAAAGAAAAAATGCTGGTTTTTTTTTTGCCATTTGGTTTATTTATGTTTTATTTTACACATTAAAAAACGCAAAATCCAAGTTATGCAGAAGCTACAAGCAAAGTTGTAGAAAAATGATGAATTTTAATAAATTTCTAAAATGACAAATATTTTTAATCAACCCAACTTTTTGTATAAGCTATAAATCTACATGGCAGGATAGCCCATTTTTTAAAAATTAGCTTGTTAGAAAAAAATTAGTTTTCTTTCATCCTTTTTTAAAGTTTAAATACATATATATCAGGTTGAGTCTAAAGTTTTGACCCTTTTTTTATTTTAATGTTGACAACAAATATTTACAAAAATACAAAACATTAGTGAGAATAGCAATCACCATTAAGTTCGAAAATCTTCTGGCAACGTTTTGGCAGTTTTTCAGTGTCTTCCTTGAAAAACTCTGGGCTACGTGAGTCGAGAAAGAGGTCAACCTCTTTTTTGACCTCTTCTGAAGAATTGAAAATTTCACCACTAAGGTGCAGTTGCAGATGCGAAAACAGATAGTAGTCGGAAAGTGCCATGTCCGGACTATATGGAGGATGTGACATTAAGTCCCATTCCAGCTTGTATAAGTTCCAATTCGTCCACGCACAGACGTGTGGCCTGGCATTATCCTGGTGAAACATAACCACCTTGCGTCGGAACTCCTTACTTCGCTTTTCCCTAATTGCTGCGTCCACTTTATGCAGTATGCTGCTGTACAACTCACTGTCGATGGTCTGTCCACTTTTTAAGAACTCCTTGTAGATAATACCGCGACTATCCCAGAAAACACAGAGAAGGATTTTTTTATAGGTCAATGTGCGCCTGGTTACGGTCCTGACCGGTACACCTGGTTCAGACCATCCTCCTTTTCGACTGGTGTTGTCGTAATAAACCCATTTTTCATCATACGTAACAATCCGGTTCAAAAAATCACCCTTTCGGTGATATTCGAGCAAGTTTACACAGGTCCGTTTTTGTTTTTCTTTGTCATTTTGTGTCAGATCGTGCGGCACCCATTGATTGAATTTGTATGTCAAACCAATGTTTTTTAATGCTCGAATTATGGTTGTTTGAGAAACATTGAAATGAGATGCAAGTTCCTGTGATGTAGCATTTTGATCTTCATCGATGGACTTCCGCAATTCGGTCTCATCAATCACAGTAGGTCGACTAGCACGTGATTCATCTTCGATGTCGAAATTCTTAATCTTAAAATTTTGATACCATCGTTTGACTGTACTAAGTGATACAATATCCTCACCTAAACGTGCACATTATATTACGGTGCCATTCTGTCTCTCCGGTGTTGCTACAGAACTCGTAGTAGATGATGGTTCGAAGCTGGATATGTGATAGTTCCATTTTCGAGGCTTCGTGGAGGCTACAGATGATAATTTTTCAAAACAATAAATACACAGTGTTGTAGCACACGTCTTCTTCTTTCGAAACCAGAAAACCGTATGTAAAAATGTCACTTAACATGCGAACGCCAGCTGTTTTAGTAGCACTATTCTGCGAAAGGGTCAAAACTTTAGACTCAAGGTAATATATAATATATATAAAACCATTAATTGTAAAACATTTATAGTCATAAGAGCAGATTTGAACTAAAAATGTACTTTTATTATTTAAATTGCTTAATTAGTTAAGATTTACTAAGGATTTTATCATTCCTCAAAGCCTCAAATATGACATTCTTAAGTAATTTTCTCCATTGATTTCTTTTTGTTATGTATGCTAATAAATAATTGGTAGTTTTTTTTTTTTTTTTTTTTTTTTTTGTGTGTGTGTGTGTGTGTGTGTGTGTGTGTGTGTTTATTGGATTTGTTTTTCTTGCATCCTTACATTGGGAATGGATTCTGCATTATGATTTTATTCTGTTGCTAACTGGGTTGGCATAGTTTAAACCAATTTGGTTTTTAAGAACAAATATAATGTAATATTTTCTCATTTTTGTAATTTAAGTGTGTCAAATTATTGCATGTAAGTAAATTCTATTTTTAAATCTTATCTCAGCAATCACCATGAGACATAATGAGTTAGTATGCATGTAGAATGCAAATTTCATGCAATGATGAAAATATCTGAAGCTATAAAGAAAACAAATTATGTAAAGTTGGCAAAGACAAAGTGGATTAAAAAAAAAAAAAAATGTTTTTCTTTGAGAAATGCAGATTTACAGTTAATAACATAAAATGACCTTTAAGATTTCAGTCAAACATTAAAAGAAAATTTTCTTGACTCTGGGGACTATCTTTTAAGAATTATAGATCTTATAAAAAAAAAAAAAAAAAAAAAAAAAAAAAAAACTAGATAAAAAGTAAGTTGAATAAGAGGACATTGAAATATTTGATGCTAGGGAAGCACCTGTTTACATTTAATTAAAATATGCAATAAGATATATTTAAATCTTCCATTGCATAACCAAACCCATTACTTAGATCAGCCGAGAAAATTGGGGAGAACAGGACAAGGCAAGGTTTGTTTGAGACATAATAGAAAGAAAGTCTCATAAAAATGAATAAAAAGATAATTTTTTGTTTAGACATTTAAAAGTACTAAGCATTAAAATATAGCGTGTAGTCTGACGGCTATTTAAATGCTTTAGTAATAGACAGTATTTATAAAACTGCTTTATATTTTAAGATCAATGTTTTCAATAGTCTAAAAAACTATTAAATAGGTATTTTTGTTTACAGTCAAACCCCGTTAATACGCGCCCTGCTTAATACGCGAAACCGCTTAATACGCGAATTTTCTTTGGTCCCTTGAAATATTCCTATCTTACGCATATAAAAAACCCCTTTAATACGCGAATGGTTAATACGCGAACCCGTTTATTACGCGAAATTTTATCAGTCCCTAGAAAGAAAAACCTACGTTTAATACGCGAATGAGCTTAATTCTAAACATACGAATTTTGGATGAAGTATTTTCCCAAGCATTTTATCCAACAATTATTTAAACCGAATTAAATTGAGCATTTTCCCCCTCAAAACCACACGCTGACTATATTTGGACCCCGATCCGAGACAAGCACAAGATTGCCTAATCAAAATTCTCCCAACGAAATCTCATAAGCGAGAAGAGGCTAGCGTTGTGCAAAAGTTAAAGACATTATGTCTGCTTTGAAAAACACCTATTTTAATTCGGAGAGTATATAAAAACACAGTGTAAAATTTTAATGGAAATTCAAACTTTTAAAACATACAACATTTAGATATTTTTAACTCATGCATTTCGGCCTATCATGAGACACTAATTAAGAATATGCTAGTTTTTATAAAAAACAAAAATGAAAAGAACTTTTCCCCATAATTAAGAAATGAAGTGAGCCCTCCATTCACCCCTAAATTAGAGCGGTAGAACCGATAGATGTAGCATGCGCTACAATCGCAGATTAATCACATGAGTCTTTCTAATCGTTGTTTCACCAGTGCTATGATATGTTTAAAAGTAGAGAGTCGTTTGTTGCTCCCAGTATTATCTAGTGTACGATATCCATCCATGCTTTTATAATCTAGTCTAAATTATTGCGGAAGGAGCAAAACAAATTAAATGAAAGGCTCTCTACATCATTAAGAAGTTATAAATCAATACGATACCCAAGCTTTCTCAAATAAGTCTGCCTTCGCCAAAGAAAAAAGACTACCTGAGTCAACTTTAAGAAATTTGTTAAAGAATAGGAATGACATCGTTAACCAAGCTGTGGTTGAAGGAATAGAGAACAAGAAAATAAAAACCGTCAAGTTTGGACATGGAAAAAATCCCTTTACGAGTAGTTTGTTCAAGCGTGCTCTACGAATATCCCAATAAACGGCTTGTTAATACAAGAAAAAGCTTATGAAATCGCAGCAAAAATGGGATTGCTAGATTTCAATGCCTCAAATAGACGGCTGGATTGATTCAAAACTCGTACGGCATAAAATTCAAGCAAGTGTGCGGTGAGTCAGCTGTAGTCAACATTGAAGATTTTCATTGTTGGAAAATTATTGTGCTTCCGCAGCTAAAACTACTCAAGTTGGGATATTTACAACGCGGACGAATTTAGGTTTTTTTACAAACTGACACCTAATAAAACAATGGCTATGAAAGGGAAAACATGTCATGGAGGCAAACTGAGCAAAGAGCTTCTTACTATTCTGCTCGGTACCAACTCTGATGGATCAGATTAATTAAAGCTGCTGGTTATAGAGAAATCACGCAACCCGCGATATTTTAAAAATGTCAAGAATTGCTCTTGCCTATACGAAAGCCAGCGTAGTTCATAGATGATGAGCAACATTTTTTGAACATGGCTTCGTAATTTTGATCGGCTTGTAAGGAAAGAATTGCTCCATGAGTTATTGCTTATGAACAACTTCCCTGCGCATCCAAAAGATAGCGAAGACCTGAATAATGTCCAAGTAGAATTTCTACTACCTCCAAATTCGACTAATATCACCCAGCCGATGGATCAAGGAATAATTAACAGCGTCAAACTAAATTACAAGATAAGCGTCGAACGGCAATACTTTCACCAAATGGAACACGGTATCAATCCTTCTTGTTACGAGTGTCGTCCACTTGCACATGCTTACTGCGGCATGGGGAATGTCACACCAACATCAGTTACAAATTGCTTTCACAAAGCGGGTTTCGGAAGTAGCGATAATATCATTTACGCAGAGCCAACCTCGCTCCCTAATGTTGAAGAAGATTGGCAGTCCGCACAAGAAACTGTAGGGGAAAATTTTGTCAATTTACACACGTTCATTAATATCGACAAAGACCTAGTTACCTCCTAACTTAGAAGTCTGGATGATATCATCGCCGATGTAAGTGCGACTGACAAACCGGATGAGGAGGAAGAAGATGATGAACCTGCGCTTCCGGCTCCATCGTCATCTTTCAAAGTTACAGAGGCATTCAATTTCCGAAGATAATATGAGTCGTCAAAAGACGAAGGACCCTCAGCAAGCGAACTTTATCAGTACCTAAATAAGGCGGAAAACGTCATGGTGATGGCGCGACAGCATGTCGAACAGGCCAAAATTGACAACTACTTTTCCAAAAAGTAATTTTTTATGGCATTATTCACTTCAGTAAGTTTTTTTAATTGACTTTTTATTATTATCAACGCTATTTATTATCGCATCTATCTGTTCTGTATAGCTAACATAGATTTCAATTTTGTTAATATTAGTTTTAATTAATATGGTTAGTAGAATTTTTTGTGTTCTTCTTATTCAATTTTAGGTGTCATACATAATAAATCTAAATTTGAAAAAACATAGGATTTTTACTTTTGAAAATAACGATTATTTGAATTTTCAGCTTTCAAACGTTCCTACTTAATAAGCACATAATGATTAAGATAAATAAAATGCCATTTATGTCTTTAAATCGCTAAAAATTGACAAAAAATGTGTTTTTTCCGCTAAGATTGTGATTAGATAGACCACTCGTCGAAAATGCGCGGTTATCGGTTAATACGCGAACCCGTTTAATACGCGAATTTTGATCAGACCCCTGATTCGCGTATTAACGAGGTTCGACTGTATTTTATGAATTTTGTTTGTCGCCTTTTTTCTTTTAACCTAGTAGTTTCAGAGAGGAAATGTCAAATAGCAATACACAATACTTCTTAAAGTGTGTAGACTCTACTGCTAAATTAAAATCATTCCGAAAATTCTTTTATAAAAAGCTTTATTTTCAATAAAAGATAACTCACGTAAAGAGTCAAAATAATTTCAAAGAAATTATTTTGAATAACCTTGTAAAAATATATGAAGTTTTATTTATGAAACTGCATCATATATTTATTTATAGTGCTAATAATTAAAAGACTGAATATTGAGATTTTCAAGGTATCAATGTTTCATTATTAGTATACAGATAGAGCTTGGTGCAATGCAATGGAACACAAAACTAGCAACGTTAAAAATATTTGGTGCTTTTTAACGTTGCTAGTTTTGTACTCCAATGTTTCATTATGTAGAATGATGTTTCATTATGACCAGCGCTTAATTTCTAACAAAAAAAGTACAGGAGCTCTAATATTTTGTAGTATAGTAACTACTGAAGCACATTTCTTTTAAAACTTTAAAATAATCAATGATTTTTTTTTCCGCTTGCTCATATTTCAATTTAAAACTTAACAATAAATAAAACAAAACTTAACATTAAACTAGTCGTTGGGGGCCACCGTAATACTTACCCATCATGGATATGTATATGAAAATAAAACATGTGAAACTATTTATACAAAGCATTGCAATTCATAAACAAAATTTAAATATTGTTAATATACACAGTAATGCTATATTAATGAACTGCTGATGTACCCATTTCGACAAATTATATAAAACGCCAAACTACTCAAGTAGTACCGAACTGCGTTAAAGAAACATCCTTATAACTCCAAAAATAATAATTCTATTAACTAACAATTAACTGCATCGGATTACGCGTCTCATTTCTAATTAAAATATACTTCTGAATTGAAATTTGAATGAAATACAGGGTCATGAAAAATCGAAGAATGTGGAAAACAAGATTACAAATATCTCGGCAACTAATAATCCGATCGACTTCGTTCTGTATGCAAAATGAGTGTTATTTTATTGCCTTTTACGTCCATTCCTTAGAACAAAAAAATTCGAAAATTTTTATATACCTTTCATCAGAACGAATTTTTCGAGAGTCCGAAAAAAATAGTTCCGGATAATCGAGGTTGCTGATATTAAATAGGCTTCGTCCCATTCCTAAATACTAACTACATACAAAATTTCAAGCCTCTATCTCAATTTGTTCGGTAGATAGAGCGTTTACAGACAGACGGACGGACGGACGGCAAAATTTTTTTTCTAAAAATATGTTTTTCGGAATCTCCACTATCTAAAACGTGTAAATCCGTCAAAATTTTTTTTTTGATTTTTAAAACGCTTGCAAGACTTACCCTATACTACGTATGATGGGTAAGTAATAAGCAAAATTAACAATAAATCAGAAAACTACAAAATTAATCAGAAAAATAACTTGCACAAATCGACCGCGTGTAAATAAAAACGTGAGCAGTAGATACGGTTATAGTTTATTTTGGCGGTATTCTGTTTTTTGTCACCGCCGTTCGGAAACCATTGAGTCAATACTTGGGGAAGGACATTAGATCCTCCTAGATATGCGATAAGTTACTACGCTAATACGTCACAAACGTCGTTTTGGGAGGCAATAACGCGACGTTTTAAGAAATGGGAGGAAAAGGAATTATCCAGAGAAAAAAAATCGCGAGTTTCATCTTACCGCGTAAAAAAATAGATTTAGTCAGTTAGGTACAAAAATCCCGAATTCCATTGATCTGGCGCGGAAAATGTTTATTTCGTGAGTTAAGGGTGAAAAAGTGCACATTTCATCGATCGGGCACTAAAAAATCACGAGTGTTATAGATCGGATTCCAAAAAATTGCAAATTTCGTTGATAGGAGACGGGAATACTGCAAATTTTGTTGATCACACGCTTAAAAATTGCTAATTACGTTGATTAGGCTCTAATAAAATCTCAAATTTCCTCGATCGGGAGAGGAAAAATCGCTAATTACGTCGATCAGGCAACTAATAAAATCGGGAATTTTTTGGATCGGTGTGGAAAATCGCGAAATTTGTCGATCAAGCGAGAAAAATCGTCGCATGGCTTTATAAAAATCATCAATTTCGTCATTCAGGTTCGGAAAAATCAGGAATTTCGCTGACCTGGAACGAAAAAATTGCGAATTGCGGTCAGGAGCAGGTCACGAATTTCGTTGATTAGATTCTGAAAAAATGTTAATTTCATTGCTCATGCGAGAAAAAAATCGCGAATATCGTTGATCAGCTCTGTAAAGAACGAATTTTGTTGATCAGGCGAGGAAAAATAGTAAATTTTCTCGATCAGCTTCGTAATATTTTCGAATTTTGTTGATCAAGAGTGGAAAGGTCCTGAATTTTTTCGATCGGCCTCGTAAAAATTGCGAATTTTGCCGATCATGCAAAGAAAAGTCATCTATTTCGTCGATCCTGCCAAAGAAAATTGCGAATTTTGTCGATCATGCAAAGAAAAATCGTGAATTTCATCGATCGGTTTCGTAAAAATCGCGAGTTTTTTCGACCAGTTTTTGAAAAATAGCTAATTTCGTCGATCGGCTTCAGAAACACCGTGAATTTTGTCGACAAGGTTAGGAAAATCGCGAATTTCGTCGATCATGTGCGGAAAAATGGCGAATTTCGTCGATCATGTGCGAAAAAATGGTGTCGCCAATCAGGTTCGGAAAAATCGCGAATTTCGCCGATCAGGTTCGGAAAAATCGCGAATTTCGCCGATCAGATTCAGAAAAATCGCGAATTTTGCCGATCAGTTTCGGAAAAATCACGAATTTCGCTGATCATGTGAAGAAAAATCGAGAATTTCGTAATTTGCTTAATAATCGTAAAGTTTGTTGATCAAGCTCATAAAAATCACGAAAATCGTTGTTCAGGTGCGGAAAAATCGCGAATCTTGTCGATCATGTGCGGGGAAAAAATCGCGAATTTCATTGATCATGTATGGAAAAATCCCTAATTTCGTCAATCAGCTTTGTAAAAATAGCGAATTTTGTTGATCAGGTGCAGAAAAATCCTGCATTTTCCCGATCGATTGCATAATAATTGCAAATTTTGTTGATCAGGCAAGGAAATGATGAAATTTTCTCGATTAGCTTCATAGAATTGCAAATTTTGTCTATTGGTTTTGTAAAATGTGCAAATTTGGTCAACCAGGCGTGGAAGAATTACAAATTTCATTGATCGGGCACAGAAAATCGGGAATTTTGTTGATCAGGCACGAAAATGCTTGTTGATCAACTCCCCCTCTCTTTCGTTCATAAAGTTGACATTTTTTTTCAGTGCCAGCAATTTATGCTTTTTTAAAGCACTTTTAATAAAACAAAACTTACTCTCCTGAAAAAAAGTCAAGGAATATTTTTTACATCTGGAAAATAATCCTTGCTACATCTGTTATGTACAAACTAAAATCTGCTCACATATCCTTACCATGTGAATTGGATATTTTGACTGGGTAAGCAAACTTAAAAGAGTAACACCGCCACCACCCCTTTGAAATAATATTTTTTTATCCGATTATAGCAGGCCATGCATCACCTCCATTAAATCGAATTATTTCCTTGTTATTGATGCGGCCCTCGACCACCCAGACATATTCGTAAGTGGCCCTTCACTTGAAAAGGTTGAGCACCCCTAATGTAGAACATTTTATTTATGAAATAAAACAGATAGCTTTTTCTAAAAATGTTTAATATTTAAATGATTTCAATTTTCTACATAACTAATTGTATATTAAATAATTATATTGATTAGAATTATTTTTAAGTCAAGTTATTACTTATATATTCAAAAATATTTATTTGTATTGATAAACATGCATCTATATGTAATAGGAAATCATTTTTCTTTTTTTTAAACCTGGTTTATACCAAAAAAAAACCTGGTTTAAACCAAAAAAAACCATGGTTTTTGTTACCAACCCTGTTAATGAAACAACTATTAAAGCTCTTGGGTGTATTGTACGGCAACAAGTACTGGTGTCTATAATGATTAAATTGTACTGAATTAAAGTGCTTTAAAGCACACAGAACAAGTAGTGATTTGTTTCTTTATTTAAATGAATAACCTCTTAGGAAAGTTTCGTAGTCGTACATGGTTCAATGTATTTCAGTGGTTTTATAAGTAAAAGTTTAATAAGCTGTCAAAAATTATCGGTCATTGAGAATATCAAAATAGATAATATTTTTCTAGACTTTGATGAGAAAGATTTGAGCATGGATCAGAAATATGTGTGGGACATATGTCAAGCTGTACTAACAGGTGAATATTCCCAAGAATTGGCAAGCTGAAAACCTGGAAACTTTTTCCATGCAAGGTGCCTGACAATGGCAAACAGGATCTTACATTTATTGGTGGCATCAATTGATGCAACTCAACTATTAAAAAACTAGCTGAACTTGTCATGAATGTTTATACCACTCAGGGTTTAATATAATACTAGCGAGCTACGCCCGCTAGCTGGGCCACTTTTTCCAAACGAACCTCGATATTAAGCAATATATAATAAACAAAAAAATTCATTTAATAAGCAAGTCTTGGTGTTTGAATCCTCAGCACAAAAAAAGTAATTTAAAGAGCTATGGTTGTTATGCGGCCATTATCCCGTTAAAATATGTGATTTCGCACAGTGGGCGGTACGGGCCCATCGTGCAAAGCCGGGCCACCGGCGCTACGCGCCATGGTCGCCATTGTCCCATTAAAAATATTTGGTTTTGCACGGTTGGTGCTGCGCGTCCATAATACATTTTCTCGTATTTTTTGGATCATCAGAAGCAGACTTTTACGCAGATTCTGAATATGTAATCAGTTTTTTTCTACTTTAAAAACTGTCTGCATGATGGTTTAAGAAAAAACGCACAAAAAAAGTTTGTTTATTAAAAACTGCAAAAGACTGCTATTAAAAAAAAAAAAAAATAAGTAATTTCATTAATATCACAAAGAACATAACTAACAAATAATTTTGGCAGCTCGTTTACCGTTTGTACTAACAGAAATTAGTATTAATCGCGTAAATCTTAGGTTACACAATATTCGTGTATGCTACCAAAAAGAAAAAGTATGAAAATGAGCTACGATTAATACTCACATACAGAATAAATATATGAATAGCCAGTTACATCTGAGATCCTCAAAATATTAATTAGCAACACTATTACCTCTTAGTGAACATATCTTGCTGTGCTTAAATAGTTGTACTTATTATATTAATTAAACAGTGTTTAATATTTTTTACCAATTACTTCTTTTTCTCTTATACATTCTTTGAGAAATTGACGGGAGAAAAATAGGTTTTCGGCTGCTGCTTCTTTTAGCCAAAGGGGAAAAATTCCTGTTCTTCACCGCAAGGTAGCGCAGTGTTCTGCCTCAGAGCTCCGTTTGGGAAATAAGACGTTTTCCGTTCCGATTCCCGACTGGTTTTTAATTCATAACTTTTTTAATTTTGGTCCCACGGTCTCGAAAATGCCCGAAATGACTTTCCCGGAATTTTTCGAATCGAAAAACACCTCTCGCGACTTCAAACTCGCCTGCGTTGCGAACTGTAATTGGCTTCAAGCAGACAGACAGACAGACAGAGGCACACGGATTTTATTAGTATAGATGTCAGCCTAGTATTACTTATGCATCACAACACATTTTTAAATTGTACAGTATATCAAGTACTTAGAAGATGAATTTAGTATTGTTGTTCAATCAACTCTAAAGAGAAACACCTTTACGATAATCTGGGAATGTTGTTTGATTCTCAAAAACGTATGAGATCTCTGGCAAGCAAAAAGATTGATAAACCGAATTCAAAGAAGAGAGTTTTAAAACCAACACAAATTAATTATGAGGCAGAAGATTACATCAATCTTACTTATTAGCAATCTACTATTGTAACGGAACCACCTCTCATAACTTGAAGATATTGAGTTGATTTTTGATTCAGGAACTAGTAATAGAAAGGAATTTAAAACTTTTTCATACATACGGGCAATTTAAAGAACTCCAGCGGGTTACAACAGCGTCTAAACACATTTGTGGTTTCATAGGTGAAGATGGCTTCATTAGTTCATGATTAAAGGACAGAAAATAATTCCAAAGTTTAAAACGAAGCGTCACTTCACATCTGCAACTACAGTAGTTCAAAAATGAAGAACAATTAAAGTTTTTCTCTATAGCATCTAATTTCTTTATTATAATAGTAATAAAATTAATATTTTTGTTTAATAAGCATATTTGTAATTCACTGCACTATAAATTATACATTTCAACCAGCCTAAACAAAAACTTTGGTTGTAGGTCGAAAAAGCTACTTACACTTCATTTGCAATGTCTACAGCCATCAAGATAACATATCAAAATAAACAGACAATGAAACCGAGATTTCTTTTAAATAACGTTTTTCAAATTTGACGTTTAACTATTGTATTTATAACCTTTTTCAATTAAATATTACACTTCCTAAGTTATACTTTTATTTGTGTGTGTGTTATTTTAAAAACAATTTCTTATATCATGAGCCAAAACAAATCAGATTAATAAACTAAATAAAAAATTAATTTACATTTTATTTGTATGATATCTGGAAGTTTGCATATGTAAAAAGTTACCTGGAACAACTTTAAAACCAACCCCAAACTTAGTTGAAAATTTTATATTTGGTAAAATAATAAGATTTTTACAGGGTTGCTACTCATATGGGAGAATGAAATTCCCTGACTTTTCCAGGTATATTTCAAGAAAAATTCTAGTCTAGTGGTGCAGCACATAGTGAACATGCTGAGGGTAAAAAAAAACGTTATATTACTCAAAAAACACTAAAATTTTTTGAATAGAGTTGCTAATAATCTCTCAATCCTAATTCCCTTCCCAAATCAATAACAATTTTTCTTTGAGGTTTAATATTAAAATCGCTCTCTTTAATAATTTATGATTGCAAGCTTTCAAATGAAGTTTCCAAAAAACTGTTAAAACTTGCTACAAAATATTTGTGCGCTGAGTTCACAAATATTCATTTCGTTAACTATATCCCAAAATCATTGTCTAGTTAAAATTTATTTCCTACAAGGGAAGGGGAAAAAGAGCGGGGAGATGGAGGCTTGTGATAATTACTTATTGTTACATGAAAATAACTGCTGGAAAAAGTTTTAAAATCTGTAATAATGAGTATTAAAAATATAAAATGTGGAGGATAAAAAAGAAAACTTTTGAAAAAAAAGAAAAAGGGTAGATGATTTTTTTTCTATTTTTAAATATGCAGTTTGGCAAATCATGGAAGATTTCTGGTCGCACCACAATCAAACTTTCTTAGAGATCACAATGAAAGTTTATTGAATTCCCTGACTTTTCTAGGTTTTAGGAAAAAATATTAAAATTCCCTGACTTATTTGCCTAATTTCCCAATTCCCTGACTTTTCCAGGTTGTGTAGCAACCCTGTTTTTAATAAGATTCTGGGAAACTTATAAAATTAATGAAAGAAACAAAATTTTTCTATGTCAAATGCATATCTAAATTTTACCTTTTTGTACTTTGTAAAAAAACAATTACTTTACATTCATATATTAAAAATCTACAAAGTTTAAACTTCATGCTCATTCCGGGAGACCTAAATATTTTCCAATTTCAAAAATATTTTTTTTGGTAAATATGTGGTCATAATTACAACATAAGCATAAACAATAAATTAGCTTCTAGTTAGATTTACGTTTGTGACAGAGAATATTTTTTAATTCGATTGTTTATTTATTTAGTTACTTATAACACTTAGAGATTGATTTCTTCATTTTTTATGTAGATCAAAAGTTTGAGGTTTGCAAATTATTTAATTATGCATGAGTCAATTGCTTTTTATATTAAAATTGCATAGTAATTATTTTTTCGGCTAGACATTATGAACTCTGCTAATGCTGAGGATTTTCTTTTGTAAATCCTCATAAATATATTCAGGTTCATGTCAATCACAGGGAATTATGAGAAATGAACCAATTATAATTAAAATGTTTTATGCATATTATAGAAAATTGAAAACATTCTTTGATTCTTCAGCATAGAAATAGTAATTTCTGCAAACTACAGCCATTTATTCATGGCTCTTCTCTAAAGTGTTCATTAAATTTTCTTGTTAAAGGACAACAAATATGGGAATTCTTTTAAGTGTGAAGTATATTTGTATTTAACAGTAATTTTTATGAAAGGATTTTTTTAAAATGCGATATTACATTTGAAATAATTTTTAAATATCATGCAATTTTTTTAATTTGTATACTTTTGGTATCTGGTTCTGGCAGGCTCAGGCTCGGATTTAAATTTGTCGGCTCCGGCTCTGAAAAACAAGCCAAACTCATCATCTCTAATTGGCAACACTGTTTTCATATTTGATATTTCCCATAGTACTCATGATATATTTGCAATATTATATACAAGTGCATCTATTAATAATAATAAAATTAAAATCTGAACTATCTTCTGGAATGAATCATATTCCGCTTTTAAGTCTATTTTTGAATTTTTACAAGACAAATATAACAAATACACAGATATATAAACCAGAATCAGCAACTAAAATAAATGAAAGCTCACACTAAATTAAGTTGAAACAATTTTATAGACAGGAAAATCATTACATAAAATTTCTCCTTGATATCAATGCAAAACATATTTTGTTGTGTAAAGTACAACAATATGGATTACACTTTTTGCATAGCTTGATGAAATAAAATAACAAACTTCTCTGATAAAACAATTCTTTTAACATTGCTTATGCTATGTTTGAAAATGCTGAGAATGTCTTTAAAAAAATGATGATATCTGGCTTTATATGATTACTTATTATACAAAAGTATGTCAATGTATAAAATGCTTGTTATGAAACACACTCATTAAAAGTAAGGTCTTCGGCTAGATGACGGGGGCATTCTCATCCTAAAAGAAAAGGAAAATAAATGTAAATAACACATATTAATACCATGTAATGCAAGAAAAGAAAAAATATTTGTTTTAAAAAAAAATTAATGTCAGGTTTTGTGCTTATAAACCTCAAAACAATTAGTGAAACACGACTCTAATTTTAAAATAACGACCCAACAATTAAAATATAAACTAACAGCATTCCTTTCTGCCTGAAATAATAAAATACACTTTTCCAATTATCAGAATTATTGTCAGTTTTTGCAACCAGTATGATTTTTTTTTTAAACCAGGAATAAGGCAATTGAAAAATGGAGTATTGTTGTAATTACTTATTTAGTAGAGAAAAATATATTCCAAAATAATCAAATTATAACCTAAGAAAGCTCTTAATTTTCATGTTATATACCTTTCACAGTTTGTTGTGTGTCTTTGGGGAGGGAAGAGACTGTGGATGCTTATGATTCAGTGCAGCTGGGGATGCTGTGTTACATAACTTACATATGCGCAGGAAACTGTAGGGGAACTCTACTCAGTTGTAAGTAAGGGGGTTCTGGACTAATACTGTAACAGTTTCTTTCAGATTTAAAAAGGGACAGGGTGCTATTGTCCTATAAAAGATTTTTTTAGATTCTTCAGGACAATTTTATAAAGTTTAATCTAGAATCTTACTTTTTTTTTTTTTTTTTGATGCAGCTGTTTAGTTAATATTTTTTTCTAGTAGCAAGAGGGGAAAAAAAATCACAAAATATGTTCATTTATCATGGGGAAAAAAATTGTTATTCGTTTGAGGGGAAAAAAAAATCTTGAAATTTGACAATGAGTTGTGCAAAAATCTTTAATTGGTCAGAAAAAAATCGCAATTTAAAAAATTGTGAAAAAATTGAAAGTTTGTCAAAGATTCCAAAAATAAATAAATAAAAGGGAGAGGAATTGGAGAAAAAAAATTCAAAACTAATGTTAATATTTCTTTCTATATAAATTTGTTAGACTATTTTAACGACAATTTTTTTTTTTTTTTATAGGTGCTTTGCGGCTCACCCAACATACCAAACATATGTTTGAAGCCCACAATAAGAAAAAAAAAAAAAAAAAAAAAAAAAAAAAATGAGCATGGTTGATTTCAGCTAACATCGAATATAAGATTTTGAGACATTAAATTCACTCACTTTCAATTTATATTTTTATGCATTATTTTGATGAAAATTTTATTTTTTACATATTTTAGAAGTATTTTAATACACACTTTTTCTATATTATTTTGTAATTAATGAAAATACTTTTTGAGTGTTGCATTGTTTTGTGTATCCCGATTTGGCCATGATCTGCTTGCAATATTTTCAAATAAGACCTTTTCTTGATATTGAATATTTGTGGTATATATATATTATATATATAAAATCCCTCCGTGTATAACGATTTCGGGGTCACATCCACGAGAAAAAACACTTATTGTTACCAATGACAAATTCCATTGTGAAAAGTTATCTCTGATTTTAAAGGCTATCAATTTTTTGTCCAATGCAAACATTCTAGAGTCGTAATGGAGCGTTCTCATTTGTCAGATTTACAGTTTGAGCTGTAAATGACGTCACTACATTTTACTGTGCTTTGAAATCTTTTCCCTATTTCAAACAATATTCACACTGTTAAAAATTTGACTCATTTGCAGCGATCTTCAGCGATCTTCGGACAAAATCGGCGGTTTCCCGCATCTTCAGACGAAATCAACAATATTTGAGCAAAATTGGTGGCTTTTCCGCAATCTTTTGACGAAATTGGCATTTTTTCGACATTCTTTAGGTTTTTCCTCGAACACAGCGTTTTATTCCCGCAATCTTTTGATGAAATCGGTGTATTTTTTCAAATATTCTTCTGACAAAATATTTTTAAGCAATCTTTTATCGAAAACGGAGTTTTTTCCTGCGATCTTTTAACAAAATCGGCGTTATATCCGCAATATTTAGACGAAATCGGCATTTTTCCGCCGTCTTCTGAGGAAATCAGCGTTTTATCTGTGATATTTGGTGAAATTGCCGTTTTTTCTGCGATCTGCACAGGAAATTCGCGTTTTCCATCGATCTTTTGACGAAGTTCGTTTACAAAAACATTGACGAAATTGTTGTTTTTCCACGAAATATTGACGAAATGTATGCTATTTTGGCAATTCTATCACGAAATTTGCATTTCTGCGCAATATTTTTTTCCGTGCGCAAAACCGTACAAGTTGGCAGTTACGCAGAACTGATAACCCAATTTCAAATTTTTGGAAATTTCGGACGAGGGGATCACCCCTGAAAAAAAAATCGCGTAAAAACAATCAATTTCGTCAAATAGACGCGCAAAAACGGCAAATTTCGTGAAAAGATCGCGAAAAGACGAGATTTCCTCAAAAGATCGCGAAAAAAGCCGCAAATTTTATCAAAAGATTGCGAAAAAAAAGTCATAGCTGGAGTGGAATTTTCTGTACAAAAACTGTTTTTGCTGCTTTAAAAACCGATTTTGTTGCAGTTTTTTCTTCTTTAATTTCTTGCTTTTTCTAAAGCTGTTTTTTCTGTTCCAAAATTGTTTGCTTCAAATTTTGTTTTTGAGTGAATATGACCTTTGACATTAATATATTTTGCATTTGATAATTTTCAGGGTTTTTTACTTTGTATTAATTTTCATGGTTTCTTTTTTTTCTTCTTCTTTTCTGGGGTTTATGAAATTTAAGTCTTTTTAAAAATCCTTTGAAGAAATTTGACCTTTAGCAATATTTTGACAAATTTTTTTTTATTTTTTTGCAGAAAATTTTTGGCTTTCGCAATCTTTTGCGGTTTTATCACGATTTTTTGTAGAAATTTCTGTATTTTCGTGATCTTTTTTTTTTTTTTTTTTTTCCCCCCGATGTAATTTGTAGTTATTCTTTGTGTATGTAGTGATCTTTTGACAAAATGTGCGGTTTTTTCGCGAGTTTTCGTCAAAAATAAGTTTTATTGCGATCTTTTCACGAAAATTGTAATTTTATTGCAAATTTTTTAACAAACTTAGTGTTTTTTAGCGATGCAAATTTCTTCATCGAAATTTGCATTTTTTTCGCGTTCTTTTATAAAAATTTGAGACGGAATTTTTCAATTTTTTTCGCGATTTTTCAACGAAATTTCAGCAGTTTTTTTTTTTTTGTTTGTTTTCTGGTGAAATTTGCAGTTTTATCGCAGTTTATTGATGAAATTTGGGGTTTTATTGCTGTTTTTTGATCAAAAATCGCCATTTTCTGAGGAAATTTGTGGTTTTATTCCGAGATTTTTCGGTAAAATTTGTGTGTGATTTGATCGCATTCTTTTGACATAATTTGCTTTTTTTTTTTTCATAAACTTTTGATGAATGTTTTTGGTTTTTCGACGAATTTTTTCAATGATATTTTTAGGTTTCTTCGCGATTTTTTATAAAAATTTGAGCATTTTCATGATCTTTTGACAGCACTGTGCAAAAAAAAAAGGGGGGGGGGGGGATTCGTCCCGGGTACGGAAATTTAGGGGGTACCAAATTTATACTACCAATGTCATTTTTCGTCTATTACAAGAAAAAGTTGGGTAGAGGGGTCGTCAAATTTACAATTTATCCCGCGCACAGTTTTCTCTTTGCATGCCCTGTCTTTTGATAGATATATTTTCTTTATTGTTTTATGATATTCGCAACTTATTTTGATCGATCGTTCGACGATATATTCAACTTACTTTGGTATAATAAAAAATTCAAATGACAATAATGAATAATCACACGGGCACACGAGAGTCACAAAAGAAAAATTCCAGAATTCCAGAAAAGCATGCAGAACGGAGAATTTACGTTCAAAGTTCCGAGAATCAAAGGCTGAAAGATGAGGGAGGAGCTAAAAGTGGACAATAGGAACATTTCTGGGGTACGAACGACGCATCATCGGCCGTTCTAGATAAGATAAAGTTGTAGTTGTTTCGCTTTTATCGAAATAGTTTCGGTTCAGGATCGCGAAAATTAAAACAAACAGTTCGTTCAAAAATAGGCATTTCAAGGGAGAGAGAAAAAAAATAAGCACTTTGGGAAAAAAAGAAGCACCTTGTAAGGACCTGACAAATTTGCTTTCAAAATAAGTACCTTGTAAGCACCTGTAAGCACCGCTACGCACCCTGTCATTTGCTGCAGCATCACTCCACCGCTTTTATAGAAAATGATTAAATTGCTGTGTTATGGAGCATTCTCATTGGTCATAAAAGAGACATTCTATAAAAGCTGTGGAGTGACGCTGCGGTAAATGGGTCAAATTTTTAGCAGTACACTTTAAAAATTTGACCCTTTTGCTGCATCATCACTCCCCAGCTTTTATAGAATACACTGTAAGTAACACACACAAAGTAACAGTTTTCTATAAAAGCGTTGGAGTGATGCTGTAGCAACTAGGGATGCACCGAATAGTGATTTTGGCCGAATACCGAATGCCGAATATTCGGCCGACAGGTGAACCGAATACCGAATATTCGGCTAGCCGAATAGTAATTGTTGGGCCGAATACCGAATATTCGGCCAGCCGAATAGTTAACTATTCGGCCGAATACCGAATATTCGGCTTTCCAAATTCTTTTTATATTTTAAAATTTAAAGGTATTAAAATGTTACTTTTTAAAACAGTTTTACATAGTATTTAATAAAAGAAACTTACATTTTGATAAACAAGAGCTTTTTATAAGAACACTTAGTACTGAAAAAAAAATCTGCCTTGAGTTATTTAAGAAGCACAATTATGAAACTTTAATTAATAAAATTTTCTACGAATCAAAACAAACATTTTAAAATCAAATAATGAAAAAATGGCCAAAGAAAAATTTTAGTCTGATAATTGTCCTTTTTAAATAACTCAAGGCAAATTTATTTCAATATAAAGTACAAATACTTTCAACTTAATTTTGAATAAAGGCATGTTTGGCTCATAGTTCTTTTCTTATGAATGGTGGTATTTTCCACCCTTCCCATCATATCATATTTTACAGAAATCAAAGCATGTGAGTTGAAAATATGTTATCTTATTTATTGTTAATATAATAAACGAACACACAAGTTTTGACCTAGAGTGAGATGAAATACAATGTACTTATGACTCAATAAGTTGAATATGATTATGGTTTCATGAACAAAAATTGTCTGCCTTGATAGCTATTACTAATCTCAAAAGCTGTTTTTTTTTTCTTTTAACGGACTTTTATTTGGGGGAAAGCAAGAAACAGATTATTTACTAAAAAAAATTTAGAAACTTGTATCTGTACATAATTTATTCCTAAGGAGAATCTTAATAAATCACCATTTTAATCCTTCTCATGTTTAATTTTCTTATGTTATACTTTACAAACAGCAAATAAATAATGCAAAAACATTCTATTTTATTAAAAAATGATTTTGTTTCTAATTGTTTTAAATATAAATTAAAAAATTGACAGTTAAAAGTAGAAATAGTGAAAAGTTTTGAAAGTTTTTATTAAAAGTATTGATTGGCCGAATACTACGGCCGAATACTCTGATATTCGGCCATACCGAATATTCGGCAGGCCGAATTTCATATTCGGCCGAGCCGAATATTCGGCTCAACCGAATAGTTTAATATTCGGCCTAACCGAATATTCGGTAACATGGCCGAATAGGCCGAATACCGAATAGATACCGAATATTCGGTGCATCCCTAGTAGCAACTGTTAAAAATTTGATCCATTTGCTGCAGCATCACTCCACTGCTTTTATATAAAATGGTTACTTTACTGTGATATGGAACATTCTCATTGGTCATAAAAGAGATATTCTATAAAAGCTGTGGAGTGACGCTGCAACAAATGGGTCAAATTTAACAGTGTAATATGGTAAAGTAATCATTTTCTATAAAAGCTGTGTAATGACGATGCAGCAAAACAGTCAAATTTTTAACAGTATTTAATTAAAACTTTTTATTTAAGAAAAGCGAAGGTGCGTTTTAAATACAATATTGTTAGAATTTTTATATTCGTGTTGCTTTATTTATTTTTTACAGCCGTGAATGACTTCATTGTCACATAACGAATCACGATTGTTTACTCTTTATTGTTGACATTTGTTTTTGATCTCATAAAGTATTTTCTTGCTGACCCAGTGGCGTGGTTGGTAGCGGCAGCTGCTCCCACACCGCTGGTCCCTGGTTCGAGTCCAGCTAACGGCATGGGTGTCTGTGTTGTCCCTGTGATGTGTATTAAATGTATGTACTGGATATTCTGTAATAATAAAGTGTTCTGTATTTGTTTCTGTGTATTCTGGATCAATTGAGGCAACAGCCATTGTAGCTATAGGCCTCAAATCATTGTTCACTCACTCACTCAAAATATTTTCTTTTAAGTATTAGCTAATGGTATAAAATAGTTAATTCACAAATGTTTTAAAATAGCATTATTAGTGCATGTTTTGCATTATTAATGCATGTTAATTTGCATGTTTTTTTGTGAAATAATTACTGTAATTTTGTGAATGAAATTCATTAGCTGCATATTCTGTCATTATTTTACCCATACAATTAATAATTTGGCTACCCTCTCATAGTCGTCTGGAAATAGCCAAAATGGGAAAATTTTGTATACATTTTGGATATTTTTATTATTTTCTCTCAGTATTTTAAAATATTTTTGGCTGTAGTTTCACAATGTATTCTTTTATAATTGATATTTTACCTTACTTTATTCTTTTAAAATGTATGCATCTGCCATTTGTTCATTACAATCCCTCCCCATCCACCAGATAGTTTTGTTATAATTTTAAATGCAGATTTCTATTGAATTTTTTTTTTAGATTTTTTCCCTCATGTTCAATCTTTGTATTTTTCAAAATTGTTTAAGCCTAAAGTGGCTATGATTGACCAAAGTTGTTGTAATGTTTTATCATCCTTTTAAAAATGGAAACACATCATTTTGACAGGTTATCTTCTAGTATATAATAATAAATCATTCATCAAGCACAGATTATGAAACATTTGTTTTCACACTGAAAATAATGTAACAAAACCGTACCATTTAAAAATTTAAATTAATCTAATTTAACCATATGGAAATGCATAACACATTTGAAAATCCAATTTTAGCTGCTCTCGTTTATAATTTAAAAATTATTTGCATTTTTGCAGCACCTTGTGTATAATATATAAATTTGTATTCATTACATGCTGCATTCTAAAATTTAGTTCATTTAAGATATATGTATACCTCAGTTGAAAATTCCATTGCAATAATATCCTCTAAAAAGGAGAATTATACATGAATACTTTTGTGCATCCCTGCATATGAGGTATAGAATTTATAATGAAGAACATGCAAAAAATAGTTAAATTTCAAAGCACACACTCAATTTTAATATGCACATTCCAGCAATTATTATCCAAAGACGGTATTACTATCGGTTTTTTTGTAACTTCATATAAATGAGTAAAAAATGCTATGATGCCCTGTTATAAATGGTAATACCAGAGGTGCCAAGTTTCAATAAAAGCTATCAGTAACCAGAGTTCAGAGAAGAGTGTGCGTGTGTGTGTGTGTGTGGGGGGGGGGGGATCTCTTGGTGAAATTTGCACTTTTTCGCCATCTCTTGGGGAAATTTGCGATGTTTGGATGAAATTTCCACATTTTTGTGATTTTTGGACGAAATGTGCGTGTTACTGCGATCTTTTAACAAAATGTGGCCTTTTTTTTTTTTTTTGTTTTTTTTTTTTTGGACGAAATGTGCACGTTTTTGCGATCTTTTGACGAAATGAGCATGTTTTAAGTGATTTTTTGACGAAATGTGCACGTTTTTTGTGATCTTTTGACGAAATGTGAACGTTTTTCGTGATCTTTAGGCAAAATGAGCACGTTTTTTGCGATCTTTTGACGAAATTGTTAGGATTTAACAAGCTTTCCATATTCTCAATGCCTCATTTAATATATTTTTTCAGTTAAAATAACATATAAAATATTTAATTCTATCGGTTTTCATACATTCAATATAACTTTACTTTATACATATTATTTTTAAAATAAACTTACCTTTTGCTTATATTAATCCTATTAGATAATGTTTTATTGATAATCCTTTATTTTTATTTACAGTATAGTTAAATTTCTTTTAGACTTATACTTTTTCTTTATTTACATTTCCCGGTTCTTTAGTCAAACATCCGTCACTAACTTTCGTTTCTTGAAGACACGATTCGCTATCTTTTCGCCAGGAGGCGATAGCATCGTAATGACGTAACCCTTGCATAAATTAGCGGACGTCATCTACTCCTGCGAATCGCCGTGCGACTGATCCTTCTGGAAGGGGGTGTGTCGACACATGCCGTTCTTCCGTGGAGGTATAAATGCTTTTTCGTTCTCCGGTCTAGTAGCTTGTTTTGAATGTGTTTTAGTCAAGATACAAAGATGCCAGCTGGTTCTTCGTCTTCGGGACGCTGTGTATTTTTACTGGCTTTTTATATTAAGTTTATATTTATTTCGTGATTAGTTTATTTAGTTGTATTTTGTCTTCAAGTTTCTAAAGTTAAATAGCCATGCCACTTCACCGCTCCTATGAACTTTCGTAAGTAGGTCTTCAATGCTTTTGAACTTTGTTGTTATGTTCTGAATATGATTCAAGTATGTTCCCTTTTCAAGTATAATAAATGGACTGCCATAGAACTATTGACTTTTTATTTAGTGCAAGAATACTTTACATAATTTTTCACAAGAACTTTTAACATTACTTATTCTTTTGACTTTTAATTTATGCCAAGTTTTACATCCTCATTTGGGAAAGCTTTTCACTGAGAACGCACTCTGCAAAAATCTTTTTAATCAGCGTTAATGTGTTAAGTTGGGGAAAAACACTGACTTGTCAGTTTTCCCTAACAGAAATGAGCACGTTTTAAGTGATTTTTTGACGAAATTTGCGTGTTTTAAGTGATTTTTTGACGAAATGTGCGCATTTTTTGCGATCTTCTGGCAAAATGAGCACTTTTTTTGCGATTTTTTGACGAAATGAACGCGTTTTTCTCGATCTTTTGGCAAAATGAGCACGTTTTTTGCAATCTTTTGACAAAATGAGCGCGTGTTAAGTGATTTTTCGATGAAATTTTTGCATTTTAAGCAATTTTTTTAACGAAATGAGCGCATTTTTTCATAATCTTTTTACAAAATGAGCGCGTTTTTCATAATCTTTTTACAAAATGAGCGCGGTTTAAATGATTTTTTGACGAAATTTGCACATTTTTCGCGATTTTTTGACGAAATTTGTACGTTTTTAGCTACATTTTGATGAAATGTGCGTACTTTTACACAATCTGTTCTGTTTTTTCCTGAGATCCTACATCGAAATTTATGTTTTTTCAAGCAATCTTTTGATGAAATGCGCGATTTTTTTTATCCGTAATTTCTATCCGATGCCCGTAACGCCGTAACTTTTGTTGCATATCCGTAATAATTACGGACAAATCTTAATACTTGGCACCTCTGTAATACTTATTCAGGCATGAAAGTAGGAAATGAAGAAAAAGGTATAAATTTTTTCCATCTATGCAGTTGTGCAAAATTCTTAGAATTCCAGTGTAATTTTAGCAGCTACTTATACAAAATTTTTTTAATGTAACTGAACATACAACTTTTTTTTTAATTTTAGGAAATGTTAATAATGCTTTAAGTGTAAATCCAAATATATATCATCAATTTATGTGTATTACAGTCATTAATTTTCCAAAACAAATATTATTCTGAATGGTTAAGCTGTTACATTCTCTCCCTCCACTTTTTTCCCCCCAAAAGAAAACCAGAGTTTCCCCCAGGTTTAAAAAGGGGCAGAGTGCTACTGTTCTGAAAAGGGCACTTTTTACATTCTTCAGGGCACGTTTTTGATTTTTAAGGGCACTTTTATAGAGTTGAAGAGTAGAGTATTAGAGTAGAGTACAAGAATCTAGCGGTTCAAAAAATTGTGGAAAAACTAACATTTCGTCAAAAAATGGAGAAAAAAAAAATTCACCAAAAAAATTTAACAAAAAAAAAAAAAACTATAATATTTGTTAAAAGATTGCGAAAAAATTGTCGATTTTGTTAAAAGATCGCAAAAAAGCTGCAGATTTTGCTAAAAAATTACGAAAAAACGACAAATTTCGTGAAAAATTGCAAAAAAAAAAAAAAAAAAAAAAAAAAAAAAAAAAAAAAAAAAGGCAAATTTGACTTTTTTTTTTTGCAATCTTTTGACGAAATTACATGTCTTGTGGGATGAGTAACATATTTTTTTGGCTTCCGTTGCCGATTTTTTAAACGTAATTTACGCACTAGCATGTCCGCATCATCACTGAAAGGCTGCATTTTTTCAATGTGGGGCAAGAAGGGCGCTATTTTTTTGAATGAGCAACAAGAGGGGCGCTAGTTTTTAAATTAAAGGGCAGGGAGGGCAGAGCGCCCCCCTGAAATCCGGTGGGGGAAACTCTGAGAAAACAATTTCCTTGATAAATTAATCTTTGCTTTGGAAATACATCTCGAAAAAATTATCACAGAAATTATCCAAATGTGTTATGTAAAAAGTACAGAATATCATGTTCCAAAAAAGTAACTTCCTTCCACTTTGAATTTTTAAAGTAGTAAAAAGACTTTAAAGACATTTTGAACAATTTCATTAACATGACGTTCAGATGCTTATGATATAAGCTCAGTTTTCATTTTGTCTTTTTTGCACAACAATTCAAGAACTAACTCTAAGGGTTTGAGCAAACAAAATGTCTGACTACTAAATTTTGCAGGCATCTCCCCCCCCCCCCCCATTACTTTTCCAAAATTTTCTTTGCAGTTTTGCATCAATCCAGACAATGTTCAAAATTGCTTTAAAAAAGGTCGAATTCCTCCTTTAGGAGGAACTCTTTCATGCCTGCTTTACATGCATGAATGCCACTCAGAAAAAATCAAAAAAGAAGAAATTACATGTAAAATAAAAATTATGACATTTATGCATGAAAAAACAAATACTTTTTTTTTTTGTGTGTGTGTGTGTAAATTTTTAACAGTTACGTTTTTCAAAAGCAAATTTCTCAAACAGCTTGAAATATGTGAATTCATTATTCTTGAAAATTTCTACGAGTAAATAAAAATGAATTTTTCTTTACTTCACAGTACATTTTAAATCAATTAAGGTGCCCCATAAACAGATGCAATGAACTCTGTAAGGAATTTTATTTCACTTCATTTTAAAATAATTGAGGTAATCCAGTAATAAATTCTATGATTATTCCATGAGTGAAAAGCAAAAATTTGTAGGATTTTTTTCACGATTGTTTGATGAAAATCACCTCTTAATTTCGCGATAGTTCGACAACAACAACAGCTTAATTTAGAGATTGCTTGACGAAAATGGCCACTTATAGAGGTATCACACATACTATTTTCGCAGAATTTTCCCCCCAACACAACATTACAGTCAGCAAAAAGTTGCGTGACCATGATATAGGGGAGAATCTGCTCGCTATTATTGTTTACTGAACGTTTCCCGTATTGCACAGAAAATGTTGGTCATTCATTCAGCACTGACAGGGTTGCCACTCTAATCTTGAAAAAAAATTCCCTGTACTGCATTTATTCCATGTTGAGTGCGTAAAAATATATGTGTGTATGAAGGCTAATTAGAAATGTTATAATTTGCCATTACCAAATTCCCTGTGTTTTCCAGATTTTTTAGGATATTTTATAAAATTCCCTTGTTTTGGGAGGAGATTTAAAATTCCCTGTGTTTTCCCGGTTCTCCAGGTGGCGTGGCAACCCTGACTGATCAACAGACCAATAGGAGCAGAGTGAGAAATTAAAAAATCCTGCGAGAAGTTTGAAAAACCCGTTTACTGAACATGCAGCAAAATGAACGATCGCGTTTTGTAAAATGCTTGCCAAAAAATCTTTCTCTGTGTGATACAGGCTGTATTATTAATAGCTGTCAGCTATTAATTTTATGATTGCTTAACGAAAATAGCCTCTTAATATCACAATCGCTCGGCGAAAAAAGACACTTAATATCAAGATTGCTCGACAAAAATCACTACTTTTTTTCGTGACTGTTTGTTGAAAATGGTAGCTTTATTTTGGGATTGTTTGTCGAAAATGCCCATTTTATTTTGGGACCGTTGAAAAAAAAAAATCACCATTTTATTTTGCGATTGTTTGACAAAAATTAATGGGGGTTTTTATTTACAGGTCATTTGATGAAAATTGCTGTTTTATATAGTAATTGTTTGACAAAAATCACAAATTATTATATTAAAAAAAAAAAAAAAAAAAAAAAAAAAAAAAGGCAGGAATTTGCCATTTGGCAAAAAAGTGGCATCTCTATATATAACTATCATTGTTTTATAAAATCTTTACAATGGTGTAGAAATTTCTAATATAAGAAAACATGTGGTCAAATATTTAAAACACATTTTAGAGCATAACATATCTGAAAAATAAAATTTTTTTTCTAAAGAAGTTAAAAAATATACTCACGAATCTCCCATAGAGTCATTATACCAGTATGATCTAAAGAAAAAAAAAATTATTAATAACATGCCATGGAAATTTAGAAATTACATGTAATTTTTTTAATCACTGCTTAAATCTTATAAAGTACAATAGATAATGCAATGCTAAAAAAGAATTCATGCTTTGTTTTCTGATAATTATCAGGGCTTGAAATTCAATTTTTCGAAGGAGGGGAGTCTCCCTACCAAGATTAATAAATGGAGGGGAGTTTGGCTGTTTGGGAGGGAGAAAAAATATTTAAAATCCGCCATTATTTTATGTGCTATTTAAAGAATTACCAGAATACAGACATAAAAAGATGTCACTGAAGTAATTTTTATCAACAATTCAGAATAATTACGCGAAATGTGTAAAAAAACTTTTATACTTTTATACTTTTAAACTTTTATAATTTATATTTATATTTATAATTTATAATTAATGATTATTAATTATAATTAATAATGTTATTTTTCTGTATTTTAAATGTGCAAGATACAAATTTAATCATAAAATAATACTTATTTGAGTGTAGAAGATAAGAAGTATCAATATTGTTTGCATTTCTTTAAAAAAGGGGCAAGTCAAATTCATCGAAAAAGATTTTCTTAAAAAATGAATACTTTGTTGAGTAAAGAAATACTTTTGTTTAATATATGGCTGATTTCAGGAATTGCACACACTCAGAAAGATTTGGAGCTGTCAGAAACTGATTTTAGAGCAGCAAAGAAAAAAAAAATATATATATATTGAAGCAGGAAAATTAGTTTGTTGAACAGAAAAAATAACTCCCCGTTACATTATTTTTGGGGGGAGGAAGGAGGGAGAGGTTCCCTTTAACGAAAGTTGCATTTTTTCGCTATCTTTTGATGAAATATGCCTTTTTTTACGATCTTTTCACGAAATCTGCTGTTTTTCGGGATTTTTTGTCGAAATTTGCCGTTTTTTCCTGAATTTTCTGAGAAAAATTGCCGTTTTTTCGCGATCTTTTCATAAAATCTGATGTTTTATCGCGATTTTTTTTACGAAAATTGCCGTTTTCGCGATATTTTCGGGAAATTTGTTGTTTAAAGTGAACCTTTTGTCGAAATTTGCCATTTTTTGCGATTTTTGGACGAAATTTGGTGTTTTTTGGTGAATTTTCTGAGGAAATTTGCCGTTTTTTCGCGATCTTTTGATGAAATCTGATGCTTTATCGCGATTTTTTTTACGAAAATTGCCTTTTTACGTTATATTTTGGGGAAATTTGTCATTTATAGTGAATCTTTTGTCAAAATTTGTCGTTTTTCGCGATTTTCGGACGAAATTTGACGTTTTTTCGCGACCTTTTTGACAAAAACTGCCGTTTTACAGAATTCTGTGACGAAATTAGGCATTCTTTCGTGAATCTTTTGACAAAATTTGCCGGAAATTAGTTGTTTTTTCGCGATCTTTTAACAATATTTGTCTTTTTTTAGCAAACTTTTACGAAATCACGCGTCTTGTGAAACGTGTAAGAGCTGTTTCTTTTGTGTGCCATCTCCGATCTTTTGAGTAATTTATGCGCAATAGCTCGTCCGCGGCATCACTGTTTCATAATTTTTAGAATTGAATGCGTTATTTTGTGTGTGTGTGTGTGGGGGGGGGGGGGGGGGGGGGGGGAGTGGAAATTCCGAACAGAATCACCTCTATTTCGCCGCGGAAAATACAACGAAACTCGTCAATTGATTGCAGGAAAAAATTGCAAAATTTGTCAATCAGTCGCATAAAAAATCGCGATTTTCAATGATTTTTCGCTGTAAAAAAGCTCGCAAAATGTGTCGATTACTCGCACGAAAATATCATAAAATTCGCAAAACGGTCGTGGGAGTTGATCGTAGTTTCAAAATGCAAAATTTTTTGGGCGGGAGCCTCCCGTCCACGTTATTCTTTTGGGCGGGATTTCAAAATTTTGGGCGCGAATCCCGCCATCCCGCCCTGAAATTCAAGCCCTGATTATACAAAAAAGTTTTCCTAAAGCACTCTAAACATTCTTTTAAACCTAGTTTTAGATTAAGAAAATGAAATGTAAATACATGATAGCTTATTATATTACTACAAAAAATATACATACCACAAACTTACTTTAACATTAATAATTGTAAAATATTTCTATATGATAATTTTGAATGCCTTAAAAATTTGGCCTCATATGGTAATATTTCATATTTATCAAAATAAACTAATTATAGATGAAGTTCTAAACTAAAGATCTGCACTAGGTCAAGTTTTTTAACTTGACCATGGGCACTGATGTTAATTCTTTTTTGTTGTGGGCATTGATTCTTTTGAATTGAATTAGTAAATTGTCTTCTGTCAGGTTTCACGTTGGCTATAATCTGAATTTTTACATTCAGGTCGTACCTCTATTCTAAACTACTTGCATAAAATCTGTAGCCGAAAAATGATCAGAATGGAGATGAAAGAATTTGCAGATTCAGTTGAGGTAACTCAGGGTAGAGGTCGGAACTAGAAATGAGTTCAGACTCACTTTTCAGAACTCGAGCCCGCCCAATGCTGAAATTATGCAATATATAATATACAAAATTGCATGACATTTAAAGTTGCTCCAAATGTAATATTTCATTCTTTAGCACCTTACCTGGAATTATTGTTAAACTCCAGTTCATGATTAATGAAACACTCTCAAATCCTTACAAAATAAAACATATCTTAAAATACAATTATTTTGGATAATATGAAACTTTAAGCACAGATAGATATGAAATAAGTTCTTCGAATACCATAAGCACTTGGTATATGATCCTCAAAAGTAATGTAAGTTATGCACAGGGTTGGCAAGTTTTTGACAGTGTGCGGTTTTATCCAGTTAAAACCGTGGTTTAAACCGTCATGGCTAAAACCTCTTGTCAAAAACCTCGTCAGAAACCTCAAATACTACACTGATCTGTAAAATTTCACATTAAAAATCTGTCACAAATATACAATATTAGATGTAATATTAAAAATTCACTTTTACTGTATTGTATATTATTATTGCCGGAAAAAAGAGAAAAAAAAAAATTGTCATAAATCTAATAATTTGGCCTGCCTCCAAACTTGCTCAACTAGCAATGCTTCTGCTATCAACCCTTGCTAGCTCAGCACCAATTGAGAGAGTATTTTGTAACTTTGGCTTCATACACTCTAAACTCATAAGTTATTTGGGTGTAAATAAATGTGCTAAATTGGTTAAGTGCTATAGGATGCTGTGGGGTAAAAATGATCCAGATTATTAATTGTACAAAATCATTTTCTTCTGTTTGAACATTCTAAAAAACAATGTTTTATTGCAATTAAAGTAATTTAACTTTTTTGTAATTATTAAATTACAGTATAATTAATTCAGAGTTTCCCCCAGGTTTAAAAAAAGGGCAGGGCACTACTGTTCAGAAAAGGGCACTTTTTACATTTTGCAGGGCACTTTTTACATTTTCAGGGCACTTTTTCATTTTTAAGGGCACTAAACTTTGTTAAAAGATAGCGAAAAAACGGCCAATTTTGTTAAAAGATCGAGAAAAAAACAGCAGATTTTGTTAAAAGATCGCAAATAGCAGCATATTTTGCTAAAAAAATCGCGAAAAACGTCAAATTTCGTTAAAATATCGCGAAAAACGGAACTTCACAGAATTTTCCGTTTTATTGCGATTTTTCGGCAAAATTTGCCAGGTTTTTTTTGCAACTCATTTGACAAAATTTTCCGTTTTATCGCGATTTTTGGAAGAAATTTGTCGTTTTTCCACGATCTTTTGAGGAAATCTGCTGTTTTGTGAAATTTTGTGACGAAACTAGCCATTTTTTTGTGGATCTTGCCGGAAGTTAGTCGTTATTTCGCAATTTTTAACAAAACTTGCTGACTTAGCGATTTTTTGACAAAATTATCCGTTCCATTTCTTCTAAAAATCGTGATAAAACGGAAAATTTTGTCAAATGAGTTGCAAAAAACGGCAACTTTCGTAGGAAGCTATTTTTTGCATAATTTACTCGCTATAGCGCGTTCGGATCATCGCTGGAGGGCTGCATTTTTCCAAATGTGGGGCAAGAAGGGCGCTAGTTTTTGGTTGAGGGGCAAGAAGGGCACTAGTTTTTGGTTGAGGGGCAAGAAGGGTGCTAGTTTTTGGTTGAGGGGCAAGAGGGGTGCTATTTTATAAATTAAAGGGCAGGAGGGGCGGAGCGCCCCCCTGAAACCCTCTGGGAGAAACTGTTAATTTTAAATAAAAAGTTATTCAATTTTTCTCTCTTGTTCTTAAAATGTTTAAAGCGCATTATACGTTTTTAACGGTTTAAGCCAGTTTTTGACGGTTTAAACCAGTTTTTGACAGTTTAAACCAGTTTTTGACACTTGTCATGTCAAAAAACAGTTTCTGACGTCAGAAACCCAACCCTAGTTATGCATTTTTTAAATTTCATAACTTGGACAAATTTAGTGTTATATGAACGGGACTTTTTTGTCTTATTTGTTAGTATATCATTAAAAATTTATCAAATATGACTAGAGACCACATAAAATTAAAATTTTGTAATTTTTTAAGTGATGATTTTATTGACCCAAATATCTTTAAAAATATTTTCTTACCTTATTTAAAATATTTTTGTAGTTAGAACTTATATACTTATGACTAAGAGTTCAGGAATTAGTCATTATCCAACAATGAAGAGTGGACACACTGTACATATACATATATTTCAGTTTTTTTTTTATGCTGCATTCTAAATAAGACATCCATTCACAGAAACAAAATGCTGAAAAGTTTATCTTCACATATTTTACCTGCCAAGATCCATACTAGACGTAGGAGATCTGCGAGAATACAGATAGTCACTAGCAGATGGATACGTAGTAGCTCTTCTTTCATACAAATCACGTGAAACAGGAGACATACCAGATCTTGGTGAATATGGATCTCTTAAAGATGGTGAATAGGGATCACTAAAATAAAATCAGTAACATTAATTCTGACATAAGTATAAATAACAATGCATATTTTTCCTGTGAAATTTTAAACACTGGAATGTCTGAATAGAACTGAATTTCATTTACAAATGTTTAAATATGAAGCAGTATTAATAAATAAATAAATAAATAATAAATTCAAACAACAAATGAGGAGGGGAGGGGAAATCGAAAATCCAAGAGAAGGATAAAAATTAAAGTCAAGGAAATTATGCTTATTAAAGAAAGCATTTTAGGTTCTTAAGTTCATCTTTCTCTTTATATTTAAATATTATGTTACAGGATTCCTATACAATTCTCGTAAAAGTATTCTTTGATGATTTTTCCTGACTTTTCTTTAAAAATTTCTTTTACCTTTCTCGATAAAAATTAATCATCTACAGTCAAACCTTGTTAACTACAACACACTTAACATGAATTTAAAGCTTTTCCCCTGCGAAAGTGAATACAAAATACAATGCATATTATACTTTTAACACAATCATTCAACGAAAATCACTGTTTTAATTTGCATTCGTTTGATGAAAATCGCTATTGTATTTTGGGAACATTTGACAAAAATTGCTATTGTATTTCACAATATTTTGACAAAAATTGCTATCATATTTCCCAATCATTTGACAAAAATCACTATTGTATTTCGCAATCATTCGAAAAAAAATGCTATTGTATTTTGAAAACATTTAACGAAAATTGCTGCTTTATTTTGAAATTGTTCCACGAAAACTGTTTTATTTCATGTCACTTGACAAAAATTCTATAAAATTAGGAAAGAAAAAAGCAGATATTTGCTATTTGGCGAAATGGTGGCATCACTGTTTAAATAAATGACAAGGTTTAACAGAATACAGTAGACTCTCTTAAATCAGCACATTTTTTCAGATGTAAACAATGAAATTATAGATGGCACTGAAGTCAGCGGCTAATGCATTTTTTTTTTTTTTTTTTTTTTACTAAATTTTTTATTAACGACCTTATTTTGGGTATTACAGCAGATTTATTACTAAATATACATTGATTTTGATATAAATTAGCATACCTAAAAATTCCAGGGCTAGAAATGAAAAAATCCACAAAGTTTTTTTTTTTTTTAATGTATAGACAGACATTTTTTTAAGATATAAAACAATATAAAAAAAGCATTCAAGACTCAAATAGCATTTTAAAAAGTTAGAAAGAGCACAATAAGCTATATATACTGTATATCCCGGCGTATAACACGCACTTTTAACTCCGAAAAATCATTTCATTTTTCCGTGTGCGTGTTATACGCCGAATATAAAATGGTTCAAGTAAAACCATAAGAATAAAACATTTCAAATTTTTAGAATTATATAAATGCATTTATATATTTACATAAATAAATAAACTTACAGTATATATTTTCTAAAAAAACTTAATTTTATTTATCAGAGCACATGAAAAGGGATGATTTCATCCCATATTTGACCCAGACACTTAATGACCCAATATGACCCATTAAATTTTTTTTCTCGAACATGTAACCTAGCCCAATGTTTTTCCAGTGCCCGAAAACCATAGAATGCAATTTTTAGTCAAAATTGCGCGAGAAAATCTCAAGATAAAAATAGCATGGCCCACAATGACCCCAAAAATGACCCACTAACCGAATTTTCTCGAACATATTACCTAACCCAATGATCTTCTTGTAATCCAAAACGATAAAATATGTAATTTGGACAAAATAGTAAGAGCCGTTTTTTAGATAAAAATGGCTTGACCCAAAAATGACCCATTAATCGAAATTTTTCGAACATGTGACCCAGCCCAATAGTTTTCTCGTGGCAAAAAAAGATTGGATACAAAATTTCCTTAAAATTGATCCAGCCGTTCGCTAGATATAAATAGCTTGATCCTGACTCATTATGACCCAATAATCGAATTTTCTCGAACATGTGACCTAGCCCAATGGTCTTCTCGTGTCCGAAAACCATAGAATGCAATTTTTAGTGGAAATTGCGTGAGAAAATCTCTAGATAAAAATAGCATGACCCACAATGACCCCAAAAATGATCCACTAACCGAATTTTCTCGAGCATGTTATCTAACCCAATGGTCTTCTTGTAATCCAAAAGGATAAAATATATAATTTGGACAAAATCATTAGAGCCCTTTTTTTAGATAAAAATGGCTTGACCCATAATGACCCAAAAATGACCCATTAATCGAAATTTTTCGAACATGTGACCCAGCTCAATAGTTTTCTCGTGCCAAAAAACGATTGGATACAAAATTTCCTTAAAATCGATCCAGCTGTTCTCTAGATATAAATAGCTTGATCCTGACCCATTATGACCCAATAATCAAATTTTCTCGAACATGTGACCTAGCACAATGGTTTTCTCGTGCCCGAAAATGGTAAAATCCAAATTTTTGTGAAAATCGTTAGAGCCGTTTTTGAGATAAAATTTACACACACAGACATACACACACACACAATTTTTGCTTGCATTATAGTATAAGATAGATGGGTCATTCCATGTCAAATCAACGAGGCTCACAACCTGACCATTAGGGATGGGACGAATATTCGGCCACTATTCGGTATTCGGCCTATTCGGCCCTTTTGCCGAATATTGAAGGCTTGTTGACTGAATACTTCGGCCGAATACCTGTAGCCGAATATTTAGAGGTATCTGGCCGAATATTGCTAAAATCTCGCCGAATAGTGAACAATATCTTGCAAAATAAATTTAATATTTAAAGAATTTCATTTCTTGCAATCTTTTTTTCGCTAATCCAAATTGGCTACTTCATTCATGAAGTCATTCTCATTCTGCAAAATATACAGTTATTCGATTACTAAAAAATATACAGCCTTTTTGTATTTCCTAAAAAAGTTAGTGATGTTTTAGAAAATGCTGCCCAAGTTGGGGATTTAATTGTACAGGAAATATCTTCATTAAAGAATGATATATTACAATTCAAGATATAAAAACACTTATAGGAAAAAAAAAAAACACTGCCATATTCTAAAACACTCGAATATTTATTAATGACTGCAAATTCCATGCACATATAAAAACGGCTCTTATGAAATTCGTAACTTATTTTCTAGAAAATACCTAATAAATGAAAAAATTCATTCACTACGTATATTCATTTTCAAAATTAAATATCACTATTCCAAAAACAACAGTACATCTGAAAACAGAACTGGTGACAAACTAGATACACATTAGATGACACAACTTGCTTTATGAAGATGGTTTCATAAATATTTAAACAAATTCTAAATAATGAACAAAAAAATTTTTTTATTCGATAGTTTTCACTTTTAAATAATTATTTGCATAGTTACTGACTTAAATATGTAACATTATTATGTATATATTTTTAATTTACACCTTCCTTCATTCATGTTGTTATTAATTTCTGTTTATCTTTTTAATGCTTGTTGAATAAATGGAATATTGAAGTTGAATATTGTATGCGCCGATTCAAGTGTCAAAGATTTTCTTAACATATGCATTCTACTTTAAGCATAACATAACCTTTTGCTTTAACGTAATTTGTAATTTAAAGCTTGGCAACTGATTTCAGAGCACTCTTATTCTTACGAATTTGCCTATCATTATGGACACAAACTTGATGATCAAATTTACTTCATTAAAGATTATTTCAGAAAACATCTCCTTGTGAGTTCTGAGGGAGGGAGAGAGAGAGATTAAGAATATTATTAATTTTTGATGCAAGAAAGGGTAAAAGTATCATTTGATAGTAAAAGTCAAGTACATTCTTCACATTTTAATGGAAATATCTTACCATCCTGATTTACTGAACATCAATTTGATTTTCATTAACATAAAAGAATATAATGCACTTTCATAATTTTTTTTGTGTTAAAATAAGTGTTTCAAATTTAAAAATACATTTAGAAGCACATTTAAGAGTAATAATTATTAATGAGCTCCTATTTTTTAAATTATGTATAATCAAAATTTATTTTCTTTATTGGAAAAAAAAAGTTGATATTCGGCCGCCGAATATTCGGTATTCGGCCTAATATTTGGCCGAATATTCGGTATTCGGCTATTCGGCCAAATCACTATTCGTCCCATCCCTACTGACCATCTCCAATTTTTGTGAAATTCATAGGATTGAATCTTCTCATGTAATAACGCAATAAAAAAAAATTTCGGATTTTTTTGCAGCTTTTTTTTTCTGGGGAGAGGTCCATGAAAAAACGAAAAACATTTAAAAAATGGGGTGTTGATAGTTACAAAAATGCAATTTTCTCAACTCCTATGAGAGGTATAGAGTTTATCTTGGTGTTGTTTTGAAGGTCTTTGTATGGGCTTTCATATGACGTATCACTCGACAAGATTTATAAAAATTAATATTTCAAGGTCATTGAATGTTATCTTTGACCTTGAAAATTTTAAAAAGTCCATTTTTGAAAAATCTGGAAAAAATATATTTTTTTCTTTCTAATGTAACATACCAACTCTAAAAATTTCATGTTGGGATGGCTATGGGATCACATTAAAAAATATATCTTTGGATCATTCCAAATCACTTCATCGTTTCTTTTATCACCTTTATTAACAATCTAAAATAGTACTTCAATATCTCAAGTAATTTTTGCGAAAAAAAAATATCAATAAACAGAAAAGTTGCATAAATAGCACTTCAAAAAATCTGTATTTAAGAAGCATTGTTTCAGGAAAAAAACAATAGTTTTACTATTTTTCAACATATCAAGTTGAAATTTGCATTAAAATGTACACAAAAGAATGGAGAAATAAGAAAAAAAAATTTTTTTTTTTATGATCATATTTTAATTTAAGACCCCCGAAATTGTCTAAAATTTGTTTTTACAAAAAAAATTTGTAAGAAAAATGATTTTTAAATCTCATTTTTTTAAAAAGGCATAGCATCTAATTAATAATTTTTTTTAATTATAAATAAATCCATAAACTAAAAGACTGGAAAAAAAAAAAAAAAATAAAAAAAAAAATAAGACTTCTTGAGTACAAACATATTATATTTATCACAAACCAAAAAATAATAAAAATAAATGCTTGCATTTGGCTGAAAAAAGCAACTGTATACAAATGCTTTGGAAATCCCCCCCCCCCCCCAAAAAAAAAGTAATTATTTGTATTAGAAGCAATCATTTGAAAACAATACATTACTACTTCTATTTATCTTACTTTGATTTAAAAAATTTATATATATGATAATTTTAAATAATTTAGATTTAATATGATTTAGTGTTTGTGTAGCATAGTGTGTAGTTAATGTATAGCAAATTTGTATATATAAATTCAAACAAAATATTAAATCTGCTTTAAACAACTTTGTAAAACAGACTTTTTGAGTACTAATATATTTATTTTAATCAAAGCCTGGCTTGAAAGAAAGTTAAGAGGGGGAAGTGGGGGGAGGAGGGTAGGCATAATCATGACTAGAGGCTCCTAATGTATCTTGTCTTAGTTAAATCATCTGCTGATTGATATGGTATCAACAAATAATCTATACACATAACAACAAAATCATATATATATATATATATTTTTTTTTTTTTTTTTTTGGGGGGGGGGGGGGAGAGTCCTGAAATTTGGGGCTTAGACTTTGCATGCCTAAGAAGATATTAGACTATTTTTGGTCCATAAATCAATATTTTTAACAGTCAGTATTTAGGAAAAAGTTATTGTTATCAATATTCATTTTATTTACATCCAACAGGTAGAGTTTACAGCCTTTCAAAAGAAGTGGACAATGCAAATCAAAAGCTGTTAAGAATTAGAAATTAATTAAGTATTTTTCTAGGCCAAAGCCCTGATCTTCGTTAATCCTTCACTGCATGGTGTGCCACATCTGGCACAAACAGTATAGGTCTCATTATATGCCATGAATTTGGCCAATAGGATCACTGTAACTGATCAAGAACAGTCCAAAGAACGGAATAACCCTTATTTTTCCATGTCAAATGGCTGCATTTGACAAAATAACAATAATATTTTTTGTTATTGAGGAAAAAAAATCAACTTATTAAGCATTTTACTTTTATTATTTTTACTTTTATTATTTTTACTTTTATTACTATTTTACTTTTATTATTTTTAATGAATACTTAATAATATAAATATTACGAAAGTTGCAGGATGTTAAGCTGATAAAATTTAAGCCCATTTAATTGCAAAATATTAAAATAGGATATTTAAAAACCCTAACTGTGTTTACAGGGTACACTCCATAAAATATCAAATTTTACCTAAAAATTTTTTAATTAATTTTTCTTACTATTTTTATCATTTATTAAATCAATGTCGATTTCAAATCTTAAAAAATCTCACATTTGAAATTTTACATTTCAATTTCTTAATTTTTTTCTTATAAAAGTAGGGAAAAAAATCATGCAGTGAAGGGTTAAATGTATTAAACAGTAATATGAATTAAAACAATAACTTGTTTATTTCCTTTTGTACAATGCTATATTATTTATACACTATATTGCCATTGATTATGGGACACTTGCGATTTTAGACATTTTACTAAATATCTAGAAAAATACATAAGGAATCATCTCGAAACTCTTGGTGTATAAATATAATGGTATACGTTATACATCTCCGTGAAGATTTTTTACCGAAACGCCATAGGGGACCGTCAACAAATTAAAAAAGAATGAATATCTTTTGAATAACCCTGTCAAAACTAATGTAGCAAAAGCGCTCAAACTCTAGATTATGATTGAATGCCTTATTGTAATACACTGTGTTCATTTTTATGCAAATAGCATGCACACTCGCAGAGTAATTAAGGTTTTTATAAAAATGGTCCCAAATTTTTCCAAGTTTTTCCATTATAATTTTCAGAGTTCTTAATATAAAATAATATTTTTTTCAGAAAACATGACAAACAACATTGCACACAGTACCCTGTAATCAGAATTAAAAAATAATAAAAATTGTATGAAAAATGAGTAGGTTTATTACATACATTTTTATTGCGCATGCGTCAAAGATATCAAAATTTCATTTGCATATTATGTTAGCTAAATGTATAGAGCAACTTTTTTGAAAGTTACAAAATCATAACTTGAAAATTCTGACAATAATCGTCAATTGAATAAGTCGAAAATCCGTTATTCTCAAAATGAAGCAAAAACAAGAGGGGTTGTATCCATATATTCATTGATTAGTGTCAATATAGAATACACAATATGGGATGTACTACTGCAATTGGATAAAATCCCTCATTTTTTTGCTTCATTTTGGAAACAACGGATTTTGTCTTATTTCTATAGACGATTACTTTCAGAATTTTCAAGCTATGATTTTGAGACTTTTACAAAGGTTGCTCTATACATTTAGCTAACATAATATGCAAATGAAATTTTGATATCGTTGACGCATGCGCAGTAAAAAATTATTTAGTAAACCAACTCATTTTTTATACAATTTTCATTATTTTTTAATTCTGATTACAGGGTACTGTGTGCAATGTTGTTTGTCATATTTTCTGAAAAAAATAATATTTTATATTAAGAACTGAAAATTATAAGGAAAAAACTTGGAAAAATTTGGGATCATTTTTATAAAAACCTTAATTACTCTGCGAGTATGCATGCTATTTGCATAAAAATGAACAAGGCTTATTACAATAAGGCATTCAATTACAATCTAGAGTTTGAGCTCTTTTGCTACATTAGTTTTGACAGGGTTATTCAAAAGATATTCATTCTTTTTTAATTTGTTGACGGCCCCCTTTGGAGTTTCGGGAAAAAATCTTCACGGAGATGTATGACTTATACTATTATATTTATACACTAAGAGTTTCGAGATGATTCCTCATGTATTTTTCTAGATATTTAGTAAAATGTCTAAAATCGCAAGTGTCCCATAATCAATGGCAATATAGTGTATATATGCTTCAATTCATAATATATATTTTAAACTGTAGAAATTAAAAACACATAATGAGGATAAATATTTATTTTTTGGTGTACATCAAGATATTTATTTCGATATTATTTCAAATGAAAGGGTCAAATATGGGATGTACTACTGCATTTGGATAAAATCCCTCATTTTTTTGCTTCATTTTGGAAACAACGGATTTTGTCCTTTTTCTATAGACGATTACTTTCAGAATTTTCAAGCTATGATTTTGAGACTTTTACAAAAGTTGCTCTATACATTTAGCTAACATAATATGCAAATGAAATTTTGATATCTTTGACGCATGCACAGTAAAAAATTATATAGTAAACCTACTCATTTTTCATACAATTTTTGTTATTTTTTAATTCTGATTACAGGGTACTGTGTGCAATGTTGTTTTTCATATTTTCTGAAAAAAATATTATTTTATATTAAGAACTCTGAAAATTATAATGGAAAAACTTGGAAAAATTTGGGACCATTTTTATAAAAACCTTAATTACTCTGCGAGTGTGCATGCTATTTGCATAAAAATGAACACAGTGTATTACAATAAGGCATTCAATCATAATCTAGAGTTTGAGCGCTTTTGCTATATTAGTTTTGACAGGGTTATTCAAAAGATATTCATTCTTTTTTAATTTGTTGACGGTCCCCTATGGTGTTTCGGTAAAAAATCTTCACGGAGATGTATGACGTATACTATTATATTTATACACTAAGAGTTTCGAGATGATTCCTCATGTATTTTTCTAGATATTTAGTAAAATGTCTAAAATCGCAAGTGTCCCATAATCAATGGCAATATAGTGTACAACGATTATATGCAGAGCTGAGCAAACAATAACAAAAAATCCTCCGAAAGTATAACGCAGCTCAAATGTTAAACTCCTTTTAAGTGCTTTTAAATTAAATCATCGCAGAATAAAATACATAAACTGCATTCTCATTCTCAAGTATTCAATGATTACTCATATTACACATCAATAAACAAACACTTCTCATCAACGTGGCACATCTCATGTAAAAAGAATCTGCAGAGTAAGAAAAATATAGTTTGACTCGCAATTTACAAACAGAATGTGTGGAAAGAAAACAAAGTTAACTAATCTTTGGAAGTAAGATATCTGCACGGATCAAATTCTTGTAGGTTCGACACTATGTAAAAGAAAAAACTTCTGACTGGCACGACTCACTTATATTTTCCCAGTTTTCAATTCGACCTTGCCCTTAAATGACTATGCATAACATGCGGCAACGAAAGTTACATTAGCCCGTACCGCCCTGGGCCCAGCCAGCTTGGACAAAATCAATGAGAACAAGCCTGACTTGTCTCCTGCAAAGTCAAATTATAAATAGGTTCTGTCAGGCCCAACTCAATTTCTATAGTAAAACTCGTTTTTTCTTAAACACAATTTAATATCTTTAATGATTAATTAAACTCAAAATTTTTCAACATTCAGATACAAATTCATAAATAAAAATAAATAGTTTGAAAATTGATCCTAATTTTGTCAGACCAAATTCAGGCCCGTACGCAGGGCCAGGTGGCCCCGGGCGCGGAATGTGGGGGATGTCAAATTTATTCTACCATCCTGAATTTGTTTCTTCTTTTCTTGCAAAAAAGGAGGAAAAAATGTACATATTGCAGAGTTTTTTTTTTTTGTGACAAAAACATACATTCTCACAATTGTATATTCTCATTCATAAGGAATTACACACACACAAGCTGTTATCAGGGGCTTGCAAAGAGAAAATTGCGCCCGGGGCAAAATTATAATTTGACGCCCCCTTCCCCCAACTTTTTCTTGTGACAGGCCAAAAATGACGTTGGTAATATAAATTTGGCGCCCTCTAAATTTCAGCGCCCGGGGCATCCGCCCCCTTCGCCCCCCCATTTTGCACGCCGCTGGTTGTTATACTGTAGTAGATGCATTTATTTCGCATCTGTTTTCTAGATACCCTTTGCTAGAAAATTTTATCTTATATTGTTTTGTTGTTAAAATTAAGCATTTTAAAGTTGTAAGAGAAAAGCATTATGTGTATTCAATAGAATTTGTGTTTCCACACTTTTCAATTTTGTGACACCTGTCACAAAAAGAAGTGGGGGACGCCAAATTGAAACTTTGCCCCAGACGCAGCTTTCTTTTTGCACGACGCTGCCCATACGACCCGCCGGTCGATTTATTATTATTTGATTAGGGCCGGGCATTGGTCGACATTTATCCATTTTTTGCAGATACAGTGCGGGTCTGAATTTCTCGGGCCATATCAGTCTCATAATTATTTTTCAAGAGAAATGTTGGGATAAAATGACTCCTTAATGAAGAGAGCAAACGTCATATTCCTTTCTTTTCTTCGTTTAAGTTTCTATTATCAGGGATGAAAGTGCACTTAAGCCATTTTGTAGCAGCTTTGGAGCAGCAAAAATCGAATTTTGGAGCAGTAAAATCTATTTTTGTAGCAGCAAAAATCCGATTTTGTAGCAGTAAATATCGGATTTTGTAGCAGCAAAAATATTCTAATGCTAATAAACTCTTGACAATTACAATAATTGCTATCTTGAAAAATATTTTTATATTTGAAAGAATAAATACTCAGATTAAATTTCTCCACACATTTCAGACCTTTTGATGAAATTTGCTGTTTTTTGCGATCGTTTAACATAATTCACGCTTTTTCACAATCTTTTGACCCTGTTTTTTAAATAGATTTGTGGGTTTTTTCTACAACCTTTTGATGAAATTTGCACATTTTCTGAGATCTTTTGATGAAATTTACAATCCTTTAGGTGTAACTTTTTTTTATTTATTTTTTTTTTTCACATGATTTTTAAAAAAATTAACTTTTTTTTTTCACGATCTTTTGACCGTATTTTGTTCTTTTTATGACGAAGTTAGATATCCTTTGACAAAATTCGCAGGTTTGTGATTTTTGGACGAAATACGCTTGTTTTTCAGAATCCTTTACAGAAATTTGCGCTTTTTTTCGGCATCTTTTACAGAAATGAACGTTTTTTCACTATCTTTTGACTGTGTTTAATTCTTTTTTTTTATGATATTAACGTTTCTTTAGCAAAACTCACGTTTTTCTCGCGATCTTTTGATGAAACTCGAGTGTTTTTCGTGATTTTTTGGTAAAATTTGCATGTTTTTCGCGATCTATTGATGAAATTTGAGTGTTTTACGTTATATATTGACGAAATTCAAGAACTCTTCCGGATTTTTCGATTAAAATTTGCGTGTTTATCGCGATTTTTTGACAAAATTCGCGTGTTTTTTTGTGATCTTTTGACGAAATACGCTTGTTTTTCGGGATCCTTTAAAAAATTTGCATTTTTTTCGCTATCTTTTCCAGAAATTAATGTTTTGTTCACTCTTTTTTTCATGATATAACGATTTTTTAGCAAAACTCACGTTTTTCTCGCGATCCTTTGATAAAACAGGATTAATTCTTGGTGAAAAATTTTCTTTTGGATATTCACATCGCATTTTCGGAAATCGGGCGGGGGGGGGGGGGGGGGGGGGGATTTCGCGAGTTACCCTTACCCCCGATCTTCAGGCGAAATCTGCCTTTTTCCGCGATTTTCAGACAAAATCAGCGATTTATCTGCAATATTTTAGCAAAATCGGCGATTTATTGCAATCTTTTGACGAAAACGGCGTTTTCCCGTGGTTTTTTTGTATGAAATCGGCATTTTTTTAATGATCTTTAAACAAAATTTGCATTTTTACGCGATTTTTTATCAAAAACGGCGTTTTATCCCCGCGATCTTTTGACGAAATCGGCGTTTTTCCATGATCTTATGATAAAATCGGCGTTTTTCAATGGTCTTTTGACAAAATTTTTTAAGCTATCTTTAATCGAAAACGATATTTTTTCCGCGATCTTTTAACGAAATCGGTTCGCGAGTTACCCCCTACCCCCGATCTTCAGGCGAAATCTGCCTTTTTCCGCGATTTTCAGACAAAATCAGCGATTTATCTGCAATATTTTAGCAAAATCGGCGATTTATTGCAATCTTCTGACGAAAACGGCGTTTTCCCGTGGTTTTTTTTGTATGAAATCGGCATTTTTTTATGATCTTTAAACAAAATTTGCATTTTTACGCGATTTTTTATCAAAAACGGCGTTTTATCCCCGCGATCTTTTGACGAAATCGGCGTTTTTTCCATGATCTTATGATAAAATCGGCGTTTTTCAATGGTCTTTTGACAAAATTTTTTAAGCTATCTTTAATCGAAAACGATATTTTTCCCGCGATCTTTTAACGAAATCGGTTCGCGAGTTACCCCCTACCACCGATCTTCAGGCGAAATCTGCCTTTTTCCTAGATTTTCAGACAAAATCAGCGATTTATCTGCAATATTTTAGCAAAATCGGCAATTTATTGCAATCTTTTGACGAAAACGGCGTTTTCCCGTGTTTTAATTTTTTTTTTATGAAATCGGCGTTTTTTTCGACGATCTTTAAACAAAATTTGCATTTTTACGCGATTTTTTATCAAAAACGGCGTTTTACCCCCGCGATCTTTTCACGAAATCGGCGTTTTTTCCATGATCTTATGACAAAATCGGCGGTTTTTTTCAATGATCTTTAGACAAATTTTTTTAAGCGATCTTTAAAGGAAAACGACGTTTTTTTCCGCGATCTTTTAACAAAATCGGTTCTCGAGTTACCCCCTACCCAAGATTTTCAGGCGAAATCTGCTTTTTTCCGCGATTTTCAGACAAAATCAGCGATTTATCTGCAATATTTTAGCAAAATCGGCGATTTATTGCAATCTTTTGACGGAAACGGCGTTTTCCCGTGTTTTCATTTTTTTATGAAATCGGCGTTTTTTTCAACGATCTTTAAACAAAATTTGAATTTTTACGCGATTTTTTTCTCAAAAACGGCGTTTTATCCCATGATCTTATGATAAAATCGGCGTTTTTTTTCAATGATCTTTTGACAAAATTTTTTAAGCGATCTTTTATCGAAAACGTTTTTCCCCGCGATCTTTTAACGAAATCGGCATTTTTCCGCGGTCTTCATACGAAATCAGCGTTTTATCTGCGATGTTTGGTGAAATTGCCGTTTTTTCCGCAATCCGCACAGGAATTTCGCGTTTTTTTTGTGCACAGTGAATACCGCGAGTTCCCCCCCCCCCCCAATCTTCAGACAAAATCGACGTTTTCCCGCGATCTTCAGACGAAATTAGCGTTTTATCTGCTATATTTGGTGAAATTGCCGTTTTTTCCGCGATTCGCAGAGGAAATTCGCGTTTTTCAGCGATCTTTTGACAAAGTTCGTTGACAAAAATGTTGAAGAAATCTTTATTTTTCCACGAAATATTGACGAAATGTGCGCTTTTTTCGGCGATCAACCGAATTTTAAAATTTCGGAAATTTTGGACGAGAATCACCACTGCGATGAAATTCGAGTGTTTTTCGTGATTTTTCGATAAAATGTGCATGTTTTTCGCGATCTATAAACAAAATTTTCATGATCTATTAATGAAATTCGAGTGTTTTTCACGATCTATTGGTGAAATTTGAGTGACGAAATTAGCGAACCTTTGACAAAATTCACGTTTTATTTTTTCGAGATCCTTCGGCAAAATTCACGTATGTTTTTTGAAATGCTTAGACAAAATTAGTGTGTTTTTTTGCCGAAATTCGAGCATTTTCCCCGAGATTTACTGTTTTTTCCTTTTGTGTTGAATTCAGGTGGTGGCCTGGGGGGGGGGGGGGGGAGAGATCCCCCCAGAGCAAGGAAATACTGCCCCCGGAAATTTTGGGTTTTTAATGGTCAGAAAGTGCAATTTCCTCCTCTATTATGCCCCCCGGAGCTACAGGAGTCCCTCTTGGAGAAAAGTGTCTGAATTCAATATTGTTTCCCTTTGACTGCGTTTTGTTCATTTTTTAACGAAATAACAATTTTTTTTAACAAAATTCTACTTTTTTTTTATTTTGTAATTGTTTAACAAACATGTAGCTGATCTTCGTATGCGCTTTCATTCTGCTTTCGGTTTTGCCGTCTATCAGCAGGATTCGCCGAGCAGAAAAATAATTGCCATTTTAATTTACAGAAAATATGTACAATACATAAGAGGCCAACCCCCATTGGTTGGGAATAAACATATTACGACAGCTCTCATTCGTTACCTCACGTGCGCGTTGTACGTCATATGAAGTCCCTCTCCCAACTCTGCGATCTGCTGCGATGAAAATGAATGTAGGTTGACTCGAGGAAAAAACAACTTGCGGTCGTTTGCGGAGCCACGATAAAACTCCGCAAAACATCGCGTGTTTTTAGTGACCGAATTCGCATGTTTTTTGAAAATTTTTGGCGAAATTTGCGCATTTTTCGAGATCTTTATCAATGTTTCTTTATTTTTTGTTGAAATAAACAGCTTATAAAAAGTTATTTTTTGTTGTTTCCTGGATCAACGAAATCACGCTAAACTTCATTTTGGCACTAAGTGCCTTTTGGCGCAGGTTTGGCGCAAAATGGAAAAAAAATAGCTGTTTTGTAGCAGTTTGGCGCAGAAAAGCGATTTCGGCGCAGTCTGGCGCAATTGGCGCAGGTCTTACATCCCTGTATTATTTTTAGAAGAAAGTATTATATTCGTGAAAAAATTCGAATTTTAGTTTTCGATGGATGTATATGTTTTAGAGAGTCTTGGAAAATATTTGAGTATTTTTAGAAAATATCTGTCTGTGACACATTTTCTTGACTTTATATATGGAATTCAATAAAACTTCAGATTTAGTTATACTTTGATATACAATGATGTTGATTATTTTTTGGTGTAAATCGCTCAACAGGTAGCGCTGCTAAGCCGCATTTCCCCCGATTTCCGCGATAACTGTACCTCCAGAACTAATGTACGGAATTTCATCAAACTTCATATTCTGCTAAACCTTAACATAGATAAATACAGATTATGTTTTGGTGTAAATCGCCGAACAGGTAACGCTGCTATGGCGCATTATCTCCTTTAGTTATATCTCAAGAACTAATGCATGGAATTTCATCTAACTTAATACTATGTTAGACCTTGAAATAAACAGAGCCTGATTAAGTTTTGGTGTACATTGCCGAACAGATGGAACGGAATTTATAATTGATTGATAATATCGGAATTTCATCAAACTTCATATTGTGCTAAACCTTGACATGCATAGATGCCAATTACGTTTTGTTGTAAATCGCTGAACAGGTGGCGCTGCTATGCCACAATATCTCCGATAGTTATATCTCAAGAACTAATGCATGGCATTTCATTAAACTTAAAATTATGTTAAACCTTGAAATAAATAGACTCAGATTAAGTTTTGGTGTAAATTGCCGAACAGATGGCACCACCATGCTGCATTTTTTCCGATGACCGCGATAGTTATATCTCCAGAACTAATGCACAGAATTTCATCAAACTTCATGTTCTGTTAGAGCTTCAAATAAATAGAGACTGATTAAGTTTTGGTGTAAATTGCCGAACAGAGGCACTATGACGCATTTTTTCCGAAATCCGCGATAGCTATATCTCCAGAAAAAATGCACAGAATTTCATCTAATTCCATGTTCTGTTAGAGCATTAGATAAATAGATACCGATTAAGTTTTAGTGTAAATTGGCGAACAGATGGCGCCACTATGAAGCATTTTCCCAGATTTCTATGATAGCTATATCTCATGGACTAAAGCATGGAATTTCATCAAAATTCATTTATTAATTATTGTAAAATGTATAGATTTTCTAAATATATTACTAATGAGTTGAAAGCATACTATTTTAAAGATGATATAAAAGTAATATTAATGGGTTTTCCAATACAAAATGAGTTTATTGTAAATATGCCCTTTTTATGAAAAAATGTGCCTTTTTTGACAAAATTGCCCTTTTTCTGTAATATGCACCCTGCCCTTTTTAATTTCTAGAATGATCCCTGCAATTCGTTCGGGAGATAGAGCGTTTACAGACAGACAGACAGACGGACGGCAATTTTTTTTTCTAAAAATATGTTTTTTGAAATCTCTAGTGTCGAAAACGTGTAAATCCGTCAAAAAAATTTTTAGATTTTCAAAACGATTGCAAGACTTAACTAATCGTTGGGGGCCACCATAATACTTACCCATCATGGATATGTATATGAAAATAAAACATGCGAAAACTATTTATACAATGCATTGCAATTCATAAACAAAATTTAAATATTGTTAATATACATAGTAATGCTATATTAAAGAACTGCTGATGTACAAATTTCGACAAATTATATAAAACGCCAAACTACTCAAGTAATACAAAACTGCGTAAAAGAAACATCCTTATAACTCCAAAAATAATAATTCTATTAACTAACAATTAAGTGCGTCGGATTAAGCGTCTCATTTCCAATTAAAATATACCTCTGAATTGAAATTTTAATGAAATACAGGGTCATGAAAAATCGAAGAATGTGAAAAACAGAATTACAAATATCTCGGCAACTAATAATCCGATCGATTTTGTTTTATATGCAAAATGTGTGTTATTTTATTGTCTTTTACGTCCATTCCTTAGAACAAAAAAAATTTAAAAATTTTTATATATCTTTCATCAGAACAAATTTTTCGAGAGTCCGAAAAAAATAGTTCCGGATAATCGAGGTTGCTGATATTAAATAGGCTTCGTCCCATTCTTACATACTAACTACATACAAAATTTCAAGTCTCTATCTCAATTTGTTCGGGAGATAGAGCTTTTACAGACAGACAGACAAACGGACGGCAAATTTTTTTTCCTAAAAATATGTTTTCGGAATCTCCACTATCTAAAACGTGTAAAATCCGTCAAAAAAAATTTTCGATTTTCAAAACGATTGCAAGACTTACCCTATACTACGTATGATGATTAAGTAAAATTTTTTCTAAATTTAAAGAAGTACGTAAAATAAATAAATAAAATATGGACATCCATTACCCAAAGCAAGATGTTTAAATGTTTCCCATTGAGTTATTGAAAATCATTAAAAGCATCATTTTTATGATCAAAACATGATTTCTGTAATAAGAGCCATATATTACGTATGTCATGGATTAAACATTAATATCCCTGGACGAATCATAAACAAAATAAAATGCAGACACCACAAGGTCCATTCTCGAGCGATAACAACAAAAACAGCCATTTTGAATCTACTATGGAGATTCTTCATCAGTGCAAAACTCAGCGAGCTAGAAAAAGCAAAACTGAGCAAAGAGACAGAGAGACGCAGGCTTATATACCCGCTACGAAAATGATCCCGCCTAAAGGAAAGCAACCAATGAGAAGAGAGCAGCATAACAACTGGGGGTTTTAAATTAAATTAAAGAATTCCAAATGCTAGGAAAATAAGGCGTACTTGATAAGTCATTGACTAAGGAGTGAGAATTTTTAATGATGTGGTAAGCTTCCCAAAAATTAAGATCAAGAATGGAAGGACACTTTTGGATGATGGTAGCTGAAGAAAAGTTAAACTTATGCTGTAAAGAAAAACAATGTTGAGCAATGGAAGAGCATTTAAGCTCTTGATTTTTGACATACCTTTTATGTTTCGTTGAACGAAATCTGAGAGCACGTTTGGTCTGACCAATGGCCACATTGACAAGAAATTTGGTAAATACCCCCAGTTATCTAAGCCATCAATGGGATGCTTAAGATTTGAAAAGGCAATTTTATTAACAAAAAAAAAAATAACATTGAAATCGAACCTTTTTAAAATTTTAGCAACTTGCTGACTGATTTTGGGAAAAAAAGGCAAAACAACCAAAGTATTGGAATTCGAATTAAAGTTTTTTCTTTCAGATTGGGTGGATTTTGTCAATTTTCTATGAATTGAATCTATAATATTAGGGGAATAACCACGATCAACAGCAATAGCTTTAAGATAATTAAGTTCATCACTGAGTAACTGAGGAGTTGAACAAATATTGGAAGCCCGGAAAACAAAAGTTTTAAATGCCGCAACTCTCTGGTTAGGAGGATGAGAAGAATATCTATGAGGTGGAAGACTGACCGCAAAAGGTTTACGAAAGACAGTAGTCTGAAAATTATCATCATCGCGAACAAGGACATCAAAAAAAAAAAAAAAAAAGGCAATTGTTCGATTCAACTTCAAAAGTAAATTGAATGTAAGAATCAACAGAATTCATAACAGAGAGAATATGATTTATATCTGAATTCACATCAATTAAAGCAAAAATATCATCTGCATAACGAACATAAAACTGAAATTTTAAGACTTCAAACAATTTTATTTCAAAACAGTGCATGTAAAAATCGCATAAAATCGGACTAAGAGGGTTACCCATAGCCAAACCAATATTTTTGCTTTAATTGATGTGAATTCAGATATAAATCATATTCTCTCTGTTATGAATTCTATTGATTCTTACATTCAATTTACTTTTGAAGTTGAATCGAACAATTGCCTTTCTTTTCTGGATGTCCTTGTTATTCGTGATGATGATAATTTTCAGACTACTGTCTTTCGTAAACCTTTTGCGGTCAGTCTTCCACCTCATAGACATTCTTCTCATTCTCCTAACCAGAAAGTTGCGGCATTTAAAACTTTTGTTTTCCGAGCTTCCAATATTTGTTCAACTCCTCAGTTACTCAGTGATGAACTTAATTATCTTAAAGCTATTGCTGTTGATTGTGGTTATTCCCCTAATATTATAGATTCAATTCATAGAAAATTGACAAAATGCACCCAATCTGAAAGAAAAAAACTTTAATTCGAATTCCAATACTTTGGTTGTTTTGCCCCTTTTTTCCCAAAATCAGTCAGCAAGTTGCTAAAATTTTAAAAAGGTTCGATTTCAATGTTATTTTTTCTCATGGTTATAAAATTGCCTTTTCAAATCTTAAGCATCCCATTGATCGCTTAGATAACTGGGGTATTTACCAAATTTCTTGCCAATGTGGCCTTTCTTATATTGGTCAGACTAAACGTGCTCTCAGATTTCGTTTAACGGAACATAAAAAGTATGTCAAAAATCAAGAGCTTAAACACTCTTCTATTGCTCAACATTGTTGGTCTTTACAACATAAGTTTAACTTTTCTTCAGCTGCCATCATCCAAAAATGTCCTTCCATTCTTGATCTTAATTTTTCGGAAGCTTACCATAGTGTTCCCGCTAGGCCATTTTTGGAGGGCGCAGCGCCACGCCCCTTTTAAAATCGGCAAATCCCGCCCCGCACTTTCAAACATCGGCAAAATGTGCCCTTCTGATATTAAAATATAGTCAAATGTGCCCTGAATCTTTCCCAGGAATCGCTGCGATTGTTCAAGATTTTCCTCAATCCATGAATTAGAGAAACTCCACTTCAAAAACATCCTGTTTTTTTCCCCCATCAACTTGTCATAGCTTCCAGCTAAATTACGTATACTTTCTATTTTACGAATCCCCTTTCTCTGGTGGGTGAAAATCCTGGGTGGTCAGGGAAAGTTGAACTGGACAATTGCATTGTTTGAGCTATGCCCCCTGTTCCTTGCACCGTGATGCTATCTTTTGAAATCCAATTCTGTATCCTTATCTTACAACTTTTCTTTTTTATGTCCGTTCTTTTCTTTCCACCGCTATTTCAGGGAGCAAGATTATGCATCGATTCTGCTATTGTACAAGCATAAACCAACAAAAACAAACAAACACAAACAACAACGAAAAAGGAAAAAAATCGTAGTAGGTGACGGCATTTTAATTCCCGTCTAGAGTAGTTAAACTCCCACCATACGCAGGTGCGTGCGAATAAAAAACTGCGCCTCCTCTTACGTTTGACCCTACCCCTCCTTTTTCGTTTAACAGCCCCAAAATGACGCTGGTAGTATATTTTTGGCGCCCCGCCCCTAAACTTCTGCACCCAGGCGACAGCTCCCTTCGCCCCCCCCCCCCCCTTTCGCTCGGCGCTGACCATGCGGCTTTGCTTCTTTCTGTGTTCTTTTATTCAGCAAAATTAATGAATACCATGTGAATGTCACCTAAATTGAACCTTTACCCGGAAAAAAAAATGTGAGAGATAAATAAAACGATAATAATAAAAAAAAAAAAACTTGAATCATATTTGAAGTAAACACAGAAAAATAAACCTGCCCTATTTATACAACGTTTAAATAATAATAATTGTATGGTCAGAATCGGTCTTCATAAAATGATCCCGGTATAAGAAATATTTTCGGGGTCTTGAATTTTTAGTATATGAAAAAAAGTCTAGCCCAGATACTACCATTCTATTCTTCAGAAGTCCTTTTCTATTTAAAGGTATTTTAGTCTTTCTGGGGATCCCTATAAACGCGAGTATTGCGTACTTTGCACTTATCGCACCCTTTGTATGATTAGCCTACAAGTAATTTCGAAGAATTATGCAAACACGCCAAACAAACTATAATTTTTTAATTCTCTTTAATATGCAACTACAAGTGAAGTTTTAACCTTTTAACCAATGAATAAAAAATTTGATGTATACACTAATAATAATACTAAAAAGATGCATACACTATTTAAAAAAAAAAGCTATGCAGTAATTGACATGAACCCTCAAAAATATTTTTTTTTCAAACTCCAACTCGTTATATTTTTACTGTTTCAACTGAACTCAAAAAATATTTTCTCTCCCCCCTCCCTCCTCACTCCGAAAATTAAACCAAAAAGTGGATTTTTCCCCAGCCCCGCGATCTTTTGCTGGGAAAAAAAAAAGAAAAAAAAAAAAAAAAAAAAAGTATAAAAGGAGAAATATGAACAAGGGCATCCTTCCCTCGCCTTAACTCCGATAGCCATGTCATGCTTTAGTATTTCAGAAAAGCTATATCTTTCTTTTCATTTTAACTAATAAAACTGCGTGTGGTATCAATATATATATGTATCAATGGAAAAGAAAACCTGCTTCCATCACAATCGCTCAAGTTTGAGAAAATAAATAAATAAATCTTCATTCTAGCTTTTTTAATTTACAGATGCACATATTATACAAACATGAAACTACATTAGTGAATTATGTATGTTGCCTTACTTTTGAACGCAATCGAAATTTGACGTATGCGAAGAAAGCACAGCTGTTAGATTGTTTATTGAAGGAATAAGACATGCCTTATTTTGATAAACAAAGTGGCACAACTAACATATTCAACTTTGCAGTTTGTCAATATGTCAGCAGTTTTATCATAATTAGCAACTTATGTTCTTTATTTATGCATTTATTTACATACACTTAATGACGCCAGATTAGATGCCTACATGACCCGAAATTTCCAAGATCCGGCCCTCGGGGCCCGACCCATCGAAAAAGTGCAGCTCGGATCCGGTGAAAATAAATAAAAAAAAAAAATAATAATAATAATGGCCGATATAAAAGTTAAAAGTTCGGTTATGTCCATACAAAAAATAATTATTGGGCATTTACGGTATTAAAGCTAAAAGTTTGGCACGAAATTTAGAGGTCTGCACGGGCCGAAATTTCCAGGCCCGGGCCCGGCCCGAAAGTTAAAATTTCGGCCCGGTTCGGAAAATTTTTTTAATTTCGGCCCGAACCCGGTCCGACTCGAGTGAATTTCTACAGAACATTGATCTTTAATCTTATGGAAGAGTTCTGATAAAAAAAAATTACATTTTAGTCTTTTTTTTTTTTTCCATGTTTATAATCTCCAATTATGCAGAAGTGCCGTAGGCTGCGATATTTATGCTTTTAAAAGAATCTTTGTTTGTTGTATGTAAATGTTTCAGTTATCACTAGTATTATTAATCCATATTCCCTGTAATGGGGTCAAAAAATCGAAAAAGCGGTACATGGTAAAATTTCCAAAGACGAAATCGCTTTGGAACGAAAAAAAAAAATGCATTCCCTTCTTAACAGATGTAAATGTTTAATATATCTTTTTCTCCCGTATTGTTGTATTCATTTTGCATAAATGAACATTTTAAAAGAAACTTTCAGTTTTCAGTTTAAAAAGAAAATTCCGTCATAATCATTGTTTTTTTTTTTTTTTTGTCTGTTTAATTCTATTTTAAAACGCCTAGTAATCTACGATTCTTTAAAAGGAATAAATTCTAATGTTTAATTGTAGAATAATGACGGATTAAAAGTATATGCTTTTTTTGCAGAAATTTTTTGACAAAGCCAAATATTACTGATTTATAAAAAGTCGAGAAAAGGATTTTCATATAGGAAGATTCAATAGGAACTGATTATTTTGGTGCATGAAAACTAGGAAGAATGGCAGTCTCGGCTTCGTACGGAAAAAAAAAAAAAAAAAAGTTAGGCCCGGCCCGAAAAGATTAGTGACTAGGCCTGGCCCGGCCCGAGTCTTCAAAAGTAAGGCCCGATCCCGGCCCGGCCCGAATGCCATTATTGGAAATCGGCCCGAGCCGGGCCCGTGCAGACCTCTACTGCACGTACCTGGCCCGTACTCGGTCCGGCGGAACGTATGCGCATTTTCAAAAAGGCCAAGCCGGCAAATAATAATAATAATAATAATTGGGCATAATTGCCGGGTCGATTAAAAAAAAAAAATAAATAAAAATAAATTAGCTGGCCAACCGGCCGGCCTGATATAAAGATTTAAGCAAAGACGATAAAATATGAACTATTTCCAATGAATATGACTTTAACGAGAATCTATATATTTAAAACACCTGGCTGTTTTTTTAGTCATCAGCCCTGTGCTTTCTACTGGCCCGATTTTGATAATTATTTTTTTTTAATGAAAGCTGTTTATGTGTAGATGTGCCCATTCTGGCTAATTTTTAATTTATTTTAATTTTTATATTTTATTTTTAATTTTAAAAGCTTTTTCGTAACATTTCTTTAAAACAGTGGCAACAGGTTAAGCTTTTTTCAATATAATAAAAATTTATTTTGCTTTATTACTTTCCACCAATCAGGAGCTGGATTTCATCGGTGAATGTGTAATCGCATTTCAAAGAAAAAAAATAATGGTTTTCGTAAAATTTAATCCTAATGAAATGATTGCGCATAATTATTCACTAATCGCGGTACAATGCACTGATTATTTACTGAGCAATATTATTAATTATTATGTAAATAAAATAACAGAAAATAAACTTTAATAAAATATAATATCTATAGCGAAATTTTGTCGATGGAGAAAATGTCGTCATTCAGAAAACAGATAAATTTGTTCCATGAATATAATATACATTGTTATAGCTGTGTCAGTGATGATGACTTTTATCTCTGCATCTAAATAAACTGAACTTCTATTTATTTAAAGGTCCGTCGTGTGCACAGTTGAAAACATTTCTATAAATCATGCCATTTCTATTTAATTATAATAAATATTTTTTGAATTTAAAGAATTTTTAAATAACTGCATACATCACGCTTTTATTTCGGAAAAGATGAGTGTTTCTGAAGGTGTAAATGATGTCATATTAGAAAAAAAAAGAATAAAACCTGTGATATACCGATATTACGATATTTCTATTTTATATAATATCAAAAATTAATTAAAACCATTTCGTTGCATTAAGTTATTATTTAAAATAAAAATAAATAAAATTTTTTCTGCATATCAGCAACAAATACAAAAATTTTATTCTTTTTAATAACAAAAATGTCGTTTTTTTTTTTTTGTTGTTGCCATACCAATAAAATTAATTTTGACAAGTTCATGGAGGTCCATGACAAGTTCAATAAATAAATTAAATTTATTGCAAGTGTTGTAAATATGTATGATTATTGTACAGTTACCCAGCGATATTTAAATGAAGAAAAAATAAACTATGCAGATATTTTTGAATTTGTCTTCTGAGGTATTATATTAACTTCCTAAAAATTTTGGCATTTAAATACTGTTTAAGGTTTAGAAACCGCATTAAAAAAGATTTGTAGCTGAGTTGTTTTCCTTATTTTTTGTTATTTTTTTTTAACTTTGTGTATCTTCATCATGAAAAGTTATGTTATCTCTATTTCAAGAGGTGGCAATTGTTTATTTCGCTCAGTATCTTATTGCGTAAATAAGTTTGGTTTATTTTATGACGGCCGATTATCTACTCGAGGGACAGAGGCCCCGGGGGGGGGGGGGGGGGGGTGCCCTTCGTGGAGGTCTTTCTAAGGGAACCTAACCAGTATTTACGCAAGGTTTGAAGAAAACCACGAAAACTCAGAACGATTAGGCCGACGGCCGCGATTGGGTTCAAAACTAGCACCTGCCTTCGACGAGTTACGAGGTCATAACATTGTGTATATAAGACTGATATATATCATATCTAATATATATTCTTTGCCGTCGAATTTCGACGGGTGCAGCTAGTAAGTATAAATGGGAGTCACGAGCTGATGCTACTTTGACAATATCAATACAAAAATGTAACTTATCCAATGTAGAGATCGGCACCGGACAGTTACAATATGTCTGACCCGGACATTATATTTTTTAGCAGACTCATGCCTGGCCGATATCAGGTTTGCATTGTTTTTCTACATAGTCGAGCTGGGCCGGAACTGGACTTAATTGTACTTAAGAAGTGTAAAGCAGATCTATCTCCATAAAGGCTGTTTTTTACTTTTTCTATTTTATTTTCAAGTATTTTTAAATAGAACACTTTCAATTTCGGAACCGATTTTGGAAATAAAAACAGTCTCATAAATCAGCCCCCCCCCCCCCAAAAAAAAATAAATAAATAGAAACCGCTTTTGTAGCGTTTGACCGCAGCTATACAATGCAAACGAAACAAACCAAAAAAGTAGTTAAAAATATCGAAATTAAAAAACTTCTCCATAGGATTAGCATTAGCGAGCAGGTCTTTTCGTGTGATTGACCGTCATAGGCACGTTCTTTTTTACACATTTTACTTTATTTCAAGACTATTTAAGAATGTGTGTTTTGTGTCAAAAAGTTTGTGCCGAGCTTTGCATGGTTTTATCGATTTTTGCATGGACCAAGCTGAGACAATGATTTTCACACGGTGGGGTCCAGTACTGAATTTTTGTGACATTCTTTGCTGTTTTACACAGTTTTTTTTTTTTTCTTCACCCACATTTGTCATGTTTCTTTTACCTCATCAGTTGGTTCCGATCCAGTGGGGGAAAAAAACGCCTTCCCGCATTCTTGAATAGAGAATGCCTCCGGAAAAGTCCCAAATTAATTAAAATCTATTGAGACGGGGCAGTATGTTGGTGGAAGTAGGGACGGAGGAGGGTGGATAGTCGTCTCAAAGTCTATTTTCTCCCCCTCTATATAGTATATTGCATCTTCTTATATGTACAATAGATGCTTTTAAAGGAAGAAAATTTCGGTGACTGAGGTCAGTTTCCTCAGTCAGAAGTGCTGCTCTGAAACTGCTAAACGTCGGTACATCTGGTAAATTCCCTGCTTGTTTTTTCCGATGGTAAAAACCTTAAATGCCTCGTGGTAAAGAAGAAAGAAAGCTGTCAGCAGAAAAATGATTTAAACAAAGATAAGTTATTTTTTCTTTTACTAAATAGTAACCAATATTATTATTGTTATATTTTGATTTAATGGTAAAGGTAGTTCAAAACCTCGACAATGTTAAAATTTAATGAAAGTTCTGAAGCCTGCCATCGGTGCATACGAATACGAGGTCATCATTAATTTTTCGTATTCCATGAATTATGCACATTATTTTGTGATTAAAATCTCTATAAATAAGAATGCTTCTTGAAATATTTCAATTGTAGGGTAATAATGCCGGAGAAATATTGACAACTTAGTTTTTATAGGGTTTTTCTTCTTTTTAGAATGTTGAATCTGCTTAGTATGTTATCCATTCTGAAGATTTTTTTTTTCTTTTTTTCCTGGTTGGAAGATAAATCCCTATAAATGTAGTTATGCCCATCGAAACTCGACTTTAGATTTGATTTATTTTATTTTTAATTTTTAGCATTTTATTCATGTTTTGCACCGATTTTTTAAAATTATTGAAATGAATCGTATCTTCTAGTGCAATGCAGTTAATTTTGTGCTCTTTTCAATAAAGTTTATTTGGAATTTCCACAACAATTTTTGATTTTTTTTTTTTTTTTTTTTTTTTTTTGTGAATTTTTGAAAGCGATTATTAATAATTTTTCGCGCCCAGCGTCGTTTTTAAAATATTGTTAAAAGAAATTCAATTTTAAACTTTTAACCTAATATTAAATTTTGTCTTCCATCATTTTTTATTCATAACAATTTGAAATTTGATTTTTAACGCAATTTTTGGCGTTTTTTCGCATTCTACAGCTTTTATCTTTATTAAGATTTATTATGATTTCAAACTTTTAAGCACACTATAATAAATATATATATTTTTTCTATTAAGATCAATTGAGATTTTCAGCCTTTTTATTATCATTATTACTTTTGGAACGTTTATAAAAGGAATTCAATTTCAAATTCTTACCAAATATGATAAATTTTGCCTTCTAAATTTTAAACGATTTTAAAGTTTTTTTTTTTTTTTTTAACTTGTTTGATTTTTTTTTTTTTTTAGTAATTTTAAATGGGATTTTACTGTTTTTTCACGTTGAACTGCGATTTTTTGACATTCGTGAAAAGAATTGGGTTTCAGTCTTTTAGCCTAATATACAAACTTTTGTCCTCTGCGATTTTCAAAGCTTTTTCTTGATTGCTATTTTCACTGCAATGTAATTTTGTTGTAAAAGGAATTCGATTTAACATTTAGCGTAATATAGTATTTAATATCTTCCGTGATGTCTTAATTCTAAGCAATTTTTCATGTTTCATGCCGACATTTTTTTTTTTTTTTTAAATGTGTGAAACAATTTTTGTTACGATGTTTCAGCTCACTGTACAAAATTTTGTTATCTGTGATTTTTTTATCGATTTTTTTTTTTTTTTTTTTTTTTTTTTTTTTTTTTTTTTTTTTTAAGTTTTACAGCGATTTGCCCATTATAGTAAATTTAGGTCTCTTTTCAATAAAATTTATTCGGAATTAGTGCAGAGATTTTGAAACCTTTCGCGATTTTGTAACCGGTTCGGGCAACGTTGGGTTAGTCAGCCAGTTTAACAAACTAAAATATAGTTTGCATTCACATTTTTGTCAAGCTGTATGCCCCCCCTTCTCCCCTTCTCAGAGTAAGTGGTAATTTCTAGTCCATAATTTAAGAAAAATCTGCAAAAAATTCTCGCTTTTACATTTCTATTATTTCTTAATGTGGGATATACAACCTTTTATATTTTAACAGATTTCTGATTCTTCAAATGTATGTATTTCCCCACCCCCATCCCCTTTCTGAAAATTCTTTTCTTCGTTTTAATCAGCTCCACAATTTAGTTAAATATTTAAAATTATTTACGTTAAATTTGAATTCTTAAAATGTTACAATGCCCGTGGCAGAATGTGCGCGACACTGCGTCAGGCGTCGCAGGCTTTTAAGGACACCTGCAGACTCAACGATCCCACGGACGCGATATAACACATACATTATGCAAAAAGTCGGTCATGGGGCATAAAAATAGCTCTATGCGACCCGTGCGACGCGTAATTTCGGCAAAATATCATGGAGTAAGTCTGAATTTCGTCCAAAGATCGCGAAGCATTGCGAAAAAATGGCAAATTTCTTTTTAAAAGACGCGAAAAAACGACTAATTTCTTAAAAAATCGTGAAAAAAGTCGGTGTTTTCAAAGAATCGCGGGAAGAAAGACAATTTCATCATAATTTCGCTAAAAACGGCAAATTTCAAATTTCATTAAAGAAAAAAAAAAAACCTCTTAAAAATGATAAATTTCGTCGGAAAATTAACAAAAAAACGCAAATTTCATCAGAAAAATCCCGCAAAAAACGATAAATTTCACGAAAATTGGAAAAAAAAGGGTCAAATTTTGTTAAAAAATCACACATAAAACAGATTTTGTCAAAAAATTGCAAAAAAAGAGGGGGGGGGGGGATTTTGTCAAAATTATCCCAAAAAAGTCAGATTTCGTTAAAAGATCGCGGAAAAACGGCAAATTTCGTTAAAAGATCCTGATAAAACGGCAAATTTCGTCAAAAGATCGCGAAAAAACGGCAAATTTCGTCAAAAAACGCAAAAAAAAAAAATACTGGTAATTTAAAAAAAAAATAATAAATGACAGAAAGTTTACATACACACATATATTGCCATAATTAGCATTACAAAAGCACAAAGAATGTATTTATATTCTATTTATGTAATGCGTTTATGTATATACAGGGTATACACATGTATATACATAACCCCATGTATATACAAGGTTCATACTCAGAGTTATATGGGATTCCTGGAAAAATCAGTGGATGAATTTTAGGTTGTAAAAGTCAGGAGAATCTCAGGGGACAATGGAAAAAAATTCCCAAACCTGGGAAAACTGCCAAAAGAGTCTATGCTGGGAAATTGGGGGCAATTATTGCTGTTCATGTGCTTTATTATTATGTGTAATGATAAAATGTCATTAATTGTTGATATGGGAAAATTGTACATCCCCAAAAATACATCAGAGGATTTTTTCTTGGAAAATGAGTATGAACCCTATTATAGCATCTTGCAGACTATTTTTGAAAATGATTAGTGTTGCAGACATTTGAAGATAGTTCTGCCATTGGGATTACAATTTTTCCTATTCTAACTGTAAATTTTAATGTATATATAAATCTGTATAAAGTATTGAAATAAATATACACTACAATGTGAATAATCAATTATCCAATCTAATCAACCTCTTCTCCAATTCCCTCCCCCCCCCAAAAAAAAAAACTTTTTTCTTGCAATTGTTTGTTTATTCATTGTGACAGCAAATAACCAATCATCTAAATTCCACTTCTCCATCTTATCAAGCACACCAAATTTAAAGTATTTTATTTTTTAATATTTTTTCTGTCTTAATATTAAAACTTTTACTAATGATAAATAATCAATATCCTCCCTCCTTGCCCCCTCCCCTCAAATAAAATAAATAAATTGCTTTTATCTCTTTGCTCCCCTTCCCTCCACAGCTCACAAAGCTTATCTGTATTTGGTGATTTACAGTAATACTAATTAACATCTAAATTCTATTACCTCTAAAACTTCTGTCGTATCCATAAAACTAATAGTTATTCATAAAACTGATAATTTTATGTGGCTAATAGTTTTACAGTATAGGTATGTGAACCAAAATTATTTACTAGATCTTTGAAATATTCAATTAAGAAAAAAATATCTGTAATTTGTTATTAAATGTGATTATAAATAATGATGAGTATGTAATATAACATTCTTATATCAGTTACGAAGCTGTACATTTTCTAAAGAAACGATGCCCTTTTTCGCTGAGAAAAGTGCCCCTTTTCAGCTTCAACTGTGCCCTTTTTTTTACTAGCACCCTGCCCTTTTTTTTCTAGAGTGAACACTACTTACCACATCATTAAAAATTCTCACTCCTTAGTCAATGACTTATCAAGTACGCCTTACTTTCCTAGCATTTGGAATTCTTTAATTTAATTTAAAACTTTTTTTTCCCCTCACTTTTTAGTTTTTGTTTTGTTTATTCTCCGGTAGATGTCGCTACTTGTCCACCCAGTTGTTAGGCTGCTCTCATCTCATTGGTTGTTTTCCTTTAGGCGGGATCGTTTCCGTAACTAGTATATAAGCCCGCGTCTCTCTGCTCAGTTTTGCTTTTTCTAGCTCGCTGAGTTTTTTGCACCGATGAAGAAAATCTCCATAGTAGATTCGAAACGGCTGTTTGCTACCTTTTCTTACTTTATTTGTGCATTTATAATCGTTTTTCTATCTTTAATTTACTAGCTTTTTCACTAATAAATTATTTATATATTTTACTTAATTTCTTAAATGTTTCAATTTATATATGCATTCATTATAATGCTTACTTACAAATCAAATTAATGTTTCAAAAATGTAAACAAATTAATGATCAGAAATCCACAAAATTCTAAAATCTGCACAACCCCTGGTCCCAAGCTTTGTGGATTTGAGAGAGTCTACTGTATTCAGTTTGATAAAATTCTATGGATTAATTCTTGATATAAAGTATGGGTATGATGGATATCTGATAAATATCAGACACATCTGGCCGATTTTTCAATATCGGAAATAGGATCAGATTTCTTTTTTATTATAAATATCAAAGTAATTTAACTTATAACAAAGCAAAATGTAACTTAAAGTAAAATAGCATTAAATACTTCAAACAGAATAAAGGCATCAATTAATCCTATTTTGAAAAAAAAATAATTTTTTATGAGTATGTTAATAAATATTTTATGCTTAAATTAAAAAAGTATATTTTCTTGTGATATTACCTTACAATTATAGATACATTATTGCATTATGGTTAAAGTTTGTTTGCTTCTGCCAGAACTTCTAAACAGAATATTTTAATATTTAAATTATTTTTTATATGACATTACTTATAATCATACACAGGGCTTTACTTTTGAGATGAGATAGGATCTTTTTCTTGTGAAACGATGATCAAGTCTTGGGATTGAATGACAAATATTGCGACATTTCTTGCAACCAATTGATATATTTCAGTGGGTTTTTTTTTTTTTTTTTTTTTTTTTTTTTCCCCAAGGTTTATGAAATTCATGACTAATTTTATGTGTCTGAGTGAAAAATTTTATGACTTTTCTCAGCAACCGATTGATGGACTTCAGGATTTTTTCTGAAAACCAATATATAAATTTTGAAAAAAATTTTTAATGACCAATTAACATATTTAGCCATTTTATTCTGCAATCGATTGACAAATTTTCCTGTTTGCACTTGTGATATGATAAAATTTACAATTGTTACGCTGCATCCAATTGAAAAAAAAAAAAAAAAAAAAAAAAAAGAAAAAAAAAAGAGTTTTTCCCAGTGATTTTTTGATGAACTTTATGCTATTTGATCATAACAGACTGACAAATTTCACAAGATTTGCAGCAATTTTTTTTTCTTTAATTTTATTCTAAACATGAAATCTACATTTTTTTCTATGACCAATTTCCATATTTTATTTTTCTTTTCTATATCTGAAAAAGATAATATCTAAATATTAATAACAGCCATTCAATATTTTTAAAATGTTTTAATGATGTGGAAACATGTTTAATTTCTTGTTCTGAGATTGCATTATTATAAAAAAATAAAGGTACATCATAATTAAAAGCATGTGTAGTGCCAGATATCCATTCCACAGGGGCGTAAACCACCCTTGTTGCGTAGGGGGGGTATAGACTCAAATTTCTTACTCCAAGAAGGAAAATTTCCGAGTAGTATGAAAAATAAAATACCGGCTATAATATACATACATATATGTATGTATCTGTATATACATGCATATATATAGAATGTCATGCATTAATTTCATGGAATCTGGCGGCTTATGAAATGCAATCGCCAATTCAAGTCAACTTGTGTGAAATTCTTGTTAATAGCTGATATCAGAGAATTGAAGTTGAGAATACAAGATGGTTGTTTTGCAGTTGTATTACTAATCTATACGGTAAGTGTAGCAAGGTAATGGATTCCATAATCCGGTGATTTCTCCACCAGAAACGGAGCCAGTTTGTTTTCTAATTTGTTTATTCATTAAAAATGAAAAATTAAAATGAGTCTCGCATATGAAAAAATTTGTAAGCCATACATTGTTTGGCACGAATAGTTATGTCATACAATATGATTTAAAAAAGAAAATTTAGACAACTACAAGTGTCGTAAACTACAGATAATGTATGTTGAACAGGGTTGTTAAATACCCAGGTTTTTTCAGAAAAAACCCAACCCACTATGTTTTTTCAAGGTTTTTGGGGTTTTATCAGGGTTTTTCGGGTTTTTTGAGGTTTTTGGGGGGTTATGGGAGGTGGTTCAGAATGCTTGAAAAAAAAAAAAAAATTGTACTTATTACTAAATTTAAAGTAGCTAATTGATTACAAATATATATAAATCAATGACAGTAATCAAAATTATGCTTTGCTTTTAGATAAATTAATTATTAGTAATAATTTTTAAAGTATTTTTTTTGTTATTACTAAATAATAGAATAAGCCAAGTAATTCTACATGTCTACATAATTCAATTAGGATTCTAAGCATATACAGTATTTTTTTATGAGTTTCTGTTATAACATAGAACACATTACACATCAAAGTATTTTTTTAATGGGAAAATTTTTTTTTTGTGTTACTTACACATGCTACAGAGAACTAACAATTATTTCTTTTAAAAATTGTGATGGTATAATTACGACATTTCTTTTCTTTGGGGTGGGGGGGCTGATGGTTACAAATTTTATGAGTTGTGTACTGATATTAAGAAATATATTACAATACATTATACATGTAATATAAATACATTATATATGTAATTTAAAGTTGAAATTTTGAAAAAAAACATACCCGGGTTTTTTGGGCTGGGAAAAATCATAACCCTGATGTTGAAACACTTCAAACAAGACAGAAATCTAAGCTCCAAAGTCACTACATCTGCTTTTTGTTAGATTCGCAGAGGACTACAGATATAAACGTAGAACAGAAATGAGCCAATCGGTGAAAGGAGTACATCTAGAGATGGGCAGCTAAGCTAATCACTCGAGAGAAAAAGTGGCTTAAGGAGCCCATACCTCATAGCGTGGTATTTTTGAGATAAAAAGCCTAGCATCGAAAAAGCGTGGGAACACAGATTACAGGAATTAAGATTGGAAATAAAAATAACAAAATGGCTTTTCAAACATTCGAAAATAGTAACTAGCTTCTCTCAAAATATTATAGATTGGATAGCTAATAAAATTTATAAAGGACTAAATACTCTAGATTAAGATTTTGAATGAGATTTTATTAATATACGTGTTTTAACCCTTTAAGTGTTTGGAACGTAACATTACGTTCACTAAGCACCAGGTTTCACTGCAATATAAGCAATAATTAACATAATATCATTCTACAGATTGAATGAATTTTCAGTACATTTTAGAATGATTAATACTCTCGAAGATTACATTCATATTTATAATTATTATTTTTTTTTTTTATAATATTGAAAAATCATATTTTATGAGCATTTAAACAAAATGTAAAGAAAACAATATTACAATTTTACAATACACTCAGAGGGTTAAAATTAAAGGGAAATTGAATAGAAACAAATAACAGGTATTATTAAAAAATAGGGAGATGAAGAATATGCCGGAAATTTAGAATAATTTAGATGAATATTGCGAAATAAAATGTTTATATAACACGCACACACAAGCATACATACATATATATATATATATATATATATATATATATATATATATATATATATATATATATATATATATATATATATATATATACATATTGACAGCCTTCTCCCGACACGCTAGTTGGTTTTCCTAAAAGATTATTGAATTTTTTTTTTAAAAAATCACAGATAAAATCAAAATAAAACTATATTTTCTTATCATCTAATAAATTAACCATTATTGTTGTCTTATTCGCATAATTTTACATTATCCTCTTCAAAGTCTATGTTCATGATAGAATAGACAAAATAGCTCTAAAACCACTAAAGTACTGTAATTAACAATTTTTTGGTAGGTTTTTTATACTGAATTTTATGCTCCAACCTAAAATTTGTCTTTAGATAAGGTGAAACGACCTAAACATCCCATTAAACCTACCTACTTGGGAATTTCCAAAACCAATAAAATATATGTTTAAGTATGTTTTAGTATATTGCAAAATGATCTAAGAGTTTCAATATCCTCCCTTTAATCCTCTTAAAGGCAGGAAAATTTCTAAAATCTTTGAAATGCATGTAAAATTACTTTTAAATTAGCTTGCTATCTTGAATTTCATGCCCCTACCTAAAATTGCCGCCAGAATATGGCCAAATATTTTAGAATGTTTGACTCCCTTTAACTCACTTAGAGGACAATTTCTAAAGTCCTGAAATGTGTGCTTAATATGAACATTCCATCAACCATAATCCCATTCCTCATGGACTTGATCTGCTAGTACCATCAATTGAATTGTCAGTTATCTCATCAGTCTTCAGACTAGGAATATCCAGAATTTAAGGATCCGATGCCGAATATTAAGAAGCTATTCTTCTCAGTTCTTCTCTCCACTTGAACTTAATGATCTAACAAGAGATCTGATCATTTCAAAAGAGGTAGTTTAAATTTAAGCTTCAAATTAAAAGAAAAAAAAAACTCATTGGCCAAAGAAACCTGTTTCTATTAGTACGGGAATCGGGCGAAAAAAAAAAAAAAGAAAAAAAAAAAAAAAGAAAAGGAATGTGTAAAGTTATTTGACGAAGAGAAGTAGTTGGTCTATTTATTGTTTTGCTGTTCGGGGACTGGACAGCAATTTTAATATCACTTGCGGTAAAAATGAATGGAGGTTGTTAATAGATTCATCTTAAAATTGTCCTTTATCACGGAGGCCATTATGTATTTGTACCAGTTGGTAAGTAGGTGCATTTAAAAGAACGCTAAGTAAACTTGGCTCTTGTTCTCTACAAAATAAAATATTCCAACCACAGTTGGACTATTTGCGGTGTTTTGAAAGTTAACTTAGTGAACAAGGAGAATACACAAAATACCCATGCTTAATTGATGTGGGACAGTCGTGATAAGACTCGACATTAGGTCAAAAAGAAATACGATCTGGCAGCAGTAATTTTCATCCGTTTAAACCTATAAAAAATAATCGATTTCTGAAAAAACAATTTGCTTCACTAAGAAATGAATATTTTACATAGATTTAAATGGATAAACCGACTGTTGCAGATAGTACATGTAAAATTGTTCGAGACAATGCCTTTTTAAATAAGATTTCAGCAAAAATATTGATATCAATTTTATAAAAAAATCTTGACATGATGGGGAAAAATGGAGGTCATTTAGAAAATCAGCACGCCAAATAACATAATAACCAATCGAAACTTCTTTTGTATTTTTCAAAAACTTAAATTTTGCAGGGTTGTGTTTTTTTTTAGTAGTTTAATTTTCATTAATTCCACACTTCTATCTAAAATGGCTGACACCAAATATTCAAAAATTTTCGACCTCCTTTAAAAAAATTTCCAATGTACTACAATGTGTTATTAATTATTTGTTTATCAGATTTTTTTCTTGAATTTTACGTTCCTACCTAAAACGACTGCAGAAATATGGCCAGTTGATCTATAAAACGATGTCTCAACAAAACCGAATTACACGACTTGCATTGCAATTTTTGTTGTTTTCATTTAGGAGGTGGAGTAATTGATACAAAAAATATTGAATGACTAGTCAGGGCTTGAAATTCAATTTTTCGGAGGAAGGGAGTCTCCCTACGAACATTTATAAATGGAGGGGTGTTTGGCTGTTTGGAGGGGTGAAAAAATGTTTAAAACCGGCCATTTTTTTATGTGCTATTTAAAGAATTACCAGAATACAGGCATAAAAAAATATCACTGAAGCAATTTTTTTATCAACAATTCAGAAAAATTATATAAAATGTGTAAAAAAAAACTTTTACACTGTCTAGTTTTTACTGGTGGTAAATTCCCTCCCTGTGCTAATTATTTTTGTCACAGGTCTAATTATTGTTTTAATGATAATTAATAAAACTTCTAATTAATTTAATAAATTTATATTTATAATTTATAATTAATTGTTACAACCAGTGTTGATAGTTTTTGTTTTATGAATGGCTGCTTTCAGGAATCGCACTCGCTCCGAAAGATTTGGAGCTAATAGAAACTGATTTTAGAGCAGCAAAGAAAAAAAACATATTGAAGAAGGAAAATTAGTTTGTTGAACAGAAAATGAACTCCCCGTAATATTATTTTTAGGGGGAGGAAGGGGGGGAGAGGTTCCCTTTGACGAAAGTTGCATTTTTTCGCAATCTTTTGAGGAAATCTGTCTTTTTTCACGATCTTTTCATGAAATTTGCCGTTTTTCCGGGATTTTTTGACGAAATTTGTCGTTTTTTCGCGATCTTTTGATGAAATCTGATGTTTTATAGCGATTTTTTTTACAAAAATTGCCGTTTTTCGCAATATTTTCGGGAAATTTGTTGTTTATAGTGAATCTTTTGTCGAAATTTGTCGTTTCTTGCGATTTTTGGACGAAATTTACCCTTTTTTGTGAATTTTCTGAGGAAATTTGCCATTTTACCGTGATTTTTTTTTTTTTTTTTTTTCGAAAATTTCCGTTTGTCGCGATTTTTGAACGAAATTGGACGTTTTTCGCGACCTTTTTGACGAAAACTGCCGTTTTACAGAATTCTGTGGCGAAATTAGGCATTCTTTCGTGAATCTTTTGACGAAATTTGCCGGAAATTAGTCGTTTTTTCGTGATTTTTTTAACAATATTTGCCGTTTTTAACAAATTTTTGCGAAATCATGCGTCTTGTGAAGCGTGTAATAGCTGTTTCTTTTGTGTGTCATCTCCGATCTTTTGTATAATTTACGCGCAATAGCGCGTCCGCGGCATCACTGTTTCATAATTTTTGGAATTGAATGCGTTATTTTTCAGGGGAATTCAGAGCAGAATCACCTCTATTTCGCCTCGGAAAATAGAACAAAACTCGTCAATATCTTGCAGGAAAAAAATTGCGAAATTTGTCAATCAGTCGCGGAAAAAACTGGGATTTTCAATAATTTTCCGCTGTAAAAAAACTCGCAAAATGTGTCGATTACTCGCACGAAAATATCATAAAATTCGCAAAACGGTCGTGGGAGTTGATCATAGTTTCAAAATGTAAAATTGTTTGGGCGGGAGCCTCCCGTCTACGTTATTCTTTTGGGCGGGATTTCAAAATTTTGGCCGCGAATCCTGCCGTCCCGCCCTGAAATTCAAGCCCTGCTAGTATATAACCCCGTCAAAAATGATGGAATTTTCACTTGCATTTCATCTTTTTAATACTTCATACAAACAAACAGAATGCAGATTATTTTATTTTTGAAGAGTTTGTATTGTAAAAAAGCACATTTTAAAAATAGCAATAAATTTCTACAAATACAAATGATTTCTTAACTTTATATTTAGTTTTTGAACAAATTTTAATTTCAAAACAAAGAACAGTATTTATTACAATAATAATAATAATTGGCAAATTAAAACTCAATTTCTGAAGATTTCACAAAACATTTAAATTAAATATTGAAGTTTTTAAAATTTTAAAATACATTCTTTATTATGATTCGGCAGCGATTTTAGTCGTGGGTATATGATAGATTCTTAGTTCGATGCTTTTAGGCATCGATTATGAAGCTTTGAGTTTTCTTTTTAAATTTAGATTTGGTGCCATCTATACACAGTTAATATACACAAAACAACTTTAAAAAAAAAAAAAAAAATCGTAGTTTCTTATAGAAAATACTGCTATTTTCTATAGTAGGAGGCATTGATTTAAATCAAAATCAATTTTTAAAAACTTCAGCTTGCAACTTTAAAAATTCAATCCGTAAGTTATGAAAACTAAAATTATTCTTGTTTCTTTTGTAAAATTTTAAATTAAATCTACCAGTTTTTAAAGCTTAGATTATATTCATTCGAAATTTGCTTACATTGTAAACGAAATTTGTATTTTTTATCAAATGCCATTTAAATGTAAGGAATATATAATATCATAAACTAAATAAAAAATCATCAAATTTTAATTTAAGAGCAATTTTGATTTATTTGCATGCATTGCATCAAAGCAGATAAAGTTTTAATTTAAGACCATGTGAAAAAATAATTTTCAGTTATATTAATGCAGTCATGATGATATCTTATATATCCATAACAACTTGAAGACAAAAAAAAAAAGAGCCTATTTATTTAAATAGAAAACAAAATTTTAAAAAATTAACCAGATAAATGCCAGTATTTAAAAAATAATAATAATAAAACTAATTTTAAATTCATCTAAAACTAAATTTATCTTTTATAATATATTCCCCAAAAGACTTCTAAAATAGTTCATAGATGGCAACACTAAAGTTGTGAGAGACGGTGCTAGAGTGATAAATAAAATACGATCGTGCTCATATAATAAAAAACTTTTCCACTTCCACTGTTATCTTTATGTATTATAATTGGGTTTGATATACATGTTTTATATGAAAATATGCTGAAAAAACATTATTTCAAGTGGAAGAAATTTTAAAAGCATCATTTTAGCATCTGTTTTCAATTAAGCCTAACGTGGCGTCTAGCAACGGTTGAATCCAGATAGGAGTGCAACAACCTGGAACCGTTCTACACATTTCTTCAGACGCATTTTATTATAAGTAGATTAAATATATACAAAAATATATATTTAGCAACATATAACGATTAACGGCCTCAACGATTTCGTGCTATATGATCATGAGCTAGAATACTAATGGTTCAAGCAGAAGAGAATTAGATATTAAGAAGATTGATTATAAGGGATTCGTAGGAATGGCCATCGTGGTGCAATCGTAGTTTTGTTTTGTAACTGACCACATGGGAAGAGTTAAAGTTGTCTGAATGTGCCAAAGCATTACCGGGAAGTGGAAACAATGTTTTATCTCTTTAATTTTTAGCAATCAGTTAAAATCTTTTTAGCATTTCTTTATGAGTAAAATTGAAATTTGATTACTAAAGTATTATTTTAAAGACCAAAACCTTGTCAAAAATACCGTTTTTTTAAATTCAGGGATGAGATTGACCAAAAAGCAAAAAAGCTGAAAACTATGTGAACGACTTTTGAGCAATGACAGGAATTTCAATCTTAAAAAATATAATTGCTATTAATATATATAAATAACATACAATTTAGCTTTGTGTAAATTAAAAGGAAATTATTTTAAACATTAATAATGCAAAAATTATTTATATTTATTCCAATGAAAATTTATTTTACCAAGATAGAGTACATTAATAAAACCCTGTCATGAGCATGAACATTTTTTAAAAATTAATATTTTTAAAAAGACACTTTTGGTTAAGTACTAGGGAAAAGAAAAAAAAGAGAAATTTTGTTTGTTTGTTTAGCTTTGCTCTTGTCCAAGATAAATTTCTTTATCCTGTTTTCTTTTTGGATGTTACACATTAAAGTTGTTTAGTGATGTCGCAGGACTTGAAAATCCTGGATCTCTGGGACACATGACTTCTAAAATTCTTTACAAAAGTGGGTCCCCACTAATGATAAATCATATTTTTAGATGCAAAAATTAAACTTGTTCATTTGGAAAAGAAAACTCAAAAGCAATAATTATTGTTTTAATAATAATAATTAATGAATAATAATTAAAGCCTATATTTTAAAAAACTATTAAAAAAAATTTTCTTTAATTATTTAAAAAAATGAATCTCCAAGATACAAATTTAATTATACATTAATGCTCATTTGACTGTAGAAAATAGCATGTATTACTATTGTTCTCTTTAAGACATTTTTGCAGAAAAAATGAATACTTTTGTTGAATAAAAGGGTATTTTTTGTTTTGTGAATGGGATCTTTTCAGAAGTTACATTCACTCAAAAAGATAGGGAGCTATCAAAAAAAGGATTTTGGAGCAAGAAAGTCTGTATTTGGAATGGCAAAAAATTAATTTTAAAATAGGAAAATTAGTTTTTAGATTAGTTTTTTCAGTGTCCCTTTGAGGAAAATTGCTGTTTTTCGATAATATTTTTGACGAAATTTCACGATTTTCACTCGACGAATCTCACGTTTTTTCACGATTGTTTAACGAAATCTGCCGTTTTATCGTGATTTTTTGACAAAAGTTGTTGTTTTTTGCTAATCTTTAGACGAAATTCACCGTTTTATTGCGATTTTTGGGCAAAAATTGTCGTTTAATCATGGTTTTTGACAAAATCTGTCTTTTTTTCGGGATTTTATGACAAAATTAGCCATTCTTTCGCAAATCTTTTGGCAAAATTTGCCGTTTTTTCGCGATTTTTTGGTTTGCGGAATCACTGGATATCCAATTCTGGATATATTTGTTTAGAGATTGAGATGGGTGACACCAGGAATGATTCTGAGTTAAAAAACAGCAATTTTTCTGAAAAGTTGCAGCAAAGGAAGAATGGGAGAGCAAGCAATTTTTTCACGATTTTTTTTTTTTTTTTTTTTTTTTTTTTTTTTTTTTGCGAAATTAAGGTTTTTAATGTTTATGGTTCTCATGGTCCTTTAACAGAATTTCCATCATTCTCGCGATCCTTTGACGATAGATCAGTTTTTCCTACAATCTTTTAGCAAAAAAAAAATTTTTTTTTTCCCCACGATTCTTTAAAAATTCTTTGGCCTTTTTTCTGGATTCTTTGACGAAATTTGTGGTTATTTCGCAATCATTAAATGAAATTTGTTTTATTTCGAGATTATTTGACGAAATTCGTATTTTTACCTGTGATTTTTTAGCATTTTTCCCATGATTCTTTGACAAAAAATTGTTTTTTCCACGATGTTTTGAGGAAAATTACGTTTTTCCGCGATTCCAAGAGGGTGGTGGGGGGATCCTTCCCGGTTCTAAGTGTTTTTCCCGAGTTCCATTGATAAAATTTGCATTTTTCTTGAGATTTTTTAAAGAAATTCATGGTTTTTCCCCGTGATCCTTTAACGAAATTTACGTTTCCCCGTGATCCTTTGATGATAATTTCCGCTTTTAGCGTGATCCTTTGAGAAAAAATCCATTTTCCCCATAGTTTTTGAACGTAAATCTCATTTTTTCCACTATCTTTTGAAGAAAATTTTGTTGTGTGTGAGTGAAATTTCCTTAAGAGATTGTTTAACAATATTTGCGTTTCCCCTGCAATCCTTTAACAAAATTGTCTAATCACAATTTCTTTCTGAGAACAATTGACGATTTTTTTCCGCTAACATTTTGTCGAAATTTGCGATATTTTTTAATGTTTGAATTTACCACTATGCGTAACGATCTCATAAACACGAAAAGTTCAATCGAAAAATTCGGAAACCGGATACACACGGAATACAATCGCCCAAGTTGAAGTGGGTTTTTTTTTCAGATGATACATTTTTTCAGTGAGTGTTTGGCGATCGCAATGAAATGGGATAATCACTGTGCACGATAAATGACTTCTCGTAGTTGAAGTGTTCAAAATAGAGGCATTTTTGATGTAAATTAAAATTATTTTATGATTTTTTTTTTTTTTTTTTTTTTTTTTTTTTTACGAATAAAAAATGAAAGTCTGCACAAAAGAAATTCTTGAAATATCACAAATTAAAAATCGAAAAAAACGGCAAGAATTTGAAGAAAAAAAAAAAAAAAAATCGGAAAATCAAAAATTCAAAACTGACAAAAAAGCTGAAAACCGCAGATCCGCGGAAGAATCTCATCACTGTAAATTTAAGTTTATAAATCTTTCTAATGACATACTTTAAATCTGCATAAAAATTTGGTGTCAACTATGTCTTTCCAGACTAAACAAAATGTAGTTATGATAATATGAAAAACAATCGAATACAATTGATTAAGGAAAAAGAAAACGAACGAATTATTTCGGATAGAAGTAAAGTCATATAAATTGTAAAATATCCAGTTTAATTCGTTGAAAAATTCAAAGTACTGGGGTATTTTCAATTTTCATTCATCAATTTACATTAAAATTACGTAAAGTAAACAAAATTCACATTAAAAAAGAAGTTAATAGAAAAAATAAAACCATTATTATCTTTGATTAAAAGTTAAATTCGTGTTAGTGTGGAAAATATCCAGACTGATAAGGAAAAGCACTAAATATTTGCAATTCATTTTTGAATTTTCATTGAATATCAATTAAATTCAATGATCCACATTTCTAACTAAATTTAAAGTTAGAGAAAATGAAGAAGTTTCATCACTTCAATCAGCATATCTTAAAATTTCCACACCAATGTAAAAAATTTTCGACAATAGAACAGAATCGCGGTAAGTCGAAGTCATAGTGCATGAAAAAAATTTGGAATATCAAGGTTTTTATCAAAATATCAAAGTTCCATATAAAATTCACATTGCTGGAACATGTATATAAGTATTTTTCGTCATATCGAGGTTTTTGAGTTCACAATATTTGACAAATCAAAGTTCATCTGTATAGTTTTTAATCGAAAGAAGGGAATCTGAAATATTTCCGACTAAGAACAAATATCTAAGTTTTCTTTGTTCAAAATTTATATATATTGTTTTCGACTTTTTTCCGATCGAACAGAAATTTTTCCGATTGATTTTTTCATTTTTCCAATTTAAGTCCTTTTAGGTAAATACCATTTTTCCAACTAAACCTACATTTTCCCTATCAAACAGGAATTTTTCTGATTGATTTTTTCATTTTTTCATATTGTAAGCAGGGTTCGGTGATATATATCAATGGATATATATCATGATATATATCCGATATTTATTTTCAAAATATCGAGCTTTTTGATATTTTCGATATTTTCATATTTGATATTTATTTTCAAAATATCATGATTCTTGATATTTTCATATATTTAATTTTTATTTTCAAAATATTTTTAGTCAACAAAAGTCTAAATGAGCTCTTCAATTGTTATTAAAAATTAACCCATCTGTAAATAACTAAAATATTAAAAACATGCTTACAAAATATCCCCCACCTCCAAAAACTATTTTTAGATTGCACCTGCTAGAATTGGAAAAAGGGGTGATGATTGGCTAATCTGAATTGCTCAATAGTCAATCAGGCAGTGTAATGTGTAGGCATAGAATAGACATGTTTTAAGAACAAAATTTTACATATGTTGCAAGTCTTTGCTGTGCTGTCATTATTTTGTTCTTGTTGATATTATATTTAAATGATATAAAGCTTAAAAATTTTATTAAAGTTTTAATTGCAATCACTATGCCAAGAATAAAAGATCCTATATGGAATCATTTCACATGTAAAATTAAAGAAGGAAATAGTGGCAAATGGGCCATATGTAAGATGTGTGATAAAGAAATGCAAGGATTTCCAAAAAGGATGGAGAAGCATTATGAATTGTGTTCTTCTGCTCAGATTGATAATACAGGTAATTACACATTTTTCTGTTTTATATTTTAATATTTTCTTTAAAATATGGTTATTCAATCTTTAAGGCTGCCAACAGTTACACATTTTAGAGTTAACTTTACATCTCTACATTAAAAATACGGATAAGATTTTATTACACATTACTCTCATTACCAATTTTAGATTATATTTTTGAATTCTTATATCACAATTTAAATGCTCTAAAAGTTAAGACTTTTTTTTTTTTTTTTAAATACATAAGATTTCTATTAAGTTTTATTATGACTTAAAATGGTTTAGTATCATGAAATATTAAAAAAATATATACAGTAGACTCCCTCAAATCCGCACAGCTTGGGACCAGAGGTTTTGCGGATTTTAGAATTTTGCGGATTTTAGAATTTTGCAGATTTTAGAATTTTGCGGATTTCTGGTCATTGCTTTGTTTACATTTTTACTATCTTCTATCTTCAATAGAAGAAAGTATTGTAATCGAAATTTTTTTCGACTTTCGGTTTTCGACTGATTTACACGTTTTAGGGGTCAGAGATTCCAAAAAACATGTTTTTACAAAATGTTTGTCTGTCCGTGTGTCAGTGTGTGTGTATGTCTGTGTGTATGTCGCCATTCTACCATCAAAAAGTGTATGAAGTTCTGGATAGAATTGAACCAAATTTTTTGTAAATGTTTTTGGCTGTGGCAAGCAGGTCCTCCTTCACTTTTGAAATATTTCGCCGGAAGGGGGCGCTGAAATCACGATTTTTGTGCCATTTTCAATATTGTACCGAGCAAAAGTATATGAAGTTATGCATCGAATTGAACGAGATTTTTTGTGTATGTGTATGACTATGGCTAGTTGGTCTCCCCTGAATTTGAAAATAATCCGGAAAGAAGGAGGCGCTGCAATCGCGAATTTTGTGCCATTTTCAATATTGTACCGATCAAAAGTATATGAAGTTATGCACCGAATTTAACCAACTTTTTTGTGTAAGTGTATGACTATGGCTAGTTGGTCCTCCCTGAATTTGAAAAAAATCCGTCGGAAGGGGGCGCTACAATCGCGTTTTTTGTGCCATTTTCAATATTGTACCGACCAAAAGTACATGAAGTTATGCATCGAATTGAACGAAATTTTTTGTGTAAGTGTATGTTTAGGGCTAGTTGGATCGCCCTGAATCTGAAAAAAATCCGCCGGAAGGAGGCGCTGCAATAGCGAATTTTATGCCATTTTCAATATTGCACCACATAAAAGTGTATGAAGTTAGTTCTAGAACTGAAGTAAATTTTTTGTATATAATTATTTCTTGGTAAGGCAAGTAGGTCCTCCCTGAATTTGAAAAAAAAAAATCTGCCTATCATTCTATTGTCCATCGGCTCGTGCAGACGTAAATTCGTTTTTACTCCGATTAATTGATTGAAGCAGAAATTTAAGATGAAAATCAAAGTTGGTATGGTATTGAATTAAAATTATTAAAGCATTAAAATGAGTAATTATTTTTTTTAATATTAAAATGTACGTATGAGATAGAAGAAAGTTTTGGGACTGGCACATCCAACTAGTTTAAAAAGTAATTTGAATGTAATTAATAATGAAATCTAAAGTATAATGAATGCTTACTATATGCTAAAATACTAAAATAAGTAATAAACTAAAATAATAAAAATTTAGATAGTTTTTGAAATGATAAAAGTACTAAAAGCAAAGGTCAAATTAATGAGGAGTAATGTACAATTAAATATTCATTATAAAGATGAAACGTGTTTTTCCTAAATTATTCAATAAAAACTTGCCTCATAAATGTACATTACTAATTTACATCAAGATCATAAAATAATGAAGTTTTATTTCAGGTTTAGCCAGACTTAACAACTAAAAAAGCTTGATTAATACATAAATATATTTGGTAATATTGTGATTAGAAATGATATCAGCAATATATTTATTTTTTCAGAAATAAATTATTCTTTCTTTATGAAAAAACATGAATTCAATAACCTTAAAAAAAATTACAAATTAAAAAATATATAGAATTGATAAAAATCTAAAAAAGTCAAATTTTGCACCTACATCTGAATTGAATGTTTCATTGTTTACATCCGTAAAATATGTGCGGATTTTAGAGAGTTGCAGATTTTAGGAGTGTGGATTTAAGGGAGTCTACTGTATATCTAATTGATATTTTGACCAAACTTTTATCTTGTAATGTGATAATGTTGAATAAAAAATGCACACAATTCTTCAATTCAATTTTAAACTTCAAATGCTTTTTCATAAACAAGATAATATTAAAATAACTAAATATATTTTTATTTGTAAAATTTCTTTTTGTGCTTAGTAAAATTTTAATATTTATTCTATTTTTAAAAAGACTTTGCTGCGTTAAAAAGTTTTAATATTAACAAGAGATTTATTAATTTGTTTAGAATGTTTTCATATGTTTTTAGTAATTACACTTACATATGCTACTTTGAAATTATAGATTAGAACTTATTGGCAGTCCTGAATTTTATATTTCTTAAATATTAAATATTTCATTCCACAGTTCATTCTGATGCATTTTTTTTTCTTATTACAGATGATGATGATCCTAAAAGAAGTGTTGATTTAGACAATTGTATCTTATCAGAACAACCATGCAAGAAACAGAAAAAAGCTTCTGCAGCAACAAGATACAAAACAACAACAGTTTCATTGTCTAAAGATTCTGATGTGGTTTGCACTTCAACAGTATATGCTCAAGCTATTGATGAACAAATTGCGCGTTACTTTTTTGCTACAAATACACCATTTAATCATGTTATTCATCCTGAATTTATAAAACTTTGTAGTTTGCTTCGACCTGGCTATACGCCTCCTTCGGAAAGAAGATTAGCAGGGGAACTTTTGGATGATTTACACAAAAAAGTAGTTGAAGAATCAAAGGAAATTCTCTCTGGAGAAACTGTAACTATGAGTCTTGATGGCTGGAGTAATATCCACAACGAGTCACTTATTTGCACCTCACTGATCACAACATCTGGTGATACTTTCCTAACTTCGACTATAGATTCATCAGAACATTCACATACTGCAGAATATTTATGTGATGTGGCAAAACAATCTATCTTGGATTGTAAAGAAAAATTTGCTGTAGATGTTCGCAGTTTTGTTACAGATAATACTGGAAATGTTAAAAAAATGAGAGAAGAGCTTGCTAAGTCTGAAGATTTTGATATTATTTACTATGGTTGTTCTGCTCACATATTAAATCTTCTTGCCAAAGACATAGAATTTCCAAATATAAGTAAAAATGTCATCAAGATAATTAAATATTTTAAATATACTCATTTGCCAACTGCTTGGTATAAGAAAAATGGTGGAAAACTGCTAGTAATACCTCAAGCTGTAAGGTGGAACACAATGTTCGATACACTGAAGTCTTTTTTAGATAACAGAGGAAAACTGGTGCAAGTCTGTCAGGATCACAAACTTGAAATTGATAAAGAAATTTTCAATTTAGTGAATGATGTCAACTTAATGGTTAATTGCACAGATTACATAAATATTTTAACACCTGTTGCAGATACATTAGATGAAATGCAAAAAGATGACACTAAGATTGCACAATGTGTAGAAATTTGGTGCAAATTAAAGGAACAATTGGAAACATCTGGAAAGGATATCAAGAAAAAATTATTAGCAAGAGAAGAAATGGCATTGTCACCAGCACATTTAGCTGCTAATATGTTGGACCACAGATACTGTGGGAAAAAATTAACTGAAGATCAAAAGCATAGTGCTTTTAATTTCTTGCAGGGCTTGAATTTCAGGGCGGGATGGCGGGATTCGCGCCCAAAATTTTGAAATCCCGCCCAAAAGAATAACGTGGACGGGAGGTTCCCGCCGAAACAATTTTGCATTTTGAAACTATGATCAACTCCCACGACCGTTTTGCGAAGTTTATGATATTTTCGTGCGAGTAATCGACACATTTTGCGAGTTTTTTTACAGACAAAAATCATTGAAAATCACGATTTTTTTCACGACTGATTGACAAATTTCGCAATTTTTTTCCTGCAATCGATTGACAAGTTTTGTTCTATTTTCCGCAGCGAAATAGAGGTGATTCTGTTCGGAATTCCCCCTTCCCCCCTCCCCCCCCCACATACAAAAAAATAAAATAACGCATTCAATTCCAAAAATTATAAAACAGTGATGCCGCGGACGCGCTATTGCGCGTAAATTACGCAAAAGATTGGAGAGGACACACAAAAGAAATAGCTATTACACGTTTCACAAAACGCGTGATTTCGTAAGAGTTTGCTAAAAATCAGCAAATATTGTTAAAAGATCGCGAAAAGACGACTAATTTCCGGCAAATATCGTCAAAAGATTCTCGAAAGAATGCTTAATTTCGTGACAGAATTCTGTAAAACGGCAGTTTTCGTCAAAAAGGTCGTGAAAAAAACGTCGAATTTCGTCCAAAAATCGCTACAAACGGCAATTTTCGTAAAAAAAAAAATTGCGATAAAACATCCGATTTCATCAAAAGATCGCGAAAAAACGGCAAATTTCCTCAGAAAATTCACGAAAAAACGTCAAATTTCGTCCAAAAATCGCGAAAAACGACAAATTGCGACAAAAGATTCACTATAAACGACAAATTTCCCCAAAATATCACGAAAAACGACAATTTTCATTAAAAAAATCGCGATAAAACATCAGATTTCATTTAAAGATCGCGAAAAAACGGCTAATTTCCTCAGAAAATTCACGTAAAAAAGTCAAATTTCGTCCAAAAATAGCAAAAAACGACTAATTTCGACAAAAGATTCACTATAAACAACAAATATCGCAAAAAACGGCAATTTTCGTAAAAAAAGATCGGGATAAAACATCAGATTTCATCAAAAGATCGCGAAAAAACGGCAAATTTCCTCATAAAATTCACGAAAAAAACGGCAAATTTCGTCAAAAAAATCCCGAAAAAAACGGCAGATTTCGGAAAATATCGTAAAAAACGACAGATTTCATCGAAAGATCTCGAAAAAATACAACTTTCGTCAAAGGGAACCTCTCTTCTCTTCTTCTCCCCCAAAATAATATTACGGGGAGTTCATTTTTCTGCTCAACAAACTAATTTTCCTGCTTCAATATATATTTTTTTCTTTGCTGCTCTAAAATCAGTTTCTGACAGCTCCAAATCTTTCTGAGTGAGTGCAATTCCTGAAAGCAGCCATTCATTAAACAAAAAGTATCCCTTTACTCAACAAAGTATTCATTTTTTAAGAAAGTCTCTTTCGATGAATTTGCAGTAACTCCCTTTTTTAAAGAAATGCAAACAATAGTGATACTTCTTATTTTCTACACTCAAATAAGTATTATTTTATGATTAAATTTGTATCTTGTACATTTAATATACAGAAATATAAATTTATTAAATTAATTAGAAGTTCTATTAATTATTATTAAAACAATAATTAGACCTGTGACAAAAATAATTAGCACCGGGAGGGAATTTACCGTCAGTAAAAACTAGATAATATAAAAGGTTTTTTTACACATTTCGCATAATTATTCTGAATTGTTGATAAAAATTGCTTCAGTGATATTTTTTTAAGTCTGTATTCTGGTAATTCTTTAAATAGCACATAAAATAATGGCGGGTTTTAAACATTTTTTCTCCCTCCCAAACAGCCAAACTCCCCACCATTTATAAATGTTGGTAGGGAGACTCCCCTCCTTTGAAAAATTGAATTTCAAGCCCTGTCTTGCGTTCAGTAGACAAAGAACTTTTGCCCCTGGCAATGACATTTTAGCAAAGAAATCTCCTTTTCCAAGTTTTATGTTTGAAACTGAATATATAAAGGTTGAACCAATAATTTGGAGGGACAATATTAAATTGGAGCAGCCCATAAAAGAAAAAATGTCCAACTTAACTAATCAGTTGTTTACAGCTTCTCCTTCAACAGCTGGATTAGAAAGAATCTTTTCCAGTTTCGGTTTAGTTCAGTCTACACTCCGGAATAGGTTAGGGAATGAAAAAGCTGACAAGCTTACATTCATGTTTAAATTCTTCAATAGAAAAAAATAATTTATTTTTTATTTATTATAATTATTATTATTATTTTGTATCTTGAAACTTGTTCTTTAAAAATAAATTTTTTTTAAACTTGAAACTGAATTCTGTATTTTGTGTTTTGATGAGTGAAAAGGTAATTTGTTGAACATCACAAAAAATTGTTTGTCTTCATTTATTTAATCATCAAATTTACAAAGGAAAAAAAAAAGATTTAGAATATTGGTTTATGTTTTCATGTTAACTGTAATATGATTAAAATTTTAATTTATATTAAATCAAAAAATATTTGTAATCAATAAGCTGAAAATTTTGAAAATATCGGATATATATCGAAAATATCAGATATATATCAAAATATCGGATATTTTCGAAAATATCATGATATTTACGAACCCTGATTGTAAGTTCTTATAGTAAATAACATATTATCCCGATTGAACGGGAATTTTTCCGACTGATTTTTTCATTTTTCCAGTTTGTAAGTCCTTTTAGGTAAATACCATTTTCCCGACTAAAGGTACATTTTTCCTATCGAATGGGAATTTTTCTGACTGATTTTTTGTCTTTTCAATTTGTAAGTCCTTATAGTAAATAAAAATTTTCCGACTAAACATACATTTTCCCGAATGATTTTTTTTTCTGTTTTTCCAATTTATAGGTTTTTTATAGATAAGTACCATTTTTTTTCCAATTAAGTGTATTGTTTATCGACCAAACACAAAATTTTCTGACTGATTTTCCCAAGGGGGGGGGGGGGGGGGGTGCATCCCCATACCCCCCGGGATTTATGCCCCTGCATATCCAGCAGACAAAGGTGTTTCAAATAATTAGCAAAATCAATTTCCGGTTCATCCTATATATAAAGCTACAACTGAAATTGCAAAAAATACAGTATAGCAGTGCCACTTGTGATGTTATATATATATTAACCTAATCAGAGTCTGATTATGTCAAGGTCTAACAAAATATTATGAAAGTCTGTACAATAGCTCCTGAGATATAGCTATCACTGAATCATGAAAAATGCAGCATAGTCAGCATTTCTTGGGTGATATACTCTCATCTCATTAAGCATTGACTTATGTAAAGGTCTAACTCTGGAGTTTTATTAAATTCAGTACTATTATACACAGATTAACCAACAGGCAACATTTTCAAAAAATAGTTAAAAAATGTTTAGTCAATATCAAAAATTTCCATAATTCAGTAAAAAAAATTTCTAACAGCCAACAGCCACAGGTTTATAATATTAGCATTAAAGTAATCAGAATTAAATATATTTTGAATAAATTAAATTCATTAGTAAAACTGTCATAAATTGAATCTGCTTCAAGCATATTTGCAAGAATATCTTCCAAGATAATTGCAACCTATCTTATTGCAATTTTTTCCAATTTTTAAACTTTAAAACTTCCCCTTCAAATATATTTTGAGAATATTTCCTCATCTTCACTACTCTGTTTTTTCAGCAATACTGTCAATCACACTTTACAGAATTTCAATATTTGATAAATATCAGATGATTATACATAAAGAATTCTTGTAAGTAAAAAGTGTTAATGGTAGTGTTCCCGCTAGGCCATTTTTGGAGGGCGCAGCGCCACGCCCCTTTTAAAATCGGCAAATCCCGCAACGCCCTTTCAAACATCGGCAAAATGCGCCCTTCTGATATTAAAATATAGTCAAATGTGCCCTGAATCTTTCCCAGGAATCGCTGCGATTGTTCAAGATTTTCCTCAATCCATGAATTAGAGAAACTCCACTTCAAAAACATCCTGTTTTTTTTCCCCATCAACTTGTCATAGCTTCCAGCTAAATTACGTATACTTTCTATTTTACGAATCCCCTTTCTCTGGTGGGTGAAAATCCTGGGTGGTCAGGGAAAGTTGAACTGGACAATTGCATTGTTTGAGCTATGCCCCCTGTTCCTTGCACCGTGATGCTATCTTTTGAAATCCAATTCTGTATCCTTATCTTACAACTTTTCTTTTTTATGTCCGTTCTTTTCTTTCCACCGCTATTTCAGGGAGCAAGATTATGCATCGATTCTGCTATTGTACAAGCATAAACCAACAAAAACAAACAAACACAAACAACAACGAAAAAGGAAAAAAATCGTAGTAGGTGACGGCATTTTAATTCCCGTCTAGAGTAGTTAAACTCCCACCATACGCAGGTGTGTGCGAATAAAAAACTGCGCCTCATCTTACGTTTGACCCTACCCCTCCTTTTTCGTTTAACAGCCCCAATATGACGCTGGTAGTATATTTTTGGCGCCCCGCCCCTAAACTTCCGCACCCAGGCGACAGCTCCCTTCGCCCCCCCCCCTTTCGCTCGGCGCTGACCATGCGGCTTTGCTTCTTTCTGTGTTCTTTTATTCAGCAAAATTAATGAATACCATGTGAATGTCACCTAAATTGAACCTTTACCCGGAAAAAAAATGTGAGAGATAAATAAAACGATAATAATAAAAAAAAAAAAAACTTGAATCATATTTGAAGTAAACACAGAAAAATAAACCTGCCCTATTTATACAACGTTTAAATAATAATAATTGTATGGTCAGAATCGGTCTTCATAAAATGATCCCGGTATAAGAAATATTTTCGGGGTCTTGAATTTTTAGTATATGAAAAAAAGTCTAGCCCAGATACTACCATTCTATTCTTCAGAAGTCCTTTTCTATTTAAAGGTATTTTAGTCTTTTTGGGGATCCCTATATATAAACGCGAGTATTGCGTACTTTGCACTTATCGCACCCTTTGTATGATTAGCCTACAAGTAATTTCGAAGAATTATGCAAACACGCCAAACAAACTATAATTTTTTAATTCTCTTTAATATGCAACTACAAGTGAAGTTTTAACCTTTTAACCAATGAATAAAAAATTTGATGTATACACTAATAATAATAATAATACTAAAAAGATGCATACACTATTTAAAAAAAAAGCTATGCAGTAATTGACATGAACCCTCAAAAATATTTTTTTTTCAAACTCCAACTCGTTATATTTTTACTGTTTCAACTGAACTCAAAAAATATTTTCTCCCCCCCCCCCTCCCTCCTCATCTCCGAAAATTAAACCAAAAAGTGGATTCTTCCCCAGCCTCGCGATCTTTTGCTGAAAAAAAAAAAAAAAAAAAAAAAAAAAGTATAAAAGGAGAAATATGAACAAGGGCATCCTTCCCTCGCCTTAACTCCGATAGCCATGTCATGCTTTAGTATTTCAGAAAAGCTATATCTTTCTTTTCATTTTAACTAATAAAACTGCGTGTGGTATCAATATATATATGTATCAATGGAAAAGAAAACCTGCTTCCATCACAATCGCTCAAGTTTGAGAAAATAAATAAATAAATCTTCATTCTAGCTTTTTTAATTTACAGATGCACATATTATACAAACATGAAACTACATTAGTGAATTATGTATGTTGCCTTACTTTTGAACGCAATCGAAATTTGACGTATGCGAAGAAAGCACAGCTGTTAGATTGTTTATTGAAGGCATAAGACATGCCTTATTTTGATAAACAAAGTGGCACAACTAACATATTCAACTTTGCAGTTTGTCAATATGTCAGCAGTTTTATCATAATTAGCAACTTATGTTCTTTATTTATGCATTTATATACATACACTTAATGACGCCAGATTAGATGCCTAAATGACCCGAAATTTCCAAGATCCGGCCCTCGGGGCCCGACCCATCGAAAAAGTGCAGCTCGGATCCGGTGAAAATAAATAAAAAAAATAATAATAATAATAATGGCCGATATAAAAGTTAAAAGTTCGGTTATGTCCATACAAAAAATAATTATTGGGCATTTACGGTATTAAAGCTAAAAGTTTGGCACGAAATTTAGAGGTCTGCACGGGCCGAAATTTCCAGGCCCGGGCCCGGCCCAAAAGTTAAAATTTCGGCCCGGTTCGGAAAATTTTTTAAATTTCGGCCCGAACCCGGTCCGACTCGAGTGAATTTCTACAGAACATTGATCTTTAATCTTATGGAAGAGTTCTGATAAAAAAAAATTACATTAGTCTTTTTTTTTTTTTCCATGTTTATAATCTCCAATTATGCAGAAGTGCCGTAGGCTGCGATATTTATGCTTTTAAAAGAATCTTTGTTTGTTGTATGTAAATGTTTCAGTTATCACTAGTATTATTAATCCATATTCCCTGTAATGGGGACAAAAAATCGAAAAAGCGGTACATGGTAAAATTTCCAAAGACGAAATCGCTTTGGAACGAAAAAAAAAAATGCATTCCCTTCTTAACAGATGTAAATGTTTAATATATCTTTTTCTCCCGTATTGTTGTATTCATTTTGCATAAATGAACATTTTAAAAGAAACTTTCAGTTTTCAGTTTAAAAAGAAAATTCCATCATAATCATAGTTTTTTTTTTGTCTGTTTAATTCTATTTTAAAACGCCTAGTAATCTACGATTCTTTAAAAGGAATAAATTCTAATGTTTAATTGTAGAATAATGACGGATTAAAAGTATATGCTTTTTTTGCAGAAATTTTTTGACAAAGCCAAATATTACTGATTTATAAAAAGTCGAGAAAAGGATTTTCATATAGGAAGATTCAATAGGAACTGATTATTTTGGTGCATGAAAACTAGGAAGAATGGCAGTCTCGGCTTCGTACGGAAAAAAAAAAAAAAAAAAAAGTTAGGCCCGGCCCGATACTCCAGCAAAAAAATTAAGGCCCGAGCCCAGCCCGGCCCGAAAAGATTAGTGACTAGGCCCGGCCCGAGTCTTCAAAAGTAAGGCCCGATCCCGGCCCGGCCCGAATGCCATTATTGGAAATCGGCCCGAGCCGGGCCCGTGCAGACCTCTACTGCACGTACCTGGCCCGTACTCGGTCCGGCGGAACGTATGCGCATTTTCAAAAAGGCCAAGCCGGCAAATAATAATAATAATAATAATTGGGCATAATTGCCGGGTCGATTAAAAAAAAAAAATAAATAAAAATAAATTAGCTGGCCAACCGGCCGGCCTGATATAAAGATTTAAGCAAAGACGATAAAATATGAACTATTTCCAATGAATATGACTTTAACGAGAATCTATATATTTAAAACACCTGGCTGTTTTTTTAGTCATCAGCCCTGTGCTTTCTACTGGCCCGATTTTGATAATTATTTTTTTTTAATGAAAGCTGTTTATGTGTAGATGTGCCCATTCTGGCTAATTTTTAATTTATTTTAATTTTTATATTTTATTTTTAATTTTAAAAGCTTTTTCGTAACATTTCTTTAAAACAGTGGCAACAGGTTAAGCTTTTTTCAATATAATAAAAATTTATTTTGCTTTATTACTTTCCACCAATCAGGAGCTGGATTTCATCGGTGAATGTGTAATCGCATTTCAAAGAAAAAAAATAATGGTTTTCGTAAAATTTAATCCTAATGAAATGATTGCGCATAATTATTCACTAATCGCGGTACAATGCACTGATTATTTACTGAGCAATATTATTAATTATTATGTAAATAAAATAACAGAAAATAAACTTTAATAAAATATAATATCTATAGCGAAATTTTGTCGATGGAGAAAATGTCGTCATTCAGAAAACAGATAAATTTGTTCCATGAATATAATATACATTGTTATAGCTGTGTCAGTGATGATGACTTTTATCTCTGCATCTAAATAAACTGAACTTCTATTTATTTAAAGGTCCGTCGTGTGCACAGTTGAAAACATTTCTATAAATCATGCCATTTCTATTTAATAATAATAAATATTTTTTGAATTTAAAGAATTTTTAAATAACTGCATACATCACGCTTTTATTTCGGAAAAGATGAGTGTTTCTGAAGGTGTAAATGATGTCATATTAGAAAAAAAAAAGAATAAAACCTGTGATATACCGATATTACGATATTTCTATTTTATATAATATCAAAAATTAATTAAAACCATTTCGTTGCATTAAGTTATTATTTAAAATAAAAATAAATAAAATTTTTTCTGGATATCAGCAACAAATACAAAAATTTTATTCTTTTTAATAACAAAAATGTCGTTTTTTTTTTGTTGTTGCCATACCAATAAAATTAATTTTGACAAGTTCATGGAGGTCCATGACAAGTTCAATAAATAAATTAAATTTATTGCAAGTGTTGTAAATATGTATGATTATTGTACAGTTACCCAGCGATATTTAAATGAAGAAAAAATAAACTATGCAGATATTTTTGAATTTGTCTTCTGAGGTATTATATTAACTTCCTAAAAATTTTGGCATTTAAATACTGTTTAAGGTTTAGAAACCGCATTAAAAAAGATTTGTAGCTGAGTTGTTTTCCTTATTTTTTGTTATTTTTTTTTAACTTTGTGTATCTTCATCATGAAAAGTTATGTTATCTCTATTTCAAGAGGTGGCAATTGTTTATTTCGCTCAGTATCTTATTGCGTAAATAAGTTTGGTTTATTTTATGACGGCCGATTATCTACTCGAGGGACAGAGGCCCCGGGGGGGGAGTGCCCTTCGTGGAGGTCTTTCTAAGGGAACCTAACCAGTATTTACGCAAGGTTTGAAGAAAACCACGAAAACTCGGAACGATTAGGCCGACGGCCACGATTGGGTTCAAAACTAGCACCTGCCTTCGACGAGTTACGAGGTCATAACATTGTGTATATAAGACTGATATATATCATATCTAATATATATTCTTTGCCGTCGAATTTCGACGGGTGCAGCTAGTAACTATAAATGGGAGTCACGAGCTGATGCTACTTTGACAATATCAATACAAAAATGTAACTTATCCAATGTAGAGATCGGCACCGGACAGTTACAATATGTCTGACCCGGACAATATATTTTTTAGCAGACTCATGCCTGGCCGATATCAGGTTTGCATTGTTTTTCTACATAGTCGAGCTGGGCCGGAACTGGACTTAATTGTACTTAAGAAGTGTAAAGCAGATCTATCTCCATAAAGGCTGTTTTTTACTTTTTCTATTTTATTTTCAAGTATTTTTAAATAGAACACTTTCAATTTCGGAACCGATTTTGGAAATAAAAACAGTCTCATAAATCAGCCCCCCCCCCCCCCCCCCCCAAAAAAAAAAAAATAAATAAATAGAAACCGCTTTTGTAGCGTTTGACCGCAGCTATACAATGCAAACGAAACAAACCAAAAAAGTAGTTAAAAATATCGAAATTAAAAAACTTCTCCATAGGATTAGCATTAGCGAGCGGGTCTTTTCGCGTGATTGACCGTCATAGGCACGTTCTTTTTTACACATTTTACTTTATTTCAAGACTATTTAAGAATGTGTGTTTTATGTCAAAAAGTTTGTGCCGAGCTTTGCATGGTTTTATCGATTTTTGCTTGGACCAAGCTGAGACAATGATTTTCACACGGTGGGGTCCAGTACTGAATTTTTGTGACATTCTTTGCTGTTTTACACAGTTTTTTTTTTTTTCTTTCACCCACATTTGTCATGTTTCTTTTACCTCATCAGTTGGTTCCGATCCAGTGGGGGAAAAAAACGCCTTCCCGCATTCTTGAATAGAGAATGCCCCCGGAAAAGTCCCGAATTAATTAAAATCTATTGAGACGGGGCAGTATGTTGGTGGAAGTAGGGACGGAGGAGGGTGGATAGTCGTCTCAAAGTCTATTTTCTCCCCCTCTATATAGTATATTGCATCTTCTTATATGTACAATAGATGCTTTTAAAGGAAGAAAATTTCGGTGACTGAGGTCAGTTTCCTCAGTCAGAAGTGCTGCTCTGAAACTGCTAAACGTCGGTACATCTGGTAAATTCCCTGCTTGTTTTTTCCGATGGTAAAAACCTTAAATGCCTCGTGGTAAAGAAGAAAGAAAGCTGTCAGCAGAAAAATGATTTAAACAAAGATAAGTTATTTTTTCTTTTACTAAATAGTAACCAATATTATTATTGTTATATTTTGATTTAATGGTAAAGGTAGTTCAAAACCTCGACAATGTTAAAATTTAATGAAAGTTCTGAAGCCTGCCATCGGTGCATACGAATACGAGGTCATCATTAATTTTTCGTATTCCATGAATTATGCACATTATTTTGTGATTAAAATCTCTATAAATAAGAATGCTTCTTGAAATATTTCAATTGTAGGGTAATAATGCCGGAGAAATATTGACAACTTAGTTTTTATAGGGTTTTTCTTCTTTTTAGAATGTTGAATCTGCTTAGTATGTTATCCATTCTGAAGATTTTTTTTTTCTTTTTTTCCTGGTTGGAAGATAAATCCCTATAAATGTAGTTATGCCCATCGAAACTCGACTTTAGATTTGATTTATTTTATTTTTAATTTTTAGCATTTTATTCATGTTTTGCACCGATTTTTTAAAATTATTAAAATGAATCGTATCTTCTAGTGCAATGCAGTTAATTTTGCGCTCTTTTCAATAAAGTTTATTTGGAATTTCCACAGCAATTTTTGATTTTTTTTTTTTTTTTTTTTTTTTGTGAATTTTTGAAAGCGATTATTAATAATTTTTCGCGCCCAGCGTCGTTTTTAAAATATTGTTAAAAGAAATTCAATTTTAAACTTTTAACCTAATATTAAATTTTGTCTTCCATCATTTTTTATTCATAACAATTTGAAATTTGATTTTTAACGCAATTTTTGACGTTTTTTCACATTCTACAGCTTTTATCTTTATTAAGATTTATTATGATTTCAAACTTTTAAGCACACTATAATAAATATATATATTTTTTCTATTAAGATCAATTGAGATTTTCAGCCTTTTTTATTATCATTATTACTTTTGGAACGTTTATAAAAGGAATTCAATTTCAAATTCTTACCAAATATGATAAATTTTGCCTTCTAAATTTTAAACGATTTTAAAGTTTTTTTTTTTTTTTTTAGTAATTTTAAATGGGATTTTACTGTTTTTTCACTTTGAACTGCGATTTTTTGACATTCGTGAAAAGAATTGGGTTTCAGTCTTTTAGCCTAATATACAAACTTTTGTCCTCTGCGATTTTCAAAGCTTTTTCTTGATTGCTATTTTCACTGCAATGTAATTTTGTTGTAAAAGGAATTCGATTTAACATTTAGCGTAATATAGTATTTAATATCTTCCGTGATGTCTTAATTTTAAGCAATTTTTCATGTTTCATGCCGACATTTTTTTTTTTTTTAAATGTGTGAAACAATTTTTGTTACGATGTTTCAGCTCACTGTACAAAATTTTGTTATCTGTGATTTTTTTATCGATTTTTTTTTTTTTTTTTTTTTTTTTTTTTTAAGTTTTACAGCGATTTGCCCATTATAGTAAATTTAGGTCTCTTTTCAATAAAATTTATTCGGAATTAGTGCAGAGATTTTGAAACCTTTCGCGATTTTGTAACCGGTTCGGGCAACGTTGGGTTAGTCAGCCAGTTTAACAAACTAAAATATAGTTTGCATTCACATTTTTGTCAAGCTGTATGCCCCCCCTTCTCCCCTTCCCAGAGTAAGTGGTAATTTCTAGTCCATAATTTATGAAAAATCTGCAAAAAATTCTCGCTTTTACATTTCTATTATTTCTTAATGTGGGATATACAACCTTTTATATTTTAACAGATTTCTGATTCTTCAAATGTATGTATTTCCCCACCCCCTTTCTGAAATTTCTTTTCTTCGTTTTAATCAGCTCCACAATTTAGTTAAATATTTAAAATTATTTACGTTAAATTTGAATTCTTAAAATGTTACAATGCCCGTGGCAGAATGTGCGCGACACTGCGTCAGGCGTCGCAGGCTTTACATACACACATATATTGCCATAATTAGCATTACAAAAGCACAAAGAATGTATTTATATTCTATTTATGTAATGCGTTTATGTATATACAGGGTATACACATGTATATACATAACCCCATGTATATACAAGGTTCATACTCAGAGTTATATGGGATTCCTGGAAAAATCAGTGGATGAATTTTAGGTTGTAAAAGTCAGGAGAATCTCAGGGGACAATGGAAAAAAATTCCCAAACCTGGGAAAACTGCCAAAAGAGTCTATGCTGGGAAATTGGGGGCAATTATTGCTGTTCATGTGCTTTATTATTATGTGTAATGATAAAATGTCATTAATTGTTGATATGGGAAAATTGTACATCCCCAAAAATACATCAGAGGATTTTTTCTTGGAAAATGAGTATGAACCCTATTATAGCATCTTGCAGACTATTTTTGAAAATGATTAGTGTTGCAGACATTTGAAGATAGTTCTGCCATTGGGATTATAATTTTTCCTATTCTAACTGTAAATTTTAATGTATATATAAATCTGTATAAAGTATTGAAATAAATATACACTACAATGTGAATAATCAATTATCCAATCTAATCAACCTCTTCTCCAATTCCCTCCCCCCCCCCCCAAAAAAAAAAACTTTTTTCTTGCAATTGTTTGTTTATTCATTGTGACAGCAAATAACCAATCATCTAAATTCCACTTCTCCATCTTATCAAGCACACCAAATTTAAAGTATTTTATTTTTTAATATTTTTTCTGTCTTAATATTAAAACTTTTACTAATGATAAATAATCAATATCCTCCCTCCTTGCCCCCTCCCCCCAAATAAAATAAATAAATTGCTTTTATCTCTTTGCTCCCCTTCCCTCCACAGCTCACAAAGCTTATCTGTATTTGGTGATTTACAGTAATACTAATTAACATCTAAATTCTATTACCTCTAAAACTTCTGTCGTATCCATAAAACTAATAGTTATTCATAAAACTGATAATTTTATGTGGCTAATAGTTTTACAGTATAGGTATGTGAACCAAAATTATTTACTAGATCTTTGAAATATTCAATTAAAAAAAAAATATCTGTAATTTGTTATTAAATGTGATTATAAATAATGATGAGTATGTAATATAACATTCTTATATCAGTTACGAAGCTGTACATTTTCTAAAGAAATGATGCCCTTTTTCGCTGAGAAAAGTGCCCCTTTTCAGCTTCAACTGTGCCCTTTTTTTTACTAGCACCCTGCCCTTTTTTTTTCTAGAGTGAACACTAGTTAATGGTACACAATAGTCTCTAACAAAGAAAATGAGAAATCTATGTTATTTTCGTTTAATATATTCAAAAAAGTTTGATAAAATTGAACTTCAACCATTTTTAAATCTTACTAATAAATACTCATGGTTGCTAATGTTAACCTTGAAATTTTTTTCTTTAAAGTACATAATGATATTAAGACTACTTATACAAATGTCTAGGTGTGATATATATATAATATAGATAGGTTGCTTCATTTATCATATTTAGATTGCAGTGGATAATAATGAGATTAGAGAACCGACAAAAACTAGGAAAGATGCTATACAAACAATTTTTAATGTTTACAAGCAAAACATCATTATTAAAAAAACATATCAAATATGAAACAATTTTAGAACAATATAAAGTAATCTTACGCATATTCATCTCTCATGGGAACCATAGATGGACTGGGGCGATCATACGGTGAAGGATAGGGTCTCATGCGAGGTGACATTGAACTATAGCCACGGTCATAAAAATCGCGACCTCCAAAAGGTGGACCATCATATCTTCGGCTGTAACCATTAGCATAACCACCACCACCACGGGGTCCACCATATCCACCACGTCCCCTAATAAATGACAGCACCAGATTTAATTCAAAGAACATTTTTTTTAATATATGAAAGGCTGATTTAAAACAAAATTCTGAATAAATAACATATAATTATCAACATATTAAAAAAAATAATAAAACAATTTATTTTATCAGGAATTAACACCTTAAACAAATAACTTATTAACAGTTACTTTTTACTTGCTACTTTATACTAACAGTTACTAACAACTTTTTTTTCATAGGGAGGGAAAGGGAGGGGGGGTGATTATAAATGGATTTTTTACAAAAAGTTAAAATTCCCCCAATCCGCTACCACTGCACACACAAGGTGCCAAAAATTGCAGAGAAAAAAACTGCAGAGAACATAATTACTGTACTAGTACTAATAGCAGAATTTGTATTTCAATTTTCAAAAAATCTCTATGAAACAGGAAAAAAAAAGAAGCTATAAAAATCGTATAAAATATTCATGAAAATATAAAAAGAAAAAAATCTGCACAAATTCAGATTAGATTTTATCATAAAAAAGGACAAAATATACTATATATAGTACTAACAGTTTGAAATTGGATTCCTCTTACAAATGTAAAAAAAATTGCCACAAAACTGAATTTATAATACATAACTGATAACAATTTTTTATATTTTGATGTATCTTCGTAAGTGCGGAGCTTCTGACTAATATTTGTTTTATTTTAATGTATTTTCGGAGATGCAGCTCATATTACCAAAAACGTGCTAACATAACTTTAAATCTTATTTTTGTCAATTCTTTTTCAAAATCCTACATTATTAAGGGACATAACTCATAGATGCCAACATTGTAAATACCATATCAGGAGTGAACTTGTTAAATTTCAGGAGTTTTGGACACTCTTCAGGAGTAAAATAGTCACTTTTCAGGAGTCGTTTCAGGAGTTGCACATAATTTTTTTTTGAGGTATTTTTAAAATATTTTTTACACATACTTTCTCAATCCTCAACCCTGACAGCTTTTGTATTTATTCATACAAACAAAATTAAAATAAATGTTACTTTTTTTATGTAATTAAAAAAATCTAATAAATTTATACAAACGGAATATTTTTTATATTTACAGAGCAAAAAATCCATGATTTCTATACTAGATGTGAAATTCATGAAATATTTTTTTCTTTGGAACTGGTTTTCTAACAAAGTGATTTCCTCTCACAACTGACAGACGGAAATAGGATCTTTTGCAGAGGTGACGAAAATCGCGATCATTTCCAGAGACTGACTGACGAAAATCGCGATCATTTTCATAGATCTGACTGACGAAAATCGCGATAATTTCTACAGACTGACTGACGAAAATCGCGATCTTTTCCCGAGAGTAATTAACGAAAATCGCGATCTTTTGACGCGAATAATTGGCAAAAATCGTGATCTTTTTAAGCTAATGATTGATGAAAATCGCGGTCATTTATCGCGAATGACTAACGAAAATCGCGGTCTTTTATCGCGAATGACTGACGAAAATCGCAATCATTTCCAGAGAGTGATTTACGAACATTGCAATCTTTTTTCAGAAATGACAGACAAAAATCGTGATTTTTTTTCCGAAAATGACAGACGAAACCCACGAACCTTTGTCGCGAATGACTCACGAAAATGGCGATCTTCTTCCGAGATTGAGTGACGAAAATCGCGATCTTTTGCCGAGACCTACTATCGAAGATCCCTGTTTTTTCCGAAGACTAACTGACGAAAATCGCGATCTTTTCCAGAGACTAATAGACAAAATCGCGATTTTGTGTCATGAATGACGAAAATCGTGGTTGTATTACGCGAATGACTGACGAAAATCGCGATCTTTCACCGCGACTGAGGAAAATTACGGTGTTTTGCCATGACTTACTGACGAAAATTGTGATTTTTTACCGCGAATTACTGACGAAAATCGCGATCTTTTCCTGAGAGTAACTGAAGAAAATCGTGATCTTCTGTGGCGAACAACTGACGGAAATGTATTTACGATGTATTTCAATGACCTATTGTAGAATTTCGCGATTTTTTGCAATAATTCATCGAAAAAGATCGTTATTTTTGTCCCGAATAATCGAAAGTATCGCGATTTTTTTGCCGCAAATTTCCGTATTTTCTACCTTATTACCGTACTACCGTATTTTAAAGTACTTTTCCGGAGAAACTCCGGAATTTCCGGAGAAGTTGGCATCTATGCATAACTGTTAAAAACAAATAAGTTTAACACATCTTACCTGTTTGAACCTCCTCTAGCTCGTCCTTGTGATCCTGGCTCATGATGAAGCTTGCTTTTTGAAGGCTATCATAGAAAATAAGTTTTAATTACATAAGTTAATAAATAAAATATTTTGTTTATAACCCCGTTTGGGTGAAAAAAAGTTTGTCTGCCAAAAAACAAAAAGATTCAAAGCTCATTTATAAATTGTGTGATTTATGAGACATTTTTAATAAAAACATTATTGCTAAATAGGTGATATTTTTAATGCTACGTACAATAAATACGTTATGATGAATCAAGTATTAAATTATTAGTAAAATGTAAACAGGAAAATACATTTTTCAGAAACTCCATAGTTTTTTTCTTTTCATTTTACGTTCGAATATTCATGAAACTGAGTAAAACTCACAAATAATGCCAGAGGATTGGAGGGCCACGTGTTGCACATGTTGTTTGACATGCCTGATATACATCCATCAACGAACCCTATGCCCGGCTAACCAAAAAGTACCAAAATAAGATGAATCGGATTAAGTAACTGCTTAATAATTGTAACATTTTTTAGCACTATTAAATGATTTTTTTTACAACTACATGAACATGGCATATGAACTTACATAAAATTCTGATACTGTATAAAAATAATGATTTTTCCCTTTATAAATGCATGAGAGAAAATGAGTTTTAAAATAGAAAATGCTACACGAAAGCCTTTTCTTAACGCACAGAATAAGAGGTACTACTTAGTTATCTCGTCGACCAAAAAATGACCCCCCAAACTATAAGATTAGAAGCCAATAATGGATGATTATGATGTTACATTCAATGGCATTAAATACGACTGGATGTGTTTAAAACATCATTATGTGATTTTTATTCTGACTTTTTATTTGAATTTTTATTAATATTAAACTAATTATTTGTTTTTTCGGTTTTTCAAATAAAAATTATGTCAATACGTACAATTTGGCGAAATTGGTCGATGGGATAACAAAGTAGTATCGACTAAGGTTATACTGTAAAACCAATCAAAATAGAACTTGCATGTAACATAATCTTGTACTTAATCCATTCTCAATGAGCATTTCATGTACATGACAGAAAGTGTTCAGACTCTATAAATATTCTTACCAGTAATGTTTGTAAAAACTGATAAAAAATTAAAAGTTCTGTAAAGGGGCTTTCAAAGGGGTTAAGAGTCTACATTCACAAGCTAGTATATCTTAAACTAATAGAAGCATTCTTTACTAATTTTTTGTTTCAATGTAAATATTTTTAAGTTATTCTTCTTCTATTGCATATTCAAAGTTGAAGACTTAGTTCTACTTCAATATTTTTTTTTCCCTTGATAGGGATACAAAGTTTATTACAAAAGATGCAATACTTTAGTTCTCACTCATTTCAAAATTAGAATCCCTCAAAATAAAACTGCAACAAAAATTTAAATGTACACTAATTTGCCTTTAATTCTATATCCTAGCAAAAAATACTTAAAAATATAAAAATGAAAAAAAAAAATTGCAGAGAATATTTTTTTTTAGTTTAACATTAACTTACAAATGTTGTATACCGTATTTTCCGGGAATAACGCCACGGCGTTAAACTAGATTTTTTTGTTTTGTAAACAAAAATGCGGCCAATAACAAGGTGCGGCTTGTAAATAGGACTATAATTTAAAATTTTTGAAATCTGCTTAGAAAAAAAATCATAATTTTCAGTCTTACTCTTTGTGAATAAGATTGAAATAAAAAAAAATTGCCGCTCGCGGACATTAGTGTTAACAAACAATGCAATTTCAGGAGCAGAAGATTGCATTTTTACCGGGTATTACATCCAATCACTATGTCTCTCGACAAATTCGTCCCAGAGAGTATCGCTGGCCATATAAGGAATAACTCTTCCCATTTCCTTTCTCCTCTTTTCACAAGGGACTTTATCATGTGATGTCAGGCACAGATAAACATAAGAAAAACAATATGCATAAAGAACATTTTAACACTGCTCCTTTTTCTTCGAATAAACAGTCTTTTTCAGAAGATTTTTTTCCACAGAGATGTTATTTTTATCATTCATTAAAGTCCAGTGCTAATCCAAACTATAGAAAGCTATTTTACCCCATGTTCGTAATTATTTTTAACTTCGAACTATGAATTGGCAACAGCTTGGCAAATCTTAAATTTTCGTTGCTTTCGCTGTAATTGTACGCATGCACCATTGACTTTTGCACATACGCCCAAATGTTTTTAAATGGCCTGTCCTTTGTTTTTTGTCAGAATGATCTTGTATTTTATATGGTATAACTTTCTAAAAATTCAGACTTTTCGTGAAATTTTTTTAAAAAATGACCATTTTTTCCATTGAAAAGCATTGCAGAAGCATCGATCAACAGCCCGCATGCCAGCGGTGTCACCCCCTATCGTCAAAAAATCCACATGGCAAAATTTTAACGCAACTCCCCCCCCCCCCTGCTTCTTACTCCGTGCTTTCATTGCGTGTAATTGTATGCATGCACATGCACCCAAATTTGTCAATGGATTGTTGATGCTTGGGAAAAAATTCCCCCAAAAATAGTGCAAAATGTTTTCATAAAATCGGAAATACAATATGATATTGATGTACCATCGAACTTAACTTCCGATATGGATTGTTTACATGATAATGACTATACTGATCCCGATATCATAAGTGACGACCATAATTTGTCATCTAAACTAATTATTCACCAGCGATACAGAAGAAGAAGATTTTGATGGTTTTTCTGATGTTGATAAAATTTAATGCTTTAATATATTTTTTCCTATTTGTTTATATAAGTAATCACCATAGTTGAAATAAATGTACAACAAAAAAAGGTAAGTTATTTATTTAAGATCAAAATGTTTTATTTTATATGAGTTAATAATTTTATTTCATTGCTCTAATATAATGAATGTGGGAGTATACCTGGCGTGGCGTTACAGCCGGTGCTGCGTTAAACTAGTTTTTTTATTTTTTAACCAAGTGTGGCGTCATTCCCGGAAAATATGGTAGTAGTAAAAACAAGCTTTAAAACAGAAAATGAAAAAATACAAGTGTAACCTGTTGCGTTAAACTAGTTTTTTTATTTTTTAACCAAGTGGGGCTCATTCCCGGAAAATATGGTACTAGTAAAAACAAGCTTTAAAACAGAAAATGAAAAAATACAAGTGTAACCTGTTGAGTTGAAAATCTCTCTAAAGTACAATTTTCTTCTATCTGCTACAGTTGTTTTAGTAGGTTTTACAATCTGTAATGTACATGAAATTCATAAAATATTTTATTATATTCTTACCTCAACACTCAAAGAAGACCCTCTGAAGTAATAATTATTCAGAGCTTTTAAGGCATCCTGGGCTTCTTCAGGTGTACTCATGTGCTAGAAAGAAAAATAAAAGTGAAACTGAAATTTTTCTTTCATGTAAAGATTAAAATATTTTTTTTTCTGAATTTTACTTACACTAAGCTATTTTATCTTATATCATAGGCGTAACCAGCCTTTTGAATGGGTGGGTGCCCAGAATCTTTAACCTGAACATGCTGGGTACAAACAATATCTTATACAGTGAAACCTCCAAATAAGGGACACTCCGAATAAGGGACACCTCTGTTTAGGGGACAAAAGTTCTGGTCCCAGTCCCTTGGTATAGGAAGTGTAATGTATTTACCTCTGAATAAGGGACACTCGATTTAAGGGACATTTGAAAATTAGATTAACCCTTTCGACTCGGGCATTTCTTACACAAATTTTATTCAATTGATACCACTTAAAAAAATCCTTCAAGTACAAAAAGTCAATGAGTACATAATTTTTTTAAAAAAAAGCTTTAATTAAATAACAAATTTTATTTTCCTTTGTTACTAGTATGAAAAAAAAAAAAAAAAAAAAAAAAAAAAATTGCAAAGGAAAATGCTGCTTAGTCACACTGGGCATACAAACGCAAAATGTTAAAGGGGTTTATTTTTGCATTTGAGATAATGAAGTAGTCAGCAGGGTTGGCGAGTTTTTGCCGAAGGTGGAAAAAAACCTGGTAAAAACCGTCCCGGCAAAAATAGGTTTTTTGCCAAAGAAGTGGCAAAATTAGGCTGTCCATTTAAATTTTTTCCCCAGAAAGAGAAAAATATTTCACAAAAGAAAAAATAAACTGCATACTTAATTAAAAAATCAATATTATTCTAAATTTATTTTAACTTTTATATTAAATAAGTATAATTATGCACTTTATGAAAGAATACTAACTTTTATAACAAGATTATAAATGAAAAAAATACCAATTTTAATATAAATAAATAGAAACTTCATTTATTCATGTTTATACAATTATTAATTCATAATAGAACTGTTGAGACTGAGTAAAGCATTTATATTTGTTTATATATGTTAGAAATTCGAAGAAACAGTTATAGTAACCTAAATTTAATTTAATATAAAATTATATTTAAAGCAGAAAACTATTAAATTTCAAATATTTCAGCAATATCTTCCTCACAACCTAAATTTTGCTGCTTTAGCATGGCATAACAGTAAACAAGTTTTGAAAGAGTATCTGTTGAAGTATTTCGAATCTCAGTTTGCAGTGTATAAAAAAAACATTAAGTCACGCATAGCATAAATTATGGCCCTCCCTTATTTTCTTGGAAAATGATGATACTGCCGATAAAAACAACGATTTTCGTGGATTTTCTGTGTCTGCAGAAAAGTTGATGATCGATGAGCTGTTAGAATACGCTAAAGAAGCTACTAATGGGAAGATGCAGCTGTTAGATGAAGAAGCTATAACAGATTGCTTAAATATTGATAAAGATGGACCAATAGTCAATGAACTGACAAATAGAGAGATTTGTGATATGGTGTTGCACCCAGAAATGGCCGAAAATGCCAGTGATGATGAGGAGGAGGAGATCGAAGAAAATATTGATGAAATTCCTATCGATAAATGCATCTATCTCACAAAAGAGTTGATTCGTGGTTTGGAAACAAAAAGTTTCATTAATGAGGCCCAAATCATGCAACTTTATAAATTGCAAGAAATGTTGCAGCGCGAAAAACCAAAAAAAATGAAACAATTGAAAATATCTGATATATTTATGAAAGCAGATCATTGAAATACATTTTATTATTTTTTCATAAATGTTTATTTTTATTTTATTTATATTAATGCTACCTCAACCTTAGATTTCTTATAAATTATTTTTTTTTAAATTTATGTTTCTCTGTTTATTTTCATTGAGTCTAATTCGTTATAAAACTCCTAGGCCTAATGCGGCTCTAGTGATTTTCATTTTCTAAAAAATGTTTTTTATGTTGCTAATAAATGTGATGTGCCGTATTAAAAAAATTATTTATCCTTATTTTAGATTGTTTTTGTAATCTGTTTTTCTCTGTTTACTTATACCTAACACGGCGATTCGAGATATCGATTCCTAGGCCTAACTCGGCTCTCGCGAGCAATAACGCATTTTCGTTTTCCAAAAGACGTTTTAATATTTTTAAGAATATGCTGTAGTATTTAAAAATATTTCTTATCCTTATTTTTATTTATTATTCTTATTTTGTAATTTGTCTATTTGGCTTTATTTACGCTAAGCCTAACTAGGCGATACACGAAATAGTTTTCTTAACGGCATGCAAAATTTTGTCAGGGGCATGTACCATATCTGTTTAACTATTGTTTTGGTTGAGGACCTAAAATCCGGAAAATTCTGAAATCCGGAACGATCACTGTCCCGACCAGTCCGGATTTGAGGTCCGGTACTGTATTACAAAAAAAAGTGATAATACACATTGCATAAAAAATAGTTATGAACTGGTCCATATTATGAAAAATCTTAAATGTATAAAAAATATCATTACTTATGATTTTAAAGATTTATTTAATAATATCGATTTATCGGATTTACATAATATCATAAATGAGCTTTTTAAAAAATATCAACACGAGTTGGATATATCACATAATATCGATTCTGATTATTTTCATACCTTAACCAATTTCATTATCTATAATAATTTTATCATGCATGATAACAATATATATATTCAAAATGTTGGTATACCACAAGGTGGTAGTACATCTAGTGTATTATCAGACTTATATTACTATGAATGTCATTATTTAAATAGTAAAATACATTTATATCGATATATAGATGATGTAATTTTAATTGATACTGATAACACCTGTATATCTCAATTCCCTGTTGATTATCCTTCTAATCTAGAACTTTCAAAAAACCTACTTTTTAATAATACAATCAATTTCTTAGATATTAAAATTATATTAAAAGAGAACAAATTTATAACTGATATTTATGACAAAAGGAAAGAATTTAATTTTAAAGTTAATACCTTTACTAATTTTAAATCATGTCTTCATAATTCTGTATATTGTAATATAATTCTTAACCATTTATATAGAATAAAATGTCTATGTTCTTCTCATTTAATTAATACTAATATTAAAAAGCTTGTATATGATGCTATAAATAATGGTTATCCTAAAAAATTCCTATATTCTTTAATTTATAATTAGATATTACATGATCTTATAATTAATTTTTTGCGTAAAAAATGTATAAAAAAATTATGAAACATAAAAATAATAATAAAAAATTAAAAATGTTAAAAAGTAATTAAAAATATATATATATATAGGTTGGTTGGGTGGGTAGATGTTAGAGTACGGATGAGGGTGGTGTTGTCTGGATAAAATCGCTAAGGTTAATTATAAAAAAAAAATATATATATATATATATAATTGAGAGTGGGTTATTTATTTTAACATAATTTTTAAACTGTTTAATTGACACCAATATATGGATATTTGTCTAGTTATATCTATAGTTAAATAGCTATATTTTAATTATCAAATTAATTTTAATGTTATTGATATAATTTTTGATATTATTAATAATATTTTATTTTATTTTTTAATTTTTATTTTAATTTTTAATTTTTATTATCCTATATTAAGATAATGAGTTATTACCATGTAAAGTCACAATAACTGTTACTGATTAAAGTAACAAAATGGTATTTTAAGTTATATGTTAATATGAATGTTATGGGTCATTCCACATGAATTCAACCAATGGGTGTTGCATCATAGTCACAGATTTTTTTTTAAATTTTTATTATAGACAGACACAGTAGTGAAACCCTCAAATCTGAAATTTAAAAGTAATTTTCACAATATTGGCTGAGATATAGCCATCTGAAAACTGACCATTTTTACGAAATGGCGGCCATCTTGGAATTGTATCAGTGTCTAAATATGGCCATAACTTGACAACTAATGGCTCAAATTTTATATATCTGGTACCAATTTGAAGCTATTTGTACAAAGAATGCATATTGCACATTAAAACAATAATACATTTTTATTTCTTTACTTTTTATTGTGTGCAAAGTGAAAATTTTACCCCAAAAAAGGGCAGATTGTAATGGCTCATAAAAAAAATGAATCATCATGAATTTTTCTGAAACTTGGTAAAAACATTGCTCCATCTGTGTGCTTTAAATAAAATAAAAATTGGAAAGGTAAAATTTGTTGTTTTAAAATAAATGGCTTTTTACACATAAGGTGTCATTAACCAAATAATGATCATTTTAGAATCTGTAAGCATTCCTTATTCAAAAAATAATGGTTAAAATAAAATGTTCTAACATCTAAATTAATGTAAAAGTATATTCAAAACCTCATTTGTACTAATTTTCTAGGAATCTGCCCCCCAGTCCCCCCCCCCAAAAAAAATTAGACAATTGAAAAAATTTTACACTGAAAAAGATAAGAAAATAATTAAGGACTATGATGTATAATCAAAAATAATTATAAATGCAATACATATATATATATGTTAATTTACTTCACATATAGGGGCAAGTGGGGTGGAATGGGACAGTAGGTTTTTCTCTTTATGTATCATTTTAAATATTTTATCAATCACACATTAGGTGAAGTAATGGTATCCCAATCTTCAGTTAAAAAAAGTAGCTGATTTACATAAGCTTGCAATTATATAAAGAAAAAGATTATTTCAAAAATCCAAAGTAAATTTAGTTCATATACTTTCTACGCTTTCTGTATAATGGTTTGATTATGCATAGATATAACAGTTTCTCTATATATGGAACATTATACTGTAAAATTAGAGAGGTAAAATTTGTTGTTTTAAAATAAATGTTTTTCTACACATAAGGTGTCATTGACCAAATAATGATTATTTTAAAATCTGTAAGTATTCTTAATTTAAGAAATATTCATTAAAATGAAATTTTCTAGCATCTAATTACAGTATTGTGTGTATATTATATAATTCAATAAAGAAATATCAATTTGCAGTTATTTACACTAAATATCCATTTTTACAGTACTTTTTATTTCATTTCATTCAAAATATGATAATATAATTCTCAAAACATATTTACATAAATATTTTAAACACCTTGCTATGGAATACATGAAAAAAAAAGGTGCACATAATATTTTCTCCAGAAATGTTGAAGAAATACTAGCTGTAAATTACAGAGTTGAATTATTCAATTGTGTAATTTAAATAAAAAAAATATATATAAATGAGTTAATTGAGTTGACATTTGTTATTTTTTGTTCACACTGAGTTAAAATTTATATGAACAAAAATCTAGCTACAATGAGACAAAATAAATAAATAAATAAATAATAACAATAATATAATACAAATCCAGGGCAAAACATTGAATATGACGAGAAATAAGCCAAAGTTTAAACTTACACATGGAACAAATCTAGACAAAATAAGAACAAAATATTTACTTACATGCATATAACTTTATAATATAATAGTTTTTTCTTCAGATTTAAGCTAAAAAGGATTTAATCAGTTTTAAAGTTTAAAAATAATGCTTGAATTGTTCGAGTTTCCTCTGGTGCAACAGTATATGTTCTTCCTGTAGCAGTTACAGGAATAGACACTTCTTTTATTATTTGTTCATACAGAATCCAACAAACATCTGAGGATTTTGGCCATAAATATAAAGAATTAGCACCATGAGGATACATGAACATAATTTTATAGTCAGTAAGTTCTTCACAGTAATCTAAAATTTTTCCAATCCACCAATTTATCCCATATACACATGCAACGTATTGTTCACTTTTAAATATCAATGGTCTGACAATTTCATCGATTCCCAAAGAAGCAATAAATTTTGTTGATGAACTGTCTGAAACCCTGGAAACCAGCATTTGGCAATCATTGATTGGTACAAAGCAGTGATTCAGTCTTGTTTCTATGATTGTATCTGCTTTTGCATACCTATCTGCTAAATGACTGTTTGCGGTTTCAATTTCAGATTTTGTTACAAAAAAACTTTCAATTCTTTTAACAGATTCTTTTACAAAATTATAGAGATCAAATGCATTTAATATACCATCTTTAAATGGACGTTGAAGACCTGAAATAATCTTTTTCTTTATATAATTGCAAGCTTATGTAAATTAGCTACTTTTTTCAACTGAAGATTGCAGTACCATTACTTTATCTAATATGTGATTGATGAAATATTTAGAATGATACATAAAGAGAAAAACCTACTGTTTCATTCCACCCCACTCGCCCCTATATGTGAAGTAAATCACCATATGTATGCATTGCATTTATAGGTTTTTTTATAATTATACATTATATTCCTTAATTATTTCTTATCTTTTTCAGTGTAAAATTTTTTCAATTGTCATTTTTTTTTTTTTTTTTTTTTTTGGGGGGGGGGGGGTTGGGGGGCAGATTCCTACAAAATTAGTACAAATGAGGTTTTGAATATACTTTTACATTAATTTAGATGTTAGAAAATTTTATTTTAACCATTATTTTTTTAATCAAGAATCCTTACAGATTCTAAAATGATAATTATTTGGTTAATGACACCTTATGTGTAAAAAACCATTTATTTTAAAACAACAAATTTTACCTTTCCAATTTTTTTTTTAATTTAAAGCACACAGATGGAGCAATGTTTTTACCAAGTTTCAGAAAAATTTATGATGATTCATTTTTTTATGAGCCATTACAATCTGCCCTTTTTTGGGGTGAAATTTTCAGTTTGCACATAATAAAATGTAAAGAAATGAAAATTTATTATTGTTTTGATGTAAAATATGCATTCTTTGTACAAATAGCTTCAAATTGGTACCAGATATATAAAATTCAAGCCATTAGTTGTCAAGTTATGGCCATATTTAGATACTGATACAATTCCAAGATGGCCGCCATTTCGTAAAAATGGTCAGTTTTCAAATGACTATATCTCAGCCAATATTGTGAAAATTACTTTTAGATTTCAGATTTGAGGGTTTCACTACTATATCTGTCTATGATAAAAATTTTAAAAAAATCTGTGACTATGATGCAACAAGTTTTCTTTAAATTGGTTGATTTCACGTGGAATGACCCTTATCTCTTAATTCTAATTTTAACTATTTTATTAATTTAATTTTATGTTAATATCGATTATTAATTATTTTCTCCGGTTCAATTATATTTCCATTCAGCTTTATCTTTTTTGTTTGTTATGGATAACTAACTATTATTTTTACTTACTTTCAACTCCTTTTTGTAAAATATCTTTGTTCCTTGTTTAATAATTTGGTTTTTGTGTGCTGGTAGCCCCAAATACGTATTATTTTGCTATTTCATGGCTAATACGTGGATGAAACCGCACACTTCTTTTGTAGTTCCAGAGCATTTGGGGCCTGATGATTCTGCTTTTGGGGCTACAAATTCCATTTGCATTCATTTTATTTATTCATTTATTCAGATTTACTCGTTACACTATTTTTTATTTATTTTTTTAGAATTCAATTCAATTCTAATTCTTCGTTTTGGTCTATTGCTTTATTGATAAAATCTATTGGTGAATCTTGTCTACATTTAATGGTATTATATATATATATATACATATTTGGTTTTATTGAGTAAAGATCTAACAGTCAATAAATCCTATGCTATTTTTTAGTTGCAGACCTGAGTAAGCCAAAATAAAACTTAGTTTTGTTTGAATTTAGATTATAAAACTAAATCAAAACTTTTTTGAGTTGAGATTGGAAAGCTATACCAAAATTGAACATATTTTATAAAGGAAATAAAATTATAATTCTAAGAAAAAAATGTAATAATGTACAAGGGTGAATTTCACATGAACTGCCAGTTTGATGTCCTGATGTTTAAATCTAAATTTCATATTAATAAATTTATTTTTTGATATTCTAAAATCAGGTAGTAGCACATCTTTTTATGCTTAATTCAATGCATTCATTATATTTTTTCAGTTGTGAAATAGTGATCTTTTTTTTGTACTTTAGTTAGCAAGTAATGGGAATTTACTTGTCCTAAATAAAAAACTCGCAAAATTTCAATCTTTTTTTATGCTTCCAAACATTTTAAAATTTTTATATATGGATTAAAAGTAAAATATCCCGTGTTAATTAAACAAATAGATAGTTTATATATTTAAAATTAGTATCTAAGAGTTAAAAATTTAAATATATTTTGTGTCCGCATATGCAAAACATGAGTGTTACTTTAGGGAAGTTAATATTATTTGTTTTCAAAATATTTGTATATTGCAGTTGGCAACGGTAGTGAGAAAACGGTGTTGTTTCTTCTTTACAGTGCGCTTATTTAGAATGCGATAATTTTGTTTTATAATTGCTATTTATCAGAATGTTCATTTCAACATGGTGAGTATTTTTATTTTCTTACAGGAGTGTTACCCATTTATTTATTATTATTTTTTAACGTATAAAAATGTTAAGTTAGGGAATGCTTTATTTTTTGTTCAGGAATCAATAGGCCCAACTAAAATTTCAATAAAACAATTAGAATTTATTTTAGTGAAGAATTCCTTAATAAATGTCATGAGTGTTACGGTACATGAGTGTTACCTTACATGAGTGTTACTTGGAAAAAGTAACACTCATGAGAAAAGAAGTTAAGTAATTCTAAAACTATAAATCATGCGTAAGATTTAAGTTATTATTATAATAGATTCATGATTCAGGGATATATTTTGTCATATTATATATGTTTATAATTATTTAAAAATTGTAACAGGATTTTCTTGTTTGCACACGTGTTTTGTAAGTGCTATTTAAGATTCAAATTTTTAATTTTTAATAAATAATTTTCAAAGGACTATCTATTTTACACAAATCATGGTTTAAACTTTTAAAAATCTTTTTTTATATATATTGTTACAAAAAAGCTGTTTGCTGCAAGATGAGTCTTATCGCTTGTCATGAGTGTTATCACTTTTCAAGAACGTTACTGTAACTAAGAATCAGAATTTTATTAATGCATTTGTTACTTCACTTAAATTAATTGTTTTGCCTATTAGAACTTTCTAATTCTTTATTATAACTGCAATGAAAATAATTAATTTTCCATTAATTTTGTTTTTAATCAGAAGTTATACCCTTTATTTAAGAAGCACTCATGGCATAAACAACTATTAAAATGCTTTAAATTTATGAAATAAATAAATACTAATACACTTTTGATTTATTAATACGTATATAAGAGCCTTAAGCAATTTTTTAATTAATTATTGATACAAAAAAATCAGAATGTTTTATAGAGGTCACACTTATGAGAAAAATAGTGACTGGGGAAGACATTTCTTGAAATTTCTGAAATATAAATAAAAAAACTCGCAAATAATCTACTGCTTAGAATGTTGTAAACTATAAGCAACTCATACCTGAGTATATTTTTATATTTAAACCAAATTATTTTTTCAAATTTTGTTTCACCTAATACGGCAATACATTTGAAAACCACCCACAAATAATACATTTTTTAAAACAAACAATGGAATTTTTGAATACTGATATTCATAATAATGCCAAAACTGCAATAATATCTTTAAACTAGTATCATTTACTTTAAAACTATACTTATGTAAATGGAATGCATAATTTATTTCATTCCAAACTGCAGACATATTGGCTCAGGTTTTTATATTAGGTCAATTGGCAGTTAAACATGTAACTGAAAAATCATTTCAACAGAGATATGATATAACAAACAATAGCGTTTAATAAAAATTCTTAGGCTGTGGAAAAAAAAAATAACTAAGCTTTTAAAAGCAGTCTTTGCTACTTTCTTTTTATTTTGTAATATAAAGTGAAAATAATTTTCATTTAATACATATAAATGGGAAAAAAATGGTTTATTTAATATTCTCTAAGAAAATATAATTTATTTGGGAGAAACAGTCATGAAAAATCAATTTTTCCGAAAAAAACCGGTAAAAAACCAGTTTTTCTTCCACCACTTATATTTTTCCGGAAAATTTACATCTCTATTACAGATAAACCCAGTTTAACAACTGTATTTGTCCTCTTTTAAAAAATTTTTAATATAATTTTTCTGTAAGAACTGGTTTTATCAGAATCATATTAAGCTAAATTCGGATCAAATGCCCATTTTGATAACATATTTTGAAATAATTTTGACTTTATTAAAAAATCGACTAATACAGTACATTATATAGTTCTTAAATAACAAAAGACTGTCAATTGAATGTGTTTCAGAGCAAAATGGAATTAAAAAATGAGTTATAAAATAACCAATTTTGAATACAACCTCAATTCCTAATCATGATAGCTTCGGGGAAATTTTGCACAAAGTGCTCACTTTGACAGCATTTTAAAAAATATATTCAGCCTTTATCAAAAAACTGACCAATATGGGACATTATATAGCTCCTATATAAGAGAACCTGTCAATCGGATGCGTTTGAGAGCAAAACTAAATTTAAAAATGAGTCAGAAAAAACGCAATTTGTTATTTCAATGCTTCCTCAAATTTTCAATCACGATAACTTCTCTAAATTCTGTTCAAGATACCTTTTTTGGCAGCCTTTTTTTGAAATATATTCTGTCTTTATCAAAAAATTGACCAATGCGTCACATTATACAGTTCCTAAATAAGAGGACTTGTAAATTGGATGCGTTCGAGAGTAAAAATGGATTTAAAAATGAGTCAGAAAAAACTCAATTTTTTATTTTAATACTTACTCAAATTTCCTAACTCACTTTGGGAAATTTTGTTCAAAATACCCTTTTTGGCAGCCTTTTTTGAAATATATTCTGTCATTATCAAAGAACTGGCCAATGTTTCACATTATATAGTTCCTAAATAAGAGGATCTGCCATTTGGATGCATTTAAAATAAAAATTTAAAAAATGATTCGCAAAGTAAGCAGTTTGGATTAGAGGTTTTTTCTCCAACTCCAATTTTTGTTTAATTTATTTTTGCTATACGAATTGGTCCTATTAAAAACTTGTCATTATAAAAGTTGTAAGTATTATTGAGAAGATGTAAAATAAATTTAATTGGATTTGATAGTTTAAGAATTGGCAAAGTTATGGATTTTTTTCTTTTTCCAAACCCCTTTTTATTTTGCTTTTTAGCTCACAGGCTAGTATAGCCTGAGAGCTTATGTGCCCGCCCGTTCTGTATGTATGTATGTACGTGCGTAACGCGATAACTCATGATAAAAATATCTGATTCACTTGAAATTTTGTATGTATGTATATTCTGATAAGGCACTTCCCTGATTAGTTTTTGGATTTCATTCGATATATATAACAGGGGTAACGGGGGCAAATGCCCCTCCCCTTAGCTTATATGAATGGTTTTTTTATGCAGAATGATCAGTTTTCGTTCAAAATTCAGATGGAGGATCATTCTGGTGAGGTATTTCTGTGATTAGTATTAGGTGTTCATTGGATAAGTATAAAAGGGGGGAACGGGGGGCTCATGCCCCTCCTCTAAATTGATATAGATGGGTTTTTCATGCAGAATTATCAGGTTTTTTTTCCAAATTCTTATATGATAAATCATATCTGTGATTAGTTTAAGGGGTTCAATGATTAAGTATAAAAAGGGGAAGTGGAGGAAGCTGCCCCCCCCCCTCCGTTAAAAAAAAAAAAAATGGAATTAACCCTTGAAAATATAAGGCTATAATATACAATTAGTATGCATAGCCTGTGAGCTCAATGCCATCAGTTTTACTGGGCAATATTCTTTTTATTAGTTTTTTTTACCGGTAAGAGTTAGTCCTATCAAAAACTTGCAAATACAAAAGTTTTAGATAATTTTGAGAATATTTATAAAAAATTTAGATGGATTTTATATCTGGGAAATTGAAAAGTTATAATTTTTTTTTCTCCCAAAAACCCTATTTTTTTCGCCCCTTGAGCCCATTTTTAACTTTATCAAAAATCTGTCATGCATAAACTTTTGACCCATTATTTAGAAGTAATATAAACTTTAAACTGATTCGATATCTATTTTCATTAAGAAGTTATGGGGTTTTTCCTGTTTTCACAAAAACGCCCCCTATTTCGACCCCCTTGGTCCGATTTCGTCCATTAACAAACTTAGCCGAGATTTTATCCCCTTTGATTTTATGTACAAGTTTGGTGGAGATTGGTGAAGAATTATAGAAGTTATCGTGTCCATAAAAAAGTGAGATATATATATATATAGATAGATATAAACTGGTGCGATTGCAATAGGTAGTATTTCATACGAAATCTACCTAAAATCCGGCAAAAGGGAGCACTGCAATAGAGGATTTTCTGCCATTTTCAATATTTTACCACCGAAAAATTTATCCAAAAGATTAAGAATAACCGTAATATTGCATTGTACTGATTGATTCAGCAATTATATCTGCTCAATTATCTCTTACATATATCATGGAAACATAACTTTTGCCTGCAAAAGAGTATAGAGATGAAGTGCAGCTTCTTGTTATAGAATTTGTTTTAAAAGTGTCTATATACACATAACATATGAATCTCACTTTTTACTTTGCTTTCTAAAAATCTGTCTCCCTATCCCCCACCACTTAATAAAGACATTTTTAAAAAAGCCCCCTCTTTTATGACCAAATCTTATTTGGAATTTTAGAAACTCAATTTTTACTTGCTATAAAAGTGCTTCTTTTTGTTATCAGTGCCGCAGAAAACTCTGAAATAACATAAAATTAATAATTTCATAAGTTTAGATTACAAAAGATTTTTATAATGTCCTTTTAAATACAAGGGTAATATTTTTCTAAGTATAAGACACCGAGACTGGATAAAAATTAAATTTTGCATTTTAATAATAGTCCCTTGTATAACAAGTGCCTTATATAAAAGCTGTACTTAATTTCTATATTTGTTGTTATTTTTATCATCAATCATTTATGAGCTAATAAAGCAGCCATGTGATTAAAATTTTCCAGTATATATTTCTGAAAGAGTGAAAAGGGCCCTCAGAAAGTCTAGCTTAGAAACCCTGAAGGTAGTTAATCTGCTTTTGTCTGGAGGACATGAATTAAAATCAAAATTGTGATAATTTCTGCTTTTGAAGTCCATTTATCCGGAATAGTAAAATTTCTGTTTTCTTTTCTCCTTTAGATTTCGATAGTTGGATTTTTTGCATTTTTGGGACATAAAATCAAAAAGTTAGTAAAGCGGAAAATATCTTTCCCATTTTTTTCTTTCAAAGCTCTAAGAAGTGAATAGACACCGAAATAGTGAAATTTTCGTCTTATTTCTCTTGCGTTCCTGCATAATTTTAATCAACAGCAACACTAATATATTAGTCAGCCTGGAGTCAGAGGCATTAAAATTCCCGGAGTCGGAGTCTGCCATTTTTGCCTCCATTTTTTTTCCTCACAATCCTTTAAATATATATATATTTTCTTTCCATATTTTTGTCAGTTTTTCACATTTAATCAGGTGATGACTGGCAAGTGCTTATTTTTATCTCTACTCTGCCCTATTCTTCTACCACATTAGGCTGGATTTAATTACTATTAATATTTGATGTTTTAGAAGTTTCATAAAATTTGATATAGATATACATGCACATGACCAGGAACGGGGTGCCTGGGCACTCCCCCGCTTGTGCAGACTCACTCAAAATTATTTTAAAAAATTGCTTTTGGACCCTTTTTAAAAGAAATATCACAGAATTATACTCTCTAAGATAAAAACCTGTCTAAAACAGCAATTAAAACTGTTTCATAGGCTTCAGTTTTAGAAGGTTTTACTATACAGTGAAACCTCTGAATAAGGGACACCCATGGGACCGGAACTTTTGTCCCTTAAATAGAGGTGTCCCTTATTCAGAGTTTTTAGGGGTTTTTTTTATTATTATCATTCATAAGGACATAAAAAATAACAAAATATTAAAATCGAAGTTTAAATGTACCCGAAGGTTATAAATTGCATTGATTAGGCACAAAAGTAATAGAGAACTAATTTACTTTCTTAATTGATTACTTAATTAATAAATGATTTGTAGAGTTATTGATTTGTATTTTTTACATAAATGTTTCTATAATGCAAAAAGTGCAATAATATTTTTTAAAATCTTACTTGCGAAGTAATCAATAAAAAAAGTGACTGTTTTGCACATTTCAATTTTTCTACTACTTAACTTTTCAGATATTCATTTTACCATACTTATTTTACTATAAATTTTACTCATTCATTATTAGCAGCATTCACGGAAAAAATATTCAACTGCTTTGTATATTTTAAAGCATCTGTGAAGTTCTTTATTTCAAAATTTTCCTTTCCCTTTCATTTTCAGAGTCATCCCTCACAATTTTCAGCATTCTTTTTAATATAGACTGGAAGGTGACAGCACAGACAAACACCTCATTGAATTCACGGTAGAAATTCTAGAACTAGTTAAAATTCAATATGCATGTTAAAACGCAATCAGTCTACTAAGTCATAATTTGGTGGAAAATACCTAAAAATCTGAATTTAGGGTTGACTCGTAGATTTACCATTATGTTTTTCTGCACTCAAATCTATGAAAATATGGAGGACTGGGTCCAGGATAACCCAATGATAAACCTACGAATCAACCACTAAAATTGGGTTTATATTAGGGATGCACCGAATATTCGGTATCTATTCGGTATTCGGCCTATTCGGCCATGTTACCGAATATTCGGTTAGGCCGAATATTAAACTATTCGGTTGAGCCGAATATTCGGCTCGGCCGAATATGAAATTATTCGGCCTGCCGAATATTCGGTATGGCCGAATATCAGAGTATTCGGCCGTAGTATTCGGCCAATCAATACTTTTAATAAAAACTTTCAAAACTTTTCACTATTTCTACTTTTAACTGTCAATTTTTTAATTTATATTTAAAACAATTAGAAACAAAATCATTTTTTAATAAAATAGAATGTTTTTGCATTATTTATTTGCTGTTTGTAAAGTATAACTTAAGAAAATTAAACATGAGAAGGATTAAAATGGTGATTTATTAAGATTCTCCTTAGGAATAAATTATGTACAGATACAAGTTTCTAAATTTTTTTTAGTAAATAATCTGTTTCTTGCTTTCCCCCAAATAAAAGTCCGTTAAAAGAAAAAAAAAAACAGCTTTTGAGATTAGTAATAGCTATCAAGGCAGACAATTTTTGTTCATGAAACCATAATCATAATCAACTTATTGAGTCATAAGTACATTGTATTTCATCTCACTCTAGGTCAAAACTTGTGTGTTCGTTTATTATATTAACAATAAATAAGATAACATATTTTCAACTCACATGCTTTGATTTCTGTAAAATATGATATGATGGGAAGGGTGGAAAATACCACCATTCATAAGAAAAGAACTATGAGCCAAACATGCCTTTATTCAAAATTAAGTTGAAAGTATTTGTACTTTATATTGAAATAAATTTGCCTTGAGTTATTTAAAAAGGACAATTATCAGACTAAAATTTTTCTTTGGCCATTTTTTCATTATTTGATTTTAAAATGTTTGTTTTGATTCGTAGAAAATTTTATTAATTAAAGTTTCATAATTGTGCTTCTTAAATAACTCAAGGCAGATTTTTTTTTTCAGTACTAAGTGTTCTTATAAAAAGCTCTTGTTTATCAAAATGTAAGTTTCTTTTATTAAATACTATGTAAAACTGTTTTAAAAAGTAACATTTTAATACCTTTAAATTTTAAAATATAAAAAGAATTTGGAAAGCTGAATATTCGGTATTCGGCCGAATAGTTAACTATTCGGCTGGCCGAATATTCGGTATTCGGCCCAACAATTACTATTCGGCTAGCCGAATATTCGGTATTCGGTTCACCTGTCGGCCGAATATTCGGCATTCGGTATTCGGCCAAAATCACTATTCGGTGCATCCCTAGTTTATATACGTTTTCTACCTAGATATGACTTGGCAGACCAATTGTATTTTAATATGTGAATTGAGTTTTAACCAATTCTGGAATTTCAGCTGTGAACTAAATGAAATTATTGTCTGCACTGCCACCTCTACCTCTAATAGGGATAAACACACTTCGATATCTTCATTCGAATTGTGGATAAATTAATGCTCATGAGTTGATTTGCATACCTCTATACCAACATAACTGCTATCTGATAAGCTCACAAATTCTATATTTTCATCACTGACTACCAGGGTTGGCATTTTTGCCGGCAAAAAGGTATTTTTGCCAGGACAGTGGAAAAAACTGGAAAAAACCAGGGAAAAAAATGAAAAAAAAACGGCAAAAATGGAAAAAACCTATATGTCTTTAATGTGTAATAAAATCTGCACGCTAATAAGGATAGTAATGGTATAAACAATTAAATTTAACAGTGTATTATTTAATATTTTAATTTCATTTGCTAATTAATTAATATTAAATATTTTAAATCTTTAAAAAATAGGTGGGATTCAGTCTTACTTAGGAATTTAAGAACAAAATAAAAAATTACATATCTAATTTTTTTTACTTTAAGTGAGGGATATGTTTAGGAAAATTTTAGGTCCTTTAAAGGACCCTTCACAAAATTCTTTAACCTCAAACAGGATTCTTCATGAAATTATTTGTCTCTCAAATCGACATTTCACCTTTAAACTGAACTTTTCACAAATTTAATCATTTTAAAATAAAATCTGGCCTGTTAATAAACATTTGAACTCACCAAAAAATATATTACTTAGCTTCTCTATATGTGAAGGGTAGAACCTGAAAACCTGATAATTTAAAATTCACAAAACTGTCTAGAATTTTCACAAAGACGAGAAAAGTCTAGACAGACCCCTGTGAGTAAAGTATTTTATCAGTCATTAACATACATATTTTTTTAATTATCAAAAGATTTTCACTTTCAAATATGTCCAGCAAGCACAACTGCTATTAAAAGATTTTTTTCAAATTTTTCATTTGTGCCAAGCACTTGCTGCTCTCCACAAAGCATCTTTCACATTAAAGTCCTTTTGAAAGGCAGTAACGCCAAGACCACTGTTACATGCATCTAACATTTTTCGCATAAATTCAGTTTTGTAACTGCACTTCAATGACCGTATAATGCCTTGATCCATTGGTTGTATCACCGATGTGCAGTTCGGTGGCAAAAACTCTATAAGCACATTTTCTTTAGAATGAATATCTGCAGTTGCATGTGCAGAGCAATTGTCTAAAATCAGAGCAATCTTGCATTGTTCGGGCAAACCTACATTTTTAATTTTATCATTTCCATTAATCAGCATATTATTGCAATAATTTTACACAAGAAATAATTTTTAAAAAGAGAAGTTGCATTTAATTACATATCTAGATTTTTTTCATGTAATCAAGTTTTTGTGAAATTGTGAACTTTTTGTATATACTTGTACAAAATATATTCAGAATTTTTGAATAAGAAATTATTACTATATTTAGGTTCCTATTTAGACATTTTTAATAAGGTTATTTACATACATATATGCAACTTAATAAGATTCAGCAGCTGTATGGCATGAGATTTTTTTTTCTTCAATCGCTGCACTTGCGAAAGATTCAATTTGTTGCTCAAACTTTTTCTGAAATATCTATTTTCAAGAGAAATTTTGCAAAGGGTCTTGTGTTTCAAACAAGAAAAAAAATGTGAAGGATCCTTTCAAGTCTTCTCAAAGAGATTTCTACTCAGAGATCAGATTACCCACATTAAATTTTTCATGTGAGACACTCAACATAAAAATAAATAAAATAAAAAGTATGAGAATGTAGCTATTACAAAATTTTCACTATATTATTTCATAAATGAAATTTCAATTTTTCCAGTTCGGAAAAATTAAAAAACAAGCCTTCGGAAAAAAACCGAAAAAAAACTGGTTTTTTCCCCAATTTTTCTGGTTTTTTTCCGAGCATACCCATCTCTAATCTGTAATCAAATTTATTTTTTGTTGTTGAAATGAGCACTCTTCGAAATCTACCTCCACCTATAGGCCAAGCCGACAGGGATTTTTTTTCAATTCAGGGAGTACCAACTAGTCATAAGCAAACACACAAAATATTTGGTTCAATTCTAAGCATAACTTCACACACTTTTAGGTAGTACAATATTGAAAATGGTACAAAAATTGCTATTGTGGCGACCCTTCAGGCAGAATATTTCAAAATTGAAGGAGGACTGCTTGCTACAGACAAAAACATTCATAAAAAAATTTGGTTCAATTCTATACATATCATCATGCTTTTCTTGGTGGTAGAATGGTGACATACGGACACACAGACATTTTGTAAAAACATGTTTTTTGGAATATCTGACCCTAAATCATGTAAATACGTCAAAAACCGAAAGTCGAAAAAATTTCAATCACAATATTTTCTTCTGTTAAAGATAGAAGAAAGTAAAAATATTTGTGAGAATTATGCTAACTCGGAAAAAATACAGGATCTACTAGAGTTTTTTTTATTAAAAAACAGTTTTTATCTACTGTATATGCCTGTCAGTATATTGGTAATCTTTAACTTGGGTAGCCTGTTATAATCCAAAAATAACAATAGTTCCTTTTTTGGATTTAAAATCATTTATAATTTATTTAATTTCACTTCAAACTGTCTAAAAAAAAACATCCAGAGTCGGAGTCAGGGTGAGTAGCAACATTTTAGTTTTAAAAATAAGCACCTGTAAGCACACTTTTAGAGAAAAAGAAGCACCCATTTATGCACATATAAGCATTACAGGGGTGATTGCGTTCCTGGTGTACCGAGCTTTTCGATTGATCCTTTCAGTTTTATGATATTGTTACACTTAGTAAAAAATTCAAACATTAAAAAATATCGCGAATTTTGAACAAAATTTGCAAATTTTGTCAAAAATTACAAGAAAAAAAAAAAACAAGAATTTCTTTAAGGAATCACGCAGAGAACAAATTTCTTTCTAGAATTAGGGGTAAAAATGCAAATTAGTTTTTTAAAAAAGGCATATTTTGTCGAAAAACGTGAAAAAGCGATCAATTTCGTCAAAAAATCGCAAAAAAAATCAATTTCATCAAAAAATCATGAAAAAAAAGATCAGTTTCATCAAAAAATCGCAAAAAGATCAATTTCATCATATAAGCGCAAAAAAACGACAAATTTCTAGAAAAAAGGTCACGAAAATATAGCAAATTTCACAAAAAATCACGTAAAAACAATCATTTTCGTCATTTAAGCGGGGGGGGGGGGGGGGGGGGGGGGTGTCAAATTTCTTGAAACAATCACGAAAAAACGGAAAATTTCATTAAAAAAATCGCATAAAAACAATCAATTTCGTCAAATAGACGCACAAAAACAGCAAATTTTGTGAAAAAATCGCGAAAAAACGAGATTCCTTCAAAAGATTGCAATAAAACAAGATTTCTTCAAAAGATCGCGTTACAGCCGCAAATTTTGTCAAAAGACTGCGCAAAAAAAAAAAAGTCATTGCTGGAGTGGAATTTTCTGTACAAAAACTGTTTTTGCTGCTTTAAAAACTAATTTTGTAGCAGCCCCAGCAGCAGAATTTTTTTCTGCAATCTGCAACACAAGTAAAAACTTAAAAAACAGTCTGCAGACCAATCCCTCGCATTACATTATATGCACTCAAACCTCCCAAGTATTTGTGATAGACATAAAAGAAAAGTATACATTAAAAAAAGAAATTGTCTTTGTACTCAGAATTTTTAACACCTCATACATTTTCTGAAAGAAGAGGGAGGCGGAGGGGGGGGGGGGGGGGGGGGGAGTCCTCTTTGACAAAAATTGACACAGGTTTTTCACGATCTTTTGACGCAATATCATTTTTTGCGAAATTGTGACACCTTTTTTCGCATTTTTTTCCGTTTTTTGACAAAAACTTTTTTCGTGATCTTTTGAATAAAATTGTTGTTTTTTCGTGATCTTTTGAAGAAATTTGTCGATTTATCGTGATCTTTTGACGAAAACTGCCATTTTGTTGCAATCTCTTGAAGAAATTTGCCATTTTTTATGCTATTTCTTGAAAAAAAAATTGCTGTTTTTCGTGATCTTTTGAGGAAATTTGCAATTCTTTCATGATTTTTTAAGACTTGTTTTTACGCGATCTTTTGAAGAAATTTGCCGTTTTCTGAAATCTTTTGAAGAAATGTTTCGTTTTTTCGTAATTTTTGTGATGAAATTTGCCGTTTTTTCGCGATTTTTTGAAAAAGTTCGACGATGTTTAGCAATTTTTTCACGAAAACTGCAGTTTTTTTGCGATCTTTTCACGAAAATTACCGTTTTTTCGCGATCTTTTGAATAAATTTCCCGATTTATCGTGATCTTTTGACGAAAGCTGCCTTTTTTGCGATCTTTTGACGAAAACTGCCACTTTGTCGCGATCTCTTGAATAAATTTGCCGTTTTTTTGCGATCTTTGGAAAAAATTTGTCATTTTTTCGGGATTTTTTGATGAAATGTAACGTTTTTTCGCGATTTTTTGAAGAAATTCGACGCTGTTTCGTGATCTTTTACGAAAACTGCCGTTTTTCCGCGATCTCTTCACGAAGACTGCCGTTTTTTAGTGATCTTTTGAAGAAATTTGCCGTTTTTTCACGATTTCTTTTGAAGAAATTTGCCGTTTTGGGGGGATTTTTTGACGAAAACTACCATTTTTGTTGTGAACTTTTGCAGAAATTTGCCATTTTTTGAAGAAATTTGCCTTTTTTTCGTGATTTTTTGACGAAGACTGCTGTTTTTTGTGATCGTTTGAAGAAATTTGCCGTTTTTTCGTGATCTTTTTAAGAAATTTGCATTTTCTAAATTTTTGGACGAATTTTGCCGTTCTTTTCGCGATTTTTCGACGAAATTCACGTGTTTTCCGCAAAATTGATTTCTTTTCGAAGACTATTTGTCGAAATTAGCGATACTTTTTATGTCCGAATTTTTGGATTTAGGACCGAAATTTTTTAATTGTTGCTAAATTTTTAAGTGTTGAAAAATAATCTGCAGACATTCCCAAGAGTCTGCGACCGCCGATTCTGCTCACGGAGTAGCAGCATTTTTTTTTTCTTTCTTTAATTTCTTGCTTTTTCTAAAGCTGTTTTTTCTGCTCCAAAATTGTTTGTTTCAAATTTTGTTTTTGAGTGAATGTGACCTTTGAAATTGATATATTTTGCATTTGATAATTTTCAGGGTTTTTTACTTTTGTATCAGTTAATTTTCAGGGTTTTTTTCTTTTCTTTTTCTCTCCTGGGGTTCATGAAATTTAAGTCTTTAAAAATCCTTTAAAGAAATTTGATTTTTTGCAATATTTTGACAATTTTTTTTTTTTTTTTTTTGCAGAAAATTTTTGGTTTTCGCAATTTTTTGCGGTTTTATCGCGATTTTTTGTAGATATTTCTGTATTTTCGTGATCTTTTGATTTTTTTCGACGTAGTTTGTAGTTATTCGAGATCCTTTTGCGAAATTGGTAATTTTATCGCGATCTTTTGACAAAATGAGTGGGGTTTTTTTTGCGAGTTTTCGTCAAAAATAAGTTTTGTCGCGATCTTTTCACGAAAATTGAAATTTTATTGCAAATTTTTTAACAAACATAGTGTTTTTTAGCGATGAAAATTTCTTCGCCGAAATTTGCATTTTTTCGCGTTCTTTAATAAAAATTTTAGACGTAATTTTTCAAATTTTTTCGCGATTATTCGGCGAAATTTCAGCAGTTTTTTTTTTTGTTTGTTTTATCGCAATTTATTGATAAAATTTGGGGTTTTATTGCTGTTTTTTGATCAAAATTTGCGGTTTCATCGCTATTTTCTGAGGAAATGTGGTTTTATTCCGAGATTTTTCGGTAAAATTTGTGATTTGATCGCATTCTTTTGACATAATTTGCTTTTTTTTCATAATCTTTTGATGAATGTTTTTGGTTTTTCGATGAATTTTTTCAAATTTTTCTATAATATTTTTAGGTTTCTTTGCGATTTTTTATAAAAATTTGAGCATTTTCATGATCTTTTGACAGCACTGTGCGAAAAGGGTGGGGGGAGAACCGCGCCGGGGACGGAAATTTAGGGGGTACCAAATTTATAGTACCAATTGTCATTTTTCGTCTATTACAAGAAAAAGTTGGGTAGAGGGGTCGTCAAATTTACAATTTGTTCCGCTCGCAGTTTTCTCTTCGCACTTTTGATATATATATATATATATATATATTTATCGTTTTATGATATTTGCAACTTATTTTGATCGATCGTTCGACGATATATTCAACTTACTTTGGTCTAATAAAAAATTCAAATGTCAATAACGAATAATCACATGCTCACGCGAGAGTCACAAAAGAAAAAAATATGCAACGCCAGAATTCCAGAAAACCATGCAGGACGGAGAACTTACGTTCAGAGTTCCGAGAATCAAAGGCTGAAAGATGAAGGAGGAGCTAAAAGTGGACAATAGGAACATTTCTGGGGTACGAACGACATATCCTCGGCCTTTCTAGATAAGGAAAAGTTGTAGTTGTTTCGCTTTTATCGAAATAGTTTCGGTTCAGGATCGCGAAAATTAAAAGAAGCAGTTCGTTCAAAAATAGGCATTTCAAGGGAGAGAGAAAAAAAATAAGGACTTTGGGGAAAAAAAGAAGCACTTTGTAAGGACCTGACAAATTTGCTTTGAAAATAAGTACCTTGTAAGCACCTGTAAGCACCGCTACGCACCCTGGGAGTGTCTTTTAGCGACTCCGACTCTTTTGCTCAAAAATGGGCCCGACTCTGACTCTGCAGCCCTGGATTATATGACAAAATTTGCATTTTTTCCCACGATCCTTTAGTTAAATTTGCTTATTTTCCACAATCTTTTGGTGAAATTCAAGTACTTTCCACAATCATTTGACAAAAATTGCATTTTTTAGAGATTCTTTGTTAAAATTCATTTTTTTCCCCGATCTTCCTACGAAAATCGAATTTTTCTTCCATCTTTTGACTAAAATTGCTTATTTTACATGATACTGTAGGAAATTAGATGATTTTCCGAGAGAAAACCCCGGACAGTACAAAATTTAAGAAAAATCCCATACAAAGGTCGGAAAAGTAGAAAGAAATAATGTGTATCAATTCATCTTAGCAAGAGACAGTTTTTCAGAGAAGCAGAAAATAGGCGAGACAGAAGGTCGCCCTTTTGAAATTGCCGCTTCGGTGAAAATTCAAGAGTATCCCACGGTTCGGAAAACATGTTGCAAGGCAAAAATGAAACTGGGATCGACGAATAAGAAAACAGCTTGTTAGTGACATAAGAGAGATAAGACTTAAGTGGACAAAAGAAGTAACGGAGTTTTTTGACGGGGGGTCGAAAAAAAGATGAAAAGAGAAGGGAGTCGAGTTCTGAAAAAGGGAGAGAAAGGTGAGGATACCTGCTTGGAGTAGAGAATTTTTCTCTCGAGAAAAGACTTGGGTTCAGCGGACCTGGCTGATCTTCAAGAGAGATGACTCCGGATATGGGAGCAAGAAGAGTGTGACTGAGCGGACACTCGTCGTGAAATTGTGAAAAACGGTTTATACTTAATCAAAGGAACTATTGATTGCATTTCTCCATCTGAGCAACTAAATCTCGGAGTGAATTTTCAACAGACTAATTGAATGGAATCAAAAACTCTCAGACTCAGCCATTCATCTCAGTAATTTTATTTGAAATTGGAACCCTTTCATAGACTTATAAATAACTCTTTGTTTGTGATAGTGATTTTGTGTAATCAAGATTCTTCTATAATAGGACTGGGCGATGTCTCAATTTCTACATCGTGATGCATCGCCTGAGTAAAATCACGATATTCCGATGCATCGCGATGTTACTTCTGTTACAAGTAGTAGCATGGTTTATTCATTTTTCAGTTGCCAACAAAATTATCACTTTACTCTTTTAATTAATACATTTATTTAATGATGTACTTTATTTAATTATTTTATGGGAGAGGAATTAAGAGTATCGGCAGTAGAGCATTAGATTGACTGCCACTGATTGCTACTGTAATCATGAATTTCTGTTGCTATTTTAGATCATTTATATATTTAAAAAAAAAAAAAAAAAAAAAAAAAAAAAAAAGAAATAACACAAACATGTTACATAAAACAAACACATGGATCTTAAAAATGGGCTAAAATAAATTATGTATTTATAATTATATACATCAACTATTTTTCTGAAAGAAGAAAAAAAAAGGAAAAAAAAAATACAATTATTTAACATTTACTTCTCAAAAGATTATGTTAGTATTAATTTAAATCTGAATTTAGTGTTAAATCTCAAATTTTGATGGTTAAATTTGAATGTAAATATACATAAATATCAATATAACGAAATTATACTTAAAACAAACTAAAGCTCACAAAGCCAAAGATGTTTAATTTATCTAAACAAGTTGAACATGAAGGTTTTTTTCCTTTAAAATGCATTTGACGTAATTTTATTTTTATTTTATTTTATTTTATTTATTTATTTACTTTTCATTTATTTTTTTTAATTGCTTTTCGCCAAATAACGAAATTTTCATTATTTTTTACGGACAGTGTACGGAGGTTCCACCGAAATTTTTTTTATAAACGTATATATCCTCATAGGAAGAACATTCTGTATTTTTTTCAGATTTTTCGGAATATGCCTGTATGGAGACCTTCATTGTAAGTTGGATTGGAACCGGCTTTATCGCAAAAGATCGCCGTTTTTCTGCGCATGCACATTCCCTTACTGTAAATGTGAAAGTTCCGATTTCTACGAACCGGCAATCATGAGTTATGCCTCTTCAGGTTTCTACACCGGTCTTACACCGGCATTAGACATCGGGAGAACCGATGTCTGGTGATCGGCGTGACGCATAGCGAAACTGAAGCACCGATGACTTAAATAATTTGTAAATTGATCTCCCTTCCTTATATAAGATTAGACTGCAAAAAAACCATTATTAATGCACAGAATCGTTGTGTCAGTTTCAAAGTACTTCCTTTACTGTTTGAGCAGCAAATAGAAATGATTAAAACAAAAAGAAACAAAAGCAAAATCCCCTTATTTTACTTACAATTTAAAAAATAATTGGTATCTTTGTTGCTAATTGGACGATTTTTATCAAATTTTCAGCAAGTTGTAATCGTAATGAATTAAGCTGCGTATTAATTTTTTATTAAAATATAATAAGTTCTGAGAAAATTATAGTCCCTACAAAAATAGCTCACTGTTAGAACAAAGGGGGGAAACATGTGTGATCTGCGGTTTGTTTATTTATTTCAGAGAAGTCCGACGATAAGAGAATCAGATATGCTTTCCATCCACTGATAATTAGCGATGGGACGAATAGTGATTTGGCCGAATACCGAATATTCGGCCAAATTTTAGGCCGAATACCGAATACTCGGCCGCCGAATATCAACTTTTTTTTCTAATAAAGAAAATAAATTTTGATTATATGTAATTTAAAAAACAACAGCTCATTAATAATTATTACTCTTAAATATGCTTTTAAATGTATTTTTAAACTTGAAACATTTATTTTAACACAAAAAAATTATGAAATTGCATTATATTCTTTTATCTTAATGTACATCAAATTGATTTTCAATAAGTCAGGATGGTGAGATATTTTCATTAAAATATGAAGAATGTACTTCACTTTTACTATTAAATGATACTTTTATCCTTTCTTGCATCCAAAATCAACAATATTCTTAATATCTCTCTTTCAGAACTCATGAGAAGATCTTTTCTAAAATAACCTTTAATAACGTAAATTTGATCATTTAGAATTTGTATCCCTAATGATAAGCAAATTTGTAAGAACGAGACTGTTCTGAAATCAGTTGCCAAGCTTTAAATTACAAATTATGTTAAAGCAAAAGGTTATGCTTAAAGTAGAATGCATATGGTAACAAAATCTTTGACATTTGAAATGGCGCATACAATATTCAACTTCAATATTCCACTTATTCAACAAGCATTAAAAGGATAAACAGAAATTGATAACAACATCAATGAAGGAATATGTAAATAAAAAATATATACATAATAATGTTACATATTTAAGTCAGTAATTATTCAAATAATTATTTAAAATTGAAAACTATAGAATAAAAAAAATTATTTTGTTCAGTATTTAGAATTTATGTTTAAATACTTATAAAACGATCTTCATAAAGCTAGTTGTGTCATCTAATGCGTATCTAGTTTGCCACCAGTTCTGTTTTCAGATGTACCATTGTAATGTTTAGAATAGTGATATTTGATATCTAATTTTGAAAATGAATCATTGTTAATACACCTAGTGAATGAATTTTTTCATTTCTTACTTTATGGAAATAAGTTACAAATTTCATAAGAGCCTTTTTATAGGTGCATGGAATTTGCAGACATTAATAAATATTCAAGTGTTTTAGAATAAGGCAATGGTTTTTTTTTCTTTTTTTTTTTTTTTTTTTATAAGTGTTTTTATATCTTGAACTGTAATATATCATTCTCTAATGAAGACATTTCCCATATAATTAAATCTCCAACTTGGGCAGCATTTTCTAAAATATCACTCACTTTTATAGGAAATACAAAAAGGCTGTGTATTTTTTAGCAATCAAATAACTGTATATTTTGTAAGTAAGAATGAGAATGACTTCATGAATGAAGTAGCCAATTTGGATTAGAGAAAAAAAAATTGTAAGAAATGAAACTCTTTAAATCCTAAATTTATTTGGCAAGATATCGTTCACTATTAGGCGAGATTTTACCAATATTCGGTCAGATATCTCTAAATATTCGGCTACAGGTATTCGGCCGAAGTATTCGGTCAACAAGCCTTCAATATTCGGCCAACCGAATATTCGGCAAAAGGGCCGAATAGGCCGAATACCGAATAGTGACCGAATATTCGTCCCATCCCTACTGATAATGTTTTCTTTTGCAATTCAAAAAGAAAAAGAAAAGAAAAGCAATTGCATAGAATTAAAGAAAAGAGCATTTCTTTGAAATATTTTAAACCGGAACAATGTTTGTCATAATTTCACGAACCGGAACATCGTTCAGTTGAATTCAGACTCTTTTCTCCGGGATGGACTTAAGTGGCTCCGGAGGGGGGGGGGCTTTATAGAGTTTCGGGAAGGAAATCTTACTTTTTGATCGTTGAAAATGCAAAATTTCAATTTGTTTTCCGAAGGGGACATTTCATTTATCCGAGGAGGGGGGGGGGGGGGGGAATGTTGATTATCATTATCATTAAAAAATAGCTAAATTAGAAGTTTCTTACCAAAGATGAAGTAATATTTAGAAAATCGTAAGCAGTAATAAAAGGAAGTATTTCTTACTAAAACTAACAGCGTCAATTGCTATTTAAATTATTATATTGATTACAACAGCTTTGAAATAACAAAAGTAATTTACTGGAAAAATGTACATTTGACATAAGACATCGCCGAATTTTCGCATATGCACATCGTGATCAAGATACTGCCCGCTAATCATAAAAAAAACAGACTTGTAATCGAGAATGTGATCTGATTGTCATCCAATTTAGACAACACCGATCAGCGCCGTGCGAAAGGGAGGGGGGGGGGGGGGGAAGGGGGCGGTCGCCCTGGGTGCGGAAATTTAGGGGGCTCCAAGCTTATAGTATCAGCATTATTTTTTGCCCTATTACTAGAAACGTAGGGGGGGGGGGGGGCACCAAATTGAAGCTTTGCCCCGAGTGCAGTTTTTTCTTCGCACGCCCCTGACACCGATAACTAAATGAGCAGGGAAAAGTTCGATCGTGAACTCTGTACTTGCGATAGGTCACTCGTCCGATGTCCGATGTGTACGAGACATCGTAGCAGAAACCAGTTACGTTACACGCCGCTATCTCCGTATTAGGAATGTTTCATGAGAGGGTTTGAAGATCTTATGAGAAAACCGGTCTTACTCATCATCGATGCAATCTCCGTATGAGTGATGATACTTCATGCGAGCGTTGGAAGATCGGAGGTGAAACCGGTCTTACACATCAGAGGTGAAACCGGTCTTACGCATCGGTCTCGTTCATCATCGATCTGGTATGAGGCATCGTATGGCCCGATGCATCGCTAAAAGAAAGATCCGGAAACCGGTGTGACGATTTACGATTTAAATCGATATTTCGCGATGAATCGCCTAGTCCTATTTTATAATATATAATAAAATGTTTTTTGATTAATTCTCACATGAGTCACCGCCTCACCGAAGAACCCACACCACGCTACCCGGTCTTCATTTGAAGGCATCACAATACTTTCATGAATTTTGTGATTTTTTTTGTAATCGTTTGACAAAAATTGCGTTTTTTTGCAATTGCATGGCAAAAATCCTGTCTTTTTCGTGATCCTTTAGCGAAAATTGCTTCTTTTTCCCATGATCCTTTAACCCCTTGAGGGGCGGTGGTTTCATAGATATACCACTTAATTTTAATTCCCAAACGCACATTCACACCGGAATTTTGTTAAAGAAAATTGCAGTTTATTGAATTCGTGAAGCATAGCGTTATCTTATTTAGAAATAAAGTTGTTTTAAAATTCCGGCGCCAGTCATTAATTTCAATACTTAAACAATGAATTTGCCCTGCCCCGCAAAGGGTTAATGGAAAGAACGACTTTTTCCACAACCATTTGAAGGAAATCATTTTTAATACGCGATTCTTCGACAGAAATCTCATTTTCCAACATTCTTATTTTTCCCGTAATCAATTTACGTTAATCGTACTCTGACTAATATACTTTGATGAGATTTGCATTTTCCCCTGCGATTCTTTACAGCATATTCTTATTATGAATTAATATTCATATTCAGAAGTTTTTTTTTTTTCAAAATCATTAAAAATTGATAAATAGAAAAAAATAGGACTAAAATTTTCATGCTTACCACAAAGCCATATTTATTGATAACATCACATTCTTTAACATTGCCATACTTTGAAAATAAATTGTATAAGTCATCATTAGTACAACCATCAGGCAAATGGCCAACAAATAGTTTAGTTCTCTATAAAAAGAAAATTATGTTTATTAGCATTTCAAAATGGGACATTTAACACAGAGCACAGAATAAATTTAAATCATTCTAATTCACACAGCTATATTCAGATTTTAAAAAAATATTTTAGATGAAGAAAATGATAATTTAAGAGATCTTTTAACAGCTAGCATGAATGATTGTGGGTTCATGAAAAAATACCTGAAATTTTAGCATGAAGGGAGAACAAAAGAACGTTATCCCAGGGGAGAGGAGGGAGATCAATAAAAAAAGACAATACTGTTCAAGAAAACACAATTTGGCACTGGTGTGTTTTATGTCTTTTACTTGTAGTCTACTAATCTATGCACACATATTCGTTTTATGTACCGTAATTTCTCATGTATACCGTATATCTTGGACAACTCAATTTCCCACCAGAATTAATTTTTTTTAAACGTTACTTTCTTGTGCTTAGCACCCACTTGACTTCTTTTTCTCAATATTTTTTCTGGTTTGAAAAAGACTTTACTAATCCGTGGCGTTTACGTGACAAATTATGGTACAGTAGACTCCCTCGAATTAGCACTCCTAAAATCTGCAACTCTCTAAAATCCACCCATATTTTACGAATGTAAACAATGAAATATTCAATTCAGATGTAGGTGCAAAAATTGTTTTTTCAGTTTTATATCAATTCCATACATTTTTTAATTTATAATTTTTGTTAAGGTTATTGAATTCATGTTTTTTCATGAAGAAAGAATAATTTATTTCTGAAAAAATAAAGATATTGCTAATCACAATCTTACCAAATATTTATGTACAGCTCATAATCAAAATATTAGAATAATTACCTTTTTTTTAGAAATTGAAAATATCGTTTGGTAATTTAATGTCTTTTAATGAAAATATGCAAACGATATTTTTATTAAGAACTTATTGTTGATTAAACTTACTTGTTATCTTAAATTTAATATCATTTTTGAAAAGATTAATTGCAAAAAAAATTATTTTGAAAAGTCAAAATATTAGAATATTTATTCAAGTGGTTCAAAATATTAGAATATTTCACATTAATTCTCCTTTAATTATTACCAATTCTTAACTGGTGGCATCATTCATTAAATTCAGACTATTTTATTTAAAATTAGTATTCTTTTTTGCAGTTTGTTTCTTTTTCGTCTTAAAATGGGCCGTGTGAGTGATGTTCCTGAATCTACTAAACTTTGTATGGTTGATTTGTATCGGCACGGTAAAATCAATGTTTTATAGCGAATTATTTACATTATTCGCAATCGAGCGTTAGTAAAATACCAACACAATATTCAAAAATTGGAAAATTTTAAAATAATCGCCGAAATGGTGGCCGAAAACCAAAAACATCTGCTAGAGATGACAGGAAACTGAAGCGTATAGTTAAGAAAAACCGTTTTAAAAGTGTGCGATTCTTGCACTGAAAATGGAAAGAAGAAGGAGTTGAAGTTTCTACATCGACAACATTAAGACGTCTCCATAAATTTAAATTTGAATCTCGTGTACCGAAAACAAAACCTCTCATGACTGCAAGACAAAAGCGTATAAGATTGAATTGGTGTAAATCAAAACGTTTATGGAGCAATGAAGATTGGAAAAATATATTATTTAGTGATGAAAGTATGTTTTGTGTTTCATATGGTAATCAAGGTATTCGAGTTTGGAGAATGAAGCAATAAGCATTTGATAAAGAATGCCTTAAACGCTCCGTAAAATTTGCTGCTAGTGTCATGGTTTGGGGTTGTATGAGTGCAGAAGGAGCTGGAAAGTTATGCATCGTCTACGAAAAGGTTAACTCTCTGATATATCGAGAAATTTTAGAATATTACATGATTCCATCATCAGAAGATTTATTTGAAGATGATTTCATCTTTCAACAAGATTTAGCGTCCCCGCATACCTCGGTGTCAACTAAGAATTGGGTCCGCCAACGCAACATTAAGGTACTTCCTTGGCCACCAAATTCACCAGATCTTAATCCCATCGAAAACTTATGGTGTATAATGAAGAAAAAACTTCAAGAAAATCCTCCTTCAAGTAAAACTGAGTTAGTTAGTGTCGCGTATAAAGTCTATTTGGGCTAATATTGATAGAAATGTTTGTAAACACCTTGTATATAGTATGCAAGATCGATTGTACACTGTTATGAAAGCTAAAGGGGATGCTACAAAATATTAACTACCATTTACTTCATATTCATAAGGTAATATTGTTGCGTAAAATAAAATATTCTAATATTTTGAACCAATCTAAATTTTATTCTAATATTCTGGTGTGTTTAAGGAAGCTGTATACCTAATTTATTGTGCTGTATTTTATATTTTTAAATGTTAAAATCTTATCTAAACATTCCAGATTTAATTTATAAGAAATTTAATTGCATTTATTTAGTATAAAAAATAAATGACAAATAATTTTTTCTTATTACTTTTTCTCAATTATTCTAATATTTTGAATATGAGCTGTATTAATCGAGCTTTTTTAGTTATTAAGTCTGGCTAAATAATTTTGAAGCAAGAAAATTAGTTTTTGGAACAGAAAAATTCACTCCCGGCATAAACTTTTTTTTTTTTTCCCCTGTGCTCCTTTGACAAAATTTGAGGTTTTTTACGATCTCCTGACGAAATCTGTCGGTTTTTTGCGATTTTGAGATGGAATTAGCCATTTTTTCGCACATGTTTTGAATAAATCATCGTTTTATCTGCAATTTTTTTTTATGAAATCTGTCGTTTTATCGCAGTTTGACAAAATTTGTCATTTTTTCACATTTTTTGAGGAAATGTACCGTTTTTTCAAGATTTGTGACAAAATTAGTCAATTCTTCACGAATTGTTTGACGAAATTTGCCTTTTTTTGTGATCTTTGACAAATTATGTCGTTTTATCAAATTTTTTCACAAAATTTGCTGTTTTATCTTGATTTTTAGATGAAATTTGTCTCCCCCCCCCCCAGCCGAACTTTCGGCTTGGCCGAATATCAAACTATTCGGCCTGCCGAATATTCGGTTTTGCCGAATATTCGGTTTAGCCGAATATCAAAGTATTCGGCCAAATCTTATATATTCAATGAAACCTTTTAAAACACATTTTTTAAAACTTTTCACAATTTCAACTTTTAACTGTCAATTTATAAATATATTTAAAATAATTAAAAAGAAAGTCATATTTAAATAAAACAGAATGTTTTTACATTATTTATTTGTTGTTTATAAAGTATAACTTAAGAAAATTAACCATGAGAAGGATTAAAATGGTGATTTATTAGGATTCTCCTTAAGAATAAATGATGTGCAAATACAAGTTCCTAAATTTTGTTTAGTAAATATTCTGTTTCTTGCTTTTCCCAAATAAAAGACATTAAACAAGAAAGAAAAACGTTTGAGAATAGTAATAGCTTTCAAGGCAATTTTTGTTCATGAAACCATAATCAACTTATTGACTCATAAATACATTGTATTTCATTTCACTTAAAATCAAACTTTTGTTTTCGTTTGTTGCATTAACAATAAATAAGATACCGTACTGTATTTTCAACTTGCATGCTTTGATTTCTGTAAAATATGATATGATGGGAAGGGTGGAAAATGCCATCATTCATATGAAAAGAACTATGAGCTAGATATTCCTTTATTCAGAATTAAGTTGAAAGTATTTGTACTTTATATTAAAAAAAATCTGCCTTGAGTTATTGAAAAAGGACAATTAAGAGACTGTAAAGTTTTACTTCATCCATGTTTTCATTATTTCTCTTTGATTTTAATATGTTTTAATTCGTAGAAGAAACCATGAAATTTAAAATTTTATTAATTCAAAAAGTCTCATAATTGTGCTTCTTAAATAACTAAAGGCAGATTTTTTTTCAATATTAAATTTTCTTATAAAACACCCTTGATTATCAAAATGTAAGTTTCTTTTATTAAATATTGTGTAAAATTGTTTTAAAAAGTAACATTTTAATAACTTTAAACCAGGGTTCGTGATTTTTTTAATAAAAATCAAAACAATCGGATTTTTTTGATTTAAATCAGATTTTTTTGATTTTTTTTAAAAATTGCCACACATTATTATTATTTTAAGACTCTTTGTTTAATTTAAATAATATAAAGTTTACATACATAGACATGCATATTATAAGTATTATCTATTACTAATATTATACAATTTACATAAACGATTCATATTATTTCAAGGTAACATTTTAGGCTATGAAGAAAATCTTGATTACACAAAATGCATGAAAAACTACAAATCAGATGTCAAAAATTAATTCAACTTTCAATATTTTAATTAAAATAAAAAACATCTGCAACACATAAAAAATTTAAACAAAATTGGAAGTTTTTAACTTTTTTTTTTTTTTTTTTTTTTTTTTTTTTTAAGTTTTGACTGAGAAAAATGAGTTCAATTGCTGCCATCAAAATACTTAAAGCCAGAGGACACAAATTGAGATGTCATCACTAATCGATTGACTTCTCAGTAGTGTTGGAATTTACACAGGGTTGTTATGATTTTGCCCAACCCAAAAAACCCGGGTGGGTTTTTTCAGAAAAAACCCACTTGAAAAAACCCAGGAAAAAACCCAAGTGGGTTTTTTCAAAATTTCAACTTTAAATTACATATATAATGTATTTATATTACATATATAACATATTGTAATATATTTCTGAATATCAGTACACCACTCATAAAGTTTATAACCATAACCCCCCACCCCAAAGAAAAGAAATGTCCTAATTATACCATCATAATTTTTAAAAGAAATAATTGTTAGTTAATCTCTGTAGCATGTGTAAGTAACAAACAAATTTTTTCCCATTAAAAAAGTACTTCAGATGTCTAATCTGTTCTATGTCATACCATAGAAATTCATAACAAAATACCATATATGCTTAGAATCCTAATTTAATTATGTAGACATGTAGAATTACTTGGCTTATTCTATTATGTAGTAATAATAAAAAATACTTACTTTATAAATTATTACTAATAATCAAATAATCAATTTTTCTATCATAATTTTGATTTCTGTCATTGATTTATATATATTTGTAATAATCAATTAGCTACTTGAAATTTAGTAATAAGTAAAAGTTTTTTTTTTTTCCAAGCATTCTGAACCACCTTTAATAACCCCTCAAAATCTGAAAAAACCCGAAAAACCCTGAAAAAACCCTGATAAAACCCCAAAAACCCTGAAAAAACCCCAAAAACCCTGAAAAAACCCAGTGGGTTGGGTTTTTTCTGAAAAAACCCGGGTATTTAACAACCCTGAATTTACACTAAGAAAATTTTTAATATCAATTTTATTTTACTTGTGGAACTCACTAATAAGAACTTGGAATCCCTAAATAAAAATTCAGCCAGAGAAGGAATGCTACCGTGTTGCCGCATCTGGATATTTTTTTTATTGGGGGATTCCATATTCTCATGTGTATGTCAAGTTTAAGAAGTAATTAATCATAAGTTAATCAGTATGTTCAGTGTTTTATACGATGATTGATATTCCACAAATAAAATAAAAGTAAATTGTTATTCAAAATTTTCTAGTGTGAATTCCAATATAATTGAGAAGTAAGTCAATTAGTGAATACCTCACAATTTGTGTCCTCTGGCCTTGACCATTTCGATGGCAGCGGTTTAACAATTTTATCTGTTGATTTCTAATTTCTGGAAGTATCAAACCAAAGGCAAAAAACATTTGTTCGATTGAAGCAGATAAATCTATTGCAGTAAAAGCTAGTTGATCATTAATTCTCTTTTTAATATGAGCTTTTTCGATAACTGTAACAAAAATACCTTCCACCATTCTAAAGGGCTGAGATCAATTATATTAAATTAAATAAATGAATCAATTGCTGATTCAGTCTTTGCTCAAATCCTTATATAGGCTTCATTAAAGTACAGCACATACAGTCATACAATTTTATTTTACCTCAACTTGCAAAAGTTTTTCTAAATACTAATGAGTAAATATTCAAATATTTCGTATATTTCTGTTTAGATTTCTTTACCGTTGCAAGATTATTTTATAATTTGATTCAAATGAAATTTGAAAGCATTTTTTTTTCTAAACTTTACATTTATTTTGCTTTTTTACTAAGCTTAAGCTTTATCTTTCTGAAAGTTGTTTGATTATATATGGTGTATAAAACTAAATTATATTAATGCACATTATTATGTTTGTTTCATCTGAAATTTATTAAAAAATAACTTAAAAGAAAAACTGATTTAAATCAATGATTTTTTAAAAAAAATCAGTTGATTTAAATCGTGATTTAAATCATGATTAAAATCAAGCCGATTTAAATCAACGAACTCTGCTTTAAACTTTGAAATATAAAAAGTATTTGGAAAGCCGAATATTCGGTATTCGGCCGAATAGTTAACTATTCGGTTTGCCGAATATTCGGTTCACCTGTCGGCCGAATATTCGGCATTCGGTATTCGGCCAAAATCACTATTCGGTGCATCCCTATTGGACATTGGACAAACCTACTCTAAAATCCACACTTTAATTAGATATTTGTGTAATGATGCACTGACAAACAAATCTATTGAACAATTCTTATTTCCCTTTCTGTATTACTTTAGAAAATTAATTTTTACATGCAAATAAATTCAGCAAAAGATAAAATAAAAATCATCAAAAATACAATAGATTGTAATACATACCGGAGCACTCATTGTCTTGTTTTCCCCAAACTTGATAAAGAAAATACCTACATAAAAATACAAATGTCTTATATATTTGTGATGACAAGATAAAAAGAGAGGCTACATTTAAGATAAAAGAGAGGGTTTTTTTTTTTCTTTTAATATAAATTTCAAGGAGGGATTCATACCCAATTTGGACATCCCACCCACAAAATATCATGGGCAGGAGCCTCTCGTTCAAAAAAATTTCACTATTTTCCAACAAGGATTTATGCAAAGAAATCTAATGTTCGAAGAAAACTTTTGAAAACTCAGAGTGATTATGGCAATGGGCAGCTAAGTACTAGGAATTGAAGTTAAAAATCAACTGGAAAAGTGGATAATAGAGATTGTCAGAATACTGTTTCCTATAAAAGTAGGGCAATTTTAAGATTTAACAATAAAGTTTTCGAAACTGGCAAGAGAGATTTCAAGATGGAAGACCAGGCATGAAATGGTATGATTCCCAAATGAAATCACATTCTAAAATAACTCGCAAAGAAGCAGAATACAAATAAGACACCACGGCTCAAGCTAACATAAATGAGAATAAAATCAAAAAATGATTTAAAAAAAGACAACTCTTTGGTGAAGATTCAATTATTTTAAACAGTTCACAATCCATGGATAAATGTAAAACTGATTAAATATGCAAAATGTGCTTTTTATGTTCTATAGGCACTCTTGTGTCTTTTATGAGTCAAATGTATTTTGGTTTCTAATTTGGTTCTACACTTAAGTATATGACTTAAGTGTGTTTGATGTTTTTATCAACTCACAAAAAAAAAAAAAAAAAAAAACATGAAAATGCTTTACTTTTACTTATTATCAATTCAGATGTTTATTAAACTACATGACGTTAAAGTGGCAAAATATTAGCAAAAATTGAAAGAAATTACTTCAACAGTTATTACTAACAATCTAAAACATTCCAGAGAAGCTCATTAAAATTAACAGAAAGACAAATTCACTAAAGTATACTGTTGTTATGATTTAAAAATATGCTTCAATCGATCAAAAACAATAAAATTTTTATTTGAACTTTTCCTTAAATGTGGCCAAAACTGGAGAATCCACCCAATATGTTCGCTGTAACAAGTGAGCGAGTACAACAATTTATTTAAATATACATTTTCGAAACACAGAAAACACCTTTATCATTACCAGAAACAGGAAAGATTAGCGGATAAAAACATACGGCGAAAACAATCTAAATTAAATAAATGCTCATGTAATGTAAATAGAAACTTTGGCGCGAATAGGAAAACTAAATTTAACGAAGCTCTTATACAAAACAATTCAATAGAAGCAGACTAAAACTTACCAATAAGATCACTTTTTCTTTTTCTATTTTAAATATAGATCTCGTCGATTAATAATAAGAATAAATTAATAATAATACTAAATTATATATAAATGTACCCACCTGAAGAAGCAACAAAAGGCCGGTTAAACAGAGAGAAAAGCAGAGCGTTCCGGAATGACTTTTACAGCTAATCCGATTAATCATTCAACCCATGGTGGTTCCTAGCTTTTCGCTTCGCATTTCGCAAACATGATGCCATGCCAGGTTCCTCGCAGACCGACACTTTGGGTGTGTTCAGCGCAACTTGACACCATTTTTGCGCGCGCAAGATTCTGCATGGAGTAGGTAATCTCGAATAAGGGAATTTTAACGTTATTCAATTATTGAATTATTTTTATGGTCCAAAATTGGTAAATGCAAATACTATATTCCTTTATCTTTCCAAAACATGATTGTCGTAGCAGAAATACATATCTGCGGTCACTCAAATAAAATCTAACATATTCCCAAAATGTATCACGTGACCTATTTTACCTAATTAAGCCCGATCAGCATTTAAAATATGACCACCAACCTTGACGCGCGTAACTCAAAAAAATATGCGAGTGATTTGATCACGTGATTGCGCATTTCGTGCTTTTATTTTATTGGTTGTACTTTTGTTGGTAGGTTGATACAATTTAACAATTCAATTAGGGATCTAAAGATTTTAACTTTTTAAGAATTTTTTTTATTATTTATTTAAAAATGATTTATCAGTTGCTTTATATTTTTCGCGATAGTTAAAATGCTGTTATCAAACAAGATTGTGATATCAACATGTTATAAGGTTTATTTTTAATCTATTATATTGTATGTATTTCAATGGAATTTGCACTGTTAGTCTGACAATTTTTCAGAAAAGGTTTTAGTATACATATTTCTTATTTAATAATTGCATATTTTACAGAATACTATAGTATTCTGTAATAATTATAATTATTACAGAATACTAAATTGTTATAATAAAACTTTAATCACTAGTTGTCTAATGATGTAGCTTATTTTTTGCATAAATGGATACTCCATCCAATGGATACTGGAAGCAAAGAGGGGAAGGAGGACCGCACTATCTTCTTAACTGTTCCAAAATATATGAATTTTGGTCATTTTGGCTGATTCTAATCGTTTGGCACCTTTTAATAAAAATCCTGATTAGTTTCGGGGGGGGGGGAGTCCGGGGCAGTTGCCCCTCTTGCCCCTGCATAAGTCGGGCCCAGAGTAAAAATAATATTCTAAAAAAAATAAAGCTAGTTATTTTCTAATAACTATAGTTATAGTGTATTATAAAATATTATTTGTATCTTAAACTTACTTCTAAAGTACTTTTTTTAAAAAAGGAAAGAATGAATGAATGAAAAACATCAAGAAATTCTGTTACGCGTATACCTTTTTTAATTTTTTTTTGTTGTTGTTATTGTTGTTTATTTGCTTAATATGTATATATATAAATCACTTTGGAACGATACTTAAAATATTAAATGAGTTCAAATGTAAAACTTTCTTCTTAAAATATCATATTTTCTCATGTTTAAATAGGTATTTCATTATTGTAATAGAAATACATTTCCTTCTGTATTATTAATATAAAAAATTATCTTTAATAAAAAATCCTATTTATTAACATAAAGCAAACAATTATTAATAATTAAAAAAAAAAATAATCACAGCTTATAGACGCGAAAGATTCGAACTCACAATCGCTGATTTTAAGCTCATGAAGGTAACAGATGATCTTTTAATTAGCACCGTCCAATCAAATCCATGAACTGTCCTTAGCCTGTATCTGAGCGCACAGTTCTGAGTACTGCGCGTAGAGTTGCAAAAAGTCGGTTTATTCCCGGGTTTATTTCCAATAGACCAGGTTTATTCCCAAAAAACCGAATTATTCCAAAAAATCCCGGGTTTTTTCCAGGTTTATTCCTAAAAACCCGGTTTAAACCGGGTTTTTTCTAACCTTTGCAACGCTAACTGTGCGCCTGGTTCGGCACTTGAACAGCCGCAATAAGGTTTCACTCCATATTCCTGACTCCTGAGCGCGCGCGCTTGACGCGCGTAACTGCTGAGCACGCTCAATGTTACCGACCGATTGTAGGGCAGTACCATGAAGATAAAAATAGTAGAAGGAGAACAAAGACGGTGCTTTCACTTTTGCCCGTAGACTCTTTCCAAGTCTAGCTGGCATTTCCGTCGGTTTGGGAGAAGATGAAATCCGGCACCCCCTACGTCCCGCTAGCATGGAAGAAGAAATATGAACGGGAAGGAAAACGAAGCCTCTTTCCCCTTAGAAGCAGGGTGATCGCCGATGCCACCGGATTTCTGTGAGGTTCACCCATATCCCAGCATTCCCTGAGGAATGGCAACTGTTTGGCGCATTTATCGCTTATTCGGCCTTTCTTACACTCAAAGCTAACAGGGACGGGTGGGTGCTGATCTCTACGGCGGCGAGAGGTAAAACACATGCCAAGTTATCGCCAATCGGAAAATTCGCCAAGGTTGCCGGCAGTTCATGGTCACACTTGTCCCAGAATTCTCGGCTTGCCTCGGCTCGCCTCCGTTGACCGGTTTTCCTTCCCGTTTATATTCTTTGTTCCATGCCCGCTAGCAGACTAGTCGAGAGACTAGTCAAACCGGTCATGTGATCAAAAGTCAGTCCATCATCACTAGCGCCACGCCATACACCGGGCAATACTTTGGGGCTAAGTTCTGTTGGGAAAAGCCTATCTTGTCTGTTCTCCTTCTACTATTCTATCTCCATGTAGAGTTGCAAAAAGTCGCGCCCTTATTCTCCCCTCATGCGGAATCGGAATATCGTACTGAATTCAGCGATTCCGGATATTATTCCGGAGATGAGCTATTCTCCCCTCAAAATCCGGCGGAATCCGGAATTCAGGCATCTCGAATACGCGGAATATCTGTTACTTTTTTACGGCTAGTCAGAGGTAGCTGGAATATCGTTCGGAGAGCGGAATAAGCAATGGCGGATGTAAACAAATACTGTTCGTTAAATATTTATTGCGTGTTTCGAGGTAAATTACATTATTTATGATTATTTTTTTTATTAATCCCAGTTTTAGAATCAAAATGGGAAATCTTTCCCTGCAGATTGATTTTTAATAATTATTATTATCCCCAGAAATTAAGGTAAAAGTTAGTTTTATTTTGTATTATGGTTAAAAAAAATTTATTCTATTTTAGATTCTGCTTTTTTTTTGCACGCGATATATATATTGTATTCAGATTTTACGTAGTAAATTTATATATTTAATGCGATCTAAATATTGATGTACCATTAGAATTGTTTAAATGACTTGGTAATATTTGACAGTAGTATTTATTTAACATTATCGATCTTTCTTATGTATTTTGAAATTTTGTTTTATTAAATTGAACTTAATATTTTTAAATAGCCTTTGTAGTTTCATATAACTTAAAAAATTGTGCTTTAAGTGTGTTTATTTACATAAGTAATATTTTGTATGCTTGTGTTTATTTATTTTTTAAAGTTATTATTGAAATATACTTAAATAAATTACATTGGCTTCATATTTTTACATTCCGATGCTTAATACGTGTTGTGTACTCTACAGTTTCACAATCAAACTTTCATGTGATATTTTGCAAATAAATTTAAATTTTATATAGGCTACAGTAGTCGCTTTGAGCTATCTAAAGTATTTATTTATAATCTAAAATTATTAGTATCAAAGAAGGTTAAAAATTTGATTTTGCACTAGTCAATTAAAATTTACACATGATGTGGAAAATTTGTAAATTTGAAATGAAAAAAATTATGCAGCCTTACTAGAAGAATTTTTTGCATTATTTGTAATATCCGAATAATATTTTGCTAATAGGTATACACATCTTATATCATTATTTTAAAATAAATGACTATTTCTTCACATAACTAAAATTTTTAATTTTCTGTTACTACTTTTGTTATGTTTAGAACTAGTTTTCTGTTCTTGTTTTTAACCCGGGAGAACTCACTAGTGAAAATTTCTCTCACAGTGCCCAATTGCTTTTTTTTTTTACTTTACATTCACTTAATATCAACCTTTTGGTTTGGCTTAGTACTTTTATTCACTAAAAAGATAAAGTACTAATCGAAATCCCATTTTGAAATTTAATTAAAATGAAAAATGTTTTAAATAAGTGCCTTAAAAAAAGGTACAATGGAGAAAGAAAATCTCATGTAGCGAGTTCTCCCAGGTTAATGCTAATTCTACTTTCAAAAAGTAAACAGTTATCTAAAATTTGTTTTTTTTTTCAGAGGGGTAGGGGGGGGGTCTAAATTACTTTTATATGCACAACTTAATGTGAGTAAAATAACTGCATTTTATTAAAGGCTTTTACTTGCAGAAAGAATATTTTCCTATATTTTTTATAAATAAAGTTATGTAACGACTTACTTATGCTGGCTAAACATTTAATCCTTATTTTATAATATATTTAAGTCTTTGTTTAATATTTATAATATCTAATAAATCATCAAATGATCAAATGTTGAAGTTATAATTAATTATAGTTTTGATCTTGAATTCAAAATTTTGAATTTTTTTATTTTCAAACTATTTATTACAAAACAATTTGAGCATAGGCTGAAAAACTGTTGCTTTTCTAAAAAAATAAATAAATAAATAAATTCTGAGTTGTCAAGTTGCATCAACATATAATGTGTCTGTTGGTTATTTGTTTAAATTTTTATGTTCAAGTTGCACGTTGATGATTGCAAACAGAGGATTTTTATTATTTATTAAATCGCTATCATTATACTTACATTAAATTTTTCTTAAAATTCAGGCAAGAATTATGTAATAAAATTTGTTGTTATCTAATATTGTTCTTGGATTACTAAAATATTTTCTTACTTCAACATGTTATCATTTCTCTATATCTGATTTGATTTTATCTAACTTATTATATCCTCAATAATTTTAAGTAATTTTCCATATTCTGCAATGAAAGAATGCCATCCACTCTTATTTTGCAATTTTTTTATACAGAGGCAGTCAAGTACAGGCTTTAGTGGCATTATATTGTGTTGAAGTGCTTTTTTTTTTCTTTTCTTTGTTAGCTGGGATGTCAGTGTTAATAGCAGAGTTCTCGTTGTCGCTCGTCAATGCACCAAATTGGCGAGTAAACAAGCGATTAGATTCGCTAAATTGCTATACTTTTTTTTTCTTTTCTTTTCCGTTTTTCATACATTTGCATATATACATATTTTTAATATATACATATTTTGGTACTACTCTGTTATCCCATCGACCAATTTTGCCAAATTATACAAATCGCTTAAATAATAGCCAAATTATACATAGACAAAATTTTCATTTTAAATAACAAAAAAACAAATAATTAGTAAAATATTAAGAAAAAGTCTAAATAAAAATCAATGACATTTTAAACACGTGAATCGTATTTGTCATTGAATGTGACATTTACAATCATCCATTATTGGAATTTAATCTTATAATTTGGCGATAATTTTTTGGTCAACAGGATAACCTAGAAGTACCCATATTTTCATATACTTGTAGCAGATAGTTGAAATTAGATTAATAACAATCGTTTTCGCAGTTAATAAAAACTTAGGTTATTTTAGAACATATTGAAAAAAATGGGGTATATTAAAGAATTAAAGATTTTTTTTGTGCTACACGGCAAATCTATTTAGCTAATACTTTTTTCATTTGGCGAATGTTTTTTATTTTTAATTAGCCAAATTACTAATGTTGGTCAATTGTCAGCGATAACACTGTTAGTATATATGTTTATATAACACTGGCATTTGGCTAATCAAAAAGTACCTCCCCCCCCCCCTCTCCCTTTAAACTTTATTATGTCAGTTATTCTTTTTTATGATATTTAATGTTTAATAGACTCTTGTGTTTTTTTTTTTTAGAAACAGAAAAATATTTCTTACATGATGAAACTCTAATATTATAATTGTAATATTATTTATTTTATTTTTCAGTTGATTTTTCAATTTTTGTCCACTGTGAAGCATGTGCAAGAGTCTATAGGATCTAATGACAAAGATTACAAGTTATAGTGTCCAGCCGGTGCCACTTTTAAAAGCATTATGGGGTGTTATTTGATCTCTGCTTTTGAGTGTGTACCAGCTAGACTGAAATTCTGGAAAGCACAGAGGTTTGATGCCAATGGACAAGAGCTCTGATGCCAATTTATGACTGCTAGCTGTTTTTAATCCAAAAATGTTTACGGATGATCACCAAACTCTTATTCAAGTAAGAAAAAAGACTTTATTCAAGTAAGAAAAAAGACTAAAAAAAATAAATAATTTTAGAATTTTAATCCTGCTGTAATAACTCTGGAGTTACTAAAATGTTTTTTTCTTTGCTTAAAGATAAAGTAAATTAAATATTCGGTAAGTTTTTTTTTTTTTTTTTTTTTTTTTTTTTAACACTTAATTTCAAATTGATATTTTTTGCATTGAATTTAAATATTAAATTTTATTATTTCACTGTATTTTAAAGTTGTGTATGAGTTACTCAACTACTAATCCCACCCCCCTCCTTTCCACTTTATTATTATTATTATTATTTTGCAAATTTAAAATCTGATTAATTTATTTACTTACTTTACTGACAGTTTCATTTAATTTTTATACATAAAACATTAGCACTGCAAGAACTACTTTATTTTATGAAAGAAACTTCATTGAAGTTAAAGAATTTAAATGTTAATTTTTTTTTCAAGGACATCCTTTGCTTTTTTTTTTTTAAACGTAAAATTGGGATAAAATAAAAGTTTCACAAGACTCTATTCAAGTCACCTGCTCAACAACTTTTTATGATAATGAAGATTATGACATTTTTAATGATGATAACATGGGGGCGAAAAATGGCTTTTGTCCTTTTTTTTTTTTTTTTTTTTTTTTTTTTTGGTCAATAAAAAATAAGCTAAATAAAACATATTTCACCAATTTGTTTTAAATTTTGTATATAGTTTCATTCTGATAAGAAACTTCTCTGATTAGTTTTTGTGGTTCATTGGTTTGTATAAAGTGAGGGATGTGGTAAAACCCCTTGTCAATTCAGGGAAATGGGTTTTACTTACACGCAGAATTATCCAATTTGCTCTAAATTTTCTACATAGGTTCATTCTGATAAAGTGCTTCCTTGATTGGATTTGGGGATTCATTGATTAAGTATAAAAAGGGGATTGGGGGATCTAACCCCTTTAACTTATATAAATTGGATTTTCATGCAGAATTATCAGATTTGTTATAAATTTTGTATATAGGTTGATTCTCATAAAACCCTTCTCTGATTAGTTTTGATGGTTCATTGATTAAGTATAAAGGGAGTGACATAGAGAGAAATCTCTCCCTTAATTTAGGTAAATAGGTTTTTCATGCACAATTATCCGATTTGCTCTAAATTTTGTACATAGGTTCATTCTGACATAGTTAAATATTTCTTTTTTTTTTTTTGCATTGAGTAGTTTAAGTAGATTTATACAACAACCATTTTTCGATTTGTTTACAAGTATTTTTAATTTAGTCACTTTTATTTTTGGAAACCAGTTCTAAAATAGAAACTTTCTTATATGAAAAAAACTGTAACCAAAATCAGTAGCGTAGCTATGTTTTTTGGCACCCGGGGCCAGCAAGAAATTTTGCGCCCCCACCCCAATATAGATATGTAACAATTTCTCTCAATTTGGCACCCCCAGGCCTCGGCGCCCGGGGCGGGCGCCCCCCTTGTTCCCCCTTAGCTACGCCTCTGACCAAAATCAAAAAAGTAAAAACTAGCTCGGTTAGAGATTGTCCTTAGCTATCCTATGCAAAACAACCATTCAAAAATTTTAAAGTTAAAGCAAGAAATTTGAAAATAATGCCCCCCCCTCCCCCCTCCAGTACGATTAACATTAAAATTCTCATTCTTTTGCATGACAGAAGTAACAACTTAAGAGCCTATACTAGTCATGGAAAGAAACACTCATGCTAATGTTATACCTATGAGAAGATTATGTACATTTCTTATCTCATTTATAAATGTGTATAATTTACATAAGGTATATACTTGAAATTGATAACTGTTATTGTATACATTTGTAGTATTTCTGTTTTGATTGTGGTTAGTTTATATGAGGCTAGTTTCATTTGTGGAACCTATTCTGAAAATGAAACTATCCTTATGTTAAATAAAAATTTATGACCAAAATCGAAAAAGTACAAATGCATAATGAAAAGTATCAATCTCAGGTACTCTATATAAAAGAAATCATTTAAAATTCTAACAGAAATCTGTGAACCAGGAGAATTAATATTAGAACTCAAGCTTTTTGCATGACTAATATTGGCTCTTAAGTTAAAAGCATGTTTTCTACTTTTGGGCTTTTAGTCAGCAAATAATCTATAATAATAAAAACAAGAATAAAAAAAAAGACCAGTTTATAAATTAATGTGGATTGCATATTTACCTGTTTATTTTTTATTTTATTTACTCTAGAGGTAAGTATAAATTAATGGGTATGTATGATCAGATCTTGGTAATATATATCATGATATTTACTTTCAAAATGTTTGATGTTTTCATATATTTGATATTTATTTTGAAGCTATCATTGAGCATATATTTTCATTTAAAATAAATGTAAATTAATTTTTCTTGTGTTATTCTATCGCTATAAAAATTTCTTGATACTGGATCCAATAGTTTGTGTTTTGGATGAAGCGATTTTTTTTTTTTTTTTCAGTTGGTTTTTATTTTTGTAGTAAGTAAGAAGGGGGGGGAGGGGGAAACTTTGAGAAAATTGATTTATTAAGTTTTTATATTAAGTGTAATAGTTTTCAGTTTCTAATTTATACAATAGACTCCCTCAAATTTGCAACTTTAAATCTGCATGTCATGGTGATGTAAACAATGGAACTTTCAATTCAAATATAAAGCCAAAATTACATAATTTTTTAGTTTTATACCATTTTGTATGTATTTTAGCAATTCTCGATAATATGACTGACCTAATGATTTTTCCTGAAGAAAATATAAATTTATTTGAAGAAAAAAAAAAAGGATTGCTGGTATTAATTTTAATCACTAACTTTTTACCAAATATATCTGTATTAATGAGATTATTTTGATTATTAAGGTTGGCTAAACCCGAGATAAAATTTATTAGCTAAAGAAAAGTTGAATAGCTCAAGGAAAATGTAACTGATCTTTATAGTAGGGGTGATTCTGGATGAAATTTTTTTTTCGGAAATTCGCATCGCATTTTCGGAAATGGGCGGGGGGAGGGGGGGTCGTGAGTCCCCCCCCCCTCCAGCGATCTTCGGACAAAATCGGCGTTTTCCCGCTATCTTCAGACGAAATCAGCAATATTTTAGCAAAATCGGCGAGTTATTGCGATTTTTTGCCTAAATTGGCGGTTTTTCCGCGATCTTTTGACGAAATCGACGTTTTCCCATGTTTTTTTTAAAGTGAAATCGGCGTTTTTTCGACGATCTTTAGACAAAATTGCTTTTTTACGCGATTTTTTCTCGAAAACGGCGTTTTATTCCCGCGATCTTTTGACGAAATCGGCGTTTTTTCCGTGATATTTTGATGAAATCGGCGTATTTTTTCAAATATTCTTTTGACAAAATTTTGTAAAGCGATCTTTTATCGAAAACGGCGTTTTTTCCCGCGATGTTTTAAAGAAATCGGCGTTATATCCGCAATCTTTAGACTAAATCGGCGTTTTCCCGCCGTCTTCAGAAGAAATCAGCGTTTTATCTGCGATATTTGGTGAAATTGCCGTTTTTTCCGCGATCCGCACAGGAAATTCACGTTTTTCGTCGATCTTTTGACAAAGTTCGTTTACAAAAATACTGACGAAATCGTCGTTCTTCCACGAAATATTGACGAAATGTATGCTATTTCGGCGATCCTATCAGGAAATTTGCATTTCTACGCAATTGTTTTTTCCGCGCGCAAAACCGTACAAGTTGGCAACTATGCGGAACTGATAACCCAATTTCAAATTTTCGGAAGAGCATGCCTTAAATTTTCGGAAATTTCGGAATTTTCGGACGAGAATCATCCCTGCTTTATAGTGCATATTTAATTATACATTATTAATTATTTTTAAGTTTTAAAAGTTAAATCGTTTTTTAAATTATCTTGCTTTTTACCATTTTAATTTATTACTTTACTTCAATTTACTTTACTTAATTATTTTACTATATTGCAAGCATTCATCATAATTTTGATTGCATCATTACATTTAAGTTATTGTTTAAAAATGTAAACAAAATAGTTACCAGAAATCTGCATAATCTCAGGTCCTAAGCTATGCAGATTTGAAGGAGTCTACTGTAGTACTTTTGAAAATATTTATCAACAATAAGTCAATTACAAAAAAAAAAAAAAAAAAAAATTGATAAATGTTTACTAAAAAATTATCGATGATGAAATTTTAGAAATCCTTTTTATTTTCCATCTTCAATTTATTACTTAATAATGCAATAACTGTAAATAAACTCTTCCCCCCCCCCCAAAAAAAAAAAAACAACAACATAGTTTTGATGCTTTAAAAGCAAGAATTTTAAATGAATAAAAAAAAAAATTACAAAAACGATCTTTTATAAATTAGAGAAAAATTCAGCATTTATAAAAGTAAATTTTAATCTTAAAACAAAGTTTTCTTTTTCAAGTGAAAATGTTAAAAAAAAAAAAAAAAAAAAAAAAAAAAAATTAGAATTTGAAATCCTTTTTATTTTCCATCTTTAATTTATTACTTAATAATGCAATAATTGTAAATAAGCTTTGAACCCCTCCCAGGCCCCCTCCAAAAAACATGCAGTTTTATTGTTTTAAAATAAGAATTTTAAATAAATAACAATAATAAAAAAATGCAATGACGATTTTTTATCAATTGGAGAAAAATTCAGCATTTATAAAAGTATATTTTAATCTTAAAATACTTTTCTTTTTAAATTATAAAATAATAATAATAATGAAAATTAATCATTTCAATAAATTTGAATGTGAAAAGTACAATCAAAGTTCTATAATCTGCACAAGTTGGGGCCAAAGGTTGTGCAGATTATGGAATATTGTAGATTATAGAGTACTATGAATTATACGTCATTTCATTATTTCTAGACGGTGTTTTAATTCTATAATCAAAATAATATGAAAAGATAAATATGAAATCTAATAATTCTCTAATAATCTAACATGCTATCTCAAAAAAATGCATTTTTAAAGTTATTTTATTAAAAAATTGATATATATGTGTATTTAAATAAAAAGAATTACATATGTTCCGTAATACAGTTTGTTTTTTACTGTTAATAAAATAAAAGAGTTATATTTTAAAAAGTAGATGTTTTATTATGATTTTTTTTCAATTTTTTTGATTTAAAAAAATCCCAAATTTGTAAATTTTCTTAATTGTTTATTTCATTGTTTACATTCGTAAAGTAACGCGAATTATAGAAAATTGTAGATTATCGATCTTTGACTGTAACATTATTCATCTGAAATATTGATAATCATAATTTATTTCAATGAAATGGTTGTTCTTGAATTAATCAGAAAGAATTATTTAATCGTAATAGCTAATTTAATTCTTTGAATTTATTTTCTCGACTCTGCTACATTAAAAAAAAAGGGGGGGCAAATACTTTTTAGCTATTAGTGATATGCGTCCCCCCCCCCCCCCCCCCCCCCAAGGATGAGAATTGTTATATCAAATAAGGATCAGGTTATTTTATATTTAATTCAAAAGTATTGCCTTACTATTCTAAATTTTCATGGTTAGTATCCATAAAGGAACAACTTTCTATTAATAAACTTTTATAGTAGCATTTTATAACAGCTTATTACTATAAAAGTGTATTACATTGTAATATGAAGAAACCTATTTATCTTAGGTAATTCAATACAAATATAAACAATCTTTAAACAGGGATGCCACTCAGAAAATAGCAAAAAAGAGGAAATTATGCATAAAGTAAAATTTACGATATTTTTCACAATTTTATGTGTGAATTTTGAAAATTATATTGTTTCTAATAAACTAAATAAAGAATTACAGCTTTTCTTTTGTTGAAAACTTTTAATTTACAAGAGTAAGTAAAAATGATTTTTCTTTAGTTCACAGTATTTTACATCAATTAAGGTAACCCAGCAATAGGTTCAGTGAAGAATTTTATGTATCACATCATTTTAAACCAATTCAAGTAACCCAGCAATGGATTCAATGATTATTCCACGAGTGAATAGCAAAATTTTGCATTTTTTTTTATTTGACGAAAATAGCTGTTTTATTTCATGATAGTTTGGCGAAATTCGCCGTTTTATTTAGCGATCGTTTGACAAAAATCGCCGTTTCACATCATGATCGCTTGACGAAAATCATCGTTCTACATCGTGATCTTTTGACAAAAATCGTCGTTTCACATTGCAATCGTTTCAGAAAAATCACAGTTTCGTTTCGCGATCGTTTGACGGAAATCGCCGTTTTATTTAGCGATCGTTTGACGGAAATTACCGTTTTATTTAGCGATCGTTTGACAAAAATCATCATTTCACATCGCGATTCTTTGACAAAAATCGCCATCTAACACTGCGATCGTTTCACAAAAATCACCGTTTCGTTTCGCGATCGTTCGACAAAAATCGCCGTTTTGCATCGCGATAGTTTGACGAAAATCGCCGTTTTACATCGCGATCGTTTGACGAAAATCGCCGTTTTACTTAGCGATCGTTTGACGAAAATTACCGTTTTATTTAGCGATCGTTTGACAAAAATCATCGTTTCACACTGCGGTCGTTTCACAAAAATCACCGTTTCGTTTCGCGATCGTTCGACGAAAATCACCGTTTTGCATCGCGATCGTTTGACGAAAATCGCCGTTTTACATTGCGATTACTTGACGAAAATCGCCGTTTCACATTGCGATCGTTCCATGAAAATCACCGTTTCGTTTCGCGATCGTTTGATGAAAATTGCTGCTTTATATCGCGACCGTTTGATGAAAATAGCCGTTTTTTCGATCTTTTAAAGAAAATCGATGTTATATTTCGCGATCGCTTGACGAAAAAACTGTTGTATTTCGCGATCGTTTGATGGAAAAGGCTGTTGTATTTCGCGATCGTTCGACGAAAATCGTTATTTTAACGCGTGATTGCTTAACAAAAATCGCGAATTTTTAAAAATAAAAAAAGCGGAAATCCGCCAAAAGGCGGAAAAGTGGCATCCCTGTTTAAAAGATGAAGAAAAAACTTAAGCACATATATCTATTATTATTTATTAGCTGCCCTTGTCAACCAGTTTGATCTCTCTTAAATGTATTTAAGCAATGCATCATATTACTTTTATTTGTAATCCAATTTACTTGCTCAATCTTTTACCAAATCTGGAGATTCTGATGGAGAAATCAAGAATTCTATTATTATGTTATTTATTATTATATTTATGTTATTGTATCTACTATTATGTTCGTGGGGGATATGTGATAAATGGCCAAACATCTCTTCCATCTCATTTTTTTTTTTAAATCTTATTAAAAATATAATCCTTTTATCCATGTTTATTACAAAATACAAAACTTTCACTTAAAACTGAAACATTTAAAATATACGGCTTTCAGATTTTTTTTTTCTTCGTTTTAACGAAAAGAAATGAAAATACTAAATAATGCTGCAAACCATGACATTTAATTTCAACTTCAAAATATTGTTTTAATTTACTACTGGGAAAAAAAATGCCAAGTGGCGAGTTTCAGAAAATAACTTTGATTTTTTAATCAGAATGGAAACCTTGCATATGAAAAGCGATGGAATCAGCTTGTAGTTGTTTATGACAGTCACATGACTTGGATTTTTATAATATACATGAAATGATGGGAATAGAACAATATTTGGAAACTTATCACCTGTGCTTGGCTAACATTAAAGTACCAAATTGGTCGCCTGGCATATAGGACTTAGATTTTTATTATAGAGATGTGGATAAATATAAGTTTTTATAATAAAAAAATTAAGAAAATAAATTGGATGATTAAAAAGAAATCATTTCTAATTTTTTGTAGTTAATTTTCAGTTTCAAACATATATACTATATATATTACTTTTGGTACTACTTGCCCATAGACCAATTTTGTCAAATTGTACAAATCGCCAAACTATTCACTGAATTATACAAATGGAACAATTCTAAAATTTTAAGATAGTATAATTAATTAATTTAAATTTAAAAATCATTAATTAATATCATATGATGTTTTTAATGATGTTCACTTATGGCATAGTTAAATATCGAATATAAAATTTGATATATTTAGATGATTTTAGACAAAACAAGTTTATACGACTGGTTTATATATTCAAATGCAAAATTATTAAATTAACCATTTACAAACAGATATTTTTAAATAGGAATGCACCAAATAGTGATTTTGGACGAATGCCGAATATTCGGTCAGCCAAATAGTAACTATTTGGTCGAATACTGAATATTCCGCCTTCCAAATACTTTTTACATTTCAAAGTTTAGAGGTATTAAAATGCTATTTTTTAAAACAGTTTTACATAATATTTAATTAAAAAAAACTTACATTTGGATAAATAAGAGCTTTTAATTAGAACATTTAATAGTGAAAAAAAAAATCTCCCTTGAGTTATTTAAGAAGCACAATTATAAGACTTTTTTAATTATTAAAATTTTTAATTTCATGGTTTCTTGAACAAATTAAAACAAACATTTTAAAATCAAAGAGAAATAATGAAAAAGGGAAATTCTGAATAAAAGAATGTCCAGCTCATAGTTCTTTTCTTATGAACGATGGCATTTTCCACCCTTCCCATCACATCAAATTGTATGGAATCAAAGTATATAAGTTAAAAATATAGTTATGGTACCTTATTTATTGTTAAAGCAACAAACGAAAACACATGTTTGACTTAGAGTGAGGTGAAATACAATGTACTTTTAACTCAATAAAGTTGATTATGGTTTCATGGATAAAAACTGTCCGCCTTGATGGCTATTACTAATTTCAAAAGTTTTCCTTTCTTGTTTAAGGACTTTTATTTGGGAAAAACAAGAAACAGATTATTTACTAAACAAAATTTAGGAACTTGCATCTGCACATCATTTATTCCTATGGAGAATCCTAATAAATCATCATTTTAATCCTTTTCAGGGTTAATTTTAAGTTATACTTAACAAACAGCAAATAAATAATATAAAAACATTCTATTTTATTTAAATATGATTTTCTTTCTAATTATTTTAAATGTATTTGTAAATTGACAGTTAAAAGTAGAAATTGTGAAAAGTTTTTCAGAATGTGTTTTAAAAGGTTATATTAAGCATTGGATTCAGTTGAATACTTTGATATTCAGCACGCCAAATAATTTCATGTTCAGCCAAGCCGAATATTCGGCTTAACCAAATAGTTTGATATTTGGCCTAGCTGAATATTTGGTAACATGGCCGAATAAGCCAAATTCTGAATATTTGGTGCATCCCTATTTTTAAGCTATTGTATTTGTGAATACAGAGTATAAGTATTTTAAATGGAATAATCAAATTTATTAAGGGACATAAACTGCTCAATGAAATTTATTTTGACTTCTTGGGCTTTGCAGTTTTTACATATTCCTTTACTTATACTAAACCTATTTTATAAACATTGAAAAAAAAATTATGAATAATAATGATTTATAACCCCTATCATGCGAAGATCTTCACTGCATCATTTTATGTAAAAGATAATTAAATTTTCAAGAATGAGATAACTTACATAATTTAAGAAACTAAATATACAAGCAACATATACCGGGTGATCCAAAAGTCAGGACGAACTTTAAAAATGAATAACTCGAAAACGAATCAAGATACAAAGATACGGTTTGCACCAAATGGATGGAAAAGAAACCGGATTTTGTGTGACAACAAAAAAATATTGTTCTATTGGCGACCAACGGCATCACTAGCAGCATTGAAAGATGCCATCCGCCAAAACGTGTCTGCCATAAAGCAAGAAATGCTACTAAATGCTGTGAACGGTGTAGTGCCTAGTCTCACAGCTGCACTTATGAATGAGGGACAGCACATTGAACATTTTCTGTTGTACTAATTAACTGTAACTAAGCTGACTTGGAAATTGTCAACATTTTTTCATTTGCAAATCATCTTTTGGTGCAAAAAACACTACCGTGTCATTTTTTGGATGTCAATGGCAAACTATTTTTTTCGTTGTCACACAAAATCCGGTTTCTTTTCCATCCATTTGGTGCAAACCGTATCTTTGTATCTTGATTCGTTTTCGAGTTATTCATTTTTAAAGTTCGTCCTGACTTTTGGATCACCCGGTATTTTTAATCTAGAATAGAAAATTTCCCTGGAATGCTAGCATTATCTGCATCTGTATGTTACTTCAATGAGAAATGTGCATTAAAATAATGTTCAACAAAAAAAAAAAAAAAAAAAAAAAAAAAAAAGACTACAAAAGTATGATAACAGATGTAGTGAAGTGTATACATATACCGTATACCTTCTGGATTATTTAAAAAAGCATCATACACCCTCTTTACCAATAAAGCTATAGTATGTACACTCTATGGTGCTCCTCTGCTTAAAGCATATACCGTTGGTTTTTCATTTACAACTTCACCACTGGTCAACAGTACAGTGGATTTCACGGGATTTTGTTTCAGGAGGATGTTTGTGTGTGTGTGTGTGTGGGGGGGGGGGGGAGGGATTGGGTTACTAAGCATAAGTAATATGTGGGATTTGCGAAAATGGCTTAAATTATGCCCCCTCCCTCCTTTTGCGGTACACCCCAGAATAATAGCAAGAAATGTATTTAAGTGATAAATTAAAAATTCAACTGTACAGTATTATTATAAATTCACAAACTTGCATATAAGTAACTATTATTTTTTACTGTTTATTTGTGCAATAAATGATATGTACTATATGGAGTAAATTTCATTACTATTATTATCCATTTTAATTAAATTAGTGTAAATTTTATTACTAGATAAATTATAAAAAAAGTCAAAATCAGTGCATAAATTATAAAAAAAGAAAAATAAATTAAACTTATGTAACAAATCAAAAACTGCAATAAGAAATTCAGCTGTTATATTTTATCTGTAACATTTTTACTCACAAATCATGAAATATAATGGTTCAAATTCAAGTTAAAATTTTGTAATTGTTTTGTAAATTTAAGCCGTTCTTCATATACCTGTACAGTATTAATATAAATCTATAAACATACATTTAAGTAGCTATTACTTTTTTACTGATTCATTAGTGTAATAAATGGTATGTACCATTATTAGTGTAAAATTTATTACTAGATAAATTATAAAAAAGAAAAAGAAATAAATCAAAAATTGCATTAAGAAACTGACTTTATTAAATATAATTTATTTTTCTTCTGTAATATTTTTATTCACAGATCATAAGTACACTGGTTCAAATTTAAGTTAAAATTTTGTATCCAATGTCATAAGATTATTTGTCTATCAAACTGTAAAATTAATAAAAAGAAAATGTAACAAATGAATCAGTGTATAATTTTCCATCAATACTTAATTCATCCGATTGAAATATTTCATATTTAAAATAAAAAAACTGCATCTTTTTTTTTTTTTTTAATGAAAATTAAAAACTTAATAATAATTTTTTGAGCGAACGATACCCCCTCCCCTCAATTTTTTTTACAAATATTTCATATATCATTGAGAAATGTTTTATTTTACTTTATATATTCATTCAGTTACTCAAATTTATTCACAAATCATTATTTTGCTTAAATCATTCTCTCAAACTAAACGAAAAAAATAAACAAACAAAAATAGCTTGACGTAAACATTCATTCTGATTGGTTTCTTCACACTTCCTTGGAATTTGAGACGTCACTTCCTTTCAAATGCCGCGGAATATATATCGATTATTCCGAGGCCGGAATCTGACTAGGGGAGAATAGCTCTTTCCATTCTAACCGGAATAAAGTCCCTATTCCGGGTGAACTGAATTCCGATCCCGTTCCGCTACGGGATAAGGGGAGAATAAGGCCGTCGGTTTATTGCCGGGTTTATTTCCAATAGACCAGGTTTATTTCCAAAAAACCGAATTATTCCAAAAAATCCCGGGATTTTTCCAGGTTTATTTCTAAAAACCCGGTTTATTCCCGGGTTTTTTCTAACCTTTGCAACGCTATCTCCATGGGCAGTACGAAAGCGAATTGTTGCACCAATGAAACCTTTCCTGTTGAATAGACTCATTGACTACCCGTAGACGCCACATCCCATTGTTCTCTCGGCATGGTTTCGAATCCAACATCATTGGCGAAAAGATGTCGCCTTTTGGCGGCAATAGCTTTATTGGCATCTTTCAGATTTCACAAAGACAAAAGCAGAAGTGCGGTCAACTCAAGACCATGAAGATAGCCCTTTAAGACCCGAAACATTTTCATCATTAAATATTATATTCAACTGGTTATTAACTCTATACTAACCCTAATGACACCTAAAAAAAATAATTTAAAAAAATTTCTCGCCCCCCTAGTGCGTGAAGAGTACCCGCACGAACGTGCGGGTTGGGCTCTTTCTGTGAAAGCCGCACCAGCACGATTGTGCGGGTTGAGCTTTTCCTCTGAAATCATGACTTATTGCATGTTAAGATTTTATACATTATCTGGCTCTAAATGGATAGAAGAGATAAACTGAACCAAAACAAATTTTACAAATATGGTAATTATTAATGTATTATTTTTTATTTTATGGATTCGTTACTTTTTTACAGTAAAAATCTTTAAAACTTTTTTTTTTTTTTTTTTTTTTTTTTTTTTTTTTGACATACACAAATAAACGTTGCATTTTTCACAACGTGTTTTTGAACTTTTTTCGCAGTTTTCAAACCTGCACTTGCGCAGACTTGAAATGTCATCAACACATGGGATATGGTTCGCTCTAAAGCCTAAAAAAGAAGGAACAAAATAATATTGGAGAAGTACTTATCGACTTAAAAAAATATTTTAATTGATTTAAAAATGTTTGTTATATTTTTAAAGTTTTTATTTATTATATCGTTTTAATTTCTTCTATAAGTCTATAACTTTTTTTGTTACAATTTAAGAAATGAAAAACATAATTGCAGTTGCGTGAAATCTAATGTTCCAGGATAAGGTACAGAAATGAACTTTTTAACAGTCCACTTGTATTCCTTTTTTTTCTTTTTTCATTCTTTTAGTATTTTCCGAAAACGCCTTGGAGGTAAAACTTTGAAAGATGAATTCAGGAGACTTTGAAGAGGAAGAATGATCTAAAATTGTCATTTTTTCTTCATCGAGCTCATCTGAACTTGACTGTCCTTCTAATAAATCTGCTTCAAATGTTTTGTCCGTAACATCGTCATCATCCAAGAGATCACTAAACTCAGAATCTGATTTATTCATCAGTTAAAATATTTCTTCTTGAGTGAGAATTCTTTTCCGCTTAGACATCTGAAAAAATATTTTATTTTGCTTTATTAAAAGTTAATAAAGTACTGCATAAAAAAATTAGAAAAAGTATTTGAAAAATTTATTAATTAAAAAGAAAAAAAGTAAAAATTATTTTAAAAAAGGGGGGGGGGGGTTATCTATGACAACACCCAAGAAAATAATATAGTATTAATTATGAAACAGCATACTTCGTTTTATTTTGGCTGTCATCAAAATTGTTGAAACAGAAATCAAAATGAACATTGAAAAACACTTACCTTTACTGTAGCACTGACTAACGTAACGCCCAAGTTGCACGATCGTGCGAGTGACGAAATCTTGAGTCCTAAGAGCAAAATAAATAGTCTATAATTAATGTTTTTTATTATATTATACTTATTTAGACATTAAAGCAAAAATATTTATCTAAGCAATTAAAAATATATTGATAATTACCTTTTTACGACAGATAAAATGATGAGCTATATTCGTTGTATTTGTAAACAAAGCTAGACATGCCACCTAAAAGTAAAACATGGACTACTACCGCAATCTGTTGATAAAAAAAGATACTTTACTCTTTCTGCTAACCGGAACAATCGTTCAATTTGGGTTTATATTACATACAACTGTTTCAGAAGCAAAAATTTAAATGTATGCCTAACCCGCACGATCGTGCGAGCTGGGTCTTAAAGGGATAGAAATAGTAGAAGCAGAATAAAGACGGTGCTTTCACTTTTGCCCCTAGAGTCTTTCAGAGTCTGGCTGGTATTTCCGGCGGTTTGGGAGAAGATGAAATCTGGCGCCCCCTACGCCCCGCTTGCAGACTAGTCGAGAGACTAGTCAAACAGGTCATGTGATCGAAAGTCAGTCCAGCATCACTAGCGCCACGCCATGCACCGGGCAATACTTTGGGGCTTAGTTCTGTTGGGAAAAGCCTATCTTCTCTGTTCTCCTTCTACTATTCTATCTCCATGGGCAGTACGAAAGCGAATTGTGGCACCAATGAAAACTCTCCTGTTGAATGGACCCATTGACTACCCGTAGACGCCACATCCCATTGTTCTCTCGGCATGGTTTCGAATCCAACATCATTGGCGAAAAGATGTCGTCTTTTGGCGGTGATAGCTTTATTGGCATCTTTCAGATTTCACAAAGAGAAAAGCAGAAGTGCGGTCAACTCAAGACCATGAAGATAGAACTAGTAGAAGGAGAATAAAGACAGTGCTTTCACTTTTGCCCCTAGAGTCTTTCCGAGTCTGGTTGGCATTTCCGGCGGTTTGGAAGAAGATGAAATCTGGCGCCCCCTACGTCCCGCCTGCAGACTAGTCGAGAGACTAGTCAAACAGGTCATGTGATCGAAAGTCAGTCCAGCATCACTAGCGCCACGCCATGCACCGGGCAATACTTTGGGGCTAAGTTCTGTTGGGAAAAGCCTATCTTCTCTGTTCTCCTTCTACTATTCTATCTCCATGGGCAGTACGAAAGCGAATTGTGGCACCAATGAAAACTCTCCTGTTGAATAGACCCATTGACTACCCGTAGACGCCACATCCCATTGTTCTCTCGGCATGGTTTCGAATCCAACATCATTGGCGAAAAGATGTCGTCTTTTGGCGGTGATAGCTTTATTGGCATCTTTCAGATTTCACAAAGAGAAAAGCAGAAGTGCGGTCAACTCAAGACCATGAAGATAGAACTAGTAGAAGGAGAATAAAGACAGTGCTTTCACTTTTGCCCCTAGAGTCTTTCCGAGTCTGGTTGGCATTTCCGGCGGTTTGGAAGAAGATGAAATCTGGCGCCCCCTACGTCCCGCCTGCAGACTAGTCAAACAGGTCATGTGATCGAAAGTCAGTCCAGCATCACTAGCGCCACGCTATGCACCGGGCAATACTTTGGGGCTAAGTTCTGTTGGGAACAGCCTATCTTCTCTGTTCTCCTTCTACTATTCTATCTCCATGCTCAAGACAAACCAAGTTTCGGCGGGAAAAAAACCGGTTTTGCGCACTAAATTTGCCCTCCGTCACGTTATGGAAGGCAAAGATGTCGACCTTAAAAAAGGTTGCCAGTGTGGTGCTGTGGTGTCTAGGTATCTTAGATCATTGAATAGACCCCTTGCATTGACGTCACAGCAACGGCTGATACTCTAATCTGGTGGACATCTGGAGCCCAAATAAAACATCATTGGGAACTAAAACGGCCTATAACGGCCTGCTCGCAGCCTTCGATACAGGATAACTGTCCCTTTAACTAATGTTGAAGTCCCATTGAATCAATTCTTTATTATAAATGTATTTAAAAGTTTTAGAAATTCAAATTCGTGTAATATTTACTTACGTCATATAAGACAGAACACAAATATCACAGGAAATCTGGAATTGTGCAAAAGAATAATTATTCTGAACAAATTTAAAATGCACGTAATGCAGTGAGCTTACGCGGTGTTATCCTGAATGGAGAAGTTACATCTTTCCTCCACTAGATGGCGTATTCGAGCGCTTGAATCGCGAAAAATTTTTTCCAAGCACCTTCGTCGTTCCAAGTTCAAGCTCGCACTCTGATTGGTTGTTGCTCTCGGCACTGTTTTCATGTAACTTGGCGATAATCATACTTGGCGTAGCGATAGATGCTTCCGTCCGTCGAGTTTGATTTCCTTCCGAACCGAGTACAAAGTAACTTTTCTCTTGCAGCATTGGATTGGATGGAACGTGTCTTACTGAAAGCTGTACTCTTTAAAAGTTTTTACGCACAAGACCACGAGGATAAGAATGAAGGAAGAATAAGAATGAGTAGGTTAGGTTTTAGGTTTACTCGTTCACTTACGAGCGAAGTATTTTTCGGCAAGTATGGTTATCACCAAGTTACGTGAAAACAGTGCCGGGAGCAACAACCAATCAGAGTGCAAGCTTGGGCTTGGAGCGACGAAGGTGCTCGGGAAAAAAAATCACGCCAATAACTCCCCGTTCGCCGTTTAAAGATCTTGCGGTCTTTCTGTTTAAATTTGATTTTTCTTATTCTTGCATTATTTTTCAAAGTACTTAAAAAATGAAGCGCAAATTACTATGTTTACAAATGTGAAAATACCACATTTGCCTGATGTTTGGGCGCCAGATGAAGCATGTGACGTCACGTACAAGGGGTCTCTAGTAGCTAACGTCACACTTCGCCTTGATTTTCATTTCGTACTTGTCTACAATCGGTAAGTGGCCGGTAAGTTGTGCTGAACATGCCCTTTATGCTGTTATTTTTTTACACAAACTTCTCATAAGTAGACTTCACATCGGCAACCTTTTCTTGCGCCGGGATCTTGTGCTATCCGTCACGTGACGTAGGGCAGATTTAGCCCGCCAAACCGGTCTTTCTCCCGCCGAAACTCACATTCTCATGTTTGTCTTGAGTTGACCGCACTTCTCCTTTTCTCTATGTGAAATCTGAAAGTTGCCAATAAAGCGATCACTACCAAAAAAAGGCATCTTTTCGCCAAAGATGTTGGATTCGAAACCTTCCGAGACAACAATAGAATGTGGCGTCTACTTATATGAAAAGTCTGCGTTTTTTTAACATTTTTACTTTAAATGTTTATGCTGTTGGGTAACCGGTATATTAACAATTCGGCCGGTCTCAGTTTTCGCAGTCGCAATCACAAATGAGTACGGGAGACTCAGAAATTGCAACCTTTTCTTGAAGCTAGCCACCATCATGTGATGGTGGGAAGAAGTCACGCCAAACTGGATTATCCGGTAGTTCAGACCAGCCAACAAGACCTATTTCGTCTGCATTAAAGTCTATTACACGTAAAATTTTCAAGCGACAAAAATCGTTTGCGTTTTTTCCTTTTCACGAGCATTTCATTGGCTGTTTGAGAAAAAGCTTTTCCATCTTCCGGATTTCCAAGCATTTGATTGGCTGTTATTGGCAACTCCCTTGGTTGCAGGAGTCACAGGCGCTCCGACACAAGGGAATCGCGCGCTTTCCAAGCGACTCCCCTGGTGCCATAAGATAACATGGAGACGCCTGGAAATTGAAGTGACTTTGACTTCTCGTGCAATAGCCCTTATATTAATACACGTAAAAATATGAAGCGACAAAAATCGCCTGCGTTTTTTCGTTTTTGCTTACCATTTCATTGGCTGTTCGAGAAAAGGCCAAAATTCATGTTTACCTTTACTTGGTCAAAAAAAAAGGCCCTGTCTGAGGGAGAGTGTGCCTCGGACGCCAGAACAAAAGATGAAGGGGACGGGGCGCCAAATGAAGATTTTGTGTAGACTGCACAGAGCTCTAATAATATCCTACTACCCCTCAAATAAAGTATATTATACAGGGATCAGGGGCGATGACAAAACCACTTTGCACAAATTTAGCAATAGAACGGCAGTCGGGATCAATAATAAAAAGAATATTGCCCAGTTAAGCTGATGGCTTTGCGTTCACAGCCTGTTTACACTAATTGTATACTACAGCTTTTTTTTTTACAGAATAACACTTTTTTAAAAATATGTAAGGGGGATTCCCCCCATTTCCCCCAATTATACTTGACCATTGAACGCCAAAACTATTCACAGATTTGCTTTATGAAATTAACTAAATTTCGAAGCAAATCGGATAATTCTGCACACAAACCCATTCATCTAATTTAAGGGAAGTAATACCCTCATTCCTCCCTTTATACTTAATTATTAAACCCCCAAAACTATTCGGAGATTCGCCTTATCAAAAAGAAAACCATATCCATAATTTGCCGCAAATCGGATAATTCTTCATAACAATTTATTTATCTAATTTAAGGAAGAGGATAAGTCGTCCGCTGCCTCATTATATTTAACCAAAAGAACTTCTAAATTAATCAATCAAGCAACTCATCAAAATGAACTTATGTCCAAAATTTGAAGCAAATCTTATAATTCTGCGTAAAAACCATTTGCTTAAATTAGGAGCGGGGGCGTTCTTCCATTTATACTTAAACAATGAACCCCTCAAAATTATTAAAGAAGAACCTTACCAAAATAAACCTATATCAAAAATTTGAGGCAAATCCATAAATTCTGCGTGAAAAAAAAACATTTACTTAAATTATGGGGGATTGACTCATTATCCCTTCTCTTTAACTTAAACAATGAACACCCACAACTAATCTTCGAAGCGCCTCATCAAAATGCCCCTATACCTAAAATTTGAATGAAATAGCTAATTATGCATAAAACACATTTATTTAAATTAAGTGGGGGCGAATTAGCCTACCGTTCTTCTTCCCCTTATTCTTTTCCAATGAAGCACTAAAACTAAAACTAATCAGGAAAGCACCTCATTCAAATAAACCTATATTCAAAATTTGATGCAAATCAGGTATTTGTATCAATAATTATTGCGTTAGGTACGTATATACATACTTACAGTACCTGCGGGCACATTAGCTCTCATACTTTGATAGCCTGATGAGATAAAAATACGTCAAATTACATTGGCCTAGGATAAACTAGTTCAGACCAAAGAGTAGCAGACTAAACTAGTTTATCCTATGAGCGTTAGGCTAAACTAGTTTGACTTAAGAAAATCTAGTTTTTCCTGTGGACCTTAGAATAGACTGGTTTAACCTAGGAAAAACTAGTTATCCGATGGGTATTAGGATAAACTAGTTTGGTCTAAAATCGGGTTTAGCCGGTTTCGTATACAAAAAATATTTTATTGTCACAGTCTAATATAATGATGTGGATTTAAATATTCTAAACAGAAAATATTTAGTTTTATTTTTTGAACACTATGACAATGGAATAAAAATTAATGGGAATATTCATTTATATGTTATGATAATAATGTTAATAATGTTTTAAGTAACAAGTTTCAAAGGAAAAACACTAAATAATCATAAAATCTTACTTAAAAATCATTAAACATCTTCTAAAACGAGCAAACATGGTTAAAAATTCTGTAAATTTTGCATTTTTTATAGATATGTAAATAACTTTAAAAAAGTGATTATATTGCTTTTAATATCAGTTTACCCGAAAACAAATATAGTCTTATTCAGGGTTCTCGCTGCTGCTCGCCATTGCACCAAACTGCGACTAAATGAACAATCAGACTTACCAAATTGCGAGTGATCAATTTCTGTTCTTTCATTTTCGTGTGTGGTTACAGTTGAGATCCTTATCCATGTTACTTTATGATTGATGTTGCTTTTCATCTTCAATCGTACTGTGCCATTTGCATTATTATTTATACAGATACTAACTCAACAGAAATTCATTTTAGCAACAGCAAAACTCACAGAAAGGATTATGCGATAAGTATTTCTCTGTTGTCCGTTTATAAATATCTATGCACTGATAACAATACAATCAAAATTACTTGCATCAATCGCAAAATTGAAAAAAGTTTTGCTGAAATACGGCATTGAATTTGCCATTTACCATGCTGCAAAGTATCATGGGCCAATCATCAATTTCTTCTAACGGTTATAGTCAAAATTTCATAGCAATTTACCGCTAAAAGAATGTTTGAAACATTTAGAAATTTAGGAGACAGTTAGAAGGGACTTGTTTTTAATAAATTTTGTAGTGTATATTAGATATTATATTTTCTAAGCAATGACAAAAAATTATGGTACTTTAGAAAACATTGAAAAAAAAAAAATGATACAATAAGGATTATACAATAGACTTTTCAGTGTTTCACACAGGGCCGTAGCTAAGGGGAGTGCTATGGGCGGCTCAACCTCCCCTAAAATATTTTGAGCCCCCCCTGGAAAAGATTTCACGGTCACTAAATGAACTTATCTTTCAAAAATTAAATGAAATTCTGTTCAAAAGACTAATTTAGTTATGAGATATCTTCAGAGTTTTGCAAAATTACTAAATTGTAGCTAAAGTGTTTCAACATTCTCTGATCCTATTTGTACATATGAAACTAACATTATGTTTAATTTTGTACCAGTTATACACTCAAAATTTTCATCATCTTATATTTTTCTTAGCATAAAATGAAGTTATTACAGCAGTTTAATACGAAACATAGTACCTACAATGTGAACATGTACTCATTTAATCTTTCTGCATCAGAGAGAGAAAAAAATATATGACCCCCCCCCCCCCACACACACACACACTTACTGTTTACTTCTAGCTACGGCCCTGGTTTCACACCAAATCTATTCTACTGCCATTTTTAATTTTTAACACTTTCCAACAAAGTTGAAAAATGTTTATGCATTCGGTTTGTCTGGTCGCGCTCTAACTCCCGTAAATATACTCGGATCGCTATGAAATTTTTATATGTTATTGATGTTTACCCTAGCACGAACCCTATTGAAAATGATAATTAGTTTATTTACAGGGACAGTCAAAAGTTTTCTGATACATTACGGACTGGGAAAAAATCGTTTCAAATGAATTTTAAAGGTGTTATACCCTGTCAAACATATTGAAATTTACATGGATTCGCAAAGCGCATTAAAATATGTATTCTGTAAAATATGCAGTGAAAATAATTGTTGCTATTCATTTACAGGGCAACTCAAAAGATTTCCATTATAAAATAATAATGGGGGGGGGGGGGATAATTTGCAACATATTTTAATTATGTTAAACGATTTCAAGTATCATAAAATTGATATACACCGCTGAGACTTAATATTTAATGCATAACATGAAGTACATTTACAGGGACCCGCAAAATATTTCAAATCTTATATTCTTATCCGAAGTACTGTATATTATCAATGATAGCTGATGAATGGATGAAATACATTTTTAATTATGATATGCATTTTTAAGTTTTACTAAACGTCTGCAAATTATATGGTGTGTATAAATGTTATAGTTGATATACAGGGTTACACAAAAGAGCTCATAAAGGTTACTGAATGCGAGGGCAATTAACTTAAAGGTGGTTTTAAAATAAGTTATGCATTTTTACGTTGAACTGCTTTCAGTTTACTAAGAAATGTTTGTAGAATATAGATAAAATGATATACAGGGTCACACAAAGAATTAGCAACATAGTCATCCATAAATTATAATTTCTGGAAATGTGGTTTAAGTAGTTTTAAAAGAGTATTTTTAACAAAACACTGGCGTGTTATAAAGGTACTAGGTAAATTAAAGAGCTGAACAAAAGTATTCAAGTATTTTCCATATAATTGAATAAAATGTTGAAAGAGAAATTTAAACCAGTTAGGCATTTCCTTGTTAAACTAAATTTTCCTATTATATAGTATATATATCAACCAACGGATCAAATACAGGGCTGTTCAAAAATATTGCAATACTTATTTGGCTATTGACAGTAGCATCTTATATCCCTAAATAACAAAGTTTTGTTAAAGATTTCAAGAAGTGTTGAAAAGTGTTTCATAATCTATGCTTAATGCATGATTTTTCTTGTTTAATTTGGCTACTGTTTTTTAATTCTTATTCGCCAAACCGCTAATGTTGCTCAAAAGCCAGTGAGAATTCTGGTTTTATCGACATACAGTAGAAATTCTTTAATATCTGTGTCTCGACCACGGCCTTGCCAAATTAGCCATTTTTCCAGATTCTCGAACGCCAATAAGTACTTATGTACATTATAAATATGTAGAAACGATATAAATATCTTACAACATTCTGTGTTGCATTTCTTTTTCTAAAACAGTGGTGTTTAAAGAGAGCGCAAAATTAAATTGAAATTGTGTAATATGGACTGCAAGTTACATTGTGCGTGTAAACAACTAACATGAGTGTTTCAATTAAAACTAGTTGGATGTGGCAATGCCAAAGCTTTTTGTTAATACTTCAAAATTATCTATCGCAGTACCTAAATTAAATGGCAATCTATGGTTATCCTGGGGATTCTAAAAATATCGAATTCCGTGCGTTGGTTCTTGAGATATGACTGTCTCTAAAGGCATATAAATTCTGCAAAATGCGGCAAAGCAGTGCCACCCGTAGGGCGATTTGCACCAAAACATAATCAGCAATAATATTTATCAAGGCATACCTGAATCTGAAGTTTGATTAAAAATTCGTTCTTGAGATAAAGCTATTGCGGGAATCGGGAAAAATTCAGCATAGCAGCGTCACCTGAGGGGCGATTGACACCAAAAACGTAAACAGAACCAGTTCATATTAAAGATTAACTGAATCTGAAGTTTGAGGAAAATCTGTGCATTAATTCTTCAGATAAAGTTATTGCAGAAACAGTGAAAAATGCCATATAGCAGAACCACCTGTTGTGCGATTTACACCAAAATATAAACAGCATCAATTTATGTTAAGGACTAACCGAATCTGATGTCTATAGAAATTCGTACATTAGTTCTTGAGATAGAGCTGTTTCATAAATCGTAAAAACTGCAGCAAAGCAGCGCTACATATGAACGATTTACACCAAAAAAACTAATCAGCACCAATTTATATCAGAGACTAACTGAATATAAATTTTTATTAAATTTTGTGTATCAGTTTTTGAAATGGAGCGCCCACAAAATTTGTGTCACATACATACACACAGGCAATTTGTAAAAAAAAAGTTTTTGGGGTTCTTTGACTAATTAAACGTGTAAATCCGTCAAAAACCGGAAAATAAAAAAAATTTCGCGAATCCAATACATTCTTCTTGTAAAGATAGAAGAAAGTAAAAAGTCTCTGATACTAAGTTGCTATAATGATTTGGACTTCTTCAAAAAATTGCTAAGGATTATACACAAATTTAAGAGTTTTAACTTTTAATGGCAAAGTTTATAATCGTACTTAATGCATTAGATGCCTGTTTTCGTTCATTCTAAATCAACCCCCCCCTCCCCCCCAAAAAAATACAAACGTTAGTGGCTTCATCGGTGCCAGATTATAGAATATGTCGAACCTCAAACGATAGAATGTTGGAGTAAAGACCTTTTCTTATAACTTTTCAATCGGCTGCTTCCATCAAACATTAATCTAATTATTATGACTGCCCAATTTTCCAGGATTATTATTATTTTTTTTTCATAATATTTAAGAACACTGCTAATGTTTTATATAATTTCATATTTCAAAGATATATGAAAGCTTCATTCTGTTTTACTAATATTTCGAGGGATTAAAAAAATGAACAACGCGCTATGCATTTTTGCATGGAATATTTACTTTTTCAATTTTTTAAAAAATCTTTGCCGTTTGACAATTTTTTTTTTTTTTATTCATATACAATTACACTATCAGTTTTATCCATTAGATATTCACAATTAGGCTCACCAAAAATAGAGTGCAATTTCCCCCCTTATATTTATGGTATACATTTTTTTACGTATTCAACTGAGGACTAATGATCACTGTTCCAAGCCCATAAATTGGTTTAAGACAAAAAACTAACAGCATTTTTTAAAGATGCTTTATTTTTTATCGGAAAAAGAATAAATACAAGTTGTTCAAATTCTTTGGAACAAGATGATTTATATTATGGCAATTTTATGCACATGAATATAGCCTTCTGAGGACTCTCAGTTTACAAACTGGATCACTATAAATATCAAAGATCAAACCAGGATTTAAACCTTTTTGAAACCTTAATTAAAAGATCAGAAAGTGTAATGCATTTAAGAATAAAAATGACTTGTAGTAGAGTCAATAACTAGCAAGTTAGAATTTAAGAATAGCCTTGAAATCTAGTTACAATAACTACAAATTTGTTTTGAAATGTTGAATAACAAGACCTACCTAAATAAGCATAAACAGCTATAGAATGTTTTGATTCACATAAGTATAATATTTTTACAATAAAACACAAAAAATTCAATCAAAAGCAATATTTTTACAAAATATTGTTATACAGAATTACATAAATGTTGTCAAGTATTTAAAGAAAGAAAGAAGGAAAAAAAAAAAAAAAAAAATACTGAAAATATCATGAGTTTTATTTCAGCCATAATTTTCAAAATGTATTTAATGCCTGTATCATACAAAAAATATTTGAGAAAAACTAGTGAAGTATAAATAACGAAATAATACAGAACAATTTGATAAACAAAATTAATAAACAATTTTAGTAAAAAAAAAAAAAAAAAAAAAAAAAAAAAAAAAAAAAAAAAAAAAAGAAACTTTTATGGCATATTAATTTCCTCTACAACAGATAACACAATTTTTCATTTTCTAGGAAGATCTGCCCATTATGAGCCAAACCTGCCAATTCATTATCAGACTCCATGGGTAATAAAAGCACTACTCTAATTTGCTCAGGCAACAAAAGGCTGCAAATGTAAAAACACAACAGACATTTGAAGATATTATAATATTTCAAGAAATGGGCTCAGAAAGTGAAACAAATATTAAAAGTTATAATAGCACTATTATAATTTGCTCTGTCCTAAAAAAAAAAAAAAAAAAAAAAAAAAAAAAAAAGCAAAAAAGGTTTTAAATGTATAAGCTCAACAGTAGCTTAAAGATAATTTTTTTTAAAAATAGGCTCAGCGAGTGAAAAAAGCATTAAGTGCTTTAAACTAAAAAAATATTATTTGCTTCATTTTACAATCCTAAAATGTGGGACAAAGAAACTATGAACAGAAAAGATTGTGAAAGGATATCTCTTTGTATATCATAATAAAATATTTAAGTTTTCTGAATAAAAATGGATGTGCCATTTTTGATAACAAGAAGCATTAATAGTCCAGAAAGCAGCAACTTTATTAGTCATCCATTTTATGCAAGTTGATCCAAAAATATAATTGACCTTACTTAATCAAAGGAAACGCTATCAGTTGTCACAACAATGGATGTGACCTTGGTGGCAGCAGTGCTACAAAAATAAAGCTAAATGAATGACGGCTTACATACAAATGTTTACCTGTAGTGATGGTAACATCTGTAACAAAGACACTGTTTATTTTGCTTTAACTCTACCCTGAATGGAACATCACAATAGCTGTTTCTGTGATTAATTAATATAAATTACATATTTGAAAAACAGTTCTTATAAAATTATTAACTAAAAATGTCGATGCTTCATGGCAGGGCTGCAAAGTTGGAGTCGATCCTATTTTTGAGCAAAAGAGTCCGAGTCAGGATCGCTAAAAAACAAGCTGATTCTGACTCCAGCTTCTTTTGTCATTTAGTTTAAAACAAAATTAAAACATCTGTATATAATTTTAAATCCATAAAATGAATTAATGTTCTTACTTTGGACTATTCCAGGCTATTTAAATCATTGATGCCCAAATTATACTGTCTATTGTAGAAAGTACATGAAAACAATTTTTAATTGAAAACTCTAGTAGATATTTTACATTTAGTATATAATTTACTTTCACTCTCATTTTTCAACGGTTTTTAGAATCAAAGGCAGAAAAGTCTGCAAGGTTCCAAGACCCGGAAAATGAAGACAATCTTTTAAACAAGCCAATTCATTAATTAATCAGACCAGTCTAATTAAAAAAAAAAAAAAAAAAAAAAAAAAAAAATTAAGCAGCTGACCAGCCCAACAAATTTGAGTTAATCAAAATATGCTGATAAAATAGGATCTATCTGCAATGAACATGACTGTGGTGAGAATAAGTACAAATGTGCTTCATGAGCTTATGAGAGTTTAACAATCAATACAAAAACATTTAATTTAATCAAATATTAAAGTTTTTGTATAAAAATTGAGTCGAATGAAGCTGGATTTCATTGATTTTTATTTCAGCTGAGCTTGTTTTTATTGATTTTTGCATGGGTGGGATGTGAATTGCAAACATATGAATACAAAGGTCAAACTTTTAAGGGTCAAAGTCTGAAAATTCAAACCAAGCAGCTCACTGACAGGAGATAATGCGAAAATTTTAAATTTCTGTTATTTTTGGAAGCTATAGAACCTGAAATAAAATTGCAACAGAAACATTTTTCATTTTTTTTCTCATTAGATTCTTCGGGTCTGTAGAACCAGAAAAAATGTCAAAATAGCAAATCCCAACCTCTTTATAGCACACGACTCAATTTTTTTTTTTTTTTTTTGAACTGGTGACATCCAAAATAAAGATAAAATAGTAATTTTTGGATTTTTCAGATCTGCAAAAGCTGAAATAAAACCGCCAAAATTGTGAAATTAAAGCTAGAAACTAAAAAATTTCGTTCTTTCTTTTGAATTTGTAGAATGTAAATTATTTCCGAAATAGTAAAATTTCTTTATTTTTCTTTCTTTCCTTCGAAATTTTTTAGGTTTGGAGGACATGAAATAACAACAAAACACGTAGCAATTTCGCATTTTCTTTTGAAAGTCTGTGGATATGAAACAGTAAAATTTCCACTTTGTTTTCTTCTTTAGATTTTGATAATTCAGATTTTTTGGGTTTGTGAAAAGTGAAATTGTTAAATGATAAAGCAGAAGATATAATTTTTTCTTTTTATTTCAAAATTCTTAGAACAGATTTAATGCCAAAATACTGAATATTTTGCGATATTTTTCTTTCATTCCTTTTTTTTTAAACAACAGGCAACATTACTTTTTAGCCAATCAGAGCTGGAATTAGGGGTCACTAAAATTTGAGGAGTCTGAATCAGACATTTTCCCCACCGACTCTGCAGTCCTGCTTCCTACACTATTAAAATTCATGTTCGAGTTTGCAAATGCATGAGAATTGCTGAATGCACAACTTTTGCATATAAAACTATAGATTGTTCAAAATTGATGCATTGCAGGGTGCCAGCAAAACATGACGGGCAAATTCCCTGATTTTCCATGACCAAATCTCAAAAAATCATCTGACCAAATGGGCATACAACAAAATTTGCTACTTATTTTCACAAATCTTTGTCAAAAGTAATAATTTTTTCTGTGATCGTCATTTTTTTTCTTTGTTGATTGTTTGATGAATTTTGTGATTTTTTCCTGAAACTATTTGATGAATTTTGCATCATTTCTCATTTTTTCTCCAAGACTTGCCCATGATTTAAAAAAATATATTTGTAAATTCTTTGACTTTTCAGATTTCCCCTGACGTTGGGAACCCTAGATTGATAAAAATATTTTTACTATTGATCTTTTGAGTTTAAGAAAAATTGGAGTAGGGAAAAAACCCCCCCACTGAAATAAGATTGAAAATGAAATAAGATTGTTTCTTGTAATCTTAAAAATCAAAATTAGATAAAAATAATAGTATCTTATAAAACATGAGATAAATTTCAACGGAAAAATTTATCCTTTAAAAAACTGATGTAACTAAACTATCTTGACTGACTGAATAGTACTTAAAATAACTCCTCAATCTAAAAACTTTTAGCATGTTTATCAAACATTTCCCTACAAAACTACTGATTTTCATGTTTTTATATAGAATACTTTTTCCAGCATAAGCCAAAAAAGTGAAAAAGATACAATAGATTCAAATATGTCTATGGCAGCATTAGTAACATTTTACAGATTATGTTATCTTAGAATATTTCACTTTAAAGATGCAGCAAAAACTTTTTTAAATGTTTTTATTTGTTACATATCCTTTCAGAATAGAATGCAAACAACTCATTCATCATTTTAATATACCACACAGACACACCCTTTCCCTTCCAAGAAGAAATTTACATTCATCATACATTTTTTTAAAAAAATATTTAAACTGAGAAAGTTTAAGTCTAACATTAAAAAATAAAAATAAATAAATAAATAAAAAATTATGTTCTTGGCTCTTTTATTGTAAATGGTGAAAAAAATTTTATTCTAAGAAAAATAAAAATTCTGTTTTTCGAGCATTTGTTAAGAGGCCACTCGAGTCACTCAAAAAGACCCAGATGATAATATTAGGTCTATGTGTGCATGTGTGTGCGTGGGCTTATTTACAAATATCTCGTTCAAAATTTAATAGTTTTACTTTTTTTTGCTTGGCATAGAATAGCTCGGGACGAACTACAATCTACAACTGAGCTAGTTTTTACTTTATTGATTTTGGTTTCAGATTTTTGTGAAAAATTACTGTAGCTTTCAGAATTGATTGGAATTGGTTCTGAAATTAAAACTATCATAATACATATATATTAAAAAAAAAAAAAAAAAAAGTAAAAACTAGCCTGGTTGTAGATTGTCCTCAGCTATCATATGCATAAAAATCATGTAAAAATATTAAAATTTGAGTGAGATATTTAAAAATAATGCTTCCATAGACTTAACATTATCATCGGGGTCTTTTTGAGTGGCCTCTTAAAATGAATCCAATACATACATAAATACAGTAATAATGAAAACATGAGAGCATTTTACAGAACTGAGAAACTTTAATTTTTAAATGACTACATTTCTAGAACAGAGTTTACTTTCAACAGCACATGTTGCAATATTTTAATCATATGGAAGTGCAAACATGTAAAACAATTGGGTGCTTAAAACATTAATGCTACATTTGAGTAACATAAAAAAAAAAGCAATCAAAAATGCGTTCAGTGCTCAAAATGATTCCTAAAATATTGCGCAAATCCTACAACATCGAATTTTAATATTAAACAGCAAATTTCTAAATAACATGCTTAAATCATACAACATAGAAAAATATATTTCTTTCGATAACTTTACTTATAAAGACAAATAACATTAATAGTTTTATGCCAAAATAAAGAAATGCACTATTTTTGATTGTCATGTATTTTGATAATTTTTAATATGAAGAATTTCAACAATTTTTAAAAGAGATATTGGGAACAGTTGAATATTTACAAAACAAATTAAGATTTTAGATATGCATATAGTATTAAGTATCTATCACCCGTAAAATGTAATAAGTACCATTTAAATAAAATTTGTTTTGTATGTAATACTATTTTTTGTTTATTGATTTTCTAATATACAATATGAACAACAAGCAAAGTGTTTTTACACAGACCCAATAAACTCAAGCCAAAGACCTGCCAACATCAGTAGAGAGCAGCCCCATACACAAATGAATATATAAAAAATAACTATATATACAATAAAAGTAAAATTAACAAATCAATTATTAATTTTTTCCTAAATTATTCATTTAGAAACAATGTTTACATTATTAAACATTTCAAAAACATTGCAAAATTTATTTCATGAAGCTAGGATATCTTTAGAGTTATTTTATTTCATGGACCATCCATTAATTTTAATTAGACAGTCTTGCTTATGTAAATAAACACATATAAATGATTTCCAATGCCTAATTGCTTTTCAGCTTAACTTTTTAGCATAATTATGTACTAATTGTTTTTTTCAGAAATAGATTTCTAATGCAATAAAATATCACAAAACAAATGATTATATTGCTATTTTTTTTTTTTTTTTTTTTTATTGCCCTTTATTATCTTGAAATTTTAATATTCATTGAATATCAAAATTTAAAGATAATTTTTAAAGGAAATGCATCAACCATTCAAAGCAGGAGCAAGTATTTTCCTACAGCAGAATCTAATGCATTTAAGAATAGCTCATTTAGAAAAATCAAAGAACAAGAATAATAAATGAAATTAAAAGTAAATTCTGCAGGTATCTATAAGTATATTTTTATGTTTCCTTTATGCAGATTTAATCATTTTTGATAATTTAGTTGCAAAATAAGGCAATATAATCTAATGAATGTATGTACTAAACAAATTTTTGATTTACCCTTCATCTGAAAGTTTAAATTTTAGTAAAAATTAACTGTATTCAATATAAATTTAAAAAACAGAATACAGTAAAGAATACTTGTTAGTACAGACTCCAAAGGAAGGACACATTTAGCTTGCACTGACTGAAGACTGCATTAAATGATGTATACATTTAGGTGACATAAAAATAATCTCTTTTGTTGAATTGAATTCAGTTTTTTAAACAAATTAAATAGGTCAGAGCTTTATACCTTTAATCTATTATTTTTAGTTAAATGCAAATTAATGAGAATATTGTTAACACAAAAGAACTAATTACTCAGAATAAACAAGATATACAAATAAATTGCTAAACTTACATAATTTTAACCATTAAATAACTTTTATTTTTTTGGAGGGGGGGGGGGGGGGATATTGGAACAAGTGATATTTTTACTGCATCATTTTCAAGTTTTGCAACATATTTTAAAATTTGTCTGTTCCATCAGAGTTTGATTTGTAATATTGGCGAACATTCGGCAGCATTGTTTGAACATATCACATTGTTGATTATGGAATGTTACCTATATTATGACTGGTAAATTGTGCAATTTTTTTTAATGCATTATATAATAGTAAGTACACATAGAAAATGATGAGGGAAAACAACACAGCCCTTACTAACTGAAGATATGTCTTAAGCAGAGACACAATGAGAATCCACTGTATAAGTAATTAATAATTTACATTCATAGTAATAATAGTGCCATGCTATGCAGTTGTTATTTATATAAAGCAAAAAATTGCATTAATAATTCTGAAACTTTGGCACTTAAATAAAAAAATATTTTCATGAATTAATTAGTATAAAAAAAGGTTTTAAAACAATAGACAAAACATCCACTTCACAGTGTACCATGCCAATTTCTTCTTTGACTAATACGATTTTAAAACTAATGCTGGCAAAATCCTCTTTATTTAAACTTTATTGCACATTTGTTAATAAGATTGTAAGAGTGTATGAATAATTTGTCTTTTTATCATTAATGTATGATGTTCTTATGAAAATTTCGTAAATTAAAGGCAGTAGAGCAGCGTTTATCTAAATTACTTGGGGTTAGATAATAAAAAGAAAAATTAATTAATAAAAAGTTTGCATAATTAGACATCTTCTTTACAATTTAATTTAAATATACATTAAACTTCCCTTCACACTTTTCCAGGCTTAGGACTGGCAGCACTATTTCAAATAGCACTGGGGTGTTTAAAAGTTTTTTTTTAAATTAATATTATACATATTAATTGATTACATTTGCAATCGTTATCTTTTTAAAAAGATTTTCTTGGATTTATAACAATTCTCACACTTTTTTAGAAAACAATCTTTATTTAACAAAATATACTCTTTTTGGACAAACACTTTAATAGACTAAGAGATGACTATTATTAATCATTAGTGAAACTAACATTTTCTCTTTTTAAGGCAAACTTCTAATAAAATGCATTTTCACAAGTAGAGGTGAAAACTCTTTCTAAACTAAAGCACAGTTCAATATCATTATAGCTTGAAAGATGGTCGGCAGAGTAAGAAACAACATTATCTAGCATTTTTTGGTCACAGTTATGTCATTTTCGACATATTTCCAGAAAAGTAGCAAACTTCTTTGCAAAATAAGAACTATCTTAAAAAATATAACATGCCAAAAATCAAAAGAAAGGTTTGGAAAATTGGACAGAAGCAATCGGTGCTTTACTGTATGTTAAATATTTTGAGATTTTAAAGTTCTGATACATACCATTTAGTTTTTGTAAAAGATAATTATTTACAATTTATGAATGCAGATAGTAAACAAAAAACTCACAAATGGAGCTTAAGGCTTTACTCAAATCATAAGTGGCTACTCTTTGACGCATGGTATTTGCACATGACCTTGTTCAGAAGCCAAGTAATCAAATATTGTTTTCCATTTTTAAATAAAGGCAAAGAATCTTTCAGAAAAGACCACTCCACCGGCAATAGGTATGGAGAAACAGTGCTTTTGCCCTTGAGTTATCTCGGGGCAGACGGTGAAGTAATTAAGATTGAAATTTTAAACTGAATTTTTGGATACACTTGATCATCATTAGACAGTAAGTGTTCATAATACACAAGGTAATATATTTACTGAAAAAATGCTATTCAATTCCAAAATCACTTTAGCAGTCATGCTTACCAATTGCACTCTTTTATATTAAAAAATGAAGACATTAACGTGTCAGAAAGTTTTGCTTTGTTGAGCACCGAAAAATATTTTTTGAGAACAAACACTACATTAAGGCGTTAAAAAGTTCTTGCTTTGATCAAATAACAAAAATTATTCACATGTTAAGAAAATAAGTGATGATAATGTGATGACTGGTCATGGTTTACCATATCATATTTTCTATATAGTTGAGTTTTCTTCATTATTAAGATGTAGATTTTCTTTATCAGAATTGCATTCAATTATTAATAAAACTGTACTACATTAGTTAAGCAAATGTTGATACAGATATAATAATTATTGAATATTTTTTGCCAATTATATGATGAGAGAGTAAAAAGGTCTGACCTAATAACAGCATTTTAATTCTTAAAAATAAGCAATTTAAAATTCTGTAAAATATCCAGTGGGTTCTTGTTAATGAACACACACAGGCAGAAAAATATGAAAAATTTTCCCCAGGCCTGGACATAGTTTGCCAGCCCTGGTCACCACAAGGATTCAATTAACAAAAGAGAGCATTTATTCATAATGTGTGTTTTATAATAAATTAATTTTTATAACATTTATATTATTGTTCTAATGAGAAAATCTCTTAATTCTGTAATCAGATATAGTTTTTCAATTTTTTAACAGCAATGGAAGTACAGGATTATTGGAAATAAAGAAAATAAAAAATGCACAAAATACTAAGAAGAATGTGACATGGAAAGTTAAGAAATTTAAAAGACATACAACAAATTAAAAAATTCACATGTATGAAAGATTTATATCGCAAATAACATAACTGGTCAAAAAATTTTAATCAAATAAATAACATAAAACTTGTTCCAAAGCACATTACATGTATATATAAAAATATATAAATAACAAATATGGAATGAAAAAAAAAAAAAAAAATACTGTTCAGGAATGACTAAAAAAGTTAAAAGTCTTAAATAGACTCTTTAAGGAACAGTAAATCTATTACAATATGTCATGTTGTAATAGTGTTACTAACTTAAATATGTTAATAATTCGAAAAATAATGAAATTACAAATATCTGATGCTGTAAATAACACCTGTTGTTTGAACAAAATTAAGGTGTGCGTCACAAAGCTAACTGAATGATTAATATACTTTATAATGAAATAAATTTAACAGGACACTTTTTAAAAATATCTGTTTTTCAATTGTACAATAAAAAAATTAATTGAATAAAGAATGAAAGACTCTTTTGACACCATGTTGTGCAAAAATAATTTCAGTTCACATTTTTTTTTTTTTTTTTTTTTTTTTTTTTAATGAAGTAGAGCCTTTAATTTTTGTTGGATTGATTGGTTTGGGATGCAAAGTCATCTCTTGTACTATAAGATCTAAACAGACTGGGATTTATGTTTAAAGTAGAATAAAACACTGTACAAATATCTATGCATTAATTCAAATTCAAATAGAGCACTTCTTGACTAGCAGGCAGGCTATAGACAATTATGCAAGCTCATTTTTGTTGCAACTGAATAAATTAAATTTCATAAAAATGGTTGTGCATCTATATGTGTATTATCTCCTCAAGCATGCATATTAATTTTGTTTCTGTGTACATCAAAGCACACCAAGCATATAATCACAGCTTAAGTAAAATACTTTGGAATTTGGTATAAATCTCAAAATAAAGTACATAAAAGAGACATAAAACAATATCTTACAACTTTGGCAGACGCTTTCAGATTTTCTTTTCCTCCATTGAAAAGCAAATTTGTGCATAATCTGCAGCATTGTAAAATTTCTCTCTCTTTTTATTATTATTTAATAGGATTGCTGACAAAAATTATACTATTCTTATATTAAAGAAGTTCATCATTTGATAAAATCAATAATTTTCTATTAATGAAATTTATGCATTAAATAAGAAAAATATGAACATGATTGTTAGTAAGTGTTGATAAGCTTCTGTATAGTATATTGGTGTATTCAGAAGGCACAGTGTGACGAAATTCGGCATAAAGATATTCTACAAAAGGGTCAAAACACCTTAAAGGATTTTTCTGTTTTTCAAAAAGCCATAAAGATTTAATTTTGAAGGAATTTTGGTTCTTATCAGTTATCTAATCTCACAGACACAATAATCAACAAGTACTAGTAGATGGGATAAACAAACCAGCAAGCAAAATGCCTCTGGAGTCTGACTCAAAATTGTGAAGTTAGGCAGATTTCTGGATAAAAGGAATCAGAACTAAAAGCTTTTTGTTGGGCAGTTTAAACTGAAAGTAAACCAATTACATTTCATTTAAATTTTATAAACCGAGTAATTTTTATTATTGGACTATATCTATATTATAAAGGAAAAGTGCCTTTCAATAACATTGACATTGATGTTAGTAATGGTTTGAGCATTCAGTTTTGCTTTTCTAAAAAAAATTATTTACCTCTAAACATCACAATTTAATTTTTTACACCACTGAATAGGTGGAGGGGGTAAGTACTTTCAGATGCAATTTCTATAACAATTTATCTCAATTTACTTTTTTAAATGATGTACAAAAACATTTAAAAAGAATAGTATGAAGTTTAAATTACAGAAGATTAACACAGATAAAAAGTAAGTGTTCTGTTTTCCATTTTCAGCATTTGAAATGAGTAAATCCTCCATGGATTTTCCAAAAAAGGGGAAAAACAGAAAAACACTGAGAGATAACGCATTTTCTTTTCCAAAAGAAATACAAAAATAAATAAATAAATAAATAAATAAAAAATATTTACTTTGTACAATACTTTTCATTTTCTAACAGAATCCATTAAAAAAAAATATTTTTCAAAATTCAATTTTTATTGATTTTATATTACCTTTTTAAGTTTTATATTTTCTCCTGGTATTGATAAAAGGAAGTGTTTGTTGCTGTTTACAGATTCCGCTAAAGACTGGAATGATAGGTACATTTAAGAGTTAAAAGGAGTTTTTGTCATTTTATGTTGAAAGGAAAAAAAAATTGAACATTTTTCTAATTAAAAGGAATCCAAATTGAGCAAAATAAGATATTTTAGTATATTGGGTTGAAGCCGACATCTGTATTTCATCTTATAAACAGGCTGTCTTTTGTTGCAGCTGGAATGAAAATATGGATATTACAAACTAAGAGAAAATTTTCTAAAGTAAGTGGCTAATACTTTCTAGCCACTGCTACTGAAAGGGTTAAAGTATTTCTATTTGAAATCTAAACCATACAGTTTTATATTTTTGTATAGAGAAAAGGCTTGGAAAAAAGTAAAGCATTAATGTTTTAAATTTTAACAAATTCATTAAGAGAATAACAGGATACTGAATTTTTAATGGCAGAAAAGAAGGAATTCCTATTCTGTTTGTTTCTATGGTAACCCTTTATTAACAAAGATTTATGCTATCATTATTGATAAAAGACATGCTCTATAATTGTGAAAATGGAACAACTTTTTGTTGCATTCAATAAAGTATTTGTCTGGAGCCAGATTCGGAATGTTTAATTCCTGGAGTCAAGAGTCGATAATTTTTTCTACTGACTCCACAGCCTAGACAGAAGTAATAGAGCTTTTATTTATTTCCTTATAATTTGGATGCCCATTTAATATAAAGGGGAAATTTGTTGCTTAATTAGAATACTTGTTTTTCTTTGAATTTACAAAATAAGAATGTAACAGCTATTTATTTGATGTATAGAAATATGCTTTCAAGAATTTCACGCATTTTAAATAGTATATATGACATGATATTATTGATACTATGAATAGTATATATGAACAGTGTCCAGTTTTCCATGTAATGGAAATATTAAGTTTAATAAAGTATTATGTTCATTATTAGTATGTTTTTAAATGGATTTTTATAATATATTTTAAAAATAAAGTGAAAACATAAATAACTGTAAAAAGAAAGAGAAATTTTTATAAGCACATGATTATGTGATATATAACAGTTATGCAAAGCCTAAAGTATTTAAATGCCTAAAACTTTGTATTAATTTATTATATGTTGTAGACATGAAAGGATTTTAAATATTTTTAATTATTCAATAAAAAAATAGAATACAGAATATGGATTTTTTTTTTTTCACATTGTGCTTGAAGTTCTTTAAATACAGTTTTAATAAATAAAATAAATACATATACACAAACACAGGGTTCATACAGAGTTGGGAAGAAAAAATCCAAGGAGTCCAAAAAATTTTAAGGACTTGCCACTTTTGTTGTTATTTATGTGGCATGCACTTGCACAGCCCCAATTCTGCAGGGATTCTGTGAGGGGGGGAGGGGATTTATCCACGATCTTCAAACGAAATTTGTGCTTTACCGCTCTTCAGACAAAATCAGCGATTTATCTGTGACATTTTAGCAAAATCGCCAATTGTTTGCAATCTTTTGTTGAAATCGGCGATTTTACTGTGATCTTTTGACGAAATCGCCATTTTCCAGTGTTTCTTTTTTATGAAATCGACCTTTTTTCGATGATTTTTAGACAAAATTTGCATTTTTATGCAATCTTTTCTCAAAAACGCCGTTTTATTCACACAATCTTTTGACGAAATCGACGTTTTTTCTGTGATCTTTTGATGAAATTGGCATTTTTTTCCTGCGATCTTTCAACAAAATCGGTATTATAGCCGTAATCTTTAGACGAAATCGACATTTTCCCATGGTCTTCAGATGAAATTAGCGTTTTATCTGCGATATTTGGTGAAATTGCCATTGTAACTGCGGTTCGCACAGGAAATTTGCGTTTTTCAGCGATCTTTTGACAAAAACATTGACGAAATCGTCTTTTTTCCACGAAATATTGATGAAATGTGTGCTTTTTCGGTGATCCTTTCACGAAATTTGCATTTCTCCGCGATTATTTTTTCCACTTGCAAAACCATACAAGTTGACAACTATGTGGAACGGATAACCCAATTTCAAATTTTCAGAAATTTCAGACGAGAATCACCCCTGTATCCACTGTTATCAGCAAAATTGAGGATGATGAAGAAGAGATGACGTGCATAAAGGATTTACCATGCATTTTACAATCGAGATTCTTTTTTTTTCCCGGGTGCAATATCACAATACAATTTAAGGAGTTTCTAAGGAGTATTTTGTTTATCTAAGTAGTTCTAAGTACTACTTAGGAACGTTTTCATTTCTAAGTAGTTTCTAAGGAGTCCAAGGAGTCTGTACGAACCCTGCAAACAGGAGTGGTGTGCAATGCAGATGTTTGAGAGAAGATTTTTCAATTTCAGTAATTTTTTCTTATTTTACCATTTTTAATTTCATATGTTTCTACTAAAATAATATTTTACAGCTTCTTTTTTTCAAAAAGGAATAGTTACATATTATTTAAAAAAAATTCTAAATATCATAATCTCAACATAAAAATACCAATTACCTATATCTATTGCAAATTAATTTTTACTAAATTAAATTAGAATAAAAATCTATTTTATAGCAGTAAAAATATTAAAAAGATGTAACAATAACAACAAAATGAAAATAAAAAATAACTGAAATAATCCTTATGTCCATGACTTTCATAACATTTGTTTCTACATTTTACAAAAACAATTATTTCTATACCATTAAAAAAAAATCACTCAGTAAACAAACTTTTATAAACATGGCAGTATAATAGCAAGTTTGGTTTGGGATTTTCTATTTAAGACAGGTTTGCACTTTGAAGCATATATAAAAGCAATTATTTTTAATACCTTATCATTATTCTTATGAATATTATTATTAGGTACTACTTGGTTATCCCATCGACCAAACTATCGCCAAATTATAAGATTATATGCCAATAATGGATGACTGTAAATGTCATATTCAGTTGACATTAACTACAATACATGTGTTTGTTATGCCATCAAGTAATATTTAATTCAACTTTTTGATTATGCTTTAAAAATTTATCTGTTCTTCTGTTATTTAAAATAAAATTTGCATCAATTTATATAATTTGGCAAAATTGGTCAATGGGATAACCAAGTAGTACCTATTGGCAAATGGAAGTTTTTAACTTCAGGAATTCATATGAAAGAAAGTCTTCATTGGAAAGCTTTTAACCAAATTTAATTTACATTGAAGTTACCTTCAAAGAAAACAATTCTTAATTTAGAAAAGCCAAACCAATCTATTTAAGACTGAACACAGGACAAATGTGCCTCTCTCCAAGGCTTTAATATACTGTGTCATTGGTATAACTTTATTGGAAGAAATGGAGAGAACAAGGGCAAAAAAAAAAAAAAAAAAAAAAAAAAAAAAAAAAAAGTAAAAAATACAATTCTTTCATGCTAAAAACATTTTTAAAAATTGATTTAGATTTACACAAACACACATGCAAATTTCATATACATATTATTTATCGTGGTACGATTTGTGTATTTCTGGTCCCATTTTCTTGGTGCCATTTCTGACAAGAAATGGGCTGTTCTTTGACTGCCAAAGAAGAAAAATTTTCTGCCTATTTGTCAAGAACTATTTGAATATTTAAAATTAATCTACAACCATATTCAAGATTTTAAAAAAGCATGAGAGAGAACATGCATGAAAGAAGAGCACAGCAGATGCTGGAGTCAAATTTAAAATGTCTACTTACAAAATGTATAATAGACAAACACATAAAATACAATTAAAAGCATAACTCTCCCTATTATTTAAAATATAAAGGATCTAAAAAAAAAGGAGATCATTTCATTAATAAAGTTATACAAAAGAACCCACACAATGCAGAAGAATAGGAAGCAAGTGGATCAATAGCTCCAAAAAGATTAAAGCAAATAAGCATCTTAAATAATCTAGTTATTATTCTTAGATAGGGAGGGGAATCAGCTAATGAATAACAAATGTTTTTGTCAATGTAACTTGTAGGCCATTTCTCTTTTTCTTCTGCCAAACACAGAACCATTTATACTTAGTTTTAACGAGTTACCCATGATTTAATACCTTTCCTTTTTATTAAAACACAGTGGTAACTGTTTTGTATTCAAGAAAAAAAATAACTTTCTGATAAAAGAACTCTGATCATGGAAAAATAAAACAGGTACCTGGTTGACGAGGCAGAATATATTATAAATACTCAAGCAGAAAATATAGTGGTTATTTTTAAAACAAATTAATAAGAAATTAAAAATGTGCTTATATATGCAGTGAATTAATTCAGCAGTGGGAAAAACATTTCTTCTCCATACAAAAATTAGAAAGTATCAACTAATAAAGCTTAAAAATGTAATTTTTTTGAAAATTTTTGCGACAAAATGTAATTTTGCCCATATGAAAATGTATAAGCAAGGCATTAATAAAGCAGACAGTGTTATTAACAAGAATATGACTTTATATTAGTATGAGAACTGTTTAATTAAATAATTTATCTTAAGATTTTCAAAAAAAAAAAAAAAAAAAAAAAAAAAAATGAAGGATTTTTCTTTTCAAGAAAATGTGACCAGATATAAATAAAAATAATTTGGATTCAAAACTATTTCTCATATAAGTATGTAAACCCCAAAACACTCACAAAAGCATATAAATATATACAAAAAAGGCAAATCTGAATAAATAATTTAAGTATGAATGGAACAAACCCAACAGAACAAAAAACAATACATACAAACACATGTCGAAAAGGAAATATAAAAAAAATTACTTAGGTTTGAAGCACAAACAAGAAATCCATTTTATAAAATTAATTAAAACATAACAATTTTTTTTTTTTTTTTTACACACAATATTCGATTTGAGCACCGAATTTACCGAAATGTAGGAGAATTGTGAGAATTTTGACCATCAGTTGCTAACATGAGCACACACACACACATCATTATCACAGCAATTCCTTTTTATATAATGACTTATACAAAGTCATGCATTACACTGAAATATAGATATGTTAAAAATAGAAACTGCTTTATAATTTAACATTCAATAACTATGCAACATGCAATACATATTTAGCAGAAAAGAACTACTTAATATTATAGACATATAGGCATTGGTCCACATAAAAAGGCATATCTGCAAATGCAGGAGAAATGAAAGGAATGTTTTGAATCAGACAATAACGTCTTGCAATGTTTATTTTCGAACACTTGTGGCAGGTGAACTGAGGCACTTAGTAGTATACTTACTTTAAGTACATAGCAGAGGTGCTACCATATGAACTGTCAATCCACAACCATGTTAGCAATGGAATTAGCATACCAATCACAACACAATGTAGATGGAACTTTTATGAACAAAAAATGTACATGATAAATATAATACTGTGTTTCACACAGAATATTTAAACACAAAAGTTAAAAATTACTTAGATTTCAGGAATGTATTTCAACTAATTATGAGTAATAACCAATATATCACAATATTTTAAAAATATGTATGTATATATATACTCATTACAAGGAGAGTTTTAACAATCATGGAGAGCTCATTTGACTGAACAAAACAAGATTTTCTCACAATTACACCCTAGGAACAGTTTAAAGCATTGGGATAATTAATAGACAAACTTTGAATCACACATCTTCTTAAAATTCCCATAATGTGCTAAAATATAAACAGGTTACTTCCTTTCTGAAACAGACAGAACAACATGATAGGCACCACTGTGTTTTATCTTAAATTTTTGACTAGTAGATCACTTCTTCCTGAGATCGCTGTTTTCTAGAATAATCCACCATAATGAGGCGGCCTGTAGCTTCAATGCCGTCTATAGCCTAAAAATATTTTTTTTTTTTTTCAATTATGCTAAATTAAGAAAAATTAAAACATTTACAAGAAGTATTTTCAATCTAAACTACTCTGTAATAAAGAGAAATGCTTTTTGATCTAGCAACAAGATTTCTGAAAATATCTGCAAACTACTTGGCAACTAACCACCATCCTCTGTGAAAACTTATAAAATTTTATGCTTGCTTGTTATGGTTATAGCCCAAATACTAACATATCTTCCCTGCCTAAACAGCATTTATTTCTTGATCACTCCATAAACTTATAACAAACAGGAGAGGAGGAGCCATACTATCTGCTTTCGCAATCACTCTTTTAGCTTACTTCATCTCACCTCCCTTCACTGCAGTTTGAAACTAGTTTTTTGGGGTCATCGTAATACTTACACATCATGACTATGCATAACATAAGATATGAAAATAAAACATGCAAAACGTAAAATGTACTGCAAATCCAAAATAAAATTTAAACATAAGCTTTATTGCGGAATTGCAGGCAGTACTTGATTATCCCATCAATCATTTATGATTGATGGGTGCTTTAAGCATCTTTTGAAGATGAACATATGCACCCATGGTCCTGAAGGGGTTAAGTTGAGGTATGCATTTTTGATTTTAATTTTTGTATACTATGTGGTATTAATTCTTTTGAATAAATAATAAATAATTTCTCAAAAAATATGAATAACTGAACACTTGCATTTCATTTAAGTAAATTATGAGTAAAATTTCTTATCATAAAAAAGGAAATTACATAAAAATGTTAAATACCATATTAAATATTAACCCATTAACTGCTGGTGTTGCATTGACACAATGGTTAACATGCATGCATATAAAAAAATTAGCAGTATAGGAAATTTTATATTAACAGTAATTTTTAAGTAAGGAATTGTATGGACAATATTTGAATAGAAAAAGTTTCTTTTAATTTTTTCTTTTTAATATTAAGTTAGAATTTGAAGCATTTTTCAATGAAAAATTCCATATGATTTTTACAGAAGAAATACAGTTAGACAAATGTAAGCTTTAAAGATAATCTGCTTTTAGACAAGTCAAAGTATATCAGAAAATTCCAGAAATAAGTGTTTTATGCTTTAGTAAAAGAAGAAAAGGAACCAGGTGTTGCATTTGCACATTGTCAGTGGAAAAGAAGAAGTTTTTTTCATTCTGTGCTTATAGAAATGCCTAAAACTCAGTATCTCACATTAGAGAAAGCTCTTCAAAGAATTTTTGATGAAGATTCAGACAATTATCATGGGAACAAAACTGATATTATTATTTCATCAAAAAAAAAGTGTGTGCTCTCTAAAACTGGCACAAGGTCAGACAAAAAATTTAAAACGAAAAACTGGACACTTAAAGTGGATAAAGAAGGAAACACTGAATAGAATTTAGCCAAATTATGAAGATTTTTTCCCCCTTCAGATTTTACAAATGTCTCCTCCATATTTGATAAATGCATGAATATATCAAGATTTTGTTCGGAAATAAAAAGTTCCATTCGGATTTCAGATATAAATTAGCATTCTCTTTTAGAAACATCTTTTGAAAGTAAAAAGTTAGCCCAAAACTAATCAGAACAAAAAGGCCTGTAAAATTCAGCATACAAAAGCAATTACACACAGAATACAGACATTTAATCTTCAGTTCCTATGACACCAGAAAACTGAATATAAACAATACAAAAGCCAGAATGCTTATCGCTACAGTAAGTTTGTGATGTGGCTTTAAATCATGAATGCAGGGGCGTGCGAAGAGAAAATTGCACCCGGGGCAAAGCTTCAATTTGGCGCCTCCTTAGCCCAACTTTTTCTTGTGACAAACCAAAAATGACGTTGGTAGTATAAATTTGGCACCTCCAAAATTTCTGTGCCCAAGGCGACCGCTCTCTTTACCCCCCGTTTCGCACGGCTCTGCATTAATGTAGTGAACATTTTGATCTTTGTAACTGTTTTCTAGATATAATTAGTAATTAAAAAATAATAAAAAAATTTAATAATAAATTAATTATTAATAAAATGATTACTTTTTAAATTGTAACAAAGATTTTAAAAAAATCTACAGTGTTTCACTCTAAGAAAGCTCTTGAGATATCCAATACCTCACTTTACATCAATACTCTTATTTAGCTGAAGTTGTGAGAATGCAACATTCAATTTTCCATAACTTAAGACTGTTTTTGTTTTTTTCACTATAAATAAATGTTATATATGTTTCAATGAATAACCAATATCATTTTTATATAAAAGTTTTAATCCCTTATAGTTTTGTCAGTTAATTGGGAAAATATAATTAAATTCAAATATCATTATAACTTACTAAGTTCACAGAAAATATATTTTCATAAAATATTAGCAAAAGCTTTTATTATTATTATTAAATACATAAACTAGATATTCTAAAGTAATATTAAATGCAATAACAAATGATATTCTTGCTATAAAAAATAGAAAACACAATTCTTAAAGCTCAGAAATTAATTCTAAAATGTGAATACAATTATTTATATAATAATACATACTTTATCTAACATTTCTTTTGTATGAGCACCTGATATGCAAAATCGCGCTCTGGCAGTCAATAAAGATGTTGCAGGAAATCCTACACCAACAGTAGCTATATTATGTTGTAGTAATCTCTCAACAAATGCCCTAAAATAGAAAATTAATAATTCACAACAAAGCAATGTAGATATCTATGCACATTGAGATCTCTTAATATTTAAAAAGAGAAGATAAAAAAGAATAAAGAAATTAAATGGATAATGATTATTGCATTAAAAGTTAAAAAACAAAAAAATATCAATCTAGCTAAACATGAATCTTTTATATATATATATAAAACTACCATGGTATTTTAGCTAAATATGAGACTCGTAAATGCAATTTATTATTATGTAATTTTTACAATACATAATTTTCCTTTAAAATTTTATAAATTTCATGAATATTATTTGCAATAATTATGATGCACAATAACGTATATGCAAAGTTAATTTGATATAATGTCATGATCCACATTTAAATTATTCTCCAAGTTATAAAACTTTTCTCTTTGATACCCTAAGAGACATGTGAAGGATCACTATGATAATGTTGTTTTTAGTGTCAAACAGACTAAATTTATCCTAAATTGATTGCAATGTTAATCATTAATAAAGTTCATTCAACAGGTCTTAATAAATTAAGCAAAACAAAAAATCTGAAACTTCAGGTAATCTGTATACCAACAATAACAATATATAATAAAGTCAAAATTATTTCTTCAAAGACAAGAAAGAGAAGTTCAGATTATAAATTAAAAACATGATAAAATATTTTAAGCACAAAGGAAGATTAACTATGGTTTTGAGATACCAATTAATAATAATAAAATCCTTATATCAAATTTAAGAAAAAAAATAGTATGTAAAATAAGTTAATTTACTCACATTGAATTTTAATAACTATCATGCAGCAATAGTGATAGTTTATCAAACAGTATGATAGTGCTGTATAGCAGAGCTCAGACGCATCTCTAATGTTAAAGTCTGAAGCTTGCCTTTTAATAACTTTGGACCCAATCAGCAAAATGCAATAAAATTGTAAAAAACAAGGTATCCTACTCTATTTCTTAAAGTTAACAAATTACATACAGATCCACCAATTAGTTATAGAGATCCAGAACCCCTGTTTTGCTACTTTTTTCTTCATGAAGCAAGATAAAAGGAAAATGACTAAATTATAACCTGAACCAGAAAACATTCAACGATGTGTAATAGCTTGCTCAAAAACTTTTAATTTAGGCATGAGCCTTTCGAAGGTGCTGTCAAAAACCATCCAATATTAAAGAAAATGGCATTGATATAAAATTTATATAGCCCCATACTTTCCATAGTTTAACATTATTAGAAATCAATCTTTTATAATTGCTAATTATTTCTTTTGAATGTCCACTAACTAAAAAACAGCACAATAATTTTAAAAAGAAAGATAACACATGTTCTTTTTTTAATAGATCAATAAAAATTCAGATTATCCGATAGATTTTTGCATTTTTTGAAATTGACATCATTAAAAAAACATTTTTTTAATAAATATGTTTATATAAGCGTTGAAACAACACGACATTTTTATTTGAATGTTTCTGAAGTCAAAACAGTTACAATAATACAATATTTAAATTACAAAGGGATAATTTAGAAAAAAAAAATATATATATCTTTCTATATACCTTATGGCCAAAAGTGACTGGTCATTTGCGATTTTAGACATTTCGTTAAATATCAAGAAAAATATGAGAAATTATCCTGGAACTATAGGTGTGTAAACATAATAGAACAGATCATATATTACCGTGAAGATTTTTCCCCGAAACCCCATAGACGACCATCAACAAATTAAAAAAAAATGGGTATCTTTTGGATAACTTTGTCAAACCTAATGTAGCTAACGCGTTGAAACTGCAGATTATGATTAAGTGGCTTATTATAATGAATTGTGTTCATTTTTATGTGGACATCATGTATACTCGTAGAGAAATTAAGATTTTCATTAAAGCAGTCCCAAAGTTTGCCAAGTTTTTTGCTTATAATTTGCAGAGTTCTTAATATATAAAAAAAATATTCTTTTCAGAAAATATTTAAAAAAACTTTGTAAACAATTTCCATCTTGTTATTGTTTGTTTTATACCATACGTTTAATTTTGACATTGATTTTTCAATATAAACATTCTTAAAATTTTGGGTAACATCGGGTACTTTAACTAGTTTATTAATTACAGTAGAACCCCGATAATCCGGATCGGGTTTTTCGCTTTTTTTTCAAGTTTGAGAAGCGATTGGCTAATTTCTTTAACATTAACTTGTTGCAGCGTCGTATTCTGAATAATAAAACAAAAAGTTTTTCGCGAATCGCTTCTCAAAGTTGAAAAAAAAGTGAAAAAACCGATCCGGATTATCGGGGTTCTACTGTACTAACAAGGAAGGTCTCCATACGGGCACACTCGGAAAAATCTGAAAAAATTACAGAATGTTCTTCTCATATGGGTACATCTGTTTATTAAAAATTTTTCGGTGGAACCTCCATACAATGCTTGTAAAAAAAATAAATAAATAAATAAATAAAAATACACTTTTATGCTTCAAATACTTTTTAAAGAAAAAACTTTCTATGTTCAATTTGTTTAAATAAGTGTAGTTTAAGTAATTTTAGTTTTGCATTTTTAGTTTGCATTTAAGTATAGTTTTGTCATTTACAATTATATGTACTTATAACAAAATTTAACTATTATATTTTACAATTTAAAACACAATTTAAATTGATTAAAATTGTTCCAAAATGAAAAACATGACACAGACAATTAGACATTGTTGCTATGGAAACCTCTTTTTCAGATTGGAAATGTATGATGACAGTTTCCTTAAAAGTGATTTTTATAACTGGTAAAGATGGTTAAATTTTAAGAAATTGTGAATTGGAGAATAAAACAATGGTGAAAGTTCATTCAAATCAGTAATAAAAAGAAAAAAGAAGATGAAATATTTATTTAATGTTCTTTACAGAACATTTTAAATTAATATTACTGCAAATGTTCAGAAAGTTGAAAATGTTGTACAAAAAAATTTAAACTATTCTGAATAAAAGGAGTTGTAACTAATAGCAATGAAAATAATTTTTGAATTTTGTTAACCACCTTTAAGAAGCATAAAACCGTATATTAAATTCAGCAGGTTTAATACAAGCCCAGCGCTGCAAGTTGCAGTCGTGTACATTTATTTTATATTTTCTTGCTTCCTGAAACTTTTGAAATGCATATATTTTTTTATTTCTTTCCAATTTTTCTTATTATTAGAAGTTACATTTTTAATTTGCTTTTCCCACTTGTATAATTCATACAAACTTTTTACATAGTTTAACTTTGTTTGTAGACTTTTGAAACTGCGATTTGATTTTCCCGAATACCAATCACGCCAGAAATTTATGGCCTCTCTTTTATAATCCAACGATACAGATTTTATATCTGTATGCTTTAATTCATCATAAGATAATACGCTAGAGAATTCACTATCATCAGAATTTTGCAATACTTTGTTCGATGAGAGATATGCATTAACAATAGATTCAGGATTTACATTAATATGTCTTTCATATTTATATTCTTTTAAAATTTCGACTATGCGATTTTTTAATTGAATTTCCTCTTCTGTAACGTTTGTCAGCCTTAAATTCCTTTCCAGATATTCTTTAAACAACATCCAAACAACTGTGTGTTCTTTATGTATTCTTTCTCATCTTTCATGTGTTCTTTCTCAAAACCATTATTTTAAACAAAAACGAAAAACAATTTAATATTCCAGATACCAAAACAAAATCTTAATTGTTAACTGAAAGTGAAAGTAAATTTTTGTAACTTTCAAAATATAAAAGAAAAATAAATTGAATAATTGAAAAGAAATGTCAGGTTGCCTATAACTTAAAATAGATATTTGCTAAACATAATACAAACATTTTTTTTTTTTCAATAAAAAATTAAATAGCTGTAGCAACTAGCAACATGTATAATACAAAATAATACCAAAAATAATAATAAATTTTTCCATGTTTAAATTTAAATTCATTAAATATTGCACATTCTACAAGTCAATTAAAATCAATTTTCAGGATTCGTTAAAATTGTCTGCTTTTGGCGAGGAAATGCGCTGCTTGCTGTTAGGATGTGTATCTGGCAATGTTTTTATTTTCAAAAATTCCTATCATTATCTTAAGAAAAATTAATTAATTAATAGTCTATTCAAAAAATGTAATCTTAAAATTTTATAGTTCCATTAATATATCAAATAAATCTAATATTTTCAGTTTAAACATCGTAGCTTTCCTATATTACAAAATAGTAATTGCAATACCAGATAATATTTTTCTAAATTATTTTAATATTAATTATTTACTCTTAAAACTATATTAATCAATCTTATTTTTAAATATAAATTATTTTAATGTAATTGCCCAGTCTTTTAATCATATAGTTCGCAATTTATGTGATTTTAAAATTAATCTAAGTTTCTGTATTTTGAAAGGACGCTGGTTGATTTCTCAAAAATAATCAATTGCCGTTTTTTTCTTTTGCAACGTCCATTTTTGCCAGGTATGAGTCATCATGCTCGAGATATTTCTGGACACTTCCACAAACTTCAATAGATACGCATGCGACGTTCTAATATGGGAGTCCCCCCCTGGAGAATCTTCCAGAAAACTTTTCTGATTGGCTGACAGCGGCATCACAGCCGAATGCAGAATTTTCGTAAGCAGTTTGAAGGAGATTAAAAAAATATCCGAGCGAGAATGTCGGGAAAAAAAAGATTGGGAATTTTCTCCGCTTGGCCTCCGGGTCAGGCATCGGCAGAGAGATTCCTTCAAGATGCAGTGGCATTGGTTTTAAATTTTTTCGGTGGAAGATCGTTTTATCCAGTTTTACTCAATGAAAAGTTTCTAATATCCTGGCTTCAATTATTACAATTAATATACGTAAAAGTACCTCCATGAATAAAATGATTAATTTGTAGTAAAAAATAGTGTCTTCTTGTGCACATTACAGTTTGGGGTGAGTGTTTGTTTTTCTTTCTTTATTTTTATTCCAGGAATCTTGAAGTAACATATTTAAAGATTAACTGATTAGATTAATTTTTGGCACAACGCAATTCTCCTCTATTCGACACGCGCCGCTAGCTGTGTTTGGAGAATCTGCTTTCCGACAATATAATATTTTGAGCTAACATATTTGTTTTGATAAGTTCAGCTGCTGAAATATTGCTTGGATCGCGACTCCCCAAATACAGTCATAGCAATCCCCAAATCACGCGTCGCTTTCTGCTTTTCACGCCAATTATTCCAAAGTATTTTATTTTTTTACATATCTCCTATTGTAATTCTGCTGCTAAATTTGACTGATTATTTATTACCTACATGAGTAGTTTAATTCGTATTTTTTAAAAAAATATTCTGAGTATGCTCAGTATGGTGACCTTCCTTGTAAGTTCTTTGCTGTGGTACATTTGACAGTGAATACTTTATATCTAGATTCATATTTTTTAATTTTAACAAAATATAAATAGCAAATTGGCATCATTTGTCATTTTGTTGCAATGGCTATATAAAATTTGAGCAAAAAACTAAGCTTCCTGTGTGAATTTATAGTCGACGAAACCAAATTAATTATTTATTAAAAACAAAACATAGCATCACAGAAAAAGAAAACTTTCTAATGCATTAATTTATGGTTAAATAATTGTATTATTTGTGTTACCTATCACTCATTTAAAAAAAACTACATTTATTATAGCAAAAAGAAAAATAAATTTTTATCTATATAACAATTATCAAATGTAATTGTTTTAATGCCAGTGAAATGGTTATATGTGTCACTCTGAAAATGTATTCTACATATTCGCCACATCAGGTCTATTGAAATCAAAGTACAAGAATAATTATATACATATACATATATTTTATAGTAGTAAAGTAGAAATCTGAAGAAAATACATAAATTTCAATAAATGTATTTAAATTTGAATAGTAACATTTAAATATAATACTGTCTAGTTTTTCTCTTTTAGGCACATCCCACACTGAGACGATAGAGAAAACATGAAGTGCGATATAGAAGAAAAAATGGGTAGAAACATGGAAGGAAGTTGTTTCAAAACAGTTTTTTCCCCCAAATTCAAATAACATGTTTTATATGTCGCCTATGTGATTTGCCTAAGACAGCCAAATAACTGCTGTTCTACAAATTTTTATTAACAATACTTTAGATTTATTTCAAAAGAACTGTAATGTTGTGCAAAGGTACAACCTTACCTTTTTTTAAACACAGTTTGTTATACAAGGAATGAGGAAAAACATAGACATAGTAAATTGGAAAACTATTTTTAGGAAAAAGAGTCAATAGATTATGGAAATTTTGAGAGGAATATCACAAAAATTATAGCTGATTTGAGATTCTCTAAACATATATATTGGCAAATATTAGATTTTGCTTATCAATGGAAATATAAGATTTCTATATGAACATGAAAAAGAATTATAATTTTCATACTATCTCAAATGTAAATAAAATAAATAAATAAAGATAAACATGATTTAGTATATAAATAGATCACATAAATATATATAGATAACAGAACATTGACATTATCCTTCACACTTAAGAGATGGACATTTTACAAACTAAAGAACAGTGTAAGTGAATAATAGTAATATAAACATACGTTATTTTGGATGGAAAATATAGCATCAGAGGTACTATAGGTGAATCTTCATTCCCATAAATAATAAATCCCTTTTGCTTCAATTTCTTCCTGAAATACACAGTATTTCTCTTCAGTTGGGCGATTCTTTTTATGCCTGAAAAACATAAATACTGATTATGTTTAGGGTATAAACAAATAATCACCAAATTAGGATTAAAAAAAATAAAGTGTAATTTAACAAATTGCAACAATTTGGAAAATGACTTTTTTAAAGAAAAAAAAAAAAAAAAAAAAAAATTAAGGCTTCAAATTCTATTAAAAAAAGAAAGATCCTTTACAAATTCATTACATTGTTTAACATTACATTGTTTCCTTTTTCATGAATGTCGAACATTTTGTAATCTTTGGGACCATGAATTTGCGTAAAGCCTGCATATTAACCACTACAAGGGACGACTAAATCTTAGATTCAAAATTCTAAAAGCTTGCTTTTTTATCCAACTGTTCAGTCATAATCTACTGCCATAAATCGATCATAATTTAAATTGCAATATTTTAATACTTTTAGCAATGATCTTTCCTGGTACAAAAAATGGTGTAATGTGACCCAAATACAATGAATTTGACTCTTCAATCAGAGATATGTGTTTTTCACTTATAGTTTTTCGATGTTATATAACTCCAATTTTCCTGAATTTCTTCTGGATTTGGGATATTGAATAAGTTTCTTGTATTCAGAAAAATTGTTAACTATCAATTGATCAATACGGCTCTGGGAAACTACAATAGTTAATGTCTTCTTCAATGTTTTCTCTGAGGATTTTATATACCTATTATTTTGGTGGATCTTTACAAATCCTGCTGTGCTTTAATAATTGTTTTGTGTAAAAATAATATTTCATAGCATTCTGCTATTGTTAGCAAAACAGCTTTATTTAGTTTTGAAAAAGCATGAAATATAGGGTATTTCAATGTATTTCTAATAATGGTAAACTTCGACTTGCTTTCACACACGACACACACCCATTTTGACTATAAAAATGAAAACATACAATTTTTAAAACACAATAAACCTTTTCAAATATTTTAAAATACAGATTTTTTCTCATAAAATGAATTACACTAAGCATTTTTAATATAAAAATGTCAAACGAAATTACCAAAAAATATTGTTAACTTACAATTTATTGTAAGAATCTATCGTGTGAATCAATGAAAATATAAATGTCCTGGTAGCGTGATGAAGGAGTTTTTAAAAATTCATGAAATTTTGCTTGTGTATTAGAGGTAGTAAAAGGCAACTTTTAACAGCTATCCAAAATCAAAATTCCAACTTTTATTTTTTCGCTCTACCCTAGTGTGTTTTCATTATTTTTCTTTGTCTGCTTGCAACTGAATAAGTTTTTTTTTTTCTCCCCAGCATTTAAGCAACACAACACAAATTTGTTGACACATTTATTTATGTTGACTTATTTTTGAATTTGAATAGTTTTTTCTAGTGCAAAAAATAAGAAAATAAGTAATAGTTTAAAATCATTACAGCTTTTTAAAAAGCCATTTCGGCAAGGCATATCAATGCGGTTATCGCGAGTCTGGAAAAGCATTATGGAAGAACATATTCTAAGATCATATTGATGATGTGGAATAAAAAGAGGACAAGTATCTTTGTTCTTTAAAAATTCTTAGAAGAATGGAGAGGTTTATCATCCAGTTTTAAGAACACCAACTTTATAGATATATATATATATATATATTTATTATCATTATTACAAAAAAAAGCCCTAGTCAGCAAATTGTCCAGATTTTGAAGAATTTTGAATGTCTGTTTTTGAGACTTTGCACTGTACTTATTTCCAGTGCAGTTTGTTAAAAAATATATGAATATTAACCCCTTCAAAAAAATTCTTTTTGAAATGATATTTTCAGATTTTTGGACGGTGTTGCCAGCAAAATTCAAAAATCTGCATCTGCTGGAAAAATTAAAATATGAAAAATATCAGACTTCTTATGAAAATTGACCTTCCATGCTTCATTAAAATTATTCCATACAAATTTGCTATTCAATATGATTCTAGAATTAAAATATTGCATCTTGTCTAAAGTTTTTTGACCAGTTGGCAAAGATAAAAAAGCTTGACTGACAAAAATACCATTTGTGTATCTTCCTATTTAATATCAAATCATTTCGCAACAAAAAGACAAAAATAATTAGACTTTATATGCACAAAAACAGAATTTATTCTACATTAGGCTCAGTACATTGATGAATAATTGAGTAAACATATTACAAGAAAAGAACAAGGAGTAAGTTATAAATGGTTCTCAAACACATTTTTAATTTATGGAAAAAAAAATAATAATGTAATATAGAAAATATAAAACAAAAATAATAAATAAATTTCTAACCTTCATTTGTACCATCTAATCCCATTATAGTTAATAGGGTTTTGTGTATTTGTTCGACAATTGGAGCTGACATACTGGCAGCATATGCAAAACTATGGCAGTGAATTCTTAAGTGATTAATTAATTTCTGAAATAAAAATATAAAATAAATTTATAGGCATCATAACAGTTTTATCTGACAACATGTATCTTAACAGTCAGCATTATAGCTAAAAAGAAATAATTATGAACTTTACAGATAAACAAACATGTCAATAAAAAGTATAAATGCATAAAGGAAAATAAAGTAAAATTTTAACTCATTTTCCCCCCACCATATGATTTTAATGTCCTTCACATTAAAATCAGAAATATATAAGTATGGGAAGCTACAACTCTGCATTAGTTACAAAAAAGTTTAATCTGACATTAAAAAAAAAAAAAAGCAATATTAGTACTGAACATAATTTACTTGTGTATATTAAAGCCAATTCGTCTATTGTGCACAAATTATTTATATAGTAAACTTTTTTTTTATGCCTGTGTCTTGGAATTACAGCTCAAGAAACAGCATCATTTCATATGATATTAATTTAATAACCTGAAAACTGCATTAATTTTCTCAACATTTGCTCAAGGAACTAGACAAAACCAATAATATAAATTTTTAGATTATGATATTGAGAATATTTTTTAATCCATGAAATTTAGAAATAAAAAACAAATTTAAAATTATGGTAGTTGGAATAAAAATTTCAGTTCATATTTGATTAGCTTCAAACTCTTATTCTTTCAATTTGATGCCAAACTTGGCAATCATATAGAAAATAATTTCCAAAATATAAATTTGTCACTCAGCATTAAAAACATCTCTGTGAAAGAATCAGCAGGTAAAGATAATTGTGAAAGATTGATGAAGTTTACAGTTTTATCCTTGAATTTGAGCAAAAAATTTCCTAATATTTTCTTTGTGACCTATAGACAAATTTCCTAATATTTTTCTGAGACCGATCGATGGATTTTGCAATATTTTATTGAGAGCAGTAGATGAATTTTGCAACATTTTTATCTCGATCAATTGACAAATTTTGCTATTTTTTCTGCGACCGATTGTTTTTATTGTGACAGGTTTGACGAAATTCACAATTTTTTCCAAATGATTGACTAATGAATTTCGCCATGTTTTCTAATGATGGATTGTCAAACTTTATGGATTTTCTCATGACCAATTGACAAATTTTGCAATTTTTTCCTCACAACAGATATACTTTGCAATTTTATTCTGTGACAGATTGACAAATTTCATTATTTATTAATTTCAAATTTTAGATCTTATATAAAACTTGAATGCATAGAAGCTTGTTTAATTAAAGAAAATAGCAGGGAGTCATGTTTTAACAAGAATACCATTAAAAATATAATAAAACAATTTCATTCAGAAATGGATATTGATAATGAAATCATTAAATATACACTGTTGATCAAGTATAGTTAAACACGAAGGCATGACAGCTATTGCAAAGTTTTCTGAAAATTTCTTAAGAGAGCAGAATTATCTGTTTCTGATAATTTCCATAGCTATAAAAGTTGAGCTTGTCTGCCACAAGTTTACTTTTGTAAAAGAAAATTCGGGGCTCAAAATTAAAAAAAAAAAAAAAAAAAAAAAAAAAAAAATCTAAATTAGGAAATTTATTTAACATTCCTATTGTTAAGTACCCATGATATTTGGTTGAAAGTTGAAAAGTAAACTTCTAAAAAACTTGCCTTTCTTTCTTATAAAAAAATAAATAAGCAAAATGAAAAATATTCTAGTTGATTTAAATTGCTTCAATGGTACTTCATCATGTCTGTATTAATGTAATTATTTAAATAGAATATAAAATAACAATGGATTAAAAAATAATCTTTCTTTCAAATAACTCAACTCTCCTTCATTTATAAATGCTGCCTCCAACGAAAAATTGAATTTCAAGCCCTGCAGTGTATATACTATAACAGCTGATTAAACTTTTAATACAAATTCGTCTTAGAAATTTAAGTTAAATTATTATTATTATTTCATAAAGAATTTTATAGTAACAAATTTTTAGTTTTTTATGCTCAATAAAAAAAAGAGAAATGTTTGAATGTAAAAGGAAAGAAGAATAGTGTCAAAATAAGAAAGTCCCACTTGATAAAAAAGAGATTTAACAGTTATGTTTTATGCATTAGCATCATAAATGAGAAATCAGACTGTAAAAATAAATAAGTAAATAAATTAAATAATCTTTCTTTACTACTATAAATTTTATAAACACAGATCTATAAGGTTATCAAATATAATTTCTGTACTTTATTTTTTAAATTTTTGAAATTTACCAAACAAATAATATAAAATTTAATAAATAAATAGACAGTCGCAGATTTTTAACTTTAACTTGCATAAAAAACAACATGTTTCCTTAAAAACAAGAGCATTGGCAACAAGACAACCAAAGGGATTTTAGAAAACATACTGACTTAACTGTCAATATTTAATATATATTACACCTTAAACAATGCACAAAAATCGTTTGTGTTATCTAATTTTTGGTTGCTTCCTTATTACCGAAAGTACGCCCCTCTTTAGCAGACAGGAAATTTAAGGACACTTCACTCAGCACTGATCACCTGGCCTTCAATCGCCATCAGAGCCACCTATTGTTTATTGTTTGAAATTCGAACTAAAATAAAAAATTACGGTAAAAATACTCCTGACATTATACATAACCCTCCTGCAAAAAATTTTTTAAATAGCTGTCACCGTTTGCAAGTTATTGAATTTTAAAATCCATCAGTGATTTTTGGGACACCCGGTATATATTATATATATATATATTTATATATAGAACCATTATACAATACTACAATTTAACAACAAAATATAGAACACTCATTAAATAACAAACTAAAAACAAACTGACAGTAATATAATAGCAACCATAATAAATTGGACAGTGATGAAAAACAAGTAGTAAACAAATGGAAATTCTTAAAGAAAGGTATCAAATGACTACAAAGTAGAAATTCATATATACTATTAAACATTTACCTTGGAGCCAGCTATGTATCCTCCAGCAGCTCCAAAACTTTTGGTAAATGTTCCCATAAGAATATCAATATCTTTTGGATCACATCCAAAATAATCAGTAACTCCTCGTCCGGTGGATCCAATGGCACCAATACTATGTGCTTCATCCACGTAGAGATAACATTTGTACTTTTTTTTTAAAGCAATGATTTCTGGAAGATTGACTATTGTACCTTCCATACTGAAACATTAAATAGATTTATTAGTAGATAATTATGTACATATTTACAAACATACGCATGGCAGCAACATAATAATTTTTAAAAAATCCTATAATATTACAGGATTTGAGATCTTAGATTATTTAATAATGTTTCATTAAAAAAAAAAAAAAAAAAAAAAAAAAATCTTTATAGGTATTTATTTAAAAGAAATACAAGTAACTTAAATTTAATACTTAATATGCTTACTAGGATAATAAAAGCTCCAAATATTCAGGCACTTTGTACACATATTTAATTATGTAAATCTATTTCTCTCTGGAACAATCCAAACCTGCAGCCAGTGCTGCATGTGGCCTACCAACATTCTATATGACTACATGTGTCTTTATGACTGTCATATCTTAAAAATCATTACACAACATTTACTAATAAAAATTATCATATTTACGTCACTTAAATTCTATACTTAGTTTATTAAAATAAACAAAACTTCAAAATTTCAATCTCAATTCAATAACTTTATTTCTCAAAAAAATTAAATATTCCTAATAATATCTTTTATTTAAATTAAATTTCTACTATTTATCATTATTTATTAAAGTAAACAATATAATTTCACTTTTAACAATTTGTTGATTTTGTATTTCAAAACACCACATGTCAAGCTACTAATTTCCAAATTTCAAAAATTAAAAATCTAAAAGCTTCATTAGTTTGAGCGAAGTGAATCCTCTACTAGGCCACTCAAGTTACATTTTGTTGTACACTTTACAAAAAAAAAAAAAAAAAAAAAAAAAAAAAAAAACTATTCAATATTCTGACTTGAAATTAAAGGGGAGCGTCACAGGTTTGAAAAATCCCCTTTTAACAATAGATGGCGCTGAATTTCACTCGGAAAAGGCAATAGAGAATTACTGCTGGCAAACCCCGTTCGGCAGTCTAAATACGTCACTTCCTGTTCAAATCGAAACTCCGGTGAATAAGTGGAGAATTCAGATGTTAGAGGTAGAGAAGGAATGGGTGTAATTTAATCTTGCAAGGATCTTGGCTCTTTTGTTGCGCGAAAGGATAAGGGTAGAATAAAAAGGAAAAAAAGGTTGTTAGTTGTTTGGCTATTCGGGCCAGGGGCGTAACTACAGGGGGGGGGGGGGGTGAGACGCCCTCCCCCATATTCGATATACTCATTTCATTCAGTAAATTCACTTTCGTTCAAAAATTGCATCATTTCTCTTTTTTTTTTTTTTTTTTTTTTTTTTCCCTTCTAAGAAATAAAAAAAATATTTTAAAAATATTACAAAAGCTATAACAATGTCAAAATGTATTTTAAATATTTTCATAATACTCATACCCCATTTTCACAATACTTATTACATTCGGTAACTTCACTTTCGTTCAAAAATTGCATTATTTCGTGCAGTTTTTTCGCTTGTAAGAATTTTAAAAAATATTACAAAACATAAGACAATGCTAAAACATATTTAACATTATTAAATAGCTTTAGAATACTTATATTTCACATTCGGAAGGCTCATTACATTCGGTAATTTCATTTTATTCAAACAGTGCATCATTTCGCTCTGCATTTTTCCTTTCTAAGATTTTTTTTAATCAAATTTATTACAAAGCATAAAAAAATGTCAAAATATATTTAAAACTATTAAATATTTTCGGAATACTCATACCCCATGTTCGGAAAACGCATTGCATTCGGTAATTTCCTTTTTGTTCAAAAATTGCATCGTTTCGTGCTGTATTTTTCTGTTCTAAAAACGTTAAAAAATATATTTAAAAAACTAATATGACACATAAAACAATGTGAAAACTTATGGACAAAAATTCGACAATATAATTATTAAATATTTTAGAAATACTCATAACATTCGGTAATTTTACTTTCCCTCAAAAATTCCATCATTTCACCTGTATTTTTCCTTTTAAGAAGTTCTTTATATATATTAAAAATTATCGCAAAACACATTTAAAACTATTAAATATTTTGAAAGTACTCATATCCACATTCGGAATATTACATTCGATAATTTATTTCGTTCAAAAATTGCATCATTTTGCCTGTATTTTTTCTTTGTATGAATTTTTGAAAATATATTAAAAAACTATTCCAAAACATAAAGCACTGTCAAAACATATTTAAAACAACTAAATGTTTTAGAAATACTCATACCCCACATTCTAAAAACTCATTACATTCGGTAATTTCACTTTCGTTCAAAAACTGCATTATTTCGCACTGTATTTTTCTCTTCTAAGAATGTTTAAAAAATTATTAAAAACATTATTACGAAACATAAAACAATGTAAAAATTGATTGACGAAAATTGTCAATGTTTAAAACTTAAATATTTTCGGAATACTCATAACATTCGGTAATTTCACTTTCGCTCAAAAATTCCATCATTTCACCTGCATTTTATTTTTCTAAGAATTATTTTTAATATATTAAAAAATTATTCCAAAAAGGTATTTAAAACTATTAAATATTTTCAAAATACTCATACCCCACATTCGGAATACTCATTAGATTCGATAATTATTTCGTTCAAAAATTGCATCATTTCGCCTGTATTTTTTCTTTCTGAGAGTTTTTTTTATTATATATAAAAAAAAAAAAAAATTACAAAACATAAAACAATGTCAAAACTCATTTAAAACTATTAAATATTTTCGGAATACTCATATTCCGCATTCTAAAGACTGATTACATTCGGTAATTTCGCTTCCTTTCAAAAATTGCATCATTTCGCGCAGTATTTTCCCCATCTAAGAATTTTTAAAGTTTTAATAAAAAAATTATTACGAAACATAAAACAATGTAAAAACTGATAGACGGAAATTGTCAAAATTTAAAATTATTAAATATTTTCAGAATACTCATACTCCAAATTCGGAATATTCGGTAACTTCACTTTTGTTCAAAAATTGTATCATTTCACTTGTATTTTTTCTTTCTAAGGATTAAAAAAAAAAAAAAAGTATTACAAAACATATTTAAAACTATTAAAATTTTTCAAAATACTCATACTAGAAGACTCTACGGACCGAAATTTCCTGGCTCAAACCTGGTCCGATGAATGTAAAAAAAATCGGTCTGGGCTGGTCCGAACGAAAAAAAATATTGGCCTGACCCGGTCCGATATACTAGCTAAATTTTAATGGATATTTTAAAGTCGATAGCGGTTATTTTAGTGACTATATTTTTTCATCTTTTTTAAGGTCAATCTCCCCTGTAAGTATCGGTGCAAGGAAGGCCCCCATAATCATCTATGCCCCCGCCCCCCAAATTTGTAAATCGGTCCCACCTGTTTATCGCGCGAAAAAAAATGAGAATTTCGTTGACCGGGCATGGAAAAATTGAAATTATCGTCTATCGGACATGGAAAAATCGCGAGTTTTGTCTATCGTCCTTCGAAAACTCTCGAATTTTGTCTATAGGTCTCCGAAAAATCGCGAATTTTGTCGATCGAGCACGAAAGAAATCACAAACTTTGTCAATTTGGGATGAAAAAAAAAAACCTGCGAATTTCGTTGATAGGGCAAGAAAAAAATGGTCAATTTCACCGATAAGGCACAGAAAATCATTAATTTTGACGTTGGAAAAAGAAATATCGCGAATATTGTCGATCGGCTTCGTAAAAAGCGCGAATTTAGTCAATCGGGAACGGAAAAATTACGAATTTCGTCGTGTGGGCACGGAAAAATCCCGAATATAGTCTATCGGTTTCGAAAACTGCGCAAATTTAGCCGATCGGAAATGGAAAATTCGCGAATTTCGTCGATTAGGGGAAAAATCACGAATTTCGTTGATATGACACGTAAAAATTGCCAATTTTGTCGATCGGGAGCGAAACTGTCGCGAATATTTATGGTCAGTTTCATAAAAATAGTAAATTCGGGCGATGAGGTACGAAAAACTCGTGAATTTTGTCGACTCGGAATGAAAAAAATCGGTAATTTTTTGATGGGGCACGTAAAAACAGCAGATTTTGTTGATGGGGCGCGGAAAACTAGAAAATTTCTTTGAGTGGCTGCTGAACAATTTTGAGTTTCATCAGTATATCGTGAGAAAAAATCGCGGATTTCATCAGTTTGCGGTGGAAAAAAAATGCACATTTTTTGTAACGACTTAATTACACTCTGTTTTATATGAAAATAAAAAGTTTTGGTTAGAGGCACAAAGAGCCAACTTGGGCGACACATATAATTACACGTATAATCAATTAATAACTATACATATTTTTACGTATATGTAGTATTTATTTATTAATTATTATTTTTTTTTAAGTTGACACTTTTATTTTCGATTTCGGCAAAAAAAAAAAAAAAAAAAAAAAAAAAGAAAAAAAAGAAAAAAAAAGCTCAAATTAATGAAGCTAGAAGCATAAAAGTTAGAGAGAGGGGGGGGACTTATGACGTAAGCGTGTACTAAGAAAGGATTTTTAAAAATCCCTGGTCCCAAAGAGAATTAAAGGAAGGGGGTCGAAAATTATAGACTTTATGGCCATCTTATTATATTTATTATACGGAACCCTCTAAATGCGAGTAATACTTACATTTGACCGTTTATTTTTTACGAATGTCAAAAAGTCGCCCTGGAACTCGAAATATTAAAAAAAAAAAAATTTAATTAAAAAATCAAAAATTGCTAGGTGAATTCCGAATACATATTATTCAAAAGAGAATAAAATATGTACTGAGCGCGCGCACAGAAGAGAGAGGGAGGGAGGGAGAAAAGGCATAAAGAATATGAATGTTTCTCAAATTCAAATTGCCAAACGCTTAAAAAAATATTTCATTTTTTAATAAAAACAAAAGATTTTGCATAAAAAGTTAGCCAAAGTTGGTGTTTTAAAAATCACAAACCGAGAAACCAGAAATTCTGTGAGACTAATTTTTTAATTTCAAATCCCACAAACCCAAGAAATCCAACTATCGAAATCTAAAGAGGAAAACAATACTGAAACTTCACTATTTTGGATCCGTGGACTAGGAAAGAAGAAAAATTTTACAATTTTGATGTTAAATAGCGTCCTCCGACTCTTTTTTTCAAAAATGGGTTGGAAACTCTGTCCAACTCTGCAGCCCTGATTATAATCCAGTACAATGATTTTATGTTAAATAATGAGTCAGAAATTTTCGCGTTGTTAAATGGGATTTTTTTTATTTCATTTTTTTGAGAATTTTATAAAATTTAATCAAAAAATGCCTTGAGCGCACGTTTTCTCACATCTTTGCTGGAAAATTGCGCATGTCTAGTCAATGTGTTTTTTCTAAGCAAAATGAGCCGAGTAAAAAGAAAAATAATAATAATGATAAATAATAATTCCATGAGCATTTGATTTTATTGGAGATGTTCTTTTAAAATAAGGTAAATTTTTAGCAGTAATCTACCCAAAAATTAGTATATTTTAATGTATATTTCAGGCAAATCAGTGCACTGTAAAATGTTATTCCAGCTTATCAATGGTGTAGTCGTAAAATAATCAGAGGGTATACGCTCTAAGCAGAGGGTATATGCTCTAAGCAGAGGGTATACACTCAAAGCAGAGGGTATATCCTAGAATAAATGCTACAGTTTTCATGAGAAGCAGGGAGATACGGTATTCCTTTTAAAAATCCAGCAGATATACGGTGTATACCCCATATACTTTTCACTGCATTCCTGGAGCTTATCAAAGAAAAGTTCCACCAGAGAAAAATGCAAAATGGTTTCCCCGTATTTAGAAAAAAAATGATCATTCAGAGGTTACTTCAGTCAAACAAAAAGACTCATTTGCCAATGCTAATCCTAAGGAAAAAATTTATAAAAAAATAACTCAGTTGCATTTCAATATTTTTAAACTTTTTTTTTTTTGCATTGAATAACTGAGACCGATCCGTACAAAGGCCATTTCTTATTTTATCGATTTCATTTACGGGTATTTTTAATGAGGACATTTTCATTTTCGGAACCGCTTTTGAAACTTTTGGGGTTCTTTTGAATTTCTCGATTTTCCACAATTCTTTGATGAAAATTGCGGTTTTTCTCTGATCTTTTCACGCAAATTTCGTTACTTTTTCTTTTCTTTGACGAAACAAGAGTTTTTTTTCTGCGACCTTTTAATAAGATATGCATTTACTGCAATTTTTTGACGAAATTCGCGTTTTTTCAGCTATCCATTCTCGAAATTATCATTTTTTTGTGTGAACAATTTAAAAAAAATTATACTTTTTAGCGTCCATTATTCGAAATTCGCGATATTTTACAGTGAAACTTTTTTAGGTTCGAATTTTCCCTCTGTTGACCAATTTTATTTTTAAAATTTCGTCCTGAATGTTTTAAATTTTTGGAAAATTTGAAGTAAATCACATGGAAATTCGTGATTTTTTTCGTATTCGATTGACGAAGGTTGCTATTTTAAACCTAGAGGATTATTACATTTTTGAAAAATTTCTAACACCTTTTATTCCTAGAAAATGAATACTTTTTTTTTTCTAACTTCCTATTTTCTCCAAAGCGTACGAAACATGAAATCGGTTTCTGTGCATTCGCGAACTCCGGGAAGAAAAAAATTTGAGTTTTTGATGGGAGTTCTTTCTGATTTTTAATTAATAACTCAATTATTTATCATAAATTTTTAAAATTCTGAGTTTAGGTACATTAGGAGAGGTCTTGAACAATCTTCCTTTAATTTTTCAGACTTACACATGCGATAAATTTTTGTAGCCATCCCCCAAACACAGAGCGAAACATTTTTTAATTAGTATAAGATAAGTTTTTACGTTTATGGAATTTAAAATGACACAAACCCAAACGAACATTGAAAACTCAATATGATAGCAGATTTTCCTATTTCCCTTTAGAGAAACCACTCTATGGTTACATAATTCTAATTCTTCATCTCAATACATAAAAACTTATTAAATGGAATTTGTTTTATAAACCATTATAAAACAAATTATGTTCTTCATATTTCTGCCTCTAATGACTATTCGCAATGACACTCAATGTTGTTCTATGGTCACTGTCAATTACTAGTGTGTATAACTGATACCTTGAAATATAGGGCTATATTAGCCAGGTGTATTCATATAATCATGCAGTAGATTATCACAGTAATGAAAACCTCGAAATGTAGTCAAGAGATCCACCCCACATGCATCCAAACAATTCTAAAATGAAAAGGGGCTAATAGGTTCATCATTTTTGATGAGATACACATCGGAAATTATTGATATGAACGAAAAAATTTCATTGCTGGATATTTGAAATAATCCAGTATTTATTCTTGTTTGCAGTCTAAATATAGCACATAAAGGGTTAAATAAAAAAGAAGAGAAAATCGAAATATAAAATTGGCCCTTAACCACAGATTAATAGAAAAAACTGGAGGGGCAAGAGGTAAGTCTTGCCCCTGCTCCAGGAAAACTAGAGGGAAATACGCCCCCCTTCGCCCTTGTCAGATTACGCCCATGGGTAAACGGTTTGTTTATTAGGTAAGTTGTAAATATCTTATACCGAAGTTTCCAAGGATTTATATATTTAAAATATTGTATTCTGATTAGAGGTCTGCACGGGCCGGGCTCGGGCCGATTTTCAATAATTTCATTCGGGCCGGGCTCGGGCCTTACTTCTGAAGACTTGGGCCGGGCCGAGCTCAGGCCTTAATTTTTTTGCTGGAGTATCGGGCCGGGCCTAACTTTTTTTCCCGTACGAAGCCGAGACTGATTTCATTCTTCCCAGTTTTATGGACCAAAATAATCAGTTCCTATTGAATCTTCTTATATAAAAATCCTTTTCTCGACTCTTCATAAAATAAGTAAAATTTGGCTTTGTCCAAAAATTTTTGCAAAAAAGGCATATACTTTTAAGCCGTCATTATTCTACAACTGAACATTAGAATTTATTCCTTTTAAAGTATCGTAGATTACTAGGCGTTTTAAAATAGAATTAAACAGATTTAAAAAAAAAAAAAAAAAAAAAAAAAGACATGATTAAGACAGAATTTTCTTTTAAACTGAAAACTGCAAGTTTCTTTTAAACTGTTCATCCATGCAAAATGAATACAACAGTACGCGAGAAAAAAAAAAATATACTAAATATTTACATCTGTTAAGAAGGGAACGTATTTATTTTTTTTTTTTCTTCTAAAGAGATTCCGTATTAGGAAATTTTATTTTTACCGTATACCATTTTTTAGATTTTTTTTGTCTCCATTACATGGAATATGATTAATGTTATTAATGATAAATGAAACATTTCTATACAACAAACAATGGTTCATTAAAAACGTAAATATCTCAGCCTACGGCATTTCTACATAAATGGAGATTACAAACATGGAAAAAAAAACAGAGACTAATATAAGTTTGTTTGATCAGAACTCTTCCGTAAGAGTAAAGATCAATGTTCTGTAGAAATTCATTCGAGTCGGGCCAAATTTTAAACTTTTTTCCGGACCGGGCCGAGTTCGGCCCGAAATTTTAACTTTCGGGCCAATATTTTTTTCGTTTGGGCCGGGCTGGGCCAATATTTCTTTAGTTCGGGCCGGGCCTGGAAATTTCGGCCCGTGAAGACCTAATTCTGATTGCAAAAATATTTGACTTGAAATTTTTCTTGTTTTAGATTGCTTTTAAAGAACGAGTTTTTCGGATTTCCAAAAATTATGTTCACAAAACCTTTAAAATATGACACAGTCCGCCAAAAAAATTCGTTCTCTGCAAGCAATCTAAAACAAGAAAAATGTCAAGTCAAATATTCTTTGCAATCAGAATACAATATTTTAAATACATAGCCCTTGGAAACTTCTGTATAAGATTTTTACAGTTTACCTAATAAACAAACCGTTTACCTCATAATTCTATCAATCTTTATTTCTGAGAAATTTAATTTTGAAATCGGGGTCTTATTTGCTGGACACCCTGTATATTTAATTTCTTTCATACGATTAATATTAGCGACTGAGTCTTAGTTTCTTCGGAAAAACTTAGTACAAGAAAATTTTCTACAGCAAAGCACTCCACAAACAGACAAATAGTGACCCTTTCTCCCACCAAAAGGTCAATGTCAAAGGTCAACTGGGCTCTTCCCACAGAGAGTGCCTGCGGATTTTCCCCTCTGTCAAGAAACAGGAAGTGTTTGGGTTTATTAGAAATTGCAGGAATCTTTCATTTTTGCCGTGGAATTTTACGAATAAAATCAAATTTCGAGGAAACAAAATGTCTTATTGAGGGATATTTCATATAATATCGTCCAGGAAGTATTCTTTAATAAATTTATAAGAGAAATAATGATAACAATTGACAGGAAAATGTATAAAAACTAAAAAAATAGCCGCTTTGATGGTCTTTACGAATGAGCGATAGTACCTCTATTGCCACCTGGATATTTTTGATGGAACTAATGTCAGAAACTTTAAAATTTAATTTAAAATAGAAGGCCGCACTTTTCTTTTATAAAATTTTGCCAAGTTAAAGAAATAAGTTATATAAGTTACCAAAAAAAATTTTAAACAAATTGGTTGAATAGCAAATGAGTAATACTGTTTGTAAAAATACAGTATGGGGAGTATAGGTCAAAATACAACTGATGGTTACTCTTAAACACATAAATTAATTATGATCTGTAGATTTGCACAATATAATTTTTTTTTACAGAATAATCTTAAAAAAAAAAATAATAATAATTTATTTTACATGCTTTTCCATTACGGATGCATTTTTAGAAGTAAGAAATGAAACATGTATACTTTCAGAAGAATAAATAATTCATGGAGTTAACAATTACAGATAGAATCATGATTAATTAAATAAATAAAATGTATTTTCTTTATTCCAACAAAATCATTTACGCTGATGACACTTACACATATTAAAAAATATTATATTGTGTTTTTTTTTTTTTTTCGTAAAGTGGCAACAAAAAAAATTGTAAATAAATAAAATTAATTCTTAAACTCATTATATAAAAAATTATTTGAATTTGAAGGTTGAAAATTAAACCTAATGAAACATATATATTATTATGTAGTATTATGTAGTATTATACATGTCATATACGCACCACATTTGCATGTGCTGTTTTCCCCCGCCTATTTGGCATTGCACATCTGTGCCAAGGAAAGATCCGTTTAATAAGTTTATAACAACCAAGAATGTATGTGCTAAAAATTCAAGTTTGTAAACATAGTTAGGAGAATAAAATGGGAAAAGTTCAGTAAAATGTGTTGATTAAATAATACAGCTGCATGCATTCAACATGGCTATAAATATTATTATTTGCGATTTATTGTGAAAATTATATTTACTGTTTTGTTACTTATTAAGTTTATTATTTATAATTGTTTAAATAGTTTCATTTTTTATTAAATTCATGTTTATTTACTTTTATTTTTTATTTTAATTCTTTAAATTATTTTTATTATATACTATATCAATAATTATTTAAATCAAATTATCATTTATTTACTTTTATTATTTCCTTTCTTAAAATACTAGACTCTTTTTTCATATTATTTTATTTTTATATTGCAATAAAAAATCGCACCCTGTTATTGCATATTATTTGTAACTTATATTCGAAGACAAAACTTTCGCCAAATTGGCAGGAGAAAAGAATGTGGTGCATATATGATATCTGTGCCTTATTTTTAAATAATTTGCCGTTTAAAAACAATTTATAGAATGTATTAGTTCTATTATAAAAAATGCCAAGAAAACAAATTTACTGGTTGAAAACAATGCGAATATGATATAGCTTTAAGGCAAGAAACTAGATATCAGCGTAAAAAACGACAGCACAGATCACAGTACTCACCACATAGTTGCCATTTTTTCAGACGTCAATTTGGCAAAATCCTCGTTTTTGTATACCAATTACCATGTATATTTTTGGTACTACTCTGTTATATCATTGACCGATTTCACTAAATTATACTAATAGCCAAATTATACATATTGACGTAATTTTTATTTTAAATAATAAAAAAAATTATTAGTAGAATATTAATAAAAATACAAAGTCGAAATAAAAATCACTTAATGACGTTTTAAACACGTGTATCGTATTTAATGTCATTGAATTGACATTCACGATCATCCATTATTGGCATTTAATCTTATAATTTGGCGATAGTATTTTGGTCGATGGGATAACAGAGTAGTACCATATTTTTTAACAGGGAATAACAATAAATTAGAAAAAAGTTTGACACATATGGGTCATATACGCATCACATTGGCCCGATTGCAAAAAAGGGTCAATTTATGCCTCACATGTTAATCCGGTTATTAAAATAAACTGTTTATTTAGTTTTAATACCTTTTTAAACATGATATAAATTATTTTGCTCTATAATTACTAGCAAAATTTTTTATTTATTATTCTTTCTTTTTTAAAATAATAGAAAATAATTTAAAATATATATGTAACTGGTATTTGCATACGAAGTTTTTGCCAAAATAGCGTGAGAAAAAACCTCACCATATGGTGCGTATATGACTGACATCTCTGCCAAAAGTTTAATTAATATCTATAGAACAAAACAATTTATATAATTTTTAAAAAGAAAATAAAAGTAAATAAACAACATCAAAGTTACCATGTCAAGCAAAATAACGATACTTTGTCGCCAATTAAGTACCCCAGTGCATATGACATTGGAGTCTGAAACAAAATAGCGCCAATGTGGTGCGTATATGACATCTGTGTCAAAACGACAACATAGCGAATCTCTTCTGACAGAAAATGCATGTGCTCAGAAAAATGCTTTAAATTTCAACGATGTACAAAAAATTTAAAATTATTTGTCATTGTCATTCATTTGGCATGCATGTTCAATCTGACGAATTTTGTAAGACTTGCCATAAATGCATAGTGAATAATGAACTTAATATTTTTTCTAGCTAATAATATGGATCCTGGTCCACATCCTTAAATATTGAAGAGCTTAACTTGAGAAATTAAGTGCCCATGAATTGATGCTCGAATTGAGTGCTCAGATTGAATATAGTCGGCAAATTATTAATTTTCATCAATATATTACAAAATTTTGTACTTCATTACCTCATTCCACAGATACTATATCAAAGCACATTTTTGAGTACTACTTAGTTATCTGGTCGACCAAAAATTTAACGCCAAATTTCAGGATTAAATGCCAATAATGGATTATCATAAATGTCACATTACTTGAAATTAAACACAAAACACGTGTTTGTCATGTCATCAAGTGATTTTTAATTCAACTTTTTATTTGTATTTTTATTAATCTATAATAATAAAGAGAGAAGGATGTTTGTCTGTCAGCGCTGTTCTGAAGAGACTGCTGCACGTAGAGTTACAAAATTTGGAGGGAAGGTACTTTTTTACACGTAGTTTTGCACCTCGAAGCCCGATTTTCGATTTTTTGTTTAGATTTTTTTAAATAATTTTTTTAGGCGATTTTTAGTGTTATTTTTGCGGTTTTATCCCATTAGTGAAAGGAATACGGTTTCATTCTTTTAACCCAAAATAGCAATTTTTCTTTCTCTTTTCAACAAAGTTTATTCGGAATTTGTACAGCGATTTTTGAATTTTTAACGAATTTTTAATGCGATTTTTAGTGTTTTTTCTCATTTTGTGGCTATTTTTTGAGATTGATAAAAAGAAAGTCGTTTTAAACTTTTAGCCTAATGCCCTAAATTTTGTGTTTGTTACGATTTTTAGATTTTAACGATTTTTAATGCGATTTTTAACGTTTTTTAAAGATTTTTGCGTTTAGTATCTATTTTTTTCCATAGTTGTTCTATCAAAAACTTGAGCTGTTGAGAATGCAATAAGTAGTATTTTTTTGTGAAATCTATCTAAAATGTCAAAAATTTAGGTACCACTATTTTCGAATAGCAATTTCATAAACTATCTTAAATTCTTGCTTAAGACCGCTACCCCCTCGAGTTATATATCACCTGATAGGTTATTTAACAGAGTATGTTTTGGTAAAGTTTTTGAAGAATAGAGTGCTCTATCTGGTGGTGGAAAATGGAACTAATAGAACGCTATTTTTTTAAATCTATAATAATAAAGAGACAAATTTGTGTGTGTGTCAGCGCTGTTCTGAAAATTCTGCTGTACGTAGAGTTACAAAATGTGGAGGCAAGGCACTTTTATACATGTAGTTTAGCACCTCGAAGCCCGATTTTCAATTTTTTGATAATATTTTTTTAATAATTTTTTTAGGCGATTTTTAGCGTTCTTTTTGCAGTTTTATCCCATTAGTGAAAGAAATACGGTTTCATTCTTTTAACCCAATATAGCATTTTTTTTTCTCTTTTCAGCATAGTTTATTCGGAATTTGTAGAGCGATTTTTGAATTTTTAACGAATTTTTAATGTGATTTTTAGTGTTTTTTCTCATTTTGTGTTTTTTTTTTTTTGAGATTGATAAAAAGAAACCGTTTCAAACTTTTAGCCCTAAATTTTGTGTTTGTTACGAATTTCAGATTTTAACGATTTTTAATGCGATTTTCAATGTGATTTTTAACGCTTTTTCAAGATGTTTTGCGTTTAGCACCTATTTTTTTCATAGTTGTTCTATCAAAATCTTGAGCTGTTAAAAATACAATAAGTAGTATTTTTTTTTGCGAAATTTACCTAAAATGTCAAAAATTTAGTTACCATTATTTTCGAATAGCAATTTCATAAAATATCTTAAATTCTTGCTTAAGACCGCTACCCCCTCAAATAATATATCACCTGATAGGTTGTTTAACAAAGTATCGTTTTGATAAAGTTTTTGAAGAATAGAGTGCGCTAGCTGGTGGTGAAAATGGAACTAACAGAACGCGATTTTGTTAAAATTTGGAAATATAACAATGTGATTTATTTTAAGTTTTAAAATGGTTTATAATACATGATAAAAAATGTAAACAAAGAATGGTGTGACACATTTCAGGGTGCGTGAAAGGAGGGGCGCGAACAAAATTAGGAAATGTAATAAGGAGATTTGTTTTACACTTTAAGGTAATTTATAACGCATGTTAAAATTTTTAAAGTACTGGCGATGTTCTGGAGAGACCGCTGCACGAAGTTATGTATGAAATTTTACTCCTTGAAGGCCGATTTTCAGTTTTTTAAATTTAATTCATATGGGAATTTTAGTGGGTTTCGAGCCAATTTTTCCACATTAGCGAAAAGGAAAGCGGTTTCATTCTTTCGACCTAAATTAGTGAATTTTGTTCTCTTTTCAATACAATTTATTTGGATTTCGTGCAACGATGTTTGCATTTTTAGTGAATTATTTAATGTAAATTTTGCCGCTATTATTCGACATTAGTAAAAGGAATTTTGCTTAAAATTTTCAGGCTGATGTATTAAATTTTAGCTGTTTAGCTCTTATGAATCTCAGCTAATTTTAATGCGATTTTTCGAGATTTTTTGCGTTTTATGTCGGATTTTTGTCATTTACGAGATATTTCCAATTACAACGTTTTACACTATTAGAGTAAATTTTGACCTCTGATTTTTTAATATTAGTGATTTTTAATGCAATTTTCAATGCAATTTTTAGAAATTTTTCGAGTTTTATAGTTATTTTTTGATATTCGGAAGTAAAAATTGATTTCAAACTTTTAATCTAATATAATTTTAGAGATTTTTAACGCGATTTTTCAAGAATTGTTGTGTTCCGTGTCAATTTTTTATTATCTATAAAGGATTTCCTTTTACTACGTGATTATCCTGTCGACCAATTTCGCAAATTATATCAAATGTGAAACAAGCCAAATTATGCAAATAGATGTAATTTTTATGTTAAATAACGAAAGAAGAGATAGTTTAGAAAAACATTAATACAAATACATATAAAAATAAGAAGTAAAAACCACTTGATGACGTAACAAACATATGTAACATGTTTAATGTCAAATGAATATGGAATTTACGATCCGCCATTATTGTAGTTTAATCTTATGGTTTGACCCAGATAGTTTCTTGGTCAACCGGATAATCAAATAGTTCAGATTTCCGATTAGAATGTTTTATCCGTTTGATGAAATTCGGATTACTGCGATTTAAAAAATAACAAGCGGTATTTAGTGCATTTTTCAATGCGTTTTTAATGAACTTTTTAATGCGATTTAGTACTATTTTTTTCGATCCCCACCACAGTGGTGTTTTAACAATTAAAAAAATGTTTTGGTTTCAAACTTTTAGCCTAATATAGTAAATTTCACCATTTACCTTTTTTTAATTTTGTCGATTTTCAACGTGATTTTTTATATATTTTGTGTTTTGCGTCGATTTTTTTGTAATTCATGTAAAAAAGAATGGTTGCTACGTTTTACACGACTAGAATATTTTTTTATTTACGGGATGTATTTACATTTAGCGATTTTTAATGAGTTTTTCAATGGTTTTGTATTGGTTTTTTGAATCTCACAGCTATTTTTGGAAATTTCGAAAAGGAAATTAATTTCAAACATTTACACTTCATTTACGAATATTGAAATTTAGCGATTTTTTAATGCAATTTTTAGCAATGTTTTCATTATTTCTCACGCTTTGCGCCGATTTTTTCATTCGTATTTAAGAAATAATTCAGATTACACTATTTTACTCTATTAATGTAGATGTTGTTCCCCGCTATTTTAAAATTTGAAACGATTTGTAATGAATTTTTGAATACAATTTTTAGATGTTTTCGAGTCCACGGCGATTTTTTCACTATTGGAAAAGAAATTTTTAAATAATTTGTAGCTTAAAGTAGTAAATTTTGACATCAATGATTCAGATTTTTTGTGTATTTTCATAAAATGTTTAGCAAATTTTGTGTCGATATTTTTTAACTAATGAAAGAGTTCAGATTTCAATATTTTGTCCCATTATGGTAAATTATGTCCGCAGGAATTTAATGTAAATGTTTATCTTACTGTGGCAAATTTTGTCCGGATTTTTGAATTTTACTGATTTTTAATCTCTTTTATAGTGATTTTTCAAGTTCTGTGACAGTTGTTGACATCGGTAAAAGAATTTCAGTTTCTAACTTTTAGCATAAATAGTACAATTTGTTCTCCACGCTTTTATGAATTTTGCCAATTTCTAAAGCGATATTCAATGTAATTTTTAGTTAGTTTGGGGGATTTTAGGTGTTCCGTGTTGACTTTTCCTTATTCATGAACGATTTCCCATTACAATATTTTCGACTGAATATTAAATTTTTACAGCCATGATTTTTAAATATTCAGCAATTTTTAATATAGTTTTCGATACAATTTTTAGCCATTTTTTTAAGTTCCTTGGCGATTTTCTGCCATTCGGAAACCAATTTTGATATCAAACATTTTGTTTAATGTAGTTATGTTTCGAATGCAATGTTTTATCTCTTAATATGATTTTGGCTTTCCATGCCTATATTTTGTAATTTATGAATGATTTCCATCATAACCCCCCCCCCCCCCCGCCCTGTCTTAATATTATTTTTTTAAGCATTAACTTCCAAATATTTAGCTATTTTTAATGCAATTTTCAATGTAATTTTTAGCCATTCTTCAAGTTCCGTGGCGATTTTTTTACATCCGGAAATCGATTTCGATTTCAAACTTTTTGCTTAATATGGTTAATTTCTTGATTACAATATTTTATATTATAACAGTGAATTTTTACCCTAGGGATTTTTTAATGTTTTACGACTTTCATTACAATTTTCAATGCAATTTTTGGGCTTTCTCAGTAATTTTTTTTTTAACACTTTTTAAAGGAATTCGATTTTAAATTTCTAGACTAATAAGAGTTTGGTTTCAAACTTTTATCCTTTACGGTAATTGTTTTGCTCTCTTATTTTGATCTACAGCAATTTTTAATGCATTATGCTTTTTTTTTTTTTGAGTTCACGGCGATTTTTTTCAGATACGGAAATGGAATTCGGTTTTTAATTTCTTTGCTAATATGATAAATTTTCTCCTGTGTGATTAAAGATTTTTATTGCGATTTTTTAGCAGTTTTTTTCGTATTTCAATGCTTTTTACATTATCAAATTAATTAGATTCAAAACATTTATCCAAGTAGAGTAAATTTTGAGTTCCGTGATTTTTGAAAATTTTGCCATCTTTAAAGCGATGTTTACGTTTCTTCGCGACCCGCTTCGATTTTTTAGAGGTTCAATTTTTGGCCGAATTTATTAAATTCTGATCTCTTTCTTCAAAGTTTATTCGAATTTTGAAACACAATTTTTGAATTTTGTTTTATATTTTTATGAGATTTTTAATGTTTTTTGCGATTTGTAAGATTTTTCCACATAAGTAAAAATAATCCAACTTCAATTTCTAGCCCATCTCTTTTCAACGAAGTTTAGACGAAATTCGTGCAGCATTTTTTAAATTTTTCGAGGTTTTTATTACGATTTTTAAAGTTTTTTTGCAATTCTTGCTATTTTTTGATGAACCCGGGCAACGCCGGGCAGAACAACTAGTGTTTCAATAATTTATTTGTTTTTTTGTTATTTAAAAAAATTGCTTCAATTTGTACAATTTGGTTAATAGTTTGGCGATTTGTATTATCGACAAAATTGGTCGACGGGATAACGAAGTAGTACCTATTTTTCTTAGATGATAAGATGGAGAATATAAAAAATCTTTAAAAAAGATCTTTTAGTTGAAAATTAAAATAAAATATGACAAATTTGCTTTGAAAATATACGTATTTGTACCAGTGTAATGCCTAAATAAAAAAATTCCAAGGAAATTTTTAATTGACTAAATTTACATTTCTAAAATTAAAATGAGCCGTAACATAAAAAAGCATTTTTCCTTAAATAAGATGCAAAAATAATAGGGACTATTTGGTTATCTTGTCAACCAATTATGCCAAATTATATAAATCGACAAACTATTGGCCTAATTAAACAAATTCACGTAATTTTTTTTAAATAATGAAAGAACAAATAAATTAATAAAACATTAATAAGATAATTAAATAAGATTAATTAAATAAAAATTCATATTAAAAATTACTTGATAGCATAACAAACACATGATATGAGTTTAATGTTACATGAAAGTGACATTTTTTACATCATCATTGGCATTTAATCTTTTAGTTTGGTGGTACTTTTTTAATTAAAGGGATAATCAAGTAGTACCAAATAATGTAAGAAAAATATTGTTACTTTCAAATAATTATCTAATGAAATAATACTTCGCAAATCCAAACAAAGCATGGCTTTTGCTAGTTTATTAATATTCATGGTTCAATATATATTTAATGGATTAAAATATTTACTATCATTCCTCTGGCAAAATTTCAGCCAAATTGCTCTTCAACTTTCCCTAAGTAGAAATGCTAAATGCAGGGGCGTGCAAAGAGAAAACTGTGCCCGGGGCAAAGTGTAAATTTGGCACATAATTCATAGAGTAACATAAATTCATAGAGTAACATTTATGTAAAGCTGAAACATTACAGTGGGTTATATTAAATTAACTAAAAAAAAAAACCCCCTCATTCTGGCGCTAATATAGCAGAAAAAATAAGATCATACGAATGATCACGGTGTGCAACAGAGACAATCTCTAGACTCTAATAGCAAGGAAACACCGCATACGCAGCCAATGAACAAGATAAGAAATTTTGCAAAAGTAGCGAAAAAGATCTATGTGAAAAGCAAAGAGGTGAAGCATACTAATTTACAAAGAACATCATCAGCGTACTCTGATTGGTTGTTCTTGAGCTGAACTTTCTAGCTGTTAAGCTACACTAATATTCTTGACTCCACACACTTATTAGCTTATGATATATTGAAGTCTTGATATGTTGCAATAGGTCTAGACCATAGGTTCCCAACCTTTTCGGGACCACCGCCCCCTTTACAAGAAAAAAAGTGCCAACGCCCCCTCTTCTATAGTTGTTAATTGTATAAAATGTTAAAACATTGTTGCATATTTTCTGCATTTTATCTAATTATCTGCTAAGAAACACAGAGTAGAACTTAATTAAAACGACCATCAAGTGTATTAAAAATTGAAAATTAAATACAAAAACAATAAGAATTAAACAAAATAATAACGAAATGGTTGAGTGAAGGCTGGTGGAGTTTTAACAATTTGTTCATGTCGGATTCCAATTTCTTTAACATCAATCACAAATTGCCAAGTTCAAAGATGTTTGTTCCTTTTCTTAGGCAGTAAATTAGCTAACGTACGGAAGCAGTTCTCAGCCAAATCTGATGAAAACTTGTCATTGGGGGAGGGGGGGAGCACCATAATACTTACCCATCATGAATATGCATAAAATAATATATGAAAATAAAACATGTGCAAACTAGTTATAAAATGCATTGCAATTTCAAAACAAAATTTAAACGCATATTTAAATGTTTTTAATATACATAGTAATGCTGAAATGCTGAAGAACCAATTTCGACAAATTTTGTATAAAACACCAAATTACTCAAGTAGTACCGAATTGCGTAAAAAAACATCCTTATAACTCCCAAAATAATAATTATTTATATTAACTGACAGTTTACTGCATCGGATGAAGAGTCTCATTTCCAATTAAAATATACCTTTGAATTGAAATTTGAATGAAATACAAAGTCATGAAAAATCGAAGAATGTGGAAAGCAGGATTACAAATATCTCGGCAACTAATAATCCGATCAACTTCGTTCTTTATGCAAAATTTGTGTTATTTCCTTTTACGTCCACTCCTTAAAATAAAAAATTCGAAAATTTTTGTATGCCTTTCACCGAAATGAATTTTTCGAGAGTATGAAAAAAATAATTTTGGATCATCGAGATTACTGATATTAAATAGGCTTCGTCCCATTCTTACATACTAAGTACATACAAAATTTCAAGTTTCTATCTCGATTTGTTCGGGAGATAGAGCGTTTACAGACACATTAACAAACAGATACACAGACAGAGAGCCACACAAATCGACGACGGCGATTTTTTTTTTTTCTAAAAATTTGTTTTTCGTAATCTTTAGTATCTAAACCGTGTAAATCCGTTAAAAAAAGATTTTTAAAGGATTGCAAGATTTACCCTAGACTACGTATGATGGGTAAGTAAAAAAAAAAGCAATTAACATTTTATGTACTCTCGCTCACAATCCTAGTAAGAAAGCTGTATTGGTTTTTGAAGTTAGAACTCCTTGTTATCCATTTCTAAATTTTAGTTCTCGTTTGCTGTGAGTTCCACGATTTCTTCCTCCAATCATGATACTGCAGTATCTGCATTTGCGACAGGATCTAAAACCAAACTCTGTATATTCATGTATAAATATCTTGGAATTGCTCTGAGAAAACTTCATGAAGAACGGTCAACTATTGACAGTAAGTAAATATTCCTGTTTTAACAAATTGCGAATAATATGACAAATTGGTTGTATTTTCATCTACTTAGATTTCGTTTGAACAACAGAAGTTTACCCATAGAAGTAGCTATGAGGGGTTTTTTTTGCACAATTAAATTCAAGTAATGGATGTCATTTTTAAATGTAATCAGGTTTTAGCGTATTTTTACACCTCTGTTTTCAATTAAGTGCAATACTGAATCAAATATATCGAGAAACGATTCAGACAAATACTTTTCAGAGATAACGAACTTCTGCGTGCAGCAGCAAGAGATTGTACTAATGTGCAAGTCTGACGCAAAGTGATAGTGACCACTGCACTACAAAGTGAAATAATTGTTTCACTGACTTCGTGCTTTCCTGGAATTAAATATCGATTCTCTGTCTATCAATTTTCAATTTTTTAGCAAATAATAGCTCTTGACATTTTTTTTTTCTCTTCTTTTATGAGTTTTTGTTGTTTGGTAATGCTGATTCGTCGAGTTGAATGGAAAATTTGCAGGTCTTTAAGTAATAGCATAATGATATTTCAGTGCCTTTAGCCATCTATTCCTCTTTATACCACATTGTTACTGAGGATTTTTTCTAATGATACCTGACGTCTTTTTTTTTTTTTTTAATGAAGCACAGTCTTTATTATCTCTCTTACTGCCGGCAAAATTGATTTCTCGCCGATTGTGTGCGGTTTTCATACTTTTGCGATTAACATATATCACAATATTATATGATGCATCGATCACAATATTATATGATGCTCGTAGTCCGTCATCTTCTTGTTTAGTAGGCGACTAAAAAAAATTGATATAGTTCGCTGTTTTAAAATTCACTTTTCCAGTCTTCGAAAAATAGGACACATCTTTGTCTTTTCTATCAGTAAGCATTTATTCATATTATTGGAGAGTGCATAGAACCATATTTGAAATACTCAATACTGTACTGCCGGCATTTCTTCTTCGATTAAGGTATTTTGAAATAAAAAAATTTTCCCTGTTTAGGTTTAAATAAATTTACTTTTGAACAAATTTATAGATATAATGAAATTTATCTTTTTCACTAAGAATAAACAAATTTCTTGAACTCATTCAAATCACGGGTTCGTTTAAAAATCTCTTTTCAAGCATTTGTAGTCATACATCAGAACTTTCCAAAATACAGGTTAATAAAAAAAGAAGAATTCTGTTTAAAAATTTTATCCAGCCAACTATCGCAAATTTTGTGCTCCACAATATTTAAATTCGTAATGAATTTTAATGCGAGCCTTAGCGATTTTTCATGTTTCACGGCGATTTTTTTACTTAAGAAAATAATTTCAATTCCCCCCCCATCCCCCCAATACAAGTTCTTCTGTATTGTTGAAAGGTGCAGTTAAGGTTTTAATCGCGGACCGGGCAATGTAGAGGAGATCACAATTTTCATTACATTAGTTCCTAAATACATATAAGTAAGCCATGACCGCCCCCCTTGACTGTCTTAACGCCCCCCATTTTTCTCTAGACTCTCTACCGCCCCCCTGGAAGGCTCCAGCGCCCACTGGGGGGCGGTACCGCCCCAGTTGGGAACCTATGGTCTAGACTAATAGCAATGGTGGAATTAAGTGCAGATGATGACAATCTTATTCAATAATGAATAAGCAATGAATTTTGTATTATAATAACAGCGGATGTAGATATAACATATTGGGATATGAGCAGAGAGAGATAACTGCTGAAGGGGGATATTTAAGCTTGAATAGAACAGGATAGTGAATAATTGTGTTCGTGAAAGTAAGGATTGAAGAAGGTATTTTAATATTTTGAGGTTTTTATTTTTATTTTCATTTATTTATTTTTGGTGGTGGTTTAACATATGCAGTGCAGAAAGAATGTTTTGGGGATACATTGGAAGAGAAAGAACTTAATATATCAACATTGGGATATACCTGAAGAGTCAGAGCTTCGGTATTACTATTGTGATAATTAAAAAATATCAACATTTGTCGATATATTGATAAATAATTCAGCCCTAATGGGTACCATATAAATTTTATGAATGAGTCCTGGCTGATTTTTGAATTACAGTTTACTAACAATGTATTAAAACCCTGTTTATTTCAATTTATATCAATAAAGGAAGTTGACTTTTTTTTATATGACACATTATTTTTAAATAATTCAAAATTATTCATTAATTTTAAAATACTAAAACCTACACATATAAATTGTAACCCTTCCATTTTATTGAAATTATAAGAACAACATAGGCAGCATTACAAACAGAATTACAATTTTAATTTGGTATTTATGAAAATATGTGAAAGTCTTTTCTTTTATATAAATTAATTCTTTGCAATTTAAAATCTATTTATACTATTAAACAGTGCTGAAATTTTATTGCTAATATGTTCTAAGGTATTGAATGTTTGTCTGGAAACAGATGTCAGTTGAGACCAAATTGTGTTTACTTTAGTGAAGAAACCTAAACACTATCTTTTTTATTACATAAATACAATTATTGCTCCAAATGGATTCAAAAATGAAATAAAATATTCACTAGTATTTTGAACTTTAACTATCCATCATTTATCATAAATGCTATGCAGTCATTTTCATCAGGGAATGAGCTTTTTGTAATTTCAACTGAGATTTTGAAATCATTCAATGTTTCGGCCTTTCAAAATCTTTTAGCACCTAATTTGAGTTCCACCTCTACCACAGTAAAAATTTTCTCAATGCAATGATGTAAATAAATTTCCTTCTGCTGCTATGCCATGATCTTATTTGTGTTGGCAAATTAGGGTTTAATCTAGAAAAAAGAGAATTGCAGCTTTTTGGCTAATTACAGCCAAGAACTTTTAGCCAAATAAAAATAGCTTTAGCCAAGAAAAAGAAAAATGTTTCATTTACACGAAATTTCTATATACATGAGTATTATTTATGCAGACTTGCCAAGTTTTGAAATTCAAAAATCAGGAAATTTCGTTTTAGAAATCTTGAGATATTTTTTTCATTGAAAACTTAATTTTTAAATGTAAACATGTTTAGTGAAAGTTCAGTTCTAAAAAAGAGATTCGTTATTACTGAAGATTAAAAAGAATTATGACACTTACTCAAATAAGCAAAATATGTACTCTTAGAAATAGAATTCATTTAAGCTTATGATGTTCTAACATACATTTAAATTAATTAAATATGTACATATTACAGGAGAGGCAGGGGTTCTTCTCCATAAACATATATAAAACTATAGTGAAGATCTTAAATAAGTATATTAATCTAGATAAATCATTAATAATCCAGCATGTGTCCGTTAGAGGTCTGCACAGCCTGAAACTTAAAATTTTGGCCCAAGCCTGGCCCGGCCCGAACGAAACAAATATTGGCCCGCCCAAGAGTTAAAATTTTGACTCGAACCCGGCCTGGTTCGGGTGAATTTCTACAGAACATTGATCTTTACTCTAACAAAAGAGTTCAGACAAAAAAAACTTATCTTAGTCTTATTTTCTTTCATGTTTATAATCTCTATTTATGCAGAAATGCCATAGTCTGCAATATTTATGCTTTTAATGAACCTTTGTTTGTTGTATGTTAATGTTTCAGTTATCATTAGCATTATTAATATACAGGGTGTATCTAAACTACTGGGCAAAACTTTAAGGGGTGATAGTACACATCAAGACAAATAATATTAAATGGGAAACTAAGGGTCCCAAACATCTTCCGAAGGAGATAGGCGGCATCAAAGTTTGGGGTCCAAAATATGAAATGATTATAAAAAGCGGAAAAATTGGTCGATTCATTTGTGGTTTTCACGAAAATAATTTTTTATGTCAGTATTGTCTTAAAAATAAATTATAAAGATAAATTTCAAAAAATGCCGATAGAGGGAGCTTTGGACATTGGAGTAACGAAAAACTATTTTTCACCATTATTTTTTGCATCTTATTAAATGTTTTTAGAAGTTTAGCTTAATTTTGAGTTCAAAATCTGTGGCTAAGTAGCACAAACTGAACTGTGTTCAATGGTAGTGAGCAGGTTCAAATTTCAAATGATTATAAAAAACAGAAAAATTGGTCAATTGATTTGCGGTTTTCACTAAAACTATTCTTTGTCAGTATTGTCTTGAAAATAAATTATACAGATAAATTTTTAAAAAGATCGATAGAGGGCGCTGTAGACTTTGGAATATTGTACAACTATTTTTTACCGTTATTTTTTGCATCTCAATAAATTTTTTTAAAGCTTTGACATAAAGTTAAATTTTGTGCTGAAAATCTGAATCTTTGAGAGTGGTTTAGTAGCGCTAACTGCACTGTGTTCAATGGGGTGGGAAGGTTCAAATTTCAAATGATTATACAAAACGGAAAATTTGGTCGATTCATTTGCGGTTTTCTCTAAAACCATTCTTTATGTCAGTATTTCCTTGAAAATAAATTTTAAAGATAAATTTCAAAAAATTCCATTAGAGGGCGCCTTAAACTTTAGAGTAACCAATAAAAATTCTTCACTGTTATTTTTTGTATCTAATTAAATGCATGCAAAAGATTAGACTTAAATTTTGAGCTCAAATTCTGAATCGTTGGGAGGGGTTAAGAAGCGCAAATTGAACTGTGTTCAGGAGTTGAAATGTTACCCTGCCCACCCTACGAACACAGTTCAATTTTTCGCTACTTAATTACTCAAAATGATTCAGATTTGGAGCTCGAAATTTAAATCTAAGCTTTTAAAACATTTATTTAGATAAAAAAAAAAAATAACGGTTAAAAATAGTTGTTGGTTACTCTAAAGTTTAAGGCGCCCTCTAACGAAATTTTTTGAGATTTATCTTTAAAATTTATTTTTAAGGAAATACTGACATAAAGAATGGTTTTAGAGAACACCGCAAACGAATCGACCAATTTTTCCGTTTTTTATAATCACTTGAAATTTGAACCTCCCCACCCCCATTGAACACAGCTCAATGTGCGCTACTTAACCACTCTCAACGATTCAGATATTCAGCTCAAAATTTATGTCTAAGCTTTTAAAAAAATTTAATGAGATGCAAAAAATAACGGTAAAAAATAGTTGTACAATATTCCAAAGTCTACAGCGCCTTCTATCGATCTTTTTAAAAATTTATCTGTATAATTTATTTTCAAGACAATACTGACATAAAGAATAGTTTTAGTGAAAACCGCAAATCAATTGACCAATTTTTCTGTTTTTTATAATCATTTGAAATTCGAACCTACCCACTCCCATTAACCCATTAACCGCCAAAGCTCCCATTGCGGGAACATCTATTTTTTATTTTTTTTCTAAAAATATTTTAAAGCTATTTGAAAAAAATACATTTTATAGAAAAGTCAAAAGCATAGAGTCTAAAATACATTTTTTTCAAAATAATATTTTTAATTTTTCTATTTTTTGCAGATTTTTGAAAAAAGAGATTTTTCGGTTTTCCGACAATCTCCAGTAAAATTACTAAAAAAGAAAAAAAAATAATCTCATTTTTTTCAAGTACAACCACGTTTTAAAGTCAACATTCCAAAAAACAACATATTTCAAATTCGGAGTAAATAGCTGCATTTAAAACAACAATAGAAAGGTTTTCATGGAATGTTCCCACAGCGGGAGCGTTGGCCAGAACCGGTAGCATTCCCTCCCCCTATGTTTGAGAGCGCGCTTTCATAAAGAAAGGTGAAGTGGACGAGAGTTCTATCGAACATTATTATTCCATGAAACTATAGTCGAGATTGTTCGTGGCTATAAATTATGGGTTTTGGCTAATTCTCAAGGCTACTTGTTAAATTTACAAGTATATGTGGGAAAGAACAAAAATCTATTTGAAGAAAAAAATGAAACTAAATCTATGTCGCTTGGAACAAGGGTAGTTTTAGATTTGATAAAATGTGTTGAGAATCCTCACAAACATATTGTTTATATGGATAACTTTTTTACTTCTTTGGAGTTGTTAGAAGAGATGAGAATACGCAATTTTTGCATGACAGGCACAATCAGAGAAAATAGATTGCAAGATTGCCCTCTTAGAAAAAGTAAACTGATAGAGAAAAATGAAAGAGGAACATTTGAATCAATCGTTACAGAAAAACTGTGCGTATTAAAATGGAGAGACAGCAAAGTTGTATGTTTGGCATCTAATTTTGAAGACGAAACTCCATTAGGTCAAGTAAAAAGATGGTGTTCTAAAGAAAAAAAGAAAATTGATTTACCTCAACCGAAGATAATTTCATCATATAATAAGTATATGGGAGGTGTGGATCTCTTAGATCGATTTTTAAGCACTTACAGGCCTCGTATCAAAGGTAAAAAGTGGTGGTGGCTATTTTTTACAAATACTTTAAACATGGCTGTAGTCGCAGCGTGGAGAATACACAAAGAGTTCAAAGGAGATATGTCCCAACTTAATTTCTTAAGACATATAACAACTGCATTAATGAGGACAGAAATTGAAAAAAAAAATGTGAATTCCAGTACTGGACCTTATGGACCTGTGAATATTAGTGTGCGTTTTGATGGTATAAATCATTTTATTGTTAGTGTGGATAAACAAACCCGATGTAAATTATGTAAAAAAAAATACTCGAATGAAGTGTGAAAAATGCAATGTAATGCTGCATCAAAGTTGTTCCCTGTATTTTCATAGAAAATTGTAAAAGAAAATAATAAAAAAGGTAAGCTTTTCTATTTAAAATTTATTTGTTAAAATTATTTGTTCCTTGAAATTTCAAAATCCAAAAGAAATATTGATTTTTTAATTCAGTATGAAATTATTTACACCTGCATATTCAATAAATTAATTGTTTTAAGTCATATTTATGGCATGTAAAAAAGTAATTCATTGCTTTGTAAAAATTTTAAGGGCACAACTTCTTATAATTATTTTATAATTAGCAGAAAAATAAATCGTACCTGACTTCTGCCTGGGGAAAATTTTCCTCCTATTACACGCCAACGCTCCCGCTCCGGGAACATGCTTTATTTAATAAACGGTTACAGTTTTCGAAAAAAATTCAACTGCTCTATAATAGAGACATCCAATGTATATTAAAAAATTCAAAAAGTTATAATTTATTAACGTTGTTTATATAGCGGCGTTTAATGGGTTAAACACAGTTCAGTTTGCGGTACTTAACCACAGATTTTGAGCTCAAAATTTAAGTTTATGTCTAAACTTCTAAAAAAAATTTAATGAGATGCAAAAAATAACGGTAAAAAATAGTTGTTCGTTACTCCAAACTCCAAAGCGCCCTCTATTGGCATTTTTTGAAATTTATCTTTATAATTATTTTTCAAGAGAATACTGACATAAAGAATAGTTTTCGTGAAAACCGCAAACGAATCGACCAATTTTTCTGTTTTTCATAATCATTTCAAATTTTGGACCCTAAACTTTGATGGCACCTATCTCGTTTCGAAGACGTTTGGGACCCTTAGTTTCCCATTTAATATTATTTGTCTTGATGTGTACTATCACCCTTTAAAGTTTTGCCCAGTAGTTTAGATACACCCTGTATATAAAAAAAAAAATCTAAAAAATGGTATATGGTAAAAGTAAAATCTTCTAAGACACTGAAAGAAAAAAAATACGTTTCCTTCTTAGCAGATGTAAATGTTTAATATATATATTTTTTTCGCGTATTGTTGTATTCATTTTGCATGAATGAACAGTTTAAAAGAAATTTGCAGTTTTCAGTTTAAACAAAAATTCTGTCATAATCGTTTTTTTTTTTATTATTATTTTTTTTATGTGTTTAATTCTACTTTAAGACGCCTAGTGATCTAAGATTCTTTAAAAAGACTAAATTCTAATGTTTAATTGTAGAATAATGAAGACTTAAAAGTATATGTCTATTTTACAAAAAATTTTGGACCAAGCCAAACTTTACTGATTTATGAACAGACTTTTTTTCCACGTCAAGAAAAAGATTTTCATACGGGAAGATTCAACAGGAACTGATTACCGTAAAATCCCGTTAATCTGCCCTTCCTGATCAAATGCCCCCTCCCCACTTTATAAAGAATTTGAAATTTTCAAAAAATCCAGAGAAAGCGCCCTCCCTCCTTTCTCAAAGGTGATTGAGAGTGGGATGAATCATTAATCTTTGATGAAATGTGCATTTTTTCGAGAATTTTTAATTGATTTCATACTTGTTTTGGCTTTTTTTTTTACAAATTTCTCCTTTTTTCTACGTTTTTTTTTTAAAACCCATTTTTTTCAAGTATCTAAATTTATGATTCATTCAACAGTTCATTCATTTCATAATGAATCAATCCTGTAAATTTTGTTGAATGATCGCAGAAAAATCCCGTGTAAGCGCCCCCCTCTAACTATTGTACGATTTTTCGTCACCTTTGGGAGGGTGGATTAACGGTATTTTACGGTATTTAGGTCCGTGAAGCCTAGGAAGAACAAAATTAGTCTCGGCTTCGTATGGAAGAAATAAGTTAGACTTGGCCCGGCCCGATACTCCAGGGAAAAAAATTAAGGCCCGGCCTGAAAAGATTAGTGACTAGGCCAGTCCGGCCCAGCCCGAGTCTTCAGAAGCAAGGCCCGAGCCCGGCCCAGCCCGAAGGCCGTTAATGAAAATCGGCCTGAACCCGGCCTGTGCAGACCTCTAGTATCCGTAGTAAGAACGAAAAATCTTAGAAATTCATTATTTATAATGAATCATTATAGTTAATTACTAGGGATGCACCGAATATTCGGTATCTATTCAGTATTCGGCCATGTTACCGAATATTAAACTATTCGGTTAAGCCGAATATTCGGTTTGGCCGAATATCAAAGTATTCGGCCGAATCAAATACTTAATAAAACTTTTCGCAGTACATTTTTTAAAACTTTTTGCAATTTCTACTTTTAACTGTCAATTTATAAATATTTTTAAAATAATTAGAAAGGAAATCATATCTAAATAAAATAGTATGTTTTATATTATTTATTTATTATTTGTAAAGTATAACTTAAAAAAATTAACCATAAGAAGGATTAAAATGGTGATTTATTAGGATTCTCCTTTGCTTTTCCCAAATAAAAATCCTTAAACAAGAAAGAAAAAACTTTTGAGACTAGTAATAGCTATCACGGCAATTTTTGTTCATGAAACCATAATCTTAAGTAATTCATTGAGTCATAAATACATTGTGTTTCATCTCACTCTACATCAAACTTGTATTTTCATTTGTTGCATTAACAGCAAATAAGATACCATAACTATATTTTAAACTCATGTGCTTTGATTTCTGTAAAATATGACATGATGGAAAGGGCAGAAAATGCCATTATTCATGAGAAAAGAACTATGTGCTAGATATTCCTTTATTCAGAATTAAGTTGAAAGTTTTTTTTACCTTATCTTTAAAAAAATCTGTCTTGAGTTATTTAAAAAGGACAATTAAGAGACTGTAAAGTTTTTCTTCAACCGTTTTTTCATTATTTCTCTTTGATTTTAAAAAGTTTGTTTTAATTCGTAGAAGAAACCATGAAATTAAAAATTTTATTAATTAAAAAAAGTCTCATAATTGTGCTTCTTAAATAACTCAATGCAGATATTTTTCAATACTAAATGTTATTATAAAAAACTCTTGTTTAACAAAATGTAGGTTTTTTTTAGTAAATATTATGTAAAATTGTTTTAAAAAGTAACATTTTAATACCTTTAAACTTAAAAATATAAAAAGTATTTGGAAAACCGAATATTCGGTATTCGGCCCAACAATTACTATTCGGCTAGCCGAATATTCGGTATTCGGTTCACCTATTGGCCGAATATTCGGCATTCGGTATTCGGCCAAAATCCCTATTCGGTGCATCCCTATCATAAAATATTGCTAATTAAATATACTAAAGAATCGTAAATTTGATTGTAAAATAGAATATTTAAAAATATGTAAAAAATCAGCAAAAATATACCAAAAATCAGGAGATTTGGCAAGTCTGTTTATACAATATACAAACAATATGTCACTCTCTGTAAGATTGATCCTTCGAGGTTTACGCATACAATAATTTTAGAAAAAATGAAAAAAAAAAAAAAATCGAACTATTTTTTCCAAATTATTATGTTACTTAAATTCTTGATTGTCGGTTTATTTCTCAAGTCAGTTTCTGTTATATTCATGAGACTGAATCCCATTTCATAATCTGTTGAAGACAACACAAGTGTTGCTACAAATATATACAAAGAATTCTCTTTAAAAAACATGTTAGTAATGCATTTTTTATTGACTAAAGAAATGCAATCAGTTAGTTTCATTTCTTAACACCTTGTAGCCGGAACCCATCTAAACAACATCCATTCATGAACAATTTCAGTTTGTTTTCTTAAGTGGGAATCAAAATAAAAAAAAAACTTTTAATTTCTTCTTTACTTCTTACATATTAAACTTTCATCACTTTCGTTTGTTATGTTACTAGAAAGCAAGTATTCAAATCTGAAAAACATATACAACATGCATCTAACAGGGGTGTTTTTCATCCGAAAATTAAAAGCATCCTCTTCCGAAAATTTGAAATTGGGTTATCAGTTCTGCATAGTTGCCAACTTGTATGGTTTTGCGCGCGGAAAAAAAAAGTTACGTAGAAATGCAAATTTCGTGAAAGGATCGCCGAAATAGCATACATTTCGTCAATATTTCATGGAAAAACGACGATTTCGTGAATGTTTTTGTAAACGAACTTTGTCAAAAGGTCGATAAAAAACGCGAATTTCCTGTGCAGATTGCAGAAAAAACAACAATTTTACCAAATATCGCAGATAAAACGTTGATTTCTTCTGAAGACTGCGGGAAAACGCCGATTTCGGCTAAAGATTGCAGATATAACGCCGATTTTGTTAAAAGATCGCAGGAAAAAATGCCGTTTTCAATTAAAGATCGCTTAAAAATATTTTGTCAAAAGAATATTTGAAAAAATACGCAGATTTCATAAAAAAAACGCCGATTTCGGCAAAAGATCGCAATAAATCGCCGATTTTGCCAAAATATTGCTGACTTCGTCTGAAGATAGCAGGAAAACGCTGATTTTATCCGAAGATCGCTGGAGAGGGGGGGGGGGGGGCTCAAGATTTTTTCTCGCCAGATTAACAGAATTCACGATATTTTAACTGACTTTGACAAAATCTGCATTTTTTCTTCGGCAAGATGAAATTCATGATTTTTTTCTTGCTAAACTGACAAACTTCACAGTTGTTTTGCAGCCGATCAACGAAATTTTACCTTTTTCTGCACAACATCGCAAAATTCGTGATTTTTCTGTGCATTAACAACAAAATTTGTGATTTTTTTCGTCCCTGATTGGCGAAATTTGCTATTTTTGCCGAGTCTCATGGGCAAAATTTTCGATTTTTCTACACGTTATGAATGAATTTTACTATTTTTCCAAGCCTCTGACAAAATTCACTGTTTTCTCGCACTTGATTAATGAAATTCGAGATTTTTCCCTGACCGACCTACGAAATTTAAATGACTTAAGAAATTTTTAAGTGACTGATGAAATTTTTTTTTTCTCTGTGGTAAATTGCCAAATTTTAAGATTTCTTTTTCTGCGACTTATGCACAAAAATTGCAATTTTTTCCACTTATTAACGATGTTTGCGGGCCACAGGTTGCTCATCCCTAATCTAATACATTGAAAATTCAGAGCTAGCGCATTGTATCATGCGCATATACTATCTCTGTTTTTCATCATGCTATATGCTGGAGTTACGTCTGATGCACATAACATCATGTTGTTTGAAGATCATTGCATTCTGAATATTAGACCTGAGCACCGAAGTAAAAAAGGCAGTATCTTAGGTGTATTTTTTTCAGTATTTGTATAGTCAATTGAACTTAAATGCTAATAATGTTTAAAAGTTTCTTCAGTTTTATTTTTCTGTGATTAAATAAGTCAAATAATTTTTTTTGAAAAATAGTGGTGTCTAAATATAAAGGGACTGTACAAATGCTTAAAAAAAGTATGTGCCTAAAACATCCGTCATTTTTGTGTCAGAACTCTGGCCTAATATTCAAGGCAGGGTTGGCAAGTTTTTGACGCATGACGGTTTTTACCATCATGTCAAAAACCTCCTTGTCAAAAATGTCGAAAACTGTCAAAAACCCATTTTTCAATAGTTTATTTTTACATTACAATACTAATTGTTTTTTCGTTCTATCTTTAGTATTAAATCGTTTTATATGAAATATTCAATATCAAAAAGACTCTAAAGTATATTTATCCATCTCGAAGAAACAGAATAATTGCATTAGAATAGTATGGATTATAATTTTGTTAGATTTCTACAATAATTTTAAGCTATTTTGCACAGTCTAAAAAATGAAATTTTATAAACTATAAGTATTAGATTAAAAAATGTGAAATAAATTTTGGCAAAATTTATTACACTGTTTAAAGCAAAATAGTTTTCTCAGAATTTTTTTCTGAAAAACGTTTTTTTGTGTTTAATCCAATTTGTTCATTGATTATTTTTTATTCTGTATAGTAAAACTTGATTTATATAAATATAATATACATACATGCAATGAAATTAAATATATTTTAATAGCTGAGAACTACATACATTTTTTGCAATTAAGAAATATGACTTGTTTTTTAAATTTGAATTTTGTAGCGATTAAAATTTTGAAAACAACTTTAAATCATGTGAAAACTTTATCTTTTACTATATTTTTGTTAAGTAGTTTATTGCAGTGATTTTTTTTAGTCTTGGTATTATTTCAATCAAATAAATAAGTAAATAAAATATTAAATTCATTATTTTTAAGCTAAAATGTAGACCCATTAAGAACCATTAATTGTAAAATTAACTGCATTAAAAAATAAATAAAAATAATGCAATTAAAAATCTCTCTAAATTTAATAATAATTTATAATTTTAAAGATTAAAGATCATCAGTCATCATATGTTTTGCAATAAAAATATGCAATGTGTTATTTCTTTCAATTAATTTTAAATAATACCTAAATAACTTGTGAACAGAACATAAATAGTTTGACTTTATGATAACGTTAATTAGTTTAGATTTAAAAATTACTTCCCGAACATTCAGGTGAAAATTTATATCTAAAAATATAAGAGCTGTAATAGTCTGTAAAATTAATATATATATTTGCACTAAATTTAACAAATAAAAACTAAAATATAATATATAAATTATTATATTCTGATTTCTCTTACATATTGTTTTTGTTATGCATTAAGTTTTAAATCTAAGAGCTTTCATTCAATCGAAATCAACGTCTTACAGATTTATTTAAAATTTTATTAATTTAAAAATTTTAAGACCCTGTTTATTGAAATGAAAATCATCATAACTGCATTTATCAAATGTATAAGATACACATTTTAAAATATATCTAAGAATATTCAAATTTATTCAATGACTAGTACATGTTTGACATCTATTGTCATACCATATAACAGTTTTTTTTCATCTCTAAAATGATTTTAATATTAAAATTGTATATTGAATGCTGTTTAATATGTATAATAATCTATTATTATCATTTAATGTAAATGTTCATTGCATTTAGAAGAATCTATATTAATGGTGATTAAGGTCAAATATTATTATTTCCTTTTATTCTTGTATTTTTTAATTTTGAAAATACTTTTAAATAAATTTAACAAAAGTAATTGTGAACAGTAATAACAAGAACAACAACAAAAATATACTGATCTAGAAATGCATTGTATCCTGCACTCACGATTAAATCGGAGGAAAATAAAAAAAGATAGGTTTTTGATGGAATAAACCGGTAAAAATACGGTTTTTACCACCGTCATGTCAAAAACCAGTTTTTGACGTCAAAAACCCAACCCTGATTCAAGGGATGATATTCAAGGCTCCTGACCCCATCAGGCAAACAGACTGGTGAGTTAATTCTCAATGTTTTGCAGATATTTTTTTATAATTAAACTTTTATTTTCAGAATTGGCTTTGAAAGTAAAGATAACTTAAATATATAACTACAATCAAAATCAAAAAAGTAAAAAAAGCAATGTAGAGATGGAATTCTGCAATCCAACTTGAAAAAATAATTAAAAAATATTGAAATAAATAAGAGACATTAGCAAATAGCCTTCTCTTAGGTTTAGCATTTAGCTAACAAATGTCTTTATATGACAAGAATAGGATACTCGCTCAATCAGGATGGGATAAATTTTGAAGAGAAATACTGATTGCTGCACGGACAAGACACAGCATGAGAATTCTTTTCTGTTTTCTGTGCAACGACAGCAGGTTTACGAAATGCGGAACAATAAAATGGGAATGATATATATATATAATATGTATTTTAGCTGTTGCTATTTGGCTAATTCACTAAATGTTTTTAGGGCAAAAAGAGCTTTCAGTTTGTTTTTTGGCTATTTGGCTAGCTCTAGATTAATCCCTACAAATATTGATGAAATTCTTTTTGTTTTTGTATTAACTGCTTGCACCATTACTAAAACAGATAATCTTCTCAATTTTGGATAAACATATTTGAACTCAATCGCAACATTTATGTTTTTGAAATGTATACAGAATGGTGGTATCATGTATAAAATGGTCACTAACTATAAAAATACTTTTATGACATTTTTGATTATGTTTCTTAAAATAACAAAGTGTAAAAAGGAATAAAAAGGGATAGTTGAATAACACTTGGGAAAAAGGCATGTCACTCAATCAAAAACAATAATACAACTGAGCTAAACTATTTCAGAAAAGCACTTACTAAGGAAGAAAAGTTCAAATCTTAACTTGATTGGAACATGCATCAACAAGTTAACATCAGACAGCATCATCTGCTTTCAAGTATGTTGCCATCTTTATTTTGTATAAGACAAATAAGACTAATTTATTAATATCAGTATTGCTATATAGAATTAAACATAGTTAACTTTAAGAACATTTTTAATCTAAATTGAAAATTATATATTAACACATTTATATCTTTGTATAAATGACGTTGTAGGATGAATTAATATAAGAGACATTATGGATTAATTTCATTTAATTGAGAAGTTTTGGCTTAGACTTAACAAAAATTTATGTTTTTGTTGTTGTAACCAGAACAATAGACTTTAATATTGATTTAAATGCTTTAAACTCTGTTTACCACCTTTTTTTTTTTTTCTTAAGCAATTTTGATGCTTCACCAGTCTAAAACCAGCTAAGTCTAACTCAGAAAATTCATATGGTAGCATTGTACTGGAATGTTATTACCCTAAGTTTTAAGCACTTTTTACTCGGTCCCTTTTGTGATATTAATTAATGAAAACTGTTGAAAACAGTCTTGACACAGTTTTTGATAAGTTATTTTTAAGTAGTCTTATGACATGGGAGATTTGTGAAAGAAAACAGTAATTAAAGTGAGTATGATTTTCTTCATAAAAAGTAATGGTAGCAAGATGTGATGTTTGACCTTTTATTTGTATAGTTTTTAAACATTTTTGGCCCAGATTCTTAACTCTAACTAAAATTCTCTAATTATACATTAAATGTAAAAAATTTTATGCTGAGCATAGTATTTTTTTATTCATTTTAATGGAAATAAAAATAATGGAGCTTGAATGTCTTTCCTAAAACAAGTTTTTCCACCAAAAACTATGTAGCTGGTTAAAAATGGCCATTCCTAAAAAATATATAGCCAAAATAATAATTATGTCTTTAAACTCCAAAGAACTATGAGGAAAACTTTATTAATAATTTAGGAAAATTAAAATTGTTCAGCAACATTACTTTACCCAATTTGTTGATTGGAAAAAAATCAAAAGCCATCCAGCAATGACAGCCATAGTGAGTGCAAAAAAAATATTTCTTATTACAAAATTGAGGTCAGTAAATACAGTAGACTCCCCCAAAACTGCACATTTTGGGACCAGAGGTTGTACAAATTTTAGAATTTTGCAGATTTAGTGATTGCTTTGTTTATATTTTTTAAATAGTAATTTGAATGTAGTAATGCAATTGTAATTTTAATGAATGTTTGCAATATTGCAAAACATTTATAGTTAAGAAAAGCAATAAACTTAAATTATAAAAAGTAAGATAATTTTAAAAATGATTAAATTATTAAAAGTAAGATCAAATAAATAATTAATAATGTATAGTTAAATATGCATAATAAAGATGAAATAACTTTTTTTTAAAATTATTCAGTCTGTGAATTTTCTATTAAATGTATCCTATTAATTTACATCATTGTGCGAGGAAGATTTATTTCAGGTTTAGTGAGTCTTAAGAACCAAAAAATCTTGATTAATACATAAATATGTTTGGGAAAATATTGTGATTTCCAGTATTATCAAAAATAATTTGATTAACCCCCCCCCCCCCCCACACACACACACACACATACACAAATAAATTTATACTTTCTTATGAAAAACACAAGTTCAATCATATTATTGAGAATTACTAAAATACATACAGAATGATATAAAACTAAAAAATTGTGTAATTTTCCCCAACATCTGAACTGTAAATTTCATTGTTTACATCTGTGATGATGTGCAAATTTCATTTGCAGATTTTAGAGTGTTGCAGATTTAAGATAGTCTCCTGCATTAAGTATTTATCCTAATAGATCTCCACCTATCATTCCAGAATTATATTTGTGAATCAAATGTGTTCATTGTTCATCAATTCTTTTCTTTATTTCATGTAAATATTTTTTTAGCTCACTAAATATGTTGATGACTGCTGTAATTTGAAACAAAATTTACTATAGCTCTTTCATCCCACAGGCACATATAAACTGGTCTGTTACATCCCAATCAAATATATTGCTTTCCATTTTTTACAGCTCTTTAGAAGGCATTACAGGAGAATATGTTGCAAGGTTTTCTCAAATATTTTTAGTTGCTTTTATATTTGCTCCACCAAAAGTAAATAGAGTAGAGAAATTTTCAAAAAGATTTCATCTCGAAATAAGCTGTTTATAACAGACTAGACTATTGATAACTGCCATTTCTAAAAAGTCCAGTTTCATTTGAATGATTTCCTGCATAAATTTCAATTCAGTATGGATATCCATTGCTTTCACCTATCATTCAAACTTCAAACACAAAATGAATAAGTTTCTTACAAATAAACATTTTAGAAGAATGGTTCCCATAATATAAGTTTTCATGTATTCATCTATGCTGAGTTCATTATGAAATAATTCCAAAGTGAATTTTTTTCATTTAGTTCATCTCTTAAATTGGCTGAATTTTACTGTACCAAGTTTCAGCGAGAAATTATCTACCAAATGAAAACTTCTTTTTCAGACTATAAATTTTTTCCTAGACATGATAGAAGAAACTATAAACAGAAATATCTTCAGATGTACTCCAATAATCATATTCCAGTGGTACTTGCTAATAGCCACTCAAGTAAACAAACAAAAATAAATTAATTAATTAATTAAAAAAAATGAGCAATGTCCTTCCAATCAGTTTTAACTAACATTATATGTTACATCAAAAACATGCACACGTTTTCTGATAAGAGTGAAGGAAGAATATTCAATGAAGAAAAAAATGAAACTGTTCCTTTCGATTCATATAATCTGACAAACTTGTTTCTAAAAGTTAAAACTATCTTACAAGCTTTATATAAAAAATTACACTAAAAAACCCCTTCAGAACAGCTACATCAGTTGTTCTATGTTACAAAATGGTATTAACATAGCATTTTGAATTAGTATCAAGCACTATTTGCACCAGCTTGCATCAAAATAAAGAAAATATAAGGAAAATGTTATCAATTTAGAATTGAATTTATAAAAACAAAAAATAATAAATGTTTAATAAAATAAACAAAGGTTTTTTACATTTTTGTAGAATGTGAATATCTAATATAATTCACTGTGTATAAACATTTCAACTTACCTTTCCTGTATTACTTTTAAACTAGCAAAAGCTATGCTTTGTTTGGATTCGCGAAACATTATTTCATAAGTTAATATTTCAAAGTAACATTATTTTTTTTATATTATTTTTGCATCTTTATTAAGCAAAAACATTATCTCATGTTTTGGCGCATTTAAATTTTAGAAGTGTAAATTCAGCCAAATAACTAAGAATTTCCTCGGAATTTTTTATTTATGATATAAGGCTGGTATAAATAAAATATTTTTGAGTGCTGATGTCTAGCCTCTTGCCTTGAAGCTAAATCATGTTCGCGTTCATTCCGGCCAGTAAGTGTTCTTTTTCTCGGCATTTTTAAATTACTAATGCATTCCAGAAATTATTTATAAACATAGTTAATATATTTAATTTGGTACAATTAAATTATTCTTCAATCAATTAAAATATTCTTAAATTATTCTTCAATCTTTCATTTCGAATACATAACTTAAGAAACTTACCAAACCTAACAAAATATTCACTTCAAATACCAAATATAAAAATTAATTTTACTTGTTTACGATTCTTTTGTTGCCACTTTACCAAAGTAAATACCTAAATAAATAAGCCATAATATAATTCTTTTAAAATCTGTAAGTATAAACTGCGTAAATTTTTTTATCAAAATAGTGAAAATATATTTTATTTAATATATTAATCATGATTCCATCTGTAATTACTAACCCCGTGGTTTATTTTCCTTCTTAAAATAAAAAAGATACAAGCTCAATTTTTTATTTGCAAACGATTTTAGCGGAATAATGAAAATATATTTTAATTAATTAATTAATCATGATTCTGTCTATAATTACTAACCCCATGGTTTATTTTCCTCCTGAAAATAAAAAGATAAGCGTTCAATTTTTTATTTGCAAAAATGCGTCCATAATAGAAAAACATGTAAAAAATTTTTTTTATTAAAATAATATTTTTTAAAGGTTATTCTGTAAAAAAATAACACTGTGCAAATCTACAAATCATAATTTATTCTTATGTTTAATTTAAAGTCAAAATACTCAATATATTTTTTATAAAGTGTACGACAAAATGTAACTTGAGTGGCCTAGAAGAGGATTCGCTTCGCTCATCCTAATTACTTTATATGCAATATTTTTAAGGTTGAAAAAAGAGAAATTTTCGATGAGACTAAAATCTGCGAAAAGATAATTCGTCTGTAATAGAATCCTATCAAGCAAATTTTATGGTTTCTTTGAATGTACTTATTGTTATTTGAGATCAATCATAAATAGAAAAACAATAACAAAAAAAAAAAAAAAAAAAAAAAAAAAACAGCTTTAAAATTTTTTAATTTTGTGAGCAAGGGCAGAGCAGAAGAAAGAAAAAACTTCACAAAGAGATGAAATTTTGATAAAATTATACGAAAGTAGAAATCTGACAAAACAAAAGATTCTCATTTCTAAGTATTTATACTATTTAGAGGACTATTATCTGCAAACATAAATCCAAGAATTTAAAGGGCTTCGCAAAGAAATACTTTGAAATCAGAACTTTTGCAAGAGCATAAGAACTAACTAATGTTGTCAGAAGTGTGGCTGAAAGAAATTTTTTTTATTTTATAACTTCTTTCATTATTTGAAGAAATTTGTGCTTTTTGATGGCAAAATTTTAGAAAAATTTCAGCATTGGGTATACCAATGCTGAAATACCAGAATGAGGTTCAGCATACACAAAAAAATTAGTTCAGTTCTATGCATAACTTCATACACTTTTTGATGGTAGAATAATAATAATGGCACAAACATCATGATTATAGTGCCCCCTTCCAGCAGATTTTTTTTCAAATTCAGGGCAGACTTACTAGCCATAACCAAACAGACAAAAAATTTCTTTCGATTCTATGAATAACTTCATACACTTTTAGGTGGTGCAATATTGAAAATGGCACAAAAATTGCTATTGCAGCACCCGCTTCCAGTGAATATTTTTCAAATTCAGGGAGTCACAGCCATACACTTAAATAAAAAATTTGATTCAAGTCACTGCATAACTTCATACACTTTTGGTCGGTACAATATTGAAAATGGCACAAAAATCACAATTGCAGCGCCCCCCTTCTGGCAGAATTGAAGGAGGACCTGCTTGCCACAGCCAAAAACATTCACAAAAAATTTGGTTCAATTTATGCATATCTTCATACATTTTTTGATGGTAGAATGGCAACATACGGGCAGACACACATCTTGTAAAAACATGTTTTTCGGAATCTCTGACCTGTAAAATGTGTAAATCTGCCAAAAACCAGAAGTCGAAAAAAATTTCGATTACAATACTTTCTTCTACTGAAGATAGAAGAAAGTAAACAAGCAATGGAAAAACTTTCCATTCAGATTTTGAGTATATACAGATTAAACACAGATAGATGGATTCGGCAGCTATTCATAAGATACAAAATTTAAATCTGAAACTGGATTACAAAATTCTCAAGAAAAATGTAAGTGAAATAAAAACTTGTAAAATAGTTTAAAATCTAAACCTGTTTAATTCTAATGCCACTTTAAGTTTTGATGATGCTAAAATAAATATAATATCTATAAATTCATACTTTTTTAAAAACAACCAAGGTATAATTAATTTATAAATTAAAAGTTTTCAATCTAATATAGGGATGCACCGAATAGTGATTTTGGCCGAATACCGAATATTCGGTTAGCCGAATAGTGATTGTTGGGCCAAATACCAAATATTCGGCCAAATACTTTTTATATTTTAAAGTTTAAAGGTATTAAAATGTTACTTTTTAAAACAATTTTAAATAATATTTAATAAAAGAAACTTACATTTTGAAAAACAAGAATTTTTTATAAGAACATTTAGTATTGAAAAAAAGTCTGCCTTGAGTTACTTAAGAAGCACAATTATGAGACCTTTTTTAATTAATAAAATTTTAATTTTATGGTTTCTTCTACGAATTAAAACAAACATTTTAAAATCAAAGAGAAATAAGGAAAAAATGGTCGAAGAAAGACTTTACAGCCTCTTCAATGTCCTTTTTCAATAACTCAAGGCAGATTTTTTTTTAAATATAAAGTACAAATACTTTCAACATAATTTAGGTCATAGTTCTTTTCTTATGAATGATGGCATTTTTCATCCTTCCCATCATATAATATTTTACAGAAACCAAAGCATGTGTTGAAAATATAGTTATGGTACCTTATTTATTCTTAATGCAACAAATGAAAACACAAGTTTAACCTAAAGTGAGATGAAATACAATGTATTTATGACTCAATAAGTTATGGTTATATGTTTTAGTTGATTATGGTTTCATGAACAAAAATTTCCTTGATCACTAACACTATTCTCAAAAGATTTTCTTTCTTGTTTAAGGACCTTTATTTGGGAAAAGCAAGAAACAGATTATTTACTAAACAAAATTTAGGAGCTTGCATTGCACATCATTTATTCCTAAAGAGAATCCTAATAAATCAGCATTTTAATCCTTCTCATGGTTAATTTTCTTATGTTATACTTTACAAATAACAAATAAATAACGTAAAAACATTCTATTTTATTTAAATATGATTTTCTTTCTAAAAATTTTAAATATATTTATAAATTGACAGTTAAAAGTAGAAATTGTGAAACGTTTTTAAAAATGTGTTTTAAAAGGTTTTATTAATTATTGGATTTAGCCGAATACTTTGATATTCTTCAGGCCAAATAGTTTCATATTCGGCTTAACCGAATAATTTGATATTTGGCCTAACTGAATATTCGGTAACATGGCCGAATACTGAATAGATACCAAATATTCGGTGCATCCCTAATCTAATAATATTATTAATGAATCTATTTTTAATTCAGTCAGCATTGCGATTTACATGAACTTTTAAACTCGTGGTTGTTATTAGAGACCTACATGGGTTGACTTATGCCCAAATCAAACTCTAAATAGTTTGATTCTGAGACTCAACCTTAAACTTAATTTTTATTTAGTTGTTACACAAACATTTAAATTTAGCATAAACTAGTTATCCAATAACATTTATTTATTTATTTTCATTAAATTAAGTACATACTCTTTTTTTACTCAAATTCTTTGTGTTGTTAAATGACCAGCAGGGCAGAAGAAGGCAGATGTGTGCACAATGCTACTTTTGCACCATGATGTCTAATGACTGCCAACTATGGAATATTAGTTGGAGATTAGGTTAAACCCTTCCACATATTGTTGGCAAGATTGATTCTCTTGCCAAGTATCAGATATTACATTCCTGCAAAGCGCTGTTCAAAAAAAAAAAAAAAAAAAAAAAAAAAAAGAGGCATGGTGCCTTCTGGATTGTTTTGATCTTGACAATGCATAACCGCATACTAGTGTGATAAACCAAAAGCTTCTTTCACAATTTCGATGGAAAGTGTACATCATTTCCATAAAAAAGATAATCTTCAAGGCACTGGAGAAACTTATCAGTATACATTGGAATTTTTTTTTTTTTTTGAAGACGGCATTGGAAAACTTGTCCACCGGTATGATAAATGTTTCAATCTTCCTGGTAACTATGTCAAAAGTAACTTTGATTGTTCTTGACTCTTGGTAAAAAAATCTTTTTGCTATTCACTTTAGCTTTTATATTGTAACCTTATTGGAAATTATATATATTAAAAAAAATCCTTTGTTTTATAATCATGCTTTTTAAAAGATAATAATTTGAATTATTACTCTATTTTTATTTTTTATTTAAAATGCACTTTTAAAATTTTTGAAACAAATTGAGGAAAAAAGAAATAATAAAATTGAAAATACTGATGCCAAAGGAGTTTTTTTTTTAACTGCCAATAAATAAATATATACAAAAAAGTCATAGACACCAAAAGTTGATTCAGAATTTAAGTTACCTTCAAGTGTCTCAATTATCAAAAAAGATGAAAAAATCCCTAGTTAATACCTTTATTGCACAGTTTTATGTCTCCAAATTTGTATGCATTGGTTCTCTAAAATGCATTTAAAAATGAACTTTAATAATAGTTTTATTAATTTTATTGCAGTATGTATTACATATCTAAATTTGTTTCAGTGTTATTCTAAAACGTATTTCAAATTAAATTTTGAAAATTCTGCCATTTTTTATTCTTTTTCCATTAGTTTTAAAATTATACAGTTCAATGATATTGCATGCATTAATAATTGTAAATTAAAATTATGGTTAATTGATAAAGAAAAAATAATTACCTGTAAAGGCCCTCTACAATAATAATTATTTTTTTCCAGGGTCTATGAGTGCGTGGTTGTCCTTCAATAATAGCACAACGAATTTTCTTTTCTAAATCCTTCATGTCTTAAAAAAGAAACAAAGGAAAAGTTTAAATTTATTTATAACTAAATTTAAAAAAATCCTATTATTTCATAAGAAATATACAGTATGGAACCATTTATCTGGAAACCAGTTAACCAAAAAACCAGTTATCCAGAATGATATTTCTAATAGACTGATGTTTGAATCTTTGTAGGAAAAAAAAAAAAAAAAAAAAAAAAAAAAAAAAAAAAAAAGAGTCATACACTGCCAGTTGTACATTATACACTGCTTGAAACAATTTTATAGTTTGATAACAGCATCTAGTATTTGAAATAAAAGAATATATTGTTATATTATAGATTTTTTCTTTTTATGCAGAGAAAACAGAATTTTTGTTCCCGTGAAATACCTTCTTTCAAACTCTAACATTTGATCTTACTTGCATCTAATTCTTAGCTCAAGTAATTTAATAATTAATTTAAAATTAGAAGTAATACCACAACCACATAAATTCCATAAAACTTATCAAATGGATGCTACTTTAATGCCCAACCAGTTAACCAGAAAAAACAGTTATCCGGAATACATCTGACCCCAACCATTCCAGATAAATGGTTCTGTACTGTATATATATGTAACAAAATGGTTTGTAGATTAAATAACTGATTCTGGATATCATACCCAGATACCATATTTTTTGTTGTGTTACATTTTGCAAATCAGTGGAAGCTCAAATCTCTGAGCTCTTAGGTTGAACTTGAAAAAAAAAAAAAAAATCTTGACTTAAGTCTGATTGCACCACTAATATGTAATTATTACACTTGACATTAATGATTATTTATGTTTCAATAAATGTCAGAGAAAAGATTATGTGATTAATATGTTAAATGTAATCTTATTTTGACAATGATTACAATTTATAACTTAAATTTAATCATGTATTTAATAACTGTCAAATTTGATGAAAAATAATCAGAATTTATAGCTTAAAAATAATTGACTGTCATACTTGGAAAGATAAATTACTATTTATGAGTTTTAAGATTTAATGTTAATTTTAACTCTAGTTTGCTATTATGAGCCTAATAATTGTCATAAAGACAATTAATTGTGATTTATGGTTTTAAGTAAAATAACTTCTACTTTTAACTGTCAATTAATAAAGATACTAAGAATTATTAAAAACACAAGTATATTTAAATAAAAGAGATGCTTTTACATTGCTCATTTGCTATTTGAATACTGTCCCTTAAGAAAATTAACCATTAATGATAATCTTTATAGATATTAATGATTTACAAATGCAAGTGCCTTAATATTATTAGGTAAGTAAACTGTTTCTTACTTTTTATCAAACAGGATGTTTTTAAACAAAATTAAAAAATGACACAAATAATCATGTACTATGTGTACACTACAATAATCATGAAAGCTAAAAGCTTAAAATAAAAATTCAGGAGTGTTATGTCATGTTGTATTTAATTCAGAAATTAATATATTTATTTAAATTTATTTCACATGATATACCTTGTATTTTTACATCCCCAAGTCTAATTCTTTCTATTTTGAAAGTATGGTGTGTGCCATTGCTTCAGACATCGCATTTCAGGTAAATAAGTGATCTTGTCAAGCTACATTTGCTCTGATTCTAGATCACTGTTATCTGCCGTTCATGGCTTTTGCCGATAAGCCCCTCAGTCAATGTTTGATGCCATAATTTGTAAGCCAATGGTGTTTCATGTACGTAATTTTTGCATATGTTTCGAGAAGAGTTTTGCACTTTAGGTATTGGCAACGCCTGTATGCAGATTTTTCAAAACAGACTGGTACATATTGTGAGTGTGAGAGTTTGTGCTTTGTTTGCTTACCTTCATTGCATCTTCGCTTGTTTGAAAGCAGCGAATAGTTTTTTCGCCATATCAGGAAGACATTGTAGCTTACGCTACAGTTATAATAGAATGATGCTAATAGTTTGAGTTTTTATGTGTTTATTATGTTTTTATTTTGTTCAGCAAAGTCTGTTGAAATGATATCATTTGTAAATATATTCATCATTAAAACTGCTTTTCATTATCCATGGCTTTTCATTGAAAACTTCCACTGATACATTTCCTTTACAATGAGATTCCCCTGCCATATATTTATTTTTAGTAAATTTGAGGTGAATCTCTAACAAGGAGAAGACATTGTTTTCTTCAGTATTTAATCAGTATTAAGTTATGATCTCATTGTGAGATGTATCAGTAGTCGCACAATTATTATGGTAACCCTGGAAAAATCCTTAATTTTCTTCTGGATGAACATAGAAGCAGAATACCCATGAATATTTAAATCAGTTTTGAGATCCTTGATGAAATTCAACAAGACATTTTTCTGTGGAACGTGCTTTGTATACTTTGCTGGTTTTTAAAAAAATGTACAGAAGTAAACTGTGTTAGAAAGTGACTTAAGGTTAAAATTAATCAGCTTTAACTTTGATCTCATTTTCAAAATTACAAATGTCTTTGGTTTTCATAATTCACACAGTTGAGAATCAGTGTATAATATGAATAGGATTTCTATACTGGTTTAAAGATTGAGAACACAAATCACAAAAGAAACAAACTTAAAATAATTTAATAAAGAGTCGACAAATTGTGAACAGCCATAGCATGCTTTCAGGGTACCAAAACTTGTCTAATCACAGAACACAGGCAGCAACGAGCAAGGTTAGTACTTGAGAGAAACAGCTAGGTGTTGATGAAATATGAGTATGCCTGAATATTTTTATAAGATATTTTATAAATTAAATTTGAATATTTTTACAGAAACTCCATAGGTATCTCTAGAACTTTTTTGTTAAACTAGCTCATAGAAAAATGAGCCATAATTCTAAAGGATTCAATAACACATTTTCTATAGATTTTTTAATTGAATTCTATAAGAAATTTTTGCAAGGGATAGTATTTAGAAAAAATTTTTAAAGGGAATTTTTAGCAATAATTTTACAAAATAAGAAAATTTAAAGAAAATTACTACAGATGCTCTTGGAAGATATTATTTATCAGAAAAATTATATTCATGAAACACTTATTTTATTATATGTGACAACAAAATCTGCCCAGTGAAAAAGAAACTGTTAGTCACTTTTATTCACCTTTGCTTTTACATGATTTTATAATTTGGTTATTTATTTATTATTTCAATAAAGTAACAAACAGGACAAGTTAAACAATATATATATATACACATACATATATACAATAATAATAGATAATAAAAAAAAAAAATAATAATTTCATAATATAAAAATTTTTTTAAGATCAGCTACATGCTGTAACATGGAAGAATTATAAAAATGAAACAATTTTTTTTTTCTCGAAAATTAAAGAATTTTAAAGCTTTGTAATGCTAGGGTGTCTGTGTTGACAAATATTTAGTTTATGTAAAAAACATTTTAGCATTGTTGTTAAGTGCAGATTATTGTATGTAACATCAATATTATACAAGGTATAATATTGATCTATTATAATGGTTTCTTTGTGTCATTGTACGTGAACTAAGTGAAATATATAATGGATAATATTATGAAAAAAAAAAAATTAAATTTTACTTTTGATTTTGGATAGTGTGGTACAAAAGAAAAATCAATTTATTGAAGTAAATATATTTCAATGAATAACAGATTCAGTGAAAGTGATATATTTAACAGTGAATTGGAAAATAGAAAGAATTGTTTAGATGTGTAAATATATTTTAACCAATAAAAAACAATTTAAATAAAATTAAATAAACTTTTTAAAGCAACATAAAAAAATCACTTAAATTTTGATATCATATCGTTTAAAACTCATATTTTGATTTACAAAAGATGCCACTGAAAAAGTACCAGTGAATAAATACTTAGACATATTTTCATCTTGAACATCATTAGAACAAAAATAAAATGATTAAACATCAATGAATAGTATAGAGTCACTCAAAATTATATTTCATAATTTTTAAGATCCATATTCAAAATTCTTAAACTCATAAGATAAAATGCTGCACCAGAAACTTTCAACCCATGAAGGACTTTTTGATCCACTTATTCAGTCAAAAATACAATGTATCCACTCTCAGGACTTTAGGCATTGCAGCACTCCTGCTATTTTTTAAATGGAGACTGACAAGATTTTACAAGGTAAAAATGAAGTTTTCAAATATGTAGATTATTTATTGATAATGGATAAAAATTAAAAAGAGCATTCACAGAATTTGACTGAAATTCTTACGTTGTGTCAGTGGCGTAGCTAGAATGGGTGACACCCGGGGCGGATGTAAATGGTGTCGCACCCCCCCTCCAATCTGTCATGTTTTTTCAATCATGAATTTTGAGTAAACACTAGAAAAGTAAACATTTTAAGTTAGTATAACAAATGAGCATATCATTCCTTTTATCTTTGGTCTTCCTGCATTATTATAAAAAAAAGTGCGATTTATTACTTATCCCATAGCCCGCATAAGTCAATGCGGTGTCTATATGTAGAAAAATCTTTTTTTTAAAGTTTGCTTTTCGCTACCCATTCATTGGATAGGTTGTCTTTTGTTTCCAGGTCCTGGTGCATAGTTTATTTAGACACCCCGTTCTGTATAAAATTACACATTCTCAAAAAAATGAAAATTAACTCTGATGCTAACTAATAATAACACATTGCTCAGTGGTGCACAAAACAGGAATTTTAATATACATTAGTACATATTAAAATAAAATAAAATTTTCAACGTTTCGCGCCGTCTTCTGCGAGCGTCTTCAGGAAAATATGAAATGGAAGGACTACGTTTGCATCTTGTTCGAGAGATATTTCTACTAAATTAAAAATCGGCATGACAACGCGGAAACTTTTAACTAGAATTAAAGAACATCGTAGAGATATAGAACAATATAAACAGAATACTGCCCTTGCTCCCTTCTATTTGGCGAACAAGGGTTGCCATATTAATTTTGAGGAAGCCAAAATCATAGTTCCATGCAATAACCCAGTTCAAGGTAAAATAATAGAATCCATCGAAATCATAGCACGTGAAAATAAACCATGTAATGATAATTTATCCTACAATATACCAAAAATATGGCACAACATCATAAAACCTTAAAAATTTTAATTTTTACTCACGTGTAATTGGCAACATTTTTAAATTTTAATTCATTTAATTTTTAATTTAGTAGAAATATCTCTCGAACAAGATGCAAACGTAGTCCTTCCATTTCATATTTTCCTGAAGACGCTCGCAGAAGACGGCGCGAAACGTTGAAAATTTTATTTTATTTTAATATGTACTAATGTATATTAAAATTCCTGTTTTGTGCACCACTGAGCAATGTGTTATTATTAGTTAAAGTTTATGGTGCAACTGTCCTATATATATTTATAACTCTGATGCGTCGTGCGCTGGAAATTTCATTTTATTCCAGAATTTTTTTTTCAGAATCTTATAATATTATGTGCATATAAAATTGCAAGTAAAGATTGGGTGTCACCCCTTAGAGGGTGACACCCGGGCCGGACCGCCCCCCGCTAGCTACGCCACTGCGTTGTGTATTAACAATGTGTATAAAATTACATCCCAAAAAATGAGAGTTTCTTAAGTCATCTGTACAGACATAGGTAATTGGATAAACAAAGATAGAATGCATCCAGTTGAATTAAGGTTAAAGAAATAACAAATTTCCTTAGCCAAAGAATGTAGATGAGCTGTTTTCATTTTCTGAGATTTATAACATATGCCATTATTATTATTATTATTTTGAATTAGAAGATAGCCCATCAAAATGACATGTTTGCATTTTTAAAGGATGATAAAAAATTACAACTGTGGTCATTCATAGCCACTTTAGGCTGAAACAATTTTGATAAATACAACGATTAACCTTAGAAAAGGTAAATTCTAACAAAAAAAAAAAAAAAAAAAAAATCAACAAAAATCTGCATTTAAAACTATAGCAAAACTATCTGGTAGATGGGGGTGGGGATTATAATGAAATTTAAAACGCACCGGTGGTTTGCTTAAATAAAAAGTTTTAATTAGTGTTTTTGAAATCGTGAAAAGATTTCAAAGCGAAGTAAAATGTAGTGGTGTCATTTACAGCTCCCACTGTAAATTTGACCATTGAGAACGCTCCATTACGACTATGGAACGGTTTCATTGGTCAGAAAATAGATTGCCTTTAAAATCGGAGGTAACTTTTCACAATGTTTTTTATAGATTTGAAATTCGCAAGAGTCATTCACGGCTGTAAAGAAAAAAAAAATTAAAGCAACCCGAATATAAAAATTTTAACAATATTGCATTTAAAAAGCACCTTCGCTTTCCTTTAATAAAAAGTTTTAATTAAATATAAACTGTAAAAAATTTTACTCATTTGCTACAGCGTCACTCCACCGCTTTTATAGAAAATGGTTATTTTACTGTGTCATGGAGCAATCTCATTGGTCATAAAAGAGATATTCTATAAAAGCTGTGGAGTGCCGCTGCAGCAAATGGATCAAATTTTTAACAGTGTACTTTTTGAAATCGTGGAAAGATTTGAAAGTGAAGTAAAATGTAGTGACGTCATTTACAGCTCCAATTAAAAATCTGACCAATGAGAACGCTCCATTACCACTATGAAACGTTTTCATTGGTGAATGAGTTTCTTTTTCTCGTGGATAGGTTGACCCCAGAATTGTTATACATGAAGGGGTTTTATATATATAATGATCAGCGATTGTTTATAGCAGTACAACCGAGAATAAATGCCATCATAGAAAAAACAATTGAAAGAACCATCAATTTGTTCCCAAATTCTACAATTGAATGTTTTATCATAACTTCAAAAACCTGTTTTGTTATGGCAGAACTTAGCAATTAGTGCAAAAGAAAATGTAATTGTAATGGTAAGTGACTGCTCAATTATTCTTATTCATCAGCAAATGGATTTACTGATAATTAATGATTTTCTAATTCTTATTAACCTTGTTCATACTCAAACACCAAAAGAAATTCACAAAAGACATGATTCTTATTATCTAAAAATATCATTATAAACTATGGGAGAAAAGCACAAGTTCTGTTTTCCAGTAATTTTGTTAAGGACTTCAAACAGAAAGCAAGAATAGGCTAAAGGAAGCATATATTCAATAGCTTCTTTATGATATGAATACTGGCAATGCCAAGGCATTGTGATAAGATAGAATATTTTTTTGAACATCCTATCAATAAAAATTCAATTCTCTTTCAAATTAATTTTAAAACATCTTAAGAAACATAGACTATATTCTCATTTCTCATACAGCATATTTTATATTCCTTTTTGCAATTCTAGAAGAAATAAAATTTTTAATTTGAACCTGATTTTGTTTCAGGTCTGGGTTTCATTCAATCTTAGCTCACCTCACCTCTAACAGGAATACAACAGATTAGACCAGTGGTTCCCAACGTGGGACTTTTGCCTTACAGGGGATCAAAATGACTTTTCAAGGGGGCAATTTTAGATTTCTTATTAAGAAATGATCTGTCTTTGTTGTTGTTGTTTATGGAAGTAGTGTGATAGTCTAAAACTACAAATAATGGATGAACAAATTAAAAAATAACTGATTAAAAATTAACTTTTGAAAACATTCCCATTTAAAATATCAAAATATACTAAAACAATTATGTGAATTATTTACAAATAGTGTGACACCTTTTTATACATTAAAAAGTCACTTTAATTTTCTGGTTTAATTAGATTTAAGTAAAACACAACCTTTTTTTTTTTTTTTTTTTTTTTTTTTTTCAGTTTATTAAAAAAGAAACTTCTACATCTATTCATAATACAATCTGGGCCATGAAGAATTTTCACATAGGAAATTTTGTAGGGTATATCTAAATTTGACTATTTGAACTAAAAAAGTATTTTGAATTATCTAAATGAGATACTACTTTTTATGAAATTATAAATCCCTGTATGCATCATGGAAGGAAATGGTTAAAAAGTAAACTTTTTATGGCTCTTCTGCAGCCTACATACTCAATAGATAAAAATACTTCATGACACATGCATTTTAGAAGTTAAAATTGTATAAAACATGGTGGCCAAATAATAATGGGAAAAAGAGAGCCTGCTATCAAAGAACTATGTTATGAAATGAAAGAAAATAATTACTTAGAAGGATAAAAAACATGAATCCAGAAATGTTACTTGTGAATTATGTTATTAAATCAGGATTATTTTTTATCTAATAAGATTTATGTAATATAGAAGGAAGAGGGGACATCATGATTTTAGAAATGCTTAGGTGGGACGTGAAAAATAAAAATAAAATTGGGAACAACTTTTATGCTTGCAAAGTTAGACACTCAAATCGTACAAAAACAATCTGCATGACTGGAATTGTTATTTCATTACTTTCAGCTGTGTTATTGGTGGCTAATTTATTTTGAACAGTTTCAACCTATTCTTGTTTTAATAAGCAGGGAGTCAAATGTTATTAACTATTTTTGTATTCATCTAACTCACTAAATGGTGCCATCAACATCTGCAAATACTAGTATGTCCATCAACCTTAATGTAGGATGTTAAAATATTGTGTAGACAATAAGTAACTAATCCCTTTGCAAGCAGTCAGTTATTTAAGTATTTGTTAATTTAGCTAGATAATTTCAACATTTGGAGAAGCATCACTATGTAGAAAATCAATCATAATCAAAGTCATATAACTATGTATTAGAATAATTGCTAGGGTAGTAAAGTTTTTCATTAGTGATTCTATCTTACTTTTTAAATAACTCTTTCAATAAAAAAGGTAAATTTTAGAATATATTTTTATTTTCAACTAGATAAATCTAACACCTTAGTTGAATTTTATATAATTATTTATATTATTTAAAAAATACGAGAACTATTAAAAAGTAAATCTTCATTTTATCATGGAATCAAACTACCCTTAAAAGAATATTGTACAGCTGACATGATGTAAAAAATATTTAGAAGTTTAGATATTTTTCTGACATAGATAAGAATTTAATTAATCGAGATAATCTAGATATTTAAATTATGCAAGAAACTTATATCAATGGAGTATCCAAATAAAAATTCCAGTGCATCCAAAGGATTCTCTAAATTTAAGTAATTAAATTATTTTAAATTTATTTCATATTCAAAGTATGAAAAGATTTTATAAGACAATAAAGGCTAGACTCTACCAGTTTTTGAAGTGAATTTCTACATTTAATGAGTATTTCAAACATGAATTTCCTTCAAACTAATTTTTAAAGGGTTGAAAAACACTTTAAAAAACAAAATTTAAATTTTTTTATGCAAGAATTTCTAGAAATTCGTCTATGTTTTCATATCAAATATTATTTCATTACCTTAAGAAGTGAGGATTTAATATAATAAAAAAAAAATAATCAAATAAAGTTCATAAATTATCAAGCAATAATCTTTCAATCACAATTTTAACTATTCAGTATAAAACTTGCAGCAACAATTCCAATAAACTAATATTAAGAGTATTAGTTTACACTTTTTAACACTTGGATTTGAATATTTTATATACCCTACATGAATAAATAACAAAGAGAAGAAATAATAATAATAAATATTTCTACAAACTGAATATAGCTATAATTTTTTTTAAAAAAAGGAACATTTTACTTACTATTATGCTTGAACACTCTTATTTTTGCCCCAGAAAGTCGACATCCCAAAACTAAAGAGGCATGATTAAGTTCATCACTTAGAATAAGGCTGCCTTTGGAAATTAAAGTAGGAATGCTTGTAGAATTAGTTGCAAAGCCCATGCCAACAATGATACTATCTTCTACTCCTAAAAACTTAGCAACAAGCTCTTCTAGTTTTAAATGGATATCTAAGTTACCTAAAATATTTCATTTCACTTAGTGCAAATATAATTATATTATATACATACATATATACAGCAGACTTTTGATTAACTGGGATTGTCAGGAAAAGCCTCATTACAAAAAATTAAATTTATGTAAATTTAGGAAAGGGGAAAAAAAAAAAGATTAAATTATTACACAACAGGCCATTAATAATTTAATACAAAGGAAAGAGAAAGGACAGAAATTTTAATGTCATTTAAATGAACAATTAGTACAACATAAAAGAAACAGAAATGTAGCTTATGTCACAATTTTGTGAAGAAAGAAGTGATACAGTGTTTTTGTTTTTCATCTATTCTTTGACAAATTTTACTATGCAAATTTCTCAACACCTTTTTTAAAAAAGATGTACTTTCATTTTTTTGCTCAAAGTAATTAAGTAATTTCTCAGTGTATACTAAAGTGGCACTATAATTAAATATTTCATGAGTAACAAGGTTTTCTTCATCACATTCAGGACATTTTTTGAAATTCCTTTTATCTTATGAATCACAAGTGATACACGATACTTGTAACATTCCAATCTCGAATGTTTGTTAATCCATGGTTACACTGTTTCTTGTCCACATTTTCAGAATATTTTAACTTTCTCGAATTATTCTTGGCAAATCAGTATTATCATTATCTTATGTAGGAATTTTATTTTCTTCGTCCAATGAAATTTCTCTCTATGATTTCTTAACTGTGACGCTTTTCAACAATTTCCATACAGCTTCATCATAATAAATTGCATCCAAAACTCTGAAATTTTTACAGTCCTGGTTAATTTGCAATCCGGATAATCCAATCCCAGTTAATCAAGCTTCTACTGTATACATATATATAAAATACCTGAGGATACAAATTTATCTAACAACTTCAAATAACAATATTAATCAAAATTCTACATGAATGCATACATACAGGGTGTCTCAAAATGTCATTTACTAATTTACTAACCTAACTTGCTGATCTGTCATACATGATAAGCAAGATTTACACAGAAACTTGCGTTCAAAAATGCAAACTGCAATCGCTAGAGGGTGATGAGTGCAGACTTACAGGAGAGTGGGAAGTGTATTCATTTCAGGTGAGAACATTGTGGGAGAAAGATGAATCTGTTCAGTAATGCAGAATTGGTTGATATGCATTATGTTCGTGATGCAGTGGATGGAAATGCACAAACCAGGGTACAGATGTACCTTGAGTGCTTTCCAAGCAGATGTCAGTCAAGTCATGCTTTATATGTAGAATTACACCAGATTGCTGAAAGCAGGAGCTATCCAAATACATAGCCACATCGGTCAAAAACACACTACACGCATGCCTGTCATAGAGGTAACCATGCTACAGGAATTTGACAAGAACCTGCAAACAAGTCTCAGAGCAAGCAAACGTGTTGTAAGTGTACATCGTTCCAGCATTATGTTCATACTGCATGAGGACACACAAAACCCCTACCACATACAAAGAGCACATACATTGTGCATTGACAATTATCCCCAACGTGTTACATTTGCAAGCTGGTATTTGCAACAACAGGCTGTACAGTCATATTTTCCATTGTGGATTCTGTTTTTGGGTGAATTCTGTTTTAGACAGGATGGTGTCCTGAACCTGTATATATGAAAACCCAACACATACAAGCCCATGCACATCAACAACATTTCACTGTAAACATTTGGGCTGGTATTATTGGTGACTTGTTAATTGGCACTTATCTATTACCTCAATGCCTCAACAGAAATATCTATTGCATTTTCTTAGAAAGAGTTTTCCGGATCTGATGAATTATGCCATGTTCATTAACATATGTCAATCATCTGTAAACCTGATTATGAAACCTTTCCTAAACAAACATACATATGAGTGAAAAGTACCATACTCGAATTAATACATACATAACATTATATTTTTCTTGATTTCTTTTAGCTATTATCTGCTGTAATGTGGCAAATACAGAAAATAATATTCTCCACATTCATAATAGATTTATTTTCTTTTTTGTTTTAAAAATTAAAACCAAATTACATTGATTTGGAGTTGCAAAGAATGTGAAGCCTAATTTAACTACCTATCAGTTCACATTTTTCAAAAAACAACATATTGTTACGTATGTCAGGGATCTGTCTTGACTTTTCACACAAGATCCTGTTTTTGTGAAATTGTGAAGAATTTTTTTTTTTTTTTAATAGTGAAAAATCTAGCTATAATTTTGTGAATATGAAATGATTGTTATATTCATGTTCCTGATTATACATTTTTATGCATGTAAAATACATTTACTTTCATTATATATGTAAAAGTAACAGGTCAGATTTTAAGTGATTAAATTTGTAAAAAGTTCAGTTTGGAGATGGAAAAGTTTTATGAAAGGACTATGTTAAAGACAAAGAATTTTGTGAAAGATCCTTTAAAAGATTCAATTTTATTCTACATAAATCCCTGACGTACTTTAGAAGTAAAACTTCTAAAATCCAATCTACATCATAAATCTCAAATGTGTGCGTCAGTAACACCAATCAAATAGCCTTAATAACCAATGGTTTTGAATACAATGGATGGGAGTTCATTATTTCCACCTGCAAATATTTGTGGATAATATTTTTAGGACTTTATGCACTTAAATTTTGAAAGCTCCATATAAAAACTATTTTAACCTTTAGGCCATAGAGTTTTAATCTTTCAGTTCTTATTCAAGTAGGTATACCAAATTTATCTCTGAATTAAAACAAAACAAAACAAAGGATTTTTATAGACATTACTTAATTTTGGTTTTATCATGCTATTATTACACTTTTTCACACCATACTAAACTATGCTTAATGTGCCAGTAATGTTTTTGGTTGCTTAACAAGAAGTTATTAAAAAAACAATTAAACAAAAACATAATTTGCAGAACAAATTAAAAAAACAAAATTTATTTCCTGCTCTATTTAAGCCCGAGAAGGGACAGATATTAAGATATTTTATTTATTTATTTCTACATTTAGTATTAAATTTTTGTATCAAATAATTTAAATTATGTGAACATTAAAAAAATAAAAATGAAATTCAAACAATATGATACTTAAAAACCCTAAATCTTAGATTTTGTTCAAATGAAATTGAAATAAATCTTACACCTTTTTCTGAACATTTGTTTTTGAGATGCGTCTATTCTTTTTATCTATACTTACCGTAAACATTATATAAAATCTGTAAAACAAATATTTGAAACTTAAGTTTGGAAAAAAGTCTAAGATTTATTTCAATTTCGTTTGAACAGAATCTAAGATTTAGGGTTTTTAAGTATCATATTGTTTGAATTTCATTTTTATTTTTTCAATGTTCACATAATTTAAATTATTTGATACAAAAATTTAATACTAAATGTAGAAATAAATAAATAAAATATCTTAATATCTGTCCCTTCTCGGGCTTAAATAGAGCAGGAAATAAATTTTGTTTTTATAATTTGTTCTGCAAATTATGTTTTTGTTTAATATCTCAAGTTTTTTAATAACTACTGCATTCAGACGAGCTCATTTCAAAATGAACTGAGGGTACCATCATCAGGACTTCCTTTATGTGGTATCGTATCACAATTACTGATGTAATTTACCCAGGGACATAGCTAGAAGTGAACTATGGAAGGGGGTGGGGGTACACTCAAGAGAACGTCTGAGGTGCTCTCTCTTTCTCTCTCTCTCTTCCTCTGACGCAAAAAAGTATATTAGTGCATATTCACATTGTAAGTTCTATGTTTCTTATTAAATTGTTGTAATAGCTCCATTTTATGCCAAAAAAGAAAAAAAAAGAATATGGTGATGAAAAATTTGAGTGTATAACTAGTTCAAGATTAAACATCATGTTGGCTTCATATGTGCAAGCAGGATGAGAGAGTGTTGAAGCACTTTAGTTACAATTTAGAAATTCTGCAAAACTGTGAAAGGACCTCAAAATTAAATTAGATTTTTGAACAAAATTTTATTTGATGAAATACTAACTATTACGTTCTCCCCTAGGTAGGAATTTTTGATTTATTTTTCCAGATCTATACCGATCATGATACCTAGACTCCAAAACCACCCCCAATTAAAAACTCTATTTATCTATCTCCGCGGTATCTTACGTAGATTTTCATTTCTCCATTGGGTTTTGCACAGATTTTACATTGATCCATTTCCAAATCGTTAACTTTTTTTTAATATCTAGAACTGAATTCTGTACATGCTTCCTGTCTTGATACCAAATATTTCAAAATCTCTGTTTCATTTTCAATATGGCTTTTTAATTCTTAAAATCAATTTCACTTTTTACGATGGAATCACGCAAAAATCAGATATTACTTTTTTCTTTGGCGAATTGTTTTCTTTTGAATCATGAAGTCAAATTCGGCAGAAAAATCTCCTCTGCATGAAATTGATATTTATACTTAACAATCAGCATTGATACATTGCGTCACAAGTATAGTTCTAAACATTCACCTCTAGACAATATAATATCCCTCCAACAATACCTCAAGACATAGTATCGATAAAATGTATTTATTTTTTTATTTTTTGTATTACGTCATATTTATTTATATTCTGTATTTCTTCACTTAGAAGATTCTTGATAAATTAATTAATGTTTGAATTAAAATTCTGCCCAAAATTGAAATTTAACTTCGACAGAACTTCAAACTGCTATCGGAGCTCTGGGCAGGGTTCAGCGTAGAAAAGTTGGAGACAGATGTCATATATGCAACACATTGGCGCAATTGGAACAAAATGGATATTATATGCCTCACATGCTAACCTGGCTATCGTTGTTTATTTACTAATAAATTCTTTATTTTCTATTACTTTTACTTAAAAAATTATGTAGATCGTTTTGTTCTATAGTTATTAATAAACTTTTTTATTTATTTATCACTATTTCCCTTTTTAAATATTAGAAAATAATTTAAAAATATATATGTGATATGTATTTGAAAACGAAATTTTCGACAAATTGACGTCAGAAAAAAATTGCGCCAACATGGTAAGTATTAGACATCTGTGCATAAAGGCGACGCATTATGAATATTCCAAATGTGCTTAAATTTTATTAACTCATAGAGAGAGTGAATCAAAAGAGTTTTATAAAAATATTAACTTAAAGTATAAAAAAACAGCTATTTTTCAACAGAAACTCTTTGCGATATTTTAAAAATTAAATCATGTAGTGTTTTATCATATTAAAATAATCGGAATAGTGAATTTAATACAAGTTAATTTGGTACTTGGTTATCCCGTCAACCAATTCCGCCAAATTGCATAAGTCGCCAAACTAATAGCCAAATTATTTTATAACAAAAGTACAAATAAATGGGTAAAACACCAGTAAAAAGTGGAAATAAAATCATTTGATGACATTTCTAAATACGTATAGGTATTTAATGTCATTAAATGTGACAGTCACGATCATCCATTACTGGCATTTAATCTTATAGTTTGGCAATAATTTTTTGGTCGACGACGAGATAACCAAGAAGTACCGTTGATTTAAAATTGATTTTATCCAATGATTAATTATTTGTAAAATTACAAATTTAGGCACGATTTTAAAAAAATCACCAAATCGGGAATTAAAAAAATATATATGTAAACATTATTGTTTATACTTGTTTACATTGGATTTGAATATTTAGGTTGGTAAAAATTGGCGAATTTATTGCAGTGCCGAAAAGTCTTACACCAAGTAGTAGACAATTCTGCGGTTTAACCTTAAAAAATTGTTATGTTTGAAGATCAAATTCTGCAGATTTACTAGTTTCATTACATACCAAGAATGAAATACTATTTTTCTCATATACTATTTTTTTTTTTTTTTTTTTTTTTGAAAACTTTTATTCACCTAAATTTATTTTGATTTTCTTCGAACATATAAGGCGAAGAAATTTTAAAATTGAGGTATAAGTACGAAATCCCGGCGCAAATGTCATATATGCAATGGGTTTGGTGCAATTTTTTTCTGATGCCAATGTGTCAAAAAACTCGCTTTCAAATACCAGTTACATATATAAATATATATTTAAGTTATTTTCTATTATTTTGCAAAGACAATAGGTAGAAAAAAGTTTAATTTACTTATTTTCTATATTTCTTCAGTTAGAAGCTTCTTGATCAATATGTTTGAAAATGTCCTTTTATTTTAAAAATCATGCTTCATATTGTTTTCTGTTGACGATTCTTGTATTTGTACCAAATGTTTGCAAATCTCCGTTTCATTTCTAATATGACGTCGTAAATATACCATTTTTAATTCTTACAAAAAAAAAAAAAAAAAAAAATCAATTTTATTTTTTATTTATCACGTAAAAATGATTAATTGCTGCAGGAAATATGTCCATTGACCTCTGTATATTTTTTTGATTGGAGGGAATATTTTTTAAACAATTAGATACTTTGAAGAAAATTTGTGGAAGCGCGTACAAAATGTGGGAAAATGTCTAGTAAATAACTCGTTCAATGTTAAATTCCGTATTAAAATAACATTACGGAGTCACACTGGAAATAAATAAAGCATAGCACTGCCGTGCTATGCTTTAATTTAATCATTATTCTCCAATTGCATTATTTTATTAACATTCTTTAATTTTACAGCCATATATACTATTATGAATGTGAAGTTAAATGAATTGTAAGAACAAAACTAAATCAAAACATTCTACAATTTAATGATGATTTTAACAATGAAAGTTTTAGGACATGCTACAAAAGTGCTTATAATTTAACCCCATAATTTTCACCCCCATACATACATGGTTCAAAGCATAAAGGCTGATAATAAACCAAAGATATTAAAACATAAGATACAGATATACTAAATTAAAAATTTTATAATATAGATATTTTTAGTCTACTATATGGTCAAGTTTGAATTGTCTAATGCTACAGTGAATGTGCAGTTAGTATTACACAACTCTCCAAAGATTTTTGTATATCTAATCAGAAATAAACAATTTTTAAATTTGATGCACTGGTGTATAACTTATTTTTGGCAAAATGTGATATTTTGAAGCAAACTCAAAAACTAATTCTTTAGAATTAACAAAAGTAAGATGCAATAAAAGAAGAAGAAGAAATAGGGACATATTTAAATGTACACCATATGCTGGCCCTAAAAAACATACAACTTAAAAGAAAGATATGCAATCTAGCAATCCTATATCCAAGTGATGGTTTTTCAGAAGTGCATTTTGAAGGAAGGTTCAAAAACACTAATTCAATATAGTTACCTAAATGGTTATTTGGTATAGCTATTTGTTGACATACCTGTTGTTCATATGAAACGAAATTGTGATAAAATGACTGAAATGATCTAAGAACAAAAGATAATTTTGTATATCATCTCCAATCATCCAAAAACCTGATTCATTGTCAGTCTTTGAATTTAGAGTAAAAAATAATACATTGCTGAAACTATTATCACTTTTGTCATCAAATAAATTTGAATAACCACTTAAAATATCAATTCAAATAAAATTTACTGAGACTCAAAACAATCACATAAAGCTCATCTGCTTATTGGAAGAATAATTGTATTCAAATGCATTTTAAGTGAAGTCATCTATTAATGAAAAAACAATCCTTTTAGAACATGTTGAACACATTCGTAATGGCTAAACCATTAAAAAATTTAGATAGACACATGCACAGAGCCTATAATATTGTGACATAGACTCATGAGCATGCTTGTAATCAGGGCTAGAGAAAAGAAGGGCTAGTTCATCGGACCTCAGGGAGTGAAACAGGAAGTTACCCGTGATGACATAGTTATTTTCACGCTGGCTGAAGGAGCCAGCACAAAGAAATGGGATTTAAACATATTGAGTTTATTTTGCATAAAAATATTAAAATGACACTTGAAATTTTATGTTTGTCACTATTTAGGGCATTTGGTTATTATGATGACTATTGACTTTCATGACCAATGTTACTGTTGAATGATTTAAAAGAAAAAAATATACAATAAGGAGAAATATTGTTCCTAAATACGTAACAACTTTTTGGTATTTCACACTTTTCAAAATTAAAGAAATATTTAAATGCTTGCATTTCAGTATTTTTTTCATATTGTAGCATATAATTATCATTTATTGAAGTACTGCTTAGTTAAATAAAAAGTTAGGGGTATTTTAAAATTTACATTAAGTTATTACGATTCTGTTAATTAACTTTCTTGGTCATTATTACTATTAAATACTTTAACAAAGTTTATTTAAATAAGGAGAAATATTGTTCTTAAATATGCTATAACACTTTTTGTATTTCATACTTATTAAAATTAGAGGAATATTTAAAAACTTGCATTTCACGCATTTTTCCACTCGATTAAACTATTGTTTTGTTAAATAAAAAGGAATAATCTAAATTCATGTAACAATAGCATAAGATTTCAGATAAGAAAAAAAATATGTATCCTTATATATATTATAAATGTGAAAGTGTGTCCGAAAATTGGAATAAACTTGGTTTCAAAACGGATGGATTAATATTTTTGAATTTTTGTATATAGGTAAATTATTGGCCTGAAATGAACATAGGCTAACATAAATGAACATACATTTTTATTTATTTTATTCAAATATTTTTCTTTATAATTCAATATTTCACTATTTTTCATACAGAATAAATTGAAAAATTTTCCATAATATTTAATTATCTTTTATTTTTCGTTGCCAAAAAATAAAAAAACCGGAATAATTATTTCTCTTCTGTAATTAATTTTCAACTGAAAGATTTTCACGTGATAAAATAAAATGAAATAAATAAATGGACCCTATTCTGTTTTTCGGTTCGAGATTAAAAACCGCAATTTCACCAATTGTGACGTCAGAGGAATACTGTTTTTCTTCTTATATCACGCAAACGATTATATAAAATTTCTTTTACACTTAGAAGACTTTACAAGAACATAACTTCACACTTTACAAGAATATAAATATTTTAGTAGTTTTTCCAGATATTAATCCATAATCAAAATGAACCTTTTTCTTTCTTTCGGTTTGAGGGTTTAAAATTCAACTTTTTACCAATTGTGACGTCAAAGGAATACTTTCCATTAAGAATTTTAAAAATATCAATGTACGACATATATGAAACAAAGGATAAGTTTTCAAGTTTTCATTTTTAATAACACAATGTAATTTTGTGTAAGTGCTAAAAAGAGACGACTGTGACGTCACATATTGAAACTAAAATAAATATCTCTGATGTTGGAATGAAATGAGATTGAATTATGATATCAAAAGTTATTATTTAAAGAAAATTAAGTTTATCGTCTGAGCGTGGTTAATATTTAATTTTAAATTGAAATAAGTTTTTTTAAAGGTTAAATATTAAACAACTAGAAAATATTAATAATTTATACATATCGTAAATGACGTAATGATCAATGAAAATTTTTTTTATCATTTTTAGAAAGTAAGAAAAGCTTAACTAATCAAAAAAAATATTTTTGTGTGTTAATTCTGAAAATTGTTCAATTCTGAAAATATAAATAAATATCACTTTAAAAATGCACTTTCGGGCTTAAAATCTAAAGATTTAATGTAATTGTGAGAAAATACATTCCCTCAGTCAATATCTCAATTTGGCATAATGTGTTCAAAGTGTACTGGAAACAGGTTTGTAAATGGATATTAATTGCACATTTTTTTTTTTAGCTCTTAAAAAGTAAAAATATGTTGTCACTTTTAGGAATGTTTTTTATAAAAAATTTCTATAAATTTTTATGGTATGCAGAGCATATATGTACAAATTATACAAAAATGCCACCTAAAACACAGTTTTGTTGTATATTTTTCCTAACACTGTTTTTTGTTTTTTCGTTTTACGGAAACTACCCGCTTTTTGACACTTTCTAACATGGTCTAAAAGTGTTTACGACTTCAACCTGTCTGTATACCGGATGCCGAGTGCCTGGGGTCTGCCGTCTGTCTGTCCGTTTTTCAACTTGGGTAAATATAGAATTCATACGAAAATAACATACGTTATTGAGATTTACCATAGCATATGCGGCATTGAAAATGGACCAGGTAGCAATTATAGCTGAATCACAGGAGCACTCAAAAGGAAACTTTACATTATGGTCTAAGGCGAAAAAATCATTTGTGGTGTATTTTGATAATGTTACATAATTTTAAATGTAATGAAATTTACATGCATTTTTAAGGTTCAGAAAAGCATGGTTACTATCGAATATGTTAAATGTAGTACTTATAGTGTGCGTACAGGGAGCTCAAAAGTATTTCAATATATTATGGTCTGTGAAGAAAAACCATTTGCAACGTATTTTAATAATGTTATTTTATTAAGGTTATTTTAATAATATTGAAATTGATATCAGGTTCTGAAGTGCACTAAAATAGGATTTCTGTAGAAAATGGGGTGAAAAGATTTAACATTCACTTACAAGATTGCAGAAAAATGTTCGGTAATATAATAGTCTACGGAGAAAAAAAATATTCCCAGCGTATTTTAATTGCGTTGCGCTATTTCAAACATGATGAAATTAATATACTGAGATAATCAATACAATGATAAATACTGAAATTTACTACAATAAGCTTGCAGTTAAGTATCATTTGCATCACATTTGTTGTTCATTTACAGAGACGCATAAAAGATTTTGGACCTGTGTCCAGATCTCAGATATTGTATCCAAAGTATGGTCTATTAGAAAAGATTGCTGAAGAGCTTTTTCAATTATCGTATGTATTTGGAAAACTAATGCATCCTGAAGTTCAGCTACATTTGATATAATAAGAGATGTTTGTAGAATTTAAATAAATCATGTATCGGACTATACAATAAACTGGATTGGTCACCAGTGCAATAGCGATTCCCGGAAATATGAATTCAATAATTTGAATCGGGTTTTTTGCTTGAATAATTTAAGCGAAATATGCGATCGTATACATATTTGCATGTAATATACAGGACTGTAAAAAAGAATTCAGGTAAGTTTCTGTCTATAATTAGAAATTGCTAAAGGTGAATTTTAATATTCGTTATACATTTTCTCACTAAGCAAAATTTTAACATTGTATTTAGAATATTTACAAACACATAGATCATATACACAGCTGCAGAAAAGAATGTCCCGGTGAAGTTATGCATTATGGAAATGTTGGATATTTTTTTTTATTACCCAGGTTTAACACATGATTTTTCTTTCTTTGATATGGAATTCTGAAATGCACTACAACATGATTTCTGTACAATTGAGGTGCGTTACAGTTGTTCTACAGTATAAGTGGTTACAATTTCATTTTCGCGATTGTTCATATTATCTAACACATTTTCCTTTTATTTGAGTTCCTTTTATTTGAGTTCTTTAAGTCCCCTATAAAAAAAACTACTCCATAGCCTTCTATAAGATAAATGTTATATATATTTTAAATTATTGTTAATGAACCGTTTTGTTTAATTAAAGCGTTTATCTTTTTTTTTTTTTTTTTTTTTTTTAATGCTACGTGAACGAGGTCACGGGTAACAGCTAGTATTATCTAAATTAGATTTAAATTTGTTTAGTTTTCCAAACTTTATTATGATTGCAAGATTTGCACTATTTATACATATAAATAAAATGATTGCAATAAGATGATTTTTAAAGAAATGAATCTTATCTTATACTATAATGCGAGCAAAAATTGTGTGTGTGTGTGTGGGGGGGGTAAATTTTATCTTAAAAACGGCTCTAACGATTTTCGCAAAAATTTGGATTTTACCATTTTCGTGCACGAGAAAACCATTGGGCTAGGTCACATGTTCGAGAAAATTCGATTATTGGGTCATTTTGGGTCATAATGGGTCAGGATCAAGCTATTTATATCTAGAGAACGGCTGGATCGAGATTAAGGAAATTTTGTATCCAACCGTTTTTTGGCACGAGAAAACTATTGGGCTGGGTCACATGTTCGAAAAATTTCGATTAGTTGGTCGTTTTTGGGTCATTATGGGTCAAGCTATTTTTATCTAAAAAACGGCTCTAACGATTTTGACCAAATTTTATATTGTATCGTTTTGGATTACAAGAAGACCATTGGGTTAGGTAACATCTTCTAGAAAATTCGGTTAGTGGGTCATTTTTGGGGTCATTGTGGGTCATGCTATTTTTATCTAGAGATTTTCTCACGCAATTTTCACTAAAAATTGCATTCTATGGTTTTCGGGCACGAGAAAAACATTGGGCTAGGTTACATGTTTGAGAAAAAATTTTAATGGGTCATATTGGGTCATTAAGAGTCTGGGTCAAGCTATTTATATTTAAAGAACGGTGTGATGGATTATAACGAAATTTTGTATGTAACAGTTTTTTGACATGATAAAACTAATGGGCTAAATCACATGTTTGAGAGATTTCGACTATGAGAGTCATTAGTGGGTCATGAAGGGTCATAATGGGTCATGGTCAAGCTATATCTAAAGAACAGGTGGATCGATTTTAATGAAATTTTGTATGCAAAATTTTTTTGGCACGATAAAATCATTGGACTAGGTTACATGTTCAAAAAATTTTGATTAATGGGTCATTTTGGGTCATTAAGAGTCTGGGTCAAGCCATTTATATTTAAAGAACGGCGTGATGGATTATAACGAAATTTTGTCTGTAACAGTTTTTTGACATGAGAAAACTAATGGGCTAAATCACATGTTTGAGAGATTTCGATTATGAGGGTCATTTGTGGGTCATGATGGGTCATAATGGGTCATGGTCAAGCTATATCTAAAGAACAGGTGGATCGATTTTAACGAAATTTTGTATGCAACATTTTTTTGGCACGATAAAATCATTGGACTAGGTTACATGTTTGAAAAATTTCGATTAATGGGTCATTTTGGATCATAAAGGGTCTGGGTCAAGCTATATATCATTAAAGAACGGTAGGATCAATTTTAACGAAATTCTGTATGTAACAATTTTTAGAAACGAGAAAACTAATGGACTAAGTCACATATTCGAGAGCTTTCGATTATAAGGGTCATTTGACGGTCTTAATGGGTCCAGGTCAAGCTATAACTAAAGAATGGGTGGGTCGATTTTAACAAAATTTTGTATACAACATATTTTTGGCATAAGAAAATCATTGGGGTAGGTCACACGTTCAAGAAATTTTGATTAGTGGGCCACTTTTGGGTCATTCTAATTTTATCTTGACAACGTTTCGTGCAATTTTGACTAAATTTTGTATTTTATTGTTTTCGGGCACAAGAAAATCATTGGGTTATGACAGATTTTTGAGAAAATTCGATCAATGGGTCATTTTGGATCATAAGGGGTCAGGGTCAAACTAACTATATCTAAAAAACGGATCAATCGATTTTATCTAAATTTTGTATCTAATGTTTTTCGGCATGCTAAAACTAGTGGGCTAGGCCACACGTTCCGAGAGATTTCGATTATAAGGGTCATTTGTTGGTCCTGATGGGTCATGCTAATTTTATATAGAAAATGGTACTCACCATTTTGACTATACTTTGTATTATATCGTTTTTGAGCAAGAGAAAACCATTTGGCTTGGACACATGCTCGCGAAAATTCCATTAGTGGGTCATTTTGGGTCTTAATGAGCTAGGGTCATTCTAATTATATATAACAATGACTCAATCAATTTTACCTAAATTTTGAAACAAAACGTTTTTTGCCACGAGAAGACTATTGGGCTGAGTCGCATTTTAAACAAAATTATATTAGTGGGTCATTTCGCTTCATTGCTGAATGCTGCCAAGCTAATTTTACCTAAAAAATGTCTTAAACGATTTTGATTTAATTTTATTATTCTACTGTTTTTGATTACCTGAAGACGATTGAGCTATGTCACATGCTTGATCAAATTTGATTAGTGGCTTATTTTGGGTAATACGGGTCAGGGTCACAAGAATATGGCAACAGCCAACAACTTGGTGATATTTGACAAAATATTGGCGACATATGGCCAAAAAGTCGACTATAAAAATTACGAAAACCAAAACACGTATTTGGAGCCAAATGAAAGAATGCCTCCAAATTTGGCTATATCTAGCAAAAAATATTGTCTTTCAGAATGTAAAGAATTTTTTTATACTTTCTTAAGAGGATTCAAGATGCATGGTTAAACTAATCAGAGTCGAGCTAAAAAAGTGATTTAGATCGATGTCCTTTCGTTGTAATTTTTAAAATAAAGTAAAATTTATAAACATGCGCATAAAAACATAGTTTTCTTATTGATTGTTTTTCTAAATAATACTATTTAAACATGTTTTACAGTAATAATACAGAGTTAATGATACAGTAAAAATACTATATCAAGTTGAACACAAAGTTAATTTTGACCGAGCTAAGCTCGGTCTCCCCTGCTAGTTAATGAATTAGATGAATAAGAAATGAATTAAATATATTAAGATTAATTCCTTTTTAACAACTATTTCCTATTTAGATATATAAAGTTAAATTAGTTTTTTTTATTTCTTTTATAAATATTCAATGTTTATCCTGAAAATCACACCTAGATTTTTTTTTCTCCCCAAAATCTCTTTTTTTCCCTCTCTATAATACATTTATTCGGCATGGGCACTGAACTAACTCCATTATAAAGAATTTGTGATTTTTTTGCATCTTATACAAAAAGCAAACAAGCCGATTTATTAAAAGGTGCGTAATGTTTGTTCTGTTTTTTTTTTAAGATAGGGCAACTTGAAAATAAAACAAGGCATTTTTAAAATTAATATATTAATTTATAACAAATTTTTGAAAATATTAAAATGTTGTATAGTCATCAGAAATAAAACTGTGAGGGTAATTTGTATAATTCTAGTTTATCTAGTTAGTTAAAAATCGATAACAAAATTCCATCTTTACGCACAAAAATCAAGTTGAATAAATAAAAGATTGTAAAAAAAATCCATCCATCGAAAACTTCGTTTTATAAATATATTTTGGAAAAGAACAAGAAAATGACTCAGAAGACAAAACTTTGTCTTTTCAGGCAATCTCAATAATCTATGTTTCAAGCTTTCTTTGTAAATCGCTTAATAAAAATTATCACTGTATAGCCTTGCTGGTTTTTTTTTTCTTTGAAAGTGGGGAGGGGTAATTATGTATTTTTTGTTGCATCTTTGTATAAATTTTTTGTATAACTATACATTTTTTTGTGCAAACTGGAGAAAAAATTTCTTTTGTATTACGATACAGTCTCTCAAGATTACATTTTTTTAAAAAATTATTATTACGATGCATATTTTGGCATGTAGCGACTGAATAAGATGCATATGTAAAAAATGATAATGTTTGCTTAGTATGAAAAAGTAAAATATATCAGTTACAGACAAAATAAACTCAATATACTATGTATTCTCTTGAGAACGAAGTACAACTCAATGACCAGCGTGAAAACAGTGACGTCACAGAGTTTCCGGTTGGGAGGAAAGCTAGTCACAAGGTGGCATAGATCACCTCAAAGGGATGATCTAGCCCTTGTATTCTCTAGCCCTGGCTTGTAATAACCTAAAAGTTAACTTGAAAATTGACATAACTGGAGAAGCATCCTGGAGATGGAGTATCATCATACTCGTGTTTTAAAGGATTCTTCCCCTCCCAGATCATACTTTTACTTACCCATTATATGTAGTATAGGATAAGTCTTGCAATCGAAATTTGAAAATTGAAAAAAAAAATTTGACAGATTTACCCATTTCAGACATTGGAGATTCTAAAAAACATATTTTTAGGAAAAAAAAAAATTGCCATCCGTCTATTTGTCTCTATAGTTGGGGAACGTTGAAGTTGCGAGTATGTAAAAGCCTATACAGACTTTTCACTCTGTTAGCTTGGCGTCTTGGCTTAACCGTGACCTAACATGATTGCAATATCTGGCGTTATAGCACTCATTTTCGCAAGATAATATTAATTTTGAATTGAGTTTGCAAAATCTTATTTCAAAGATTTTTTTTTTCTTGTCGTTTTAGTGAAAGATTAAATATAATTGGTTACTGACAATTTATTATCAAAGCACATTATTTAAATTAGAATAACATACATATTTTCCAAGAACTTTTCATCTTAAAAAATAATGTTTAGAATTAAGATATTTCGAAAGTTAAAAATAAACATTATTACAATTTAACATCACCTATATATTTTTAAAATTATTTTGTAAAGGAATCGCAATTATTTCTTTGATAAATGTGTTGTTAATAATCAGGTTTAAAGTTATATGTATGTAATGTGTACCAGGTATCTAACATTGCTCAATGTACAATTTTGAAGAAACACACTAATTCTCATTTGTATTTTATATAAAATCTATTTATATTTTTTTAAATTGCGATGAGAAAACATACTATTAAAACAAAAAGATTTTAGAATGGGTATGATTGTGGTTTGCAGACTTGATCACCTTTTTTATTTATTTATTTACATAAAGGAGACTGTAAAGAGGACATAAGATAAACTTTTTATTTTATAATTAATTAAAACATCCGCGCAGGAAATTTTTTAAAACATGCCAATAAAAAAAGCAACTTCAAAATTTAAAGTACAAAAAACTAATAATAATAATAATAATAATAATAATAATGAAAAAAATAATAAAATAAATATTAAAACGTCAATTTCTACTGGCATTAAAATGATCAAAAATAAAATAAAAAGAAAGAAAGATAAGACAATAAACAATAATTTCATTTTCGATAGGGAAAGCTATCCTACTAAAATCCCGTTGAAGATACATTTAAAAATATTGAATGTAAAAAGGAAAAAAAATCTAAAAGGAAACAAATTATAGAATGTACACACTGTAAAAATATGTAAAATAAACTTTTCAGATTATTTTTTATAATTTTTTTTCTTTATTTGTTATTCAATCCCATATTCACGTTAAAACTTTTTTATTTCAAAAGTCTCGTTTCTTCAAACATTTTCAACATTTCTCATCGATCTGAGCTGTAGCAGCTCAAATGAGACTATTTATTGCTATAAACTTCATTGTTTACAATTTATCAGTCATCATTGCCTCAAGACGTGAGTGGGAATTATAAAATTAATGAAATTCGTATAATAGAAAATATTTCTGTGTCGTGAATGAATTAATTACGTAATTATATTATGAAAATAAAAAGTGTTGGATTTAAGACATAGCGAGTCAACTTAAGTCACACAAATAATTAATTAACAATTGTATATATTTAATAAATATGTATAATTAATTGATAATTATGTATAGTTAATAATTATACTAACTAAATAAATACGTTTAATTAATAGTAATTATGTATATTTAAATATATATATAATTAATTAATAACTATGCATATTTAATAAATACGTATAATTAATTAATAATTATGCATATTTATGTATGTCTTACTTTATAAATTTTTTACATTCGTTTTTGTTTTCGGCCGAAAATAGAAAGATCACCGAAATTCGGATTCAGTTTCAGCCTCAAAAACCTGTTTCACTCGATCCTTAAACTCAGCACTTAAATAGAAACCTTTTTATTTATTTTATTTTGCTTTAATATTTTATTGTCATATTTGGTATGCATTTAAGGTAAATTTTTCCGATAAGTTCAAATCTACAAATATTGTTTCTGTATTTTAGAAAGTTTCAAAAATAAAAACAATATATTGCAGATTAAAAACTCCATTCTTCAAGTAATTATCTCTTAACTGACCGGAAATTGGGGGAGACGCGGGGTGTCGTTATCTCAAAAAGGTTTGCAATTTTTGTACAACACATGTTTATTACCGCCAAAATTTCGCCAAAGCGAATAAATACATTTTCATATAAATTTTATATGTACAAATCGTAATACTGACAAATTTTAACTTAAATCAGTTGCATTTAGTCAATAAATCGTTTTCGCATTAAAATTTTGAAGAAAAAACAGATACCGAGAGAGATTTTATTGAAATAGTCAACGCACTTTTTCTTGTCGCGGAAGCATAACACTCACAGTATAAACTGTACTCTCAACGTCTTCGTTCCCCAAGTATAAATGCTTTATCTCCTGAACAAATTGTGATAGAGACTTAAAATTTGTTGTGTACTTAGTAAATAATAATGGGAAAAAGCCTATTGAATATCAGTAACCTCGACTATCCAGATTTTTTTTTTTTTTTTTTTTTTTTGACTTTCAAAATATTTTTTTTGAAAAGGTATATAAAAATTTTTTAATTTCTTTATTTTAAGTGGTGACTGAAAAGACAATAAAAAGTATAAATTTTGCATAAAGAATGAAATTGATCGGATAATTAATTGTCAAGACATTTATAATCCTATTTTCCACATTCTCCGATTCTTCCTAACCCTGTATTTTATTCAAATATATATTTTAATTTAAGATGAGACACTTCATCTAAGTCAGTAAACTGTTAGTTAATAGATTTATCATTTTTGGAAGTATAAGGATGTTTCTTTTATTACTTGATTATTACGATCAAAAAACTATCGCCAAACTAAAAGCTGACTGCTAGCTTACACTACCAATAATGGCTTAGTGTAAATATCACATGCACTTGACATTAAATATGTTAAATGTGTTTGTATATCATAACTGATTTTTAATTTGACATTTTCTTTTTATCTTTTAATAATCTTTTATTAATTTATTTGTTCTTTCTTTTTTTTAAATAAAAATTATGCCAATTTGTATAATTTACAAATAGTTTGGCGATTTAGATAATTTGTCAAAATGAATCGTTAGGATAATAAAAAAGTTCCCGCAATTCCATAATAGAGCATTACTTAATATGCATTGAAAATATTTAAATATATGTCTAAATTTTATTTTGAAATTGTAATGCATTTTATAAATAGTTTTCACGTATTTTATTATCATATTTTATAGTATGCATGTTCATGAGGGTAAGTATTACAGTGGCCCCTAACGACTAGTTTTTTTTAAAGTGTTTTTAATTACAGTGATCAAATGACAATGTTACAATAACTCAATAAAATCAAAGCTACGAAATACAAAATACATTTTAAAATATTATTTACCAAGTTCATGTCTTGTACTACATGATGCAATTCCATAGGTCTTAATAAAATTTTCTACAGAATCAACTCCTACATTCGATGAAAATCCAAGATAATTATAAGAGCCCATATTAATACATTCAAATGATTTATCTTTAACCCTAAAACAGATACAAAAAGTAAAAATTAGGATTAAATATATATATTTTTTAATACTGCAGTTAATTTCACTTAAAAACATAAATAATCATTTCATACCACAATTTAGGAATAATCTGGAAAGAATTATAAAGAAGATAATATACATAAATTGTGAGAAAAAATCTCATAAATGTATGATTTAGGAAACAAACATTTCCCATAAAAAATAATTTTAAAACAGTCAGCAGATATAATGAAAGTTATTGCTAGCAGATGTTATACATTATATTTTTCCTGCTTTCAGTTAATGTACTTTTTTAACACACCATGTTATAGTATAATAAACTTAATTCACTGGACTTAAAAAAGCTCTTGACAATCTATATAATGAAACAAAAATATATCAAAAGTACTCTTGATATCATAGTGACAATGGAAATGACCAGACTAATAAATTTTGTGTTTTATTTTTATTTACTGATTTTTTTATAAATTTTAAAATAATTTTCAAGCTTTTTTTTTTTTTTTTTTTTTTTTTCAAATTCTGGATGCAACCACATTAGAGAATATTTAGTTGCACATAAAACAATGCAAATAATTCAGCATTTGTTTAATTCCACATAATATTTCACAATTAAATTGCCAAGCAAACTGAAAACTTCACATATAAATAAATAATGAATTTAACTGATATGTAATCAATAATTTTTCTTACTCTAACTGAAAAATAATGCAGGAAATGCAATTGCTGTCATTATACAAGAGATCGCAAAAATATTTGACAAAAATGAAATTTTTTATATTGGATAGTAAAATTCAGCAAGTTGTCACAAAACTTCAATGGCAATAAATGACAGCCTATCAATATATCAAATAGAACATAAAATTGTGAACATAATAACAAAAATTTTAATTGAATAAACAAGAGTAAAAAATTATATGAAATAGAAAAATGGAAAGATACACAGTAGGAGTAAATTGATTTTATAGAAAAAAATAAATTTAAAAATAAAAGAATCAGCATATTTAAACAACTTTAGAACTAATGCATAACAACTTTTCTCTCTCTCTCTCTCGCTTAAGGTATACAATTATAATTTATACACATCCTTTTTTTTCTTTTTCTTTTTTTTTTTTTTACAAATTATAAAATCACAAAACAGTCGATTTTGCCTACTACGAGCACAGCTAAAATGAGAGCTCAATTACAACATTAAGAATGATTCCTCACTTAAAGTGCTATTACACATAAAGATTGCATGCAATAAAAATTGACTGCATTTTTTTCGTTTTCTAAGCATTTCATTGCCTGTTCGAGAAAAAGCTTTACCATCATCCTGATTTCCAAGCATTTGATTGGATGTTCCAGGCTACTCGCTTTGTACAAGGCATCAAAGATGCTCCGACACAAGAGAATCACTCGCTTTCCAAGCGACTCATCTATATCCATAGGATAACATGGAGACGCCTGGAATTTGAAGCGACTTTGATTCTTTGTGTAATAGCACTTTTCAACTATCAAAATTTTCATGTGTTAGCGCACTATGGAAACAATCACAGATAATATTAACAAAACATCTAATCATTTCAATGTGATTTTTGACAAAAAATGGGAAAGAAATCCTTTTCTTATTGAAAACTGCTCTCTGTTGCGGGTAATATTTCTATATTACAACTATCTGTTAGAATGTAGTAATTAATAATGTTTCTCCATATCCTTTAGAATTACTAAATTTTTTTTAAATTGCTTTTTCGTTTTGTTATTTTGTTTAAAAGAAAATGCCATTCATAAAATTGAGATTCATTATTTTATACTAAATTTACATTAAATTACTTTTAGCATTGAGCTTAAAAAATAAGTAGTAGTAATTAGTTTAATTATGAACATGTTTTAATTTTATTATAATCATTTACATTACAAGATGTGGAAAAAGTTTTAGATGATCATAAAATCCATTATTTTTTGAGAAAACAGTAAATGTTAACAATTTATTAAGCAAACATATTTACTAAATTGTATAAATAATGGGAAATCATATTAGGTCTCAAAGTATCTGCTTTTTTAATTTGATGCATAGCTTTAGCTGTTTTGGGATTTCATTGACTGCAGCACGAAGTATCTCATCACAGAAAAACACGAATTTCGTCAAAATATAGTGGAAAAAATGCAAATTTAGTCAAAGAATTGAAAAAAAAAAAAATGCAAATTTCCTCAAAGAATTGCTAAAAAACGACAATTTTTGACAAAAGATCACAAAATGCAACAATTGTCAAAAAATTTAAAAAGTATTGAAAAAAAAAAAAAACTTCGACAATTTTTGTCAAAAGATTGCAGAAAAACGACAATTTTCGTCAAAACTAGGGATGGGACGAATAGTGATTTGGCCGAATAGCCGAATACCGAATATTCGGCCAAATTTTAGGCCGAATACCGAATATTCGGCCGGCCGAATAGTAAAATTTTTTTCCCAATAAAGAAAATAAATTTTGATTATATATAATTTAAAAAATAGGAGCTGATTAATAATTATTACTCTTAAATGTGCTTTTAAATGTATTTTTAAATTTGAAAAACTTATTTTAACACAAAAAATATGAAATTGAATTGTATCCTGTATTCTAATTTACATCAAATTGATTTTCAGTAAGTCAAGATGGGAAAATATTTCCATTAAAATATGAAGAATGGACTTCACTTTTACTATCAATCGATACTTCTTGCATCCAAAATCAATTATATTCTTAATCTCTCTCTCTCTCTCTCTCTCAAAACTCACAAGGACATATTTTCTGAAATAACCTTTAATGAAGTAAATTTGATCATTTAGAGTTTGTGTCCCTAGTGAAAAGCAAATTTGTAAGAATGAGACTGTTTTGAAATCAGATGCCAAGCATTAAATTACAAATTATGTTAAAGCAAAAGGTTATGCTTAAAGTAGAATGCATATGTTAACAAAATCTTTGACATTTGAATCGGCACATACAATATTCAACTTCAATATTCTGCTTATTCAACAAGCATTAAAAGGATAAACAGAAATTGAAAACAACATGAAGGAAGGAAGATTAAATTAAAAATATATACATAATAATGTTACATATTTAAATCAGTAATTATGCAAATAATTATTTAAAAGCAGGGCTGGGTTTTTGCCTGCAGAAAATGGTTTCTGCCTTGCCAGTGGCAGAAAGTGGTTATAGCCGGTTTTAACCGGCAGAAACTGGCATAAACTCATTTCATGACATAATCTGAGACTTTTTTAGTAGTATTAAATTGCTTATATGCGTTTTATTAAGGATAAATAACAAATAAAATATTGTGAATAGTTTTAATTAAAAAATAAATTTGTATTAGAATTAGATAGTTTTGAATTTGTCACAAAGAATCAGCCATACTGTTGGCATATAACTGAAAATCATGAAAATGATATTAAGGGCATAGCAGTTAAAATTGTCAATAAATATGATTTAAATAAATATCGATATTATAAAATAATTGTATAAGATATTTCATAAAATAGTTTTACTGTTAATTTTGTGCTACAATTATTTACTTATATATTTTTTCACAAGAATCATTTCTCTTTGTATGTAGTACTAAAGAATTTAATAAGTTATTGCGGTGTATTATTTATTTAAAAGTACTCAAAGTGTTGTTAAAATATCATAGAATTTTTTGTAAATTTATTTTTCTTAAACTTTTAAATAGAAATTCAACCATAAACAATAATATCACTAGTTAAATTTGTACAGCATCATATTACCATTATGAAAATTTCTGTTTTTCAAATAACATAATTATTCTATAAATAAAGTATATTTATGTGATCCTTTTGAAACTTTTTTCTACTTTGAATGACATTCATAATCTTTATTTTAATTTTTTGACTAAATTCTTTATATATTAAGTAATGCATAAATTATTAATCATTGCAGGCTAAAGTTCTTATTAGTATAATTTCTTAGTTTCTGCCAGTTTTTGCTGTGCCGGTTTTAACCGGTTATAACCGCTGGTTTTAACCACCCCGGCAGAAACTTACCAGCCCTGTTTAAAAGTGAAAACTATAGAATGAAAAAATTATTTTGTTGATTATTTAGAATTTATATTAAAATATTTATAAAACCACCTTCATAAAGCAAATTGTGTCATTGAATATGTATCGAGTTTGACACCAGTTCTGCTTTCAGATGTACCGTTGTATTTGGAATGGTGATATTTAATTTTGAAAAGTAATCTTCGTTAACACACCTAGTAAATAAATTTTTTCATTTCTTACTTTATAGAAAATAAGTTATGAATTTCATAAGAGCCTTTTTTATATGTGCATGGAATTTGCAGACATTAATAAATATTCAAGCGTTTTAGAATAAGGCAGTGTTTTTATATCTTGAATTGTAATATATCATTCTCTAATGATGACATTTCCCGTACAATTAAATCTCCAACTTGGGCAGCGTTTTCTAGAATATCACTAACTTTTATAGGAAATACAGAAAGGCTGTATATTTTTTAGTGTCTGAATAATTATATTTTGTAAATAAGAGTGAGAATGAATTCATAAATAAAGTAGCCAATCTGGATTAGTAAAAAAAAAAATTGCAAGAATGAAATTCTTTAAATCCGAAATTTATTTGGCAAGATATCTTTCACTATTCGGCGAGATTTTAGCAATATTCGGCAAGATATCTCTAAATATTCGGCTACAGGTATTCGGCCGAAGTATTCGGTCAACAAGCCTTCAATATTCGGCCAACCGAATATTCGGCAAAAGGGCCGAATAGGCCGAATACCGAATAGTGGCCGAATATTCGTCCCATCCCTAGTCAAAACATAGCAAAAAATAGTAATTTTCATCAAAAAGTTGTGAAAAAACAACAATTTTTTAAAAAGATCATGAAAAAAAAAAAAACAGCAGAGCTATTCCATCTCAATTCAGGCAGACAGTACTGATATGCGTCAAGTCACCATCACAGATTTTTTTCAAAAAAATTCAGTAGTTAGAACTAAGTGATTTATAAAATTTCCTAAAAGGATTTTTCCCTAAAAAATTTATTTCTCTGATTACAGCACTTTAAAGTTCATGATAAAATTGACAGTTTTCAGAAAAACTGAAAAACGCTTCATTTTGAAATGAACACAATACCAAACATATTCAACATATTCAGTCAATTTATTTTTTATAAACAGTTATTAAACTGAATTTTACTTTGGCATAGTTTTAAAAAATATAGTGACATTTTTACTTAATTAAAAAAATTAGATTTTAAGTACAAAAAATATAATTATTAGTGAATTTAAGATTTTTTTTCAGAATGAAAAAAAATATTTTAAAGCTAAACATTGATGGCAATCCAAAGACCTTTAATGGAAGTTTTACAACAAATTTTATTTTAACTCTAAGGTGCTTACAACTTTTGTAATTCAATTTTAATTTATGCAAAATTTCGTAAAATCACTACTTTTGAAATGCAATTTCTCAAAAACACCATTTTTTAAAAATCTGATAATATGCTCAATTCATACCTTATTAGTCTCTAATAAATACCTTACAAGCAAATCGTGTGTTTTTGCTTAGAAAATTTTATATGATTTTTTGAAAATAACATGTTGTGTGTATTTTTCAACAGACCACAAAGTCAAGCTCTTCCTTATTTAACTGAACTTGTAATGTAATTAATATTTCAAACTAAAAAATACATCACTAGTACATAATTATTACTGTTAAATTATAGCTAATCATTTGCTTAAATTTAAAATTGCGTAAAATACAGCCAATAATAAAATTAGTATTGATCATATGTCATTTCATTCCATACTCATGAATGTGTTAAATCCATCTACAGTGTGTAAAAATTTTGTTATATAGTATGGATATAATATATTAATGTGCAAATACATACATAACAGAAGAATTAGGTAGTGAAGGTTTCTTAAATTAACTTCAACTCCTTATCGTTGAAGGTATGAAGTCGCTTAGATTGTCCTATTGTAACTGGTTTTTCTATTTCTAGAAGCACATTTTCCAATGGTAATGCACATTCATATTTTTTCTTTCCAGATTCTTTTGGCCACTGGAATGCTTTATCTATGGACCATGTTGGGTACATGAATGATACTTTAATATCATTTAGTTCTTGCCATTGATATACCATTGATTTGTCCTATCCACCAATTACTTTCATAAATGTATCCAATGAAATCACCGATTTGGAAACTGTATTGAATATTGTCTTTTCATTTGGCTGAAGGTTTTAACTTTTGTCAATTCATTTTTACTTGCTCGTTCCATATAATTTTCATTATTTACAATCACCCTATAATGTTTATATCTAATACCAACAATAGATTTTGCATTAGCATATTCTTTCTCATTATTAGTTCTATAGGATTGAATAATATTTCTGTCTGGATGGACTAGAATGTTATTTTTTAGCAGAGAAGATAGTTCAGCAACAAATGAGACAGAATTTTGGATAGCTTTTATTGGCTCCTTTTGGAGATTACATTTTGTTGCACAGTGCTTGTCTCAGTCCCCAATAGCATCACATGCACTTTTAACATGGCCAGTACCTGAAAATATCCTCTACTTCAGTACAATTTTATTTTTGTGCAATTCATAAAACTGATACTTGTTTTTAAAATGTGCTCCAGTTCCATCTGATATATACACAGGTGATTCCAGTGTTTGTAATTGGTACAACTTAAATAATTCTTTTTTTACTTTTTCTATGTCACAAACAGCATGATTAATCATCAGAAACTATGATAAAACTCTTAATTTCTTCTCTAAAGTATGCGGTGCAGGTAACTAACGATACCTGAATATTCTGCCAGTGGTAGCTTTGTACTTCATTTGGCAGTATTAGTGAGTAATTTTCAGCAAAGTCAAAATGAATCACAAGCGCAGATTTTTTTTAAGGGGTTTGGCTTATTTAATTTTATGAATAGGAATTTTTGAAGATTAGCTTATATTTATCTGCCATAATAATGTGCATATTATTATTTTTCCATAAAAAAATATTATTATAAATACAGAGAAATAAGAAAAAGCTTGATCTTCTGGTTTTCTGAGAAAAAAAAAACTAATTGGAAAAAAACTAAACTTGAAAAAAAAAAAATCTAATTCAATTGTAATGTATGTATTTGCATTTTAATATATTATATCCATACTATATAACAAAATATTTAACACACTGTAGATGAATTTAGCACTTTATGAGTATGGAATGAAATGACATATGATCAATACTAATTTTATTATTGACTGTATTTTACGCAATTTTAAATTTAAGCAAAAGATTAGCTATAATTTAACAGTAATAATTAGGTACTAGTGATGTATTTTTTAGTTTGAAATATTAATTACATTACAAGTTTGGTTAAATAAGGAAGAGCTTGCCTTTGTGGTCTGTTGAAAAATACACACAACATGTTATTTTCAAAAAATCATATAAAATTTTCTAAGCAAAAACACACGATTTGCTTGTAAGGTATTTGTTAGAGACTAATAAGGTATGAATTGAGCATATTATCAGATTTTTAAAAAATGGTGTTTTTGAGAAATTGCATTTCAAAAGTAGTGATTTTACGAAATTTTGCATAATTTAAAATTGAATTACAAAAGTTGTAAGCACCTTAGAGTTAAAATAAAATTTGTTGTAAAACTTCCATTAAAGGTCTTTGGATTGCCATCAATGTTAAGCTTTAAAATATTTTTTTTCATTCTGAAAAAAAATCTTAAATTCACTAATAATTATATTTTTTGTACTTAAAATCTAATTTTTTTAATTAAGTAAAAATGTCACTATATTTTTTAAAACTATGCCAAAGTAAAATTCAGTTTAATAACTGTTTATAAAAAATAAATTGACTGAATATGTTGAATATGTTTGGTATTGTGTTCATTTCAAAATTAAGCGTTTTTCAGTTTTTCTGAAAACTGCCAATTTTATCATGAATTTTAAAGTACTGTAATCAGAGAAATAAATTTTTTATGGAAAAATCCTTTTAGGAAATTTTATAAATCACTTAGTTCTAACTACTGAATTTTTTTGAAAAAAATCTGTGATGGTGATTTGACATGCCCTGCCTGAGCTGAGATGGAGTTGCTCAGCAGTTTTTGTCAAAAAATCGTGAAAAAAATGACAATTTTCGACAAAAGATCACGGGAAAAAAACGACAATTTTTGTCAAAAGGCCGCTTTAAAAAATAATAATAATTTTTAAAAATCAGCAATTTTTATAAAAAGATCACAAGAAAATGGTAAATTTCACCAAAACAAAATGAAAATTTCTTCACGACTGCTCCAACTCTTTCTGAGTGAATAGGACCCCTGTAATTGTGAAATGGTGAGGGAAAAAAAAAACTTGAGCATTAAGGGCCAAAATATTAATTAGAAAATTTCCTGGGCTAAAAATTGGGAAAACATATTTAAAAAATCAGAACATCCCCCAACTCCAAGATATGACAAATCACATCATTTTAGAAACCTACAAGAAGTTAAATGATGGAAAGTTATAAGCAAAATTAATGAGAATGCATCATGCTTATCATGTTTTTTGGAAGAAATGATAAATTCATAGTTTAATGCATTATTTATTCATTAAAATTGCATGGAAAATTTGCAGATACAGATTATAAAAATTTAAAAACTTGTCACAGACAAAACTTTCTGTCATTGGGGTTTGGTAAATGATAAATTTATATCATATACAGGGTACACAAAAGAATTCAGAAAATTTTCTAACTATAAATTGAAATTCCTGAAAATGGGTTTTTTAATGTGTCATGTGCTTTTCAATTTGTTTTGTTACAGTAATTTGAGTCTCAGCTAGTAAGTGTTTCATAACCCATGCTTAATGCTTGACTTTTCTTTTTTGTTAGTAATTAAACTGACTTCAGAAACATTTAATACTACATAAAAAACATACAGCAATCAGTTTTTAAAAAATACACAGTATAATATAAATTTAAATAAAAAATACAACAATCAGTATTTAAAAAAAACTACAACACAAATTTAAATATAATAAAAATAATAAAAAAATCATTACTCAAAACTCCAGTTATAATCATTAGTTACTCTTTTTAAAAGCCTCACAGTAGCACCTGGTAAGCTGCATATAGGCATATTAAAACAGTGACATATTCTCCGATAAATATTTCTTGTATAAAAACTTTCAAAACTTTGATATAACGGCACAAAACCCTGTAAAAATAACATACATTAATATTATTTAACATAATAAAAAATTTATAAAGCACGATAGAAATATTTTTACCTCTCTATTTTTCTCTTTTGCCATTCGATTTTTTTCTAAACCAACATTTCGCATAAAATCTCTGAGATGCCCATAGACCATTAAAACAGCATAGCAGAAATAAACAGTTAATGCTATAATAAGTGGAGTCTCTTCAAATTCTTCTTTGAGTTCTTTTTTTGTATTCTAGAAAAATGGGGAGGAAAAAATTACAATTATTAAAAGATATTAAATTTTTCTAAAAGGGGGGGGGGAAGGGGGGAGAGAGAGAGAAATCAGCAATATTTCAGCAAAATCGGCAATTTACTGCGATCTTTTGCCAAAATCGGCGGTTTTTCCGCGATTTTTTGATGAAATCGACATTTTTCCATGTTTTTTTTAAGTGAAATCGCCGTTTTTCGACGATCTTTAGACAAAATTTGCTTTTTTACACGATTTTTTCTCGAAAACGGAGCTTTATTCCTGCGATCTTTTGACGAAATCGGTCTTTTCCCATGTTTTCTTAAGTTAAATCGGCGTTTTTTCGACGATCTTTAGACAAAATTTGCTTTTTTACGCGATTTTTTCTCGAAAACGGTGTTTTATTCCCGTGACCTTTTGACGAAATCAGCATTTTTTCCATGATCTTTTGATGAAATTGGCGTATTTTTTTCAAATATTCTTTTGACAAAATATTTTTAAGCGATCCTTTATCGAAAACAGCGTTTTTCCCTGCGATCTTTTAACGAAATCGGCGTAATATCCGCAATCTTTAAATGAAATCGGCGTTTTCCCACCGTCTTCAGAAGAAATCAGCGTTTTATCTGCGATAATTGGTGAAATTGACATTTTTTTTGCGATCCGCACAGGAAATTCGCGTTTTTCATCGATCTTTTGACAAAGTTCGTTTACAAAAACATTGACGAAATTGTCATTTTTTCCACGAAATATTGACGAAATGTATGCTATTTCACGAAATTGGCATTTCTACGTAACTGTGTTTTCCGTGCGCAAAACTGTACAAGTTGGCAACTATGCGGAACTGATAACCCAATTTCAAATTTTCGGAAGAGAATGCCTTAAATTTTCGGACGAGAATCACTCCTGGGAAAAATGCATCTCATCTTTATAATGAATATTTAGTCATACATATTGATAATTAACTTGACCTTTGCTTTTAATTAGGGATGCACCGAATATTCAGTATCTATTCGGTATTCGGCTTATTTGGCCATGTTATCGAATATTCGGTTGGCCCGAATATTAAACTATTCCGTTGAGCCGAATATGAAACTATTTGGCCTGCCGAATATTCGGTATGGCCGAATATCAAAGTATTCAGCTGAATCCAATACTTAATAAAACCTTTTAAAAACTTTTCACTATTTCTACTTTTAACTGTCGGCATAGTCCATGTCAATTCAGGCAGCCAAAGTAAAAATCTTACCTTCATAGTCTCAGAAGTTCTTTGATTTAACATATGTTAAAATTCAGGAAAAAATAAAATTCCCGTAATTTTTGGTTTTCCCAAAAAAAATTTCTAGACCGAGATACAGGGTGCCAAAGATGGCATCCTGAGCACCTTTTCCCATTTGCGATTTTCGAAAAAAAGTTTAAAGTGCTCTATCTCTAAAACGATGCAAGATATCTTGTTGCAATTTATTTTATTTTAAAGATAATATTTTTCTGCTTAAAAAGATATACTCTATTTTGAAATATGTATTTAATTATTTTTACAGCAGCCTTCTAAAAAAAATTTTTTTTTAATTAAAAATAATTTTTTTCTCAAAAATGCCAATTTCAAAAATTTTTATTTTTTTACTGTTAGTCAATACCATTGAGTACTACCTTCACTGTAAAGGAGAACTTCCACTTTTGAGTTTAACAAGTTTTAGAATCATTTCAAGAATTTAGAGAATTTTACAGGAACTGCACGTCAAAAGTTCCAATAAAAGTCTCTCAATTCTTGTTTATTTGTATCATATGTAGCCTATTACATATCTTAAACAAATTAGAAATCACACGTCGAACGTGGTAAATGAGGTGCATTTATACTATGACTAGTTTTATAAATATTTAGATCTTGGTGCAATAAGTATTACACTCCTGTGAAAACTGGCATGAATACAAAATTTATTATGTTTCTATATATTAAATTCAGTAATACAGAAGTAATATGAATCTATCTTAAAAAGAACATAATCACCAGGGCAACCTAGAATCATTACCTACCACGTGATATTTAATTATGTATGATAGAATTTAATAGAATGAACAATCATCTATTAATATCATAGTGATGGGTATATTCATCTATTAATATCATAGTATCTAAATTGCACAAACTTTGAACAGCAAACAAGAAGAAATTTCATTTGTCCAACCAAGATCTCTGAAACAATTGCAAAATATTCAGATTCACAATTTATAAAAAGGAATTTTTGTTGCCTGTGTATATTACTGTGAGTGGTGGATTGCAAAGGTAAATGAAATCAGTTGTTTATGAAATTGTCGTTAACTTTATGCTCCCACATGGATTGGCTGTTGGATATAGATTTCCACCTGCTAGACAGTAACACCACCACCAGTGTTCACTTTCTATTTACAATGTTTTAAGGATTATGGAAGCCCCAGACCCTATTAGTTAAACAGGAAGGCATCACTAAATATCAAAGGAAGATACAGATACTGTTCAACAAATTATAAAGTCTATGAATTTCTAATTTCAGTTCTAAGCAGAGCACACTGAAAGTAATATGTTGTGAAACTTATACATATATTTTGTAAACTTCAGTGTATGTTTTTTTTTCTTTTGTAAGCTATTTTTAAAGCTGTTAGTTTCTTATACTTATTAAGAAATAAAATTCTATGCCAAACAAGACTAAGATTTTGATTTCCTGAGACCAGTATGTGATTGTCATACAGGAACTGGTAAAATATATGGCAAAATTTTACATGTGAATCGATAACTTGTCAAATAAAATAAATAAATAAGTAAATTTAGGATTAGCATTTTTGATTTCTTTTAATTAAAAAAAATCAAAAGGCTGCATCAGAAAATATGAATACATTTTTTCAAAATTGAATATATCATTTCGAACAGAAAAATGTAACCTTCAAAAAAAAAAAAAAAAAAAAAAAAAAAAGCAACAAATGTTGTGAAAAAGGTTGTCAAATGTTATGAAAGTCAAATGAAAACTTTGAAATAAAGATCATAAATATTTTATTCATCCTATTAAATCCTATCGCACATAATTAACTCAAACATATCCCGTGATAGGTAATGATTCTAGGTTGCCCTGGTGATTATGTTCTTTTTAAGATGATTCATATTACTTCCGTATTACTGAATTTAATATATAGAAACATAATAAATTTTGTATTCATGCCAGTTTTCACAAGAGTGTAATACTTATTGCACCAAGATCTAAATATCTATAAAATTAGTCATAGTATGAATGCACCTCATTTACCATGTTTGGCGTGTGATTTCTACCTTGTTTAGGATATGTAATAGGCTACATATGATACAAATAAACAAAAATTGAGAGACTTTTACTGGAACTTTTGACATGCAGTTCCTGTAAAATTCTCTAAATTCTTGAAATGATTCTAAAACTTGTTAAACTCAAAAGTGGAAGCTCTCCTTAACAGTGAAGGTAGTACTCAATGGTACTGACTAACAGTAAAAAAATCAAAATTTTTAAGATTGACATTTTTGAGAAAAAAATTATTTTTGATTTAAAAAATTTTTTTTTAGAAGGCTGCTGTAAAAATAATTAAATACATATTTCAAAATGGAGTATATCTTTTGAAGCAGAAAAACATTATCTTTAAAATAAAATAAATTGCAACAAAATATCTTGCATCGTTTCAGAGATAGAGAACTTTAAACCTTTTTTTTGAAAATCGCAAACGAGAAAAGGTGCTGGGGATGCCATCTTTGGCACTCTGTATCTCGGTCCAAAAATTTTTTTGGGGAAAACCAAAAATTACGGGAATTTTATTTTTTCCTGAATTTTAACATATGTTCAATCAAAGAACTTCTGAGACTATGAAGGTAACCCCCCTGCCTGAATCGACATGGATTCGGCCTGTCAATTTTTTAATTTATATTTAAAATAATTAGAAACAAAATCATTTTTAATTAAAATAGAATGTTTTTACATTATTTATTTGCTGTTTGTAAAGTATAACTTAAGAAAATTAACCATGAGAAGGATGGTGATTTATGAGGTGATAAAATGGTGATTTATGAGGATTCTCCTTAGGAATAAATTATATGCTGATACAAGTTTCGATATTTTGTTTAGTAAATAATCTGTTTCTTGCTTTTCCCCAAATAAAAGTCCTTTAAAAGAAAAAAAAAAAAACTTTTGAGATTAGTAATAGCTATCAAGGCAGGCAATTTTTGTTCATGAAACCATAATCAACTTATTGAGTCATAAGTACATTGTATTTCATCTCACTCTAGGTCAAAACTTGTGTGTTCGTTTATTACATTAACAATAAGTAAGATAACATATTTTCAACTCACATGCTTTGATTTTTGTAAAATATGATATGATGGGAAGGGTGGAAAATACCACCATTCATAAGAAAAGAACTATGACCCAAACATACCTTTATTCAGAATTAAGTTGAAAGTATTTGTACTTTATATTGAAAAAAATCTGCCTTGAGTTATTTAAAAAGGACAGTTATCAGACTGTAAAATTTTTCCTCGGCCATTTTTTCATTATTTGATTTTAAAATGTTTATTTTGATTCATAGAAAATTTTATTAATTAGAGTTTCAGAATTGCGCTTCTTAAATAACTCAAGGCAGATTTTTTTCAATACTAAATGCTCTTATAAAAAGCTCTTGTTTATCAAAATGTAAGTTTCTTTTATTAAATATTATGTAAAACTATTTTAAAAAATAACATTTTAATACCTTTAAAATTTGAAATATAAAAAGTATTTGGCAAACCGAATATTCGGTATTCGGCTAGCCGAATGTTTGATATTCGGCCCGACAATTACTATTCGGCTAGCTGAATATTCGGTATTCGGTTCACCTGTCGGCCGAATCTTTGGCATTCGGCCAAAATCACTATTTGGTGCATCCCTACTTTTAATATACTTTATTCCTATTAAAAATATCTAAATTTTTACTATTTTAATTTATTACTTATTTTAAAATTTTATTATTCTTTTATAAGCATTCATTATAGTTTCTATTACATTATTAAATACATTCAAACTACTGTTTAAAGAATGTAAACAAAGCAATGACCAGAAATCTGCAAAACCTCTGGTCCTAAGCTGTGCAAAATTTGATGGAGAATACTGTACTTCATAACATAAATAAATTAAATAAAAAGATTGTGATTACCAGTGATATAGCAATATATATATATTAAATCAATTCAGGGGCGTAAATCCCGGGGAGGTTTGGGGGGGTGCCACACCCCCCCCCCCCCCCCCCCCAATTAGAAATCAGTCCGAAAATTCCAGATCGATCGGAAAAAGTATGTTTAGTCGGGAAAAAAATGGTATTAACCTATAAAAACTTATAAACTGGAAAAACGGAAATATCACTCGGAAAATTTTCTGTTTCATCTGAAAAGGCATGTTTAGTCGAAAAAAATAGTTTTACATATTAACATATAAAAATTTATAAGTTGGAAAAACGGAAGAATCTTGTTCGATCGGAAAAAATGGTATTAACCTATAAAAGTTTATAAATTGGAAAAACGAAAATGTAACTCAGAAAATTTCCCGTTTCATCGGAAAAGGCATGTTTAGTCGGAAAAAATAGTTTTACGTATAAAAATTTAACATATAAAAATTTATAACATATAAAAATTTATAACATATAAAAATTAACATGTTTTACATTAACATTCTTTAACATATAAAAATTTATAAGTTGGAAAAACGGAAAAATTCTTGTTAGATCGGAAAAAATGGTATTAACCTATAAAAGTTTATAAACTGGAAAAACGAAAATATCATTCGGAAAATTTCCCATTCCAGTGGAAAAGGCATGTTTAGTCGGAAAAAAAGTATTTACGCATTAACCTATAAAAATTTATAAATTGGAAAAATGGTAAAGTCAGTCGGAAAATTTCTTGTTCGATCGGAAAATAAAGTTTAGCCAAAAAAAAATATTAATCTATAAATATTTATGAATTGGAATAATATATTTGTAGTTTTTAATTAAATAAGAAAAACAAGTTAGATCTAAAAAAAAAACTATAAAATTTTATTCTTATTCGGATTTATTTCCCCTTGCTGTTTCTAATTAAAAAAAATAAGAAAAAGCAATTTAGAACGAAGAATACATAAATTTATTCTTAGCCAGAACTATTATTAATTAATTTAACTAACAGGTAATTTACAAATTACTTTAATTTACTAATTAATTAATATAACTTATTAATATACAGGATTTTATTTTTCTGATAAAACTATTCAGAAAATTTTTGATTTGAGAAACATTATGTAATCGGAAACCTTGATATGACAAAAAAAAAATATTTATGTACAAATTCTAGCAATGTTAATGTTATTTGTAATTGCGATAATTTGAATGAAATCTTGATATTCCAAATTTTTTTCTGCGCCTGTTGACTTTGAGATATCGAAATCTACCTGTATTTATTTACTGTCGGAAAGTTTTTAATTTAGTTTCGAAATTTTAAGATATACTGATTGAAATTTAAAAACTTCTATGTTTTTATTATTCTACTCTTTTTTTTATCTAAACTTTAAATTTAGTTAGAAATATGTATCATGGAATTTAGGTGGTATCAGATGAAAATTCAACACTTAAATGCAAATATTTGGTATTTTTCCACATCAAAATCTAGATATTTTCTATTCTATACAAATTTTACCTTTAATTGAAAATGATTATGTTTTATTTTTTCTGACTAACTAATTATGTGTTTCCTTTCCTTTTTTTTTTTTTTTTTTTTTTTTTTTTAATTAAATTAAAAATGTGAGATTGTTTTTATTTACTTTTTTTTACATAATTTTTGATTGATTTTTAAAAGTACTTGAAAAATTTATATGATGCAATATGAAAATTGAAAATACCCGAATACTTTGAGCTTTTATCTCGAAATAATCTGGATATTTTACAGTCTATACGAGTTTACTTCTCTCAGAAATAATACGTTCGTTTTCTTTTTCCTGGATCAATTTTATTCGATTTTTTTCAACATTTTTATTATTACTACTACATTTTGTTTAGTCAAAAAAAAATGAAGGGTAACACCAAATTGTTGTGCTGCTTTAAAATTTATCGTTAGAAAGAATTAAAACTTAAATTAAGAAATCTCGTATTTTTGAGATATTTTTGTCTCTAAAGTATTCCCCAAGCAAAAGATTTCAATTTTACATATAAAAACCCACTAAAGAGGTTTTAACTGATTGCTAAAAAATACAGAGGCAGAACATTGTTTTCTCTTTAACGTAAAGCTTGGAAACCTAGACGAATGGGCACTGAACTTCCCGCCCTATGTGTCAGTTTCAAAACAAAATGCGCCAGCATTAACTCTTTGTTTAAACCGTTAGTATTCTGGCTCATAGTACGAAATCACTCAATTAAAAAGTGATATGAGAATATTTTGGTAAATAGTTAATAATTCAATATTTTTATATTAGTTATACCCCCACCTAAATGTAAGTGACAAAAAGTGCAAGGTGGGTTATGTAATTCTATTTTCGATAGTGATTACAGGATACACATAATAAACAAAAGCATGCTGATAAAATTTCAGCCCATATACGTATACAGTTTTGCATTGCTGGGGCTCTAAAAATCCTTTTAAAATGAGTAAGCTACTTTATTATAGAATATTTTAGATGTATAAAATGTGTAAATAACTGAATTGTTTTCATAATTATTAATGATTATTTTTTTGAGGGGGCAGATAAATTATTTAATAATTTGTAAAAATGTATTTTTATTCGATGCATATTAATTTTTTTAACAGTTAGTATCGCAATTTCCGAACTATTTGCTAGTTTTTTTTTTTTTTTAACTGGAGATGACAAGCTAGTTATTATTTAAATTTCATGAATCATCATTATTTTTAACTATATTTTTTCTTTCAATATATTTGCCTTCTTTTTTGACAATCATTTTACAATTTGCAATCAATATATTTAGTATTATGCACGAATTTAAAACTGTAATATAGATTTTTTTATATTTTATCAATTTTATTTCATTAATATTTAAGAGTAAGTATTTTAATAAATTTTGCCTACATTACTTTTTATTTTTATTATCTCAAGGTTCAAAAACTAAGATAGTTAATTTATTTTTTGAAGTTCAAATGTCAATATACGTAAAATGTTTTATGTTTTTAAAACTTTGTTATAGTACAGATATAATTTTGTCTCACTGCTTAAAAATATTTTGGTTATTATTTTATTGATAGATTTTTTTGTGTGTGTGTAAACAATCAAAATTTAATAATTTGAAACTTGAAAATAATTTCGGCCTTGGGGGAGGACAAAATGATGCAACTTTTGACTGTTTAATGCTAATTGATGATTAAATCGATCTTTAAACCTCTTTTGCAATTTAAAAAAATTAAAAGGCATTTCAATTTTACTATACATTTTTTTTCTTTGTTTTGTGCCTGATGTAAATGTGTGTGTGTGGGAGGGGGGGGGGGTCGACGAAAAAAGGAACCAGGTTTTATTTCTGATTTATGCATTTCGTTTATTTGTTTGGCATTTTGTGCATGTTTTCACACAGAGACAGGGCAGCAAAACTATGTACTGTACTTAATTGCTTTACTTATTTTTTTAAAAAAGGAATAATTTGAAAACCCAATGAGTTCGCACCTGAAAGCTTACATACTTTGTTTTTATAATTTATTTTTTATATATCTATATATTGCATCTAATATATTTATATGATGTATCTAATTATATATTTTAACTAATGGCAGAGCAACGGCGGGCGGGTCAGATAGTAGAGATATCTATGCATATATAAAACAGTTTGCCCTGACTGATAGATAATCAACACTCAGCCCAAACTACTGAATCTAGAACTATAAAAATTGGAGAGAAAATACTTTTTATGATGTAAGCGTGCACTAAGATGGAATTTTTAAAATTACCCCCCTAAGAGGAGCAAGCGGGGGGAGGGAGTAAAAAATTCTGGAACAACTTGCTATATCTCAGCAAACATTTAATGTAGGAGCGTGAAATTCCAGAAAATAAATCTACTAAAAATATTATTAAACGCATAATCCAACGATTTTAGAAATTCCCCCTAAGGGGGTTAAAAAGGGGGGATCGGAAAATTTAAAACATTTGGCACATCTCAGCAGTTTTTTTTAATAAGAGCATGAAACGGCTGAAAATAAAAGTATTAAAAACTAATTAAATACATGTTTCAGCAATATTTTAAAATTTCCACCCCCGAGGAGGTTAAAGTGGGGATGAAAAAATTCCATACTTTTTTGGACCCATGATGTGACATATCTTAGGAAAGTCCTCACATCACTCTTTCATATTATAAACCTTTTTCTCCTTTCCTTTCTCCTCATATTTCCCTACCGGGGACAATTTTCGATCTTTTTTGAAATTGTAGCATTTTATCATTTTAGATAAATTTTTTTTTTTTTTTTTTTTTTTTTTTTTTTTTACGGGGTTTTCTGATAATATTATTCATAATATATGAAAAATTCACAGTTAGGGAAAGGGGCTATTCCTGGAGGGAGGACAATTTCCAAAATTTGGCCTACATCTCACTTTTGATATATCATTGGATACCTACTTTGCCCTCGCAGGTGATACCTTTTCTAAATTTAGCCGACAATCTTCATGTGATGTATCGTTGGAAAGCCCTGTGACTGCTTATTCGTATTATGCATTAGCCATGCCTCTCTCGGTTTGTACGGTTATTGTATTTCATTAGCAGATCTTCTAATAATGGGGAAAATATATTGTTATATAAGATAATTGTTATATAACAATTGATATATTGTTATATATAAATAATATGATATAAGATTATCTGACTATCTCGATACAGTAACAAGGGGAGCACCAAACATGGTGCGCACAGATTTTGATGATTTCCAGGTATGTTGTAGGGGTCATACGACTAATTATTCGGGTGAAAAGGTTTCTTCAAATGGGCCTTGGTTTTTGAGAAATTGGGGGTCAAAGTTCAGCGTATATTTCAAATACTTATTAGTACAAGCTCCGCATGTGAATCCGTGGTATCGCGCGTGCTTCCGAGTCGAAAGGTTGCTGGTTCAAATCCAACCTTGGTCCTTTTTTTTTTTTTTTTGTATTTTTACACGTTACAAATTTTAAGTATTTTTACTATTGCTACAGTTTTTGATATTTTCTTAATAAATTACATTTACATTTTTAAATTTTTTCATGAAAATTTATTTTTTTTCTGCAATTTTTAAACTAATATTTCTATTGACAAAACTGCAAAACTAATTTACTCCTAGAACTTTTTTTTTTATTAATTATTATTTGAGTTTTTTATTTTAAGTACAATCCTGAAATAATGATTTTTCTTTTTCCCATCGCTTTTTTATTTTATATGAAATCATTTTAAATGAAAACTTGACCTTTTTGTATAAATAATACAAAATAATTTTTGGGTGCAATTTTTTAAACGTCTTTAGTATTAGATCATTCAAGTAATGCGTATCTTCGAAAGAATAATAAAATATTAATGCAGTAATTTAAAATGCAAGTTCTTATCAGTTATCCAAATTTTCAATTTTCCAATTTTCTGTAAATACATTTATCTCCAAAGTTCAACCTCAACATAAGTCATCGTTTGCACAAATAAGAAATGACAGATTACATTTATTTTTATTACAAAACAAAATACTCTTTCTATGATTCAACTGAAATCGTCTGTTAATGAGATAAAATTTACAATACACATAAAAATACTTTTTTTAAAATCATCTGTTTTCCTCCGTAATATCAGAATAAATGAAGATTTTTTTAAATTGATCTTATATTTGCACTTGTACAAATGATGATTAAACTTTTTTTTTTTTTTTACTTTTAATATATTTTTAAACATATTCATCACGAATTAAGTATTTAAATAATATAAATTATGTTAAATGCAGTATTAAATTATCTAAAAATCCTAAGCACAATATTGTGTAATACACATTTGAAAAGAAAAAAAGTGACTGACTAATCTAAAAATATTAATATTTAAAGTAGTGGAGATTTTAAAATATTGAAATTTTCTTATACTTTTTCAAAATTTTAATTAATTACGAATTTTTATTTATTTATTTGTTGCAAAATGTACTTTTAGTTGAACAAGTGCAGTCAGTTCACCATATTTTTAAAAAATAATAATAATAAAATGTTGGCAAAGTAAACTGTCCTCTTCAGAAAATATCAAAAGGTTCAAAGCTGTAGAATTTTCAATTCTGCTTACAATTTGCGAAGTGTAAAAATTATAAAAATAAGTAAAAAGCCGAGGACTGATTCGAACCCGCAACCTTTCGACTCGTAAGCTTGCGTGCTACCACTGCGCCACGGATTCACTTGCAGAACTTCTAGTAATAAGTATTTGAAATATAAGCTGAACTTTGACCCCCAATTTCACAAAAACCAAGACCCATTTGAAGAAACCTTTTCACCAGAATAATTAGTGGTATGACCCCTACAACATACTTGGAAATCATCAATCTGTGCGCACCATGTTTGGTGCTCCCCTTGTAAGTCATAATTATCTTGAGAATTATGATATAATATTTGGTTTCTGAGATTAATTTGCTTGCAATATTCTGTTAACTGTCATCTCTTAACTGTTAGTGAAGTGAGATTGCAAATTTGAATTATTTTTTTCTCTCTCACATGTCGGCGATTGTATAATGCAACTTTTTTCTCTTTGCTGATTCTATTATTATTGGTTTAATATATGTCTAGTATTTTTCATTGAATTGAATTTTGCATTTACATTAATTGGGTAATTTAAAAATAATTTTTAAGTTTATCCTGACTTCAAATCAGAAATTAATCGTAATCAATGTGTCTATTTGGTATTACCCTTGACAACGAGCCAAATGCCATATTTCCAATACTTCGTAATTGTTCCAATATTGCCAACTCCTCTTGTCTTATTTTAGTTTGTTATTTTATGGGTTATTCTATATTCATTATAGATGTTAAATAATAGTATTCTATAATGGTTCTAAATATATATGTATAATATATATGAATATACATATATATATTTGAATATAATACATATATATATATATATTAGTCCTCACTTTGGCCATACTACTCGGAAATTTTCCTTCTTTGAGTCGGAAATTTAAGAGCCTACACCCCCCTACGCGACTAGAGTGGTTTACGCCCCTGAATCAATTAATATTCTTTTTATGGAAAACTAAGAGTTCAGTCATAATATTAAGACTAATTTTCAGATCATTTTTCCTAGATCTGCACATGCATCAACTGCTTGTCGAAGCTCTTTAATTTAGAACAAAGTAGAACAAGTTCCAACTGGCTTAGAGAGGTAAATCAGCAGTTTAAAGCTCTGAATTTTTGTAGAGGATATAGGTTAGCGCTGAAGCCAGGCAAAATGATTTCTGTAAATTTTTGTCGATAATGGACACTTTTAAAAATGATTTTTTAAACTGGTGTCTACAGTGAAAGCATCATTGTAAAAAAAATTCTGCAATCAAAATTGAAAAAATAAAAAACTGCCTTTGTACAGATCAATCTCAGCTATCTAATGCAAAAAACATTTTAAAAAATTGATTATGCATCTGAGATATCGTTATAAATTTCTTCCATAGGATTAGCATTAGTGAATGGATCTTTTCACATAAAGTAGCTCCTTAAGAATCCAAAATGTGTCCTTCAGAAAATCGAAAAAAATATGTCCTTTAGAATCGAAAAAGTGCTCTTTCTCACCAGTGCTCATTTTTAAGCCTAAGGTAAACCTTATTTCAACTTAGAACAAGGTAGTTTATTACCCATATTATAAGTTTTTAAATGTTCTAAAAGGACATCACAGATTGTGTGTTACTCATTTTTCAACAGAACAGAGCTTATCTACATTATGTGATTGATATCATTATAATATAAATTCACAAACATTGCAATCTATAAATTGTAATTATCAGAAAAAAGTTTATAGTTGTTTTATGCATTTCCAGTTTAACAGAAGAATAAGTTTTAATTAAATAAGCTTTAGCTTCACCATGTAGCCCATTAGTTCACTATCACATATTATGCATAAAAATCTAAAGCATATCCTTACAACCTATGTAAGATAAATATTCCTGAGAAAAGTTTTAACTGGTTTATGTTTCTAAATTGTTTATTTAGCCAACTCCTTTCATAGTAAAAAAAAAAAAAAAAAAAAAAAAAAAATGTTATGTTGCAATATTTTTTAGTGTCGGAGCGTGTTTCATAATCTATGCTTGTTGCTTGATTTTTCATTTTGAATGATGAATATTTTTACTTGCACAAAATACTGTCATTTATGTCTGAACTTTTAACTATTCCCTGGCTATTTTAAATTAATATTATCTCAGAAAAACTTGCATAGCACAGTTTGTTGATACATAAATTTATTTTATGCAATTTAATTTAATATAAGGCTTAATGAGAAAGAATTATATGTAGTAAAGTAACATCCAAATAATGTATAAGAAGTAACAAAATAATAAAATTAAGATACAATCTTCTTATTATTATCTTTTACTTCAGTTTCTAAATATTTGAAGTTTTTTTCTCTTTTTCATTCATAAAAGAAGCAGTGAATTATATAATACGATACTATGAATTTCTTGAGACCAAGAGACAAGGATGTAGGAATTATCTCATTCTGATCATAATTTTATCTTAAAATAGAAGTAATTTTTTTTTTTCCAGAGTAGGCTATTATAAATAACAATAAACAACTGAGTTAACATTCGGGAAAAAAGTGGTTTTCGCAAAATTCAAGAATAACAGATTTTATTTTTCAATAATGAGATACTTTGAGTAATATTAAATTAGGATTTAATTATTCAAGTAAAACTTCTTGGTTTTCAAACAGTTTGGAACTCAATCCATATCATTATCAAATGAGAAAAAACACATTTATACTGTACACAGCTTCAATTCAAAAGGAATTTAACAAAAATAATAAAATGTATTATTATATAGGTATGCATTATTATATACAAAGAATCTTTAATAACCACTCAGATTAATATGTATTTTTTAATGCTTACACATATACGAAATAGAAAATATAGAACTATTTCACCCACAATTTAATTGCAATGTCATCCTAAAAGGTAGAAAAGGGCAATAAAATTCAAAATTGATTATCAATACACAGTCATTCGATTCGATTCTAACATTTATAAATTAGAAAATGCGATAGTTTTGTAAAATTATATGCGTGTTAGTTTAAACAGAAATTACCAGAGAGCAAATAAAACTTATAATAATTTTACTGAAATACAGATTGGTCACGATCACTGATAATTTAAATTTTAAAGGTGTATGTTTACGTTCACACCCCTACCTGTGGTAAAGATACGTGATTCCCATTTTTACTAATGTGGTATCCATTTTTCCGATGATCAATTTTAGTAGTCTGCAGATAATCACCACTACTGTAATCACTAGAAATATAATTATTTTTCTCAGATGTCGGTAGCATGGTTAAAACACAAAATGCACTGCACAAGAAACAACACAAACACAAAATTGCACGGCCAACCACCACGCCTGCCCGGTTGTTGAGAGTTTATCGTTCTCCTCGTGCGCGCGGTTGGCATACTGCGAGTGCGAAAATGCAGAACAATCACGTGTGTTGAAGATTGCAATCGGATTGTTAATTCCCCGCCCATAAACACTATTCAATGAATCGCGATAAAATCATGTGATGTCATCACAAGAGATGACGATGCAACGGAACAGCCTATTTTACACATGAAAATGAAATACAGTAAGTCAAATAACATTACAACACTTTCACTTCGCGATTGTTCGCTATTAATCACTAAAAAATGCAATTTGATTATTTGAAGAAGTTTTGCGTCAGTTTCATAATATAAAGGAATACCGTGCAAAGCTACCTATTTAAACTTAATTTTTTCATCGTCTTTAGAAATTTCTTTTTCGCAGATTTTACTGGATAACATAAAAGCGAAAAAATTAATGACTTAAAAAGTCTCGGAAATTGAAAAAAGTATACACTTCAAGCTTCTTGTACTCAAGGATGTAGTTGTAAAAATAACAGAGGATATACGCTCTAAGCAGAAGGTATACGCTACAGTGCGTATACTATAGCATTCTTGAGAAACAAAAGGTATAAGATGTTCCTTTAAAAATGTATAAGGTATACGGTGTATACCTTCGTATACCCTCCACTAACTATCTGCTTGCACTTTTAAAACTGTATCAAGAAAAAGAAAAAAACTCGCACTAATAATCGTTAAAAAATGTTTTTTTTTTTCTTTCTTTGTACAATATGTGTGCAGGAGCGTGCGAAGAGAAAACTGCGCCGGGCAAAGTTTCAATTTGGTGTCCCCCACTCCTCCTCCAATCTTTTTTTTTTTTTTTTTTTGACAGGCCAGAAATGACGTTGGTAGTAGTATAAATTTGTCGCCCCCTAAATTTTCGCGCCCGGGGCGGGGCGACCGCCTCCTTCGCCCTCCCCCTTTCGCAAGGCGCTGAATGTGTGCAAATAGCAAAAACATTATCATCTGTTGATCAACAGATGATAGCATTGAAAACTCTCACAGCGCTCAAAACCTATGAGAACTATCATTATAGCACGAAACCTTTCACGCCATATGTTTTTTGAACCACTTGTGCGCACCGACACGCAACCCGAGTGTACATATCGCTCGTTTGATGTCAACGAGACGTTTTCCGCACTGGTGGTAGAGTACTGTCGCAATATTTTCTCCCACGAATAATAACATTAATTTTTAGCAGCAAGCAGCAGAAACCTTTTATTAATCACTATAGAACTAGCAGTGGTGTAGTCGTAAAAAAAGCGGAGGGTATATACGCTCAAAACAGAGAATATACTCTAGAATGTGTATACTATAGTTTTTTTAGAAAAAGAAGGTATACGGTGTTCTTTAAAAAAATCCAGAAGGTATATGGCGTATACCTTCGTATATCCTCCACCACATCCCTGAGAACTAGTCTGCTATTTGGGATCCTTGGTTCGATCTTTGCGAGCGGTCTCTCAATGGAGTGTAATTTCGTACAAGCGTTCCTGTAATCAGTGGAATCATACCATATAACTAGACTCAGAACTTGTTTTGAAGCATTTACCACCTCCCCATCATCACATGATGGTGGGAAGAATGCGCTCCAAACCGATTTCTCTCGCCGATCCCACCAGCCACCAAGACCTATTTCATCTGCCTTACGTTTCTTTTATTATGAGAATGAAAGCAGAAAATTGCCAAGAAGGGATCAACGCCAAAAAAGACATCCTTTTGGCAATGAAATCTCGGAGATAAATGCTTCAAGAATCGGAGAAGAAAGAGAATAAAGGGGTCTGTTATCTACTCCATTCCTCATCAAAGAATCATACTGTAATCATGTCTTAATCATACGATATCATGTATCACATGTAATGATGTAATCAGTGATAATCAAAGAAATCTTAATGTAATCACGTGTAATCATTTGTAATCGATATAATCATAGTATAATCATGTATAATCTTGAATTAAAAATCTAATTTGTCGCCATTTCTATCTCTGTCTAGACGAAAGTCGGGAAAGGCAGAAACAGAAATGCTAAAAAAGCGAGTTCATAAATGAGAAAACAGAGATAAGAAAATAGACTGTGAGTTCTTTGTGTTTGCTTTTATTCAGAATATGAGGAATACGTTTAGCAATCTATACCAGTGTTGTGCGGAGAGGGCAGGGCCGTAACTACCGCCGGGGCACTGCCCCGGGGCCCCCAAGCCTGAGGGGCCCCAAACTGATGGTTAAAAAGACTATTGATTTTAGTTTCTGGTGTAAGTTCCTATAAAATGCCCAGCACATACCTAAAAGTTAGTAATAAAAAGAAAAATCAAAGTGCTAGAATAGATGTTTTTGCTTGTCTGTCAATAGATTCCTTACGCTTCGCATGCAAAAGGAGTTCTACAGCAGACAGCAAAATGTCGAGTCGAATGTGTCATGTCGCGCCAGCATGTTTGCTGATCCCACCGAAGCTAGTATAAAGAAGAAAATATGGACTTCTAATCGACTGAATAATATAAAAAGCATCTAAAAAATTCTAGAAAATCTTTCTTCTTATCTATACTAGTTAACAAAACGCTCTGTTTGTGTATGTCTGCGTGTATGTGTGTGTGAGTGTGTGACTGAGATGGTTAGTAAAATCTACCGCACATAGAAGTCTGAAATTTTAGGTGAAGATAGTCCAAGACAGGTCTTGATGCACCTGAGGCTCAGACTTAGGCCCTGATGTACCTGAGGCTTAGACATATTTTAAGGGCCAGGGCCTGGGCCCCTTACAATTTTCATGCGCCAAATTGTTAATAGCTTGACTCCTTTTTATCTAATCTTTTCCGTTTTGAGGTACCTTTCTCGTTTTAGATATTTTCGCCTTTTTACTCTTCAGTTATGACTTTGGACTCTTGGAGCCCCTTTTAGTCTTTCTGATAATAAATTGTTAATAAATTGCTTCCATTAATTTCGATCTTCATTTTTGGGATATCTGTTCCATTTAGATATTTTCAAATTTTCACATTCCATATAAGACACTGGGGCCTCCTAGATAATGATAGAGCCGACCCAGGCGCCTTTGATCTTTTTGTGTGCTAAACATTTTCACTCCCTAAATTTCTCACCTTCTTAGTGAAAATTTTTAAAGCTGAATCTTGGACTCTTATGTCAGGACCAACACCCTGATATTTTTAATCGGGCCCTGGGGTCCCTTTTTTAATGCTTACCCAAACAATTGGTGCATTTTAAAAAAATATTATTCTTGCAACTAATTCATACTCTATGCTTAATTTTGACTAATTAAAGGTCTAAAGCGTTATGTACTAAAACATTCAGCTATCATTAATTTTGTTTGTCAATTGCTTTCTTGAGGCCCTTGATGCAGCTTCTTAAACATGAACCAAATTGCTTTCAATTTTATTTAACATAGTTATAGCGTCTTCCCATCATTTTAATAGCTACAAAAATTATCTCTATACCCAACTACGTGCAAAATAAATTCCTGGCCCCTTGGGGCCCGTTGAAGTTTTTGTAATAATAAATTGTTAATAAATTGTTTCCTTTTAATCCGATCTTCATTTTTAGGATTCTTTATTCATTTAGATATTTTAATGTTTTGACATTTCATATAAGACACTTTGGCCTCCTGTGGAATCATAGGGCTCAGTCTAGGGCCCCTGAACATTTTGTGAGGCAAACATAGTTCACTCTTTAAATTTATTCCCTTCTCAGTGCAAAATTTTTAAATTTGAGTCTTGAATTCTTCTTTCAGGGACAAGATTCTCATATTTTCATCCGCGGCTAGGACCCTTTTTTAAAAATATTTTTCGAATTAATTTGTGCATTTCGATAAAATATTATTAAAATAAATAATTCATACCCTATGGTTAATTTTGACTAATTGTAGATCTAAAGAGCTAAGTACTAAGATATTTTAACATGTTTTCCTGTTAGGGCCCTCTTTTTAACTGTCAGTTGTACTTTTTGGGCCCTTATTACAAATATCTTTAAAATGGTTCAATTAACTCCTTTTTTTAAACAACTTCTTAAATCCATTAGCTACTAAGAAACCGCCATAGTCTAGCTACCACCAATTTTGAATATTAATCGCGTTCTTGGGGCCGTTGGTGCAATTTCTTTAAAAATGATCCGGATTGCTTGCAATTTTCTTTCACATTGCTTTAGCGTCTTCCCAATCCCATTACTTTAATAACTACAAAAAATATTTTATACCCAACTGCATGCGAAATAAGTTCCTGGCCACTTGAAGATTTTGTACCATAAATTGCTATTAAACTGCCCTCTCTTAATCCAATCTTCATTTTTGGAACTATTTTTTCACTTAGTTATTCCCAAGTTTTTCATTTCATTTAAAAGCCTGAGACCCCCCATGGTCTCGGCTCAGGCACCTTAAAATTTTTGTTCTCCATGCATATTTCACCCACTTATTATCAAACCTTCTCAATGCATAAAGTTGAATTTTGGACTCTTATTTCAGGACCTACACCCTCGTGTTTTTATTGAGGTCCAAAGGCCTTTTTTAAAGGATTTACTCATTTTTTATGCATTTCTTTAAAATATTATTTAATGAATAATTCATATCCTATGCGAAAAATTGCCCAGGCCGGGAATCGAACCCGGATACTTGGCTTACAAGGCCAATGCTTTACCTGTTAAGCTATTTGGGCGATAGCCGGCTGGGACTTTTCGCTCAGATAACCTTATTGGTCGTAACATCTGGTCTGTCATTTGAAACAGCTCGCAGAATAAACCGCAGGTAATGGAACTCCATATAACGATGGATACGTAGATATACTATCATTTTAAACACAATCAAACTGATTGGTAAAGTTATCATACGAATTGATTATTTCCAGCTGAGCGAAAAATTGCCCAGGCCGGGAATCGAACCCGGATACTTGGCTTACAAGGCCAATGCTTTACCTGTTAAGCTATCTGGGCGATAGCCTGATCGGCCTGAAGCCGGCTATCGCCCAGATAGCTTAACAGGTAAAGCATTGGCCTTGTAAGCCAAGTATCCGGGTTCGATTCCCGGCCTGGGCAATTTTTCGCTCAGCTGGAAATAATCAATTCGTATGATAACTTTACCAATCAGTTTGATTGTGTTAAAAATAATATCATATCCTATGCTTAATTTTGACTAATTGTAGATCTAAAGTGTTAATTGTTTGCTTAAGGTTATCATAACGTGTCCCGGGCAATGCCGCATGGGTCAAAATAGTCTATTAATAAATACATAAAATCGAAAAAAAAAATTATCACAATCCATCTTTTAAAAGTTTTTTAAACAGAAACGCATGATTAAGTTACATATACTCAAAAATGAGCCTAAATAAAGTATTCTAGCTTTTTAAAGTATTCAACCAATCAGAAATCCGTATTTTCTTCCCTATGCTAACTTCAGTGGGATCGGCAAAAATGGCGTCGCCGCCAAGTGCCTGCCGAGTAAAATTGTCCAATTCTACATTTTTTAGTCATTTTTGGGCTTATCATACTATGTACATTTAAACAACGGTATACGAGAAAAGAAACTATGCCCGGGGCAAAGTTTCAATTTGCCCTCCCTGCCCCCCCCCCCCGGAGGTTTTGCCCCGGGGCCCCCAAGCTTATAGTTACGGCCCTGGGAGAGGGAGCGGTAGCCCCGTGGGCGGTAATTAAGGAGGCGCCAAATCTACATTACGAATCTCGTTTGTTCCTTCTTTTTTATTGCAAAAAAATACCTACATACATATTGGGATTGTTTTTCAACTTCCGGTTCTTTGCCTGAGCTTCTCTTCACATCTCATTTATATTAATAATAATAATAATAATAATTTTTTGGAAATTTAGAACTTATAATATTTTAAAAAAGAAGTACACAACAAATAATTTTATTCAATTTATTCTTAAAATATTTTTGTCATAATATCATATATTAAAAAATAATGTAAAGTTTTAGATTAAAACTAAAAATTTCTTTCCACCTAAAAAAAAAAAAAAAAAAAAAAAAAAAAGAAAGAAAAAGAAAAAACAAAAAACAAGTTGAATGTAGATTCTGCCTATGCAGAATTCAGTTTCGCCTCCGATTTAAAAAAAAATCCCTTTCGGCATGGCCTATAGGCGGAGGTAGATTTCGAAAAGTTTTCATCTCAAAAAAAAAAAAAAAAAAAAAAGCCCATCTTTATTTAAATGCCCATTTTGGCAATATATTTTGAATTATATTCTTACTTTATTTAAAAAATTGACCAATATGCTCATTATATAATTCCTAAATAACAAAAAACTGTTAATTAAATTCGTTTGACAGCAAAATTGAATTTAAAAATGAGTCATAAAATAACCAATTTATTATTTTAATACATCCATAATTCTTTAATCAAGATCGCTTTGAGAAATTTTGTGCGAAGTGCCCACTTTGACAGATTTTTTTAAATATATATTTAGCCTTTATCAAAAATCTGACCAATACGGCACATTACTCAGTTTCTAAATAACAAATAATTGTCAATTGAATGCGTTTGAGAGCAAAACTGAATTTAAAAATGAGTCATAAAATAAACAATTTCTTATTTGAATACAACCTCAATTCTTTTATCATGATCGCTTTGGGAAATTTTTTTGCGAAGTGCTTACTTTGACAGCTTTTAAAATATATATATTCACCCTTTATCAAAAAATCGACGAATACGCACATTATATAGTTCCTAAGTAACAAAAAACTGTCAATTGAATGCGTGTCAGAGCAAAATTGGATTTAAAAATGAGTCATAAAATAACCTGAATACCCACAGTTCATTAATCATCTCGCTTTGGAAAATTTTGTACGAAGTGCCCATTTTGGCAGCCTTTTTTGAAATATATTCTGCCTTTATCAAAAAACTGGCCACTCCGTCTCATTATATAGTTCCTAAATAAAAGAACCTGTAAATTGGATGCGTTTGAGAACAAAAAAAGATTTAAAAATGACTCGGTAAAAACGCAATTTCTTAAATTTCCTCAAATTTTAATCACCATAACTTCGTGAAATTCTGTTCAAAATACCCTTTTTGGCAGCCTTTTAAAAAATATATTCTGCCTTTATCAAAAAACTGGCCAATACGTCAAATTAGATAGTTCCTAAATAACAGGACCTGTAAATTGGATGGGTTTGAGAACGAAAATGAACTTAAAAATGACTCATGAAAAACGCAATTTGTTATACTTAATGAATTTTTTAATGATGAAAACTTCGGGAAATCTGTTCAAAATACCTTTTTTGGCAGCCTTTTTAAAAATATATTCTGCCTTTATCAAAAAATTGGCCAATAAGTCGCATTATATAGTTGCTAAATAAGAGGATCTGTCATTTGGATGCGTTTAAAATCAAAAATGAATTTTAAAATGAGTCAGAATATAAGCAGTTTGGATTTGAGGTTTTTTTCTCCAACTCCTATTTTTGTTTAATTTATTTTTGCTATAAGAATTGGTTCTATGAAAAACTTGTCAATATAAAAGTTGTAGATATTATTGTGAAGATATAAAATAAATTTAATTAGATTTAATTGCTTAAGAATTGAGTAAGTTATGGGTTTTTTTCTTTTTTCTCCCCCCTTTTTCTTTTCGTTTTTAATTTTTTTCATCGGTAAAAATTGGTCCTATCAAAAACTTGTAAATACAAAAGTTTTAGATAATATTGAGTACATTTATATAAAATTTAGTTGGATTTGATATTTTGAGAATTGACGAAGTTATGAATTTTTTTCTCCCAAAAACCATGTTTTTTTCGCCCCTTGAGCCCATTTTTAATTTTATCAAAAATCTGTCACGCATAAACTTTTTCCTCATTTTTTAGAAGTAATATAAACTTTAAACCGATTCGATATCTATTTTAATTAAAAAGTTATCGCGTTTTTTCTGTTTTCACAAAAACCCTCCTAACTTCCACCCCCTTGGTCCGATTTCGCCCATTAACGAACTTAACCGAGATTTTATGCCCCTTGATTTTATGTAAAAGTTTGATGAAGATCTGAGCATAATTATGGAAGTTATCGTGTCTAGAAGAAAGTGATATACACCGATAGATAGATAGATAGATAGATATATATATAAACTTTTTTACTGATGGTAGTTTTGGGGTCTAGGAGTCATGATTCGTGTAGATCCGCAAAAATTTTTCAGAAATTCCAACATGGGAGACAATGCAATAGGTAGTATTTCATACGAAATCTACCTAATATTTCATACGAAATCTACCTAATATTTCATACGAAATCTACCTAAAAAATATATCTATAGAGGTCTGTTAGAAGCAGGGCTGCGGAGTCGGTGGGAAAAATGGCCGACTCCAACTCCGACTCCGACTCCGGAATTTTTAACGACTTTGACTCCGACTCCAACTCCAACTCCGGAAATTTTAACGACTCCAACTCCGACTCCGACTCCTGGCTTCCTGGCTAGCTAATATACTAATGTTGATGCTGATTAAAGTTATGAGGGAACGAAAGAAAAATAAGGCAAAAAGTCATTATTTCGGTATTCAGTTCCTAGAGCTTTGAAAAAAAATATTTTCCGTTTTACAAATTCTTTAATTTTACGTTTTAAAACCTGAAAAATGAAATTACCGAAATCTAAAAGAGATAACAAAACGGATATTTTACTATTTCGGATCCGTGGCCTCGAAAAAGGGAAATCTGTACAATTTTTATGTTAACTGGTACTCTCCAGAGCAGAAAAATTTCAATGGAAAGGGCAAAAAAAGTAGTCAAATGTGTTAATCTTAGAACTTTCGTCTATATCACACATGTCAATATTTCCTGAAAAATGCCGCATAGCAGCGCCACCTCTTATGTGATTTACACCAAAATCTAGTCAACAAGTTATATCGATTTCAAACTGAATTTGAAGTTTCGTGAAAATCAGTACATTAATTTCTGAGATAGGGCTATTGCTGAAAATTTAAAATTCTGCATAACAGCGCTACATGTTGAGTGATGTACATCAAAAACGAATCAGGATCAATTTCTGTCAGATACTAACTGAATCTAAAATTTAATGAACATCCATGCATTAGTGATTGAGCCACAGCTATTTCAAAATCGTAAAAAAATCAGCCTATCAGCACTACCTGTAGGGCGATTTACACCAAACACTAAACTATACTAATCTAGATTACAAACTAATTATATATAAAGCTTGGGGAAAATTCGAGCATTTGTTTTTGAGATAGCGCTGTTGCAATATCATAAACAATGCAGTATAGCAGCGCCACCTATTGAGCAAATTGCACCAAAAAATTTGCAGCACCTAATTATATCAAGGACTAACTGAATGTAAAGTTTTGTAAAAATCCGTGCATTAATTTTTAAGATATAGCTACTGTGGAAATTGCAAATAATGCAGCATAGCAAAGCCACCTGTCGAGTGATATACACCAAAAATTAATCTGATCCAGTTTCGATCAAGATCTAACAAAATCCAAAGTTTTGTGAAATTCCATCCATTAGTTCTTGAGATAGAGCGCTCCAAAATTTTTGTCGCATGCAGACTCACGAAGTGACAGCACTGACAGACATTTTCGTAAAACTATCAAATCATGTTCAGTTCAGGATCTTCTAAAACGTATAAATCCATCGAATGCCGGAAATCGAAATTTTTCAAGAATCCAATACTTTATTCTTGTAAAGATAGAAGAAAATAAAAGTAAAGATGAAAATTTTACTAGTTCGCAAATAATCTGGGATCTACTAGAGCTTTTAATTAAAAACAGTTTTCATTTCCTGTATACGCTGGGCGGTATATTGGGAATCTTTAACTTGGGTAGTCCGATATAATCCAAAAATAACAATAAGAATTCCTTCTATGGATTTAAAATTACATTTTATTGGTTTAATTTCACTTCAAACTGTCTAAGAAAAAAGCCGGAGTCGGAGTCGGAATGTTTTTTACGACTCCGACTCCGACTCATTTTTTTCAAAAATGGGTCCGACTCCGACTCCGACTCCGCAGCCCTGGTTAGAAGGGCGACCCCGTTTAGAATGCAATGAACTAACTTATTTTTTTCTTGTGTTTATCAATATAATAGCACACAGAACGGCGTGAAATACCCAATTGATTAGCAATTTCTCTCTGAGACATTGGAATTGTGGAATAATAAAGAGATACAATTTGACGTGCTACTTCTTCATTGACTAGATTCATCAAAAACGGATTTCTTCTTTAGTTTAAGCGCTTTTTTATAGACTCTGAGAAAAAAGAAATGCATTTTAACAATAAAATTGTATGAATGTCTCGTTTTAACGGCCAGATTACGAAACTAGTTGTTGGGGGCCACTGTAATACTTACCCATCATGGATATGCATTATATAATATGTGAAAACTATTTATAAAATACATTGCAATTCCAAAACCAAATTTAAACGTATATTTAAATATTCTTAATATACATAGTAATGCTCCATTAATGAATTGCTGATGAACCCATTTCGACAAATTATGTAAAATACCAAACTACACAAGTAGTACCGGATTGCGTAAAAGAAACATCTTTATAATTCCAAAAACAATAATCATATTAACTAACAGTTTACTGCGTCAGATTAAGCGTCTCATTTCCAAATAAAACATATCTTTGAATTGAAATTTGAAGGAAATACAGGGTCATGAAAAATCGAAGAATGTGGAAAACAGGATTACAAATATCTCGGTAGCTATTAATCCGACCGACTTTGTACTTGATGCAAAATTTGTGTTATTTTATTGCCTTTTACGTGCTTTCCTTAAAATAAAAAAATCGAAAATATTTATACACATTTTATCAGAACGAATTTTTCGAGAGTCCGAAAAAAATAGTTCCGGATAATCGAGGTTACTGAAATTAAATAGGTTTCGTCCTAGTCTTACTTACTAGGTATATACAAAATTTTAAGTCTCTATCTCCATTTGTTCGTGAGACAGAGCGTTTATAGACAGACAAACGGACGGCAATTTTTTTCCCCTAAAAATATGTTTTTCGGAATCTCCAGTATCTGAAATGTGTAAATCCATCAAAAATTTTTTTTTTCGATTTTCAAAACGATTGCAAGACTTACCCTATACTACAGTGCCTCCACTTCTAGGCACTATACCTATACTACGTATGATAGGTAAATAAAAGTGTCACACAATTTTTGACACGACACTTTTTAGTTTGTCTGAAAGAACTAGTATCGGAAGCTAAAAATCTAACTGTGCTTAGGACATGGGTCTAATATGTACAGATCGTGAAAATCGACAAGCAAAACCGTATCCAGGAAATTACATTTTCACTAGAAGGCTCTAGGCTTGAGTTCTTGCTAGGAACCATGGAGATACATCAATAAGAGAACACAGACGATGCTTCCACTTTGACCCTAAATTTCTTCCTAGTATGGCTGCCGTTTCCGGCAGTTCATGAATGAACATCGGTAAATGTGGCACACGCCATGAAGATAGAATAAAAGAAGGAGAACCGAGAAGATAGGCTTTTCCCAACAGAACTTAGCCCCAAAGTATTGCACTAGCGTCTAGCGACAGCAGGATTCCTAATGGTAGGACTTCGAGTAAAATCTGCGAAACTTGAAACATCCCTAAAGAGGGATTTCCCCCTCTTTCTTCAAATGTTTAGGGAAATCCACAGTCTGTGGGGGAAATCATCGTTAGTGGCGCCTGGCATGGCTTTTTGAAAATGAGATAACTCGCTTTTCGTTAGAATATTGTGTTTATACGATTGTTGTGTTTACTGTTTGAATACCAGAATATAATAATTCTTACATAAATTCAAGAATTACCGTAATTTCCAGCGTATAATCCGCCGATCAAACAATTATTTTTTGACCCAGAAATTTTTTTAAATAAAATGTAATATTTTAGATCTCAGTAAATATTTGGCTTCGATTACTAAATAAAATTTCTGGGTCAAAAAAGAATTGTTTGATCCGCGGATTATACGCCGGAAATTACGGTATTTAAGTTAAGAACAATATTAACATTATTATTAATTTAAATGTCTTTGATAATTAATTTCTTCCTTATCTGCCACGATAGTCAAAATGATATTTAAAATAACTATCAATATTAACGCTATAAATAATTTAAATGTATTTGATAATTTATTTTATAATTTATAATTTATTTTATTTTTATCTGCCACAATATTCAATATAATGCAATGTTTTAATTAACTATAACTTTAGTCTTATGTTAACAGATGGCAGCACAATACAAAAGTCTAAAAAAGCAAATTATCCCTCTTTAGGGATAAATCCTAAGAGCAAAGATTGGCAGATTTTTTTCTAAGTCCTACCATTAGGAATCCTGCTGTCGCTAGACGCTAGTAAGTATTGCCCGGTGCATAGCGTGGCGCTAGTGATGCTGCACTGACTTTCGATCACATGACTTGTTTGACTGGTCTCTCGACTAATCTGCTAGCGGGACGTAGGGGGCGGTAGATTTCATCTGCTGCCAAACCGCCGGAAATGCCAGCCAGACTCGGAAAGACTTTAGGGGCGAAAGTGGAAGCGCCGTCTTTGTTCTCCTTCTACTATATCTATCTTCATGCACACGCGGATAGCAGACAACAGGTCATGTGATCCGCAGAACGGAAGCACTAGCGCTACAAACCGAGCACTACTTTCGGGACTAAATTTTGTTTGGGAAAGCCTATCTTCTCTGTTTTCTTTCTGCTGTTTTACCTTCATGCAAGGAACGATTATAAATCCAGCCCACAATTGTCACTGAAAAAGACCCGGATGATAATGTAAAGTCTATGGGAGCGTTCTTTTCAAATATATTGCTCAAATTTAATATTTTTCCATTATTTGTTTTGCTTAGGATTGCTGAGGACGATCTACAACCTGCCTAGTTTTTACTTTTTCGATTTTTCTTACATATTTTTTTATATTATGATATTTTCAACTTTAGAACCGGTTCAAACCGGTTTTGAAAGTTAAAGTAATCTATACTAATAAAATCCGTGCGCCTCTGTCTGTCTGTCTGTCTGCTTGAAGCCGATTACAGTTCGCAACGCGGGCGAGTTGGAAGTCGCGAGAGGTGTCTTTCCATTTGAAAAATTCCGGGAAAGTCATTTCGGGCATTTTCGAGACCGTGGGACCAAAATTAAAAAAATTATGAATTAAAAACCGGTCGGGAATCGGAACGGAAAACGTCTAATTTCCCAAACGGAGCTCTCAGGCAGAACACTGCGCCATCTTACGGTGAACGACCTGAACTTTTCCCCTTTGGCTAAAAGAAGAAGCAGCCGAAAACCTCTTTTTTCTCCCGGGAAAACGACTTTTTCTTTCGTTTCGGTTCTTTGAAAAAGAACTAATTGGTAAAAAATGTTAAACACGGTTTATTTTCATACTTTTTCTTTTTGGTAGCATACACGAATATTGTGTAACCTAAGATTTACGCGATTAATACTAATTTCTGTTAGTACAAACGGAAAACGAGCTGCCAAAATTATTTGTTAGTTTATTGTTTGTGATATTAATGAAATTACTTATTTTTTTTAATAGCAGTCTTTTGCAGTTTTAATACCGAAACTTTTTTTTGCGCGTTTTTTCTTAAACCATCATACAGACAGTTTTTAAAGTAGAAAAAACTGATTACATATTCAGAATCTGCGTAAAAGTCTGCTTCTGATGAACCAAAAAATACGAGAAAATGTCTTATGGGCGCGCAGCGCCAACCGTGCAAAACCAAATATTTTTAACGGGACGATGGCGACCATGGCGCGTAGCGCCGGTGGGTGGTAGGCCGGTGAGCCGCCTTTGCACGGTGGGCGCGTAGCGCCCACTGTGCGAAATCACATATTTTTAACGGGATAATGGGCGCATAACAACCATAGCTCTTTAGTTTACTTTTTTTGTGCTTGAGGATTTGAACTCCAAGACTTATTAAATGAATTTTTTTGCTTATTATATACTGCTTAATATCGAGGTTCGTTTGGAAAAAGTGGCCCAGCTAGCGGGCGTAGCTCGCTAGTTTAAAAATAAAATCTGAAACCAAAGTTGAAAAAGTAAAAAGTCCTTCCGGCAATGCCGGGAGGAAGAGGTAGCTTTCATATACTTATTTATATATTATTTATTTTAAATTAAGTTATATTATTCAAACAAACGAAGCTCAAATTAATGAAACCCGATTTTATAATATTGGATGCTAGTTTTTGTCAATACTGATTATTAATAGGAATTTTTAGAAATTAGTCATATTTTATTCAACCTGGTTTTATTTTCAGCGATTTAGAGAGTCACCAAATTCCACGATATCATGAAGTGTATGCCATTTTAAAGCAACATGATGGATAAAACAAACCAATGAGCTTGGTTGAAATCTTAATTCATGTGGACATGCACTCTCATATCGAAATCGATTAATATATACGAGTGCTGTCGCGGGCAAATTGATTTTTTAAAAAATGTCACCCACATTAGAAATTCAAATTGCTATATATCTCAGGCGTTTTTTAAGATAAAGACAAAGCAAAAAATACTCTGAAATTCATTATTAAGATAAATACATTCAAAAGAATCTTTTTTCAATTTCTAATTTTTTATTTGTACATAATTATACATTTAAAAGATTTTTGACAAACTTAAATAGCCGCCATTTTGAAACAAGATGGCGGATGAGGTTGGCTAGTGAACTCGGTCAAGACATTGATATGTACTATGTACAAACGGAGTTTTATCCAAATCAATTTATAAATATGCAAATTATCGCGTTTCAAAATGTCAACCAGACTGAAAATTGAAAGTGCTATAACACAGACATTTTTCAAGATATAGATGAAACAATAAATGCCCCGGAATCTTTTTATCAAGGTCAAATACACAAAAGAAAAATCTTTTTCAATTTCTCACATTTTTGTACCTAATTTTAAATTTTATTTAAAAAAAATTTCAATGGCCGCCATTTTGAAACAAGATGGTGGATGATGCTGGCTAACGAACACGGTCGAGACATTTGTATGTACTATGTAATACCAAGTTTTATTCAAATCGGTTCATAAATACGTTAGTTACAGCATGACAAATGTTAGATTGTTTGAAAATGTCAGCCATAAGAAAAATTCAAAGTGCAATAACTCAATCATTTTTTAAGATATAAACAAAATAAAAAGTGTTCTGGAATTGTTGTTTTAAGTTCTAACTCATAAAAAAAATATATATATATATATTTTTTTCAACTTTTAATTTCTTCGCATTTAATTTTAAATTTAAAATTTTTTTTAATTTTTTAAATAGCTGCCATTTTTAAACAAGATTGCGGATGATGCTGGCTAACGAACTTGGTCGAGACATTTGTATATACTATGTACATACCAAGTTTCATTCAAATCGGTTCATAAATACGTTAGTTACAGCATGACAAAAGTTAGATTGTTTGAAAATGTCAGCCATAAGAAAAATTCAAAGTGCTATAACTCAATCATTTTCTAAGATATAGACAAAATAAAAAGTGTTCTGGAATTGTTGTTTTAAGTTCTAACACATAAAAGAAAAATATTTTTCAACTTTTAATTTCTTCGCATTTAATTTTAAATTTTAAATTTTTTTAAAAATTTTAAATGGCCGCCATTTTGAAACAAGATGGCGGATGATGCTGTCTAACGAACTCGGTCGAGACATTTGTATGTATTATGTACATACCAAGTTTCATTCAAATCGGTTCATAAATACGACAGTTATCGCATGACAAAAATCAGATATATACCGGGTGTCCGAAAAGTCTGGAAACGGTCGAATAACTCGAAAAATACATATGAGATTGAAAAACGTAAATATACGTGTTAAATATTTTTAAATAAGCTACTCAGTGATACCAAATTTGACCTTCGTAACCGACCCCCTGGGGGTCAGAGGGGGTCCAACTTTGAAATCTTAAATTATAACTCCCATTTTTTATTGCAGATTCGGATTCTACGGACAAAAATACGTAACTTTTGTATTTGATGTTTATTTCGAATCCTCGTTTATCATTTTACATTTATTTACATTTATTTGCTTTGAGGTAGGCGCTACAGCTATTCGCCGGCATAACCTCCAATGATCACAAGAAACCATATATAGAACACTTTATTACAGAATATCCGGTACATCCATTATCACAGGGACAACACAAGACACCAATGCCGCTAGCTGGACTCGAACCAGGGTCCAGCGGTGTGGGAGGAGCTGACGCTACCAACCAAGCCGCTGGCTCGGCTCGTTTATCATGGTGTAATTGAGCATATTAAATCGATACATATTTCGGTTTTTCCAACGGGATTTTCCCTAATCGAAACTAATTGGGGAGAATTTATGACATCAAATTCCTCGTCTTTTGCAATAATAGCGTTTCCTGAAAATCACCCGTGCCGATTATTTCGGTAGTGCTACACAGTTAAAAATTTGATCCATTTGCTGTAGCGTCACTCCACAGCTTTTATAGAATATCTCTTTCATGACCATTGAGAATGTTCCATAACACAGTAAAGTACACTGTAAAAAAAATTGACCCTTTTGCTGCATCGTCACTCCACCGCTTTTATAGAAAACGATTACTTTACTGTGTTATGGAGCATTCTCATTGGTCACAAAAGAGATATTCTATAATAGCTGTGGAGTGACGCTGCAGCAAATGGGTCAAATTTCTAACAGTGTAGCACTATTGAAATAATCGCCAAGGGTAATTTTCAGGAAACACTATTCCTACAAAAGACGAGGAATTTGACGTCAAAAATTCCGCCCAATCAGTTTCGATTAGGGAAAATCCCATTGGAAAAGCGGGAATATGTATCGATTTAATATGCTCGATTACACCGTGATAAACGAAGATTTGAAATAAACATCAAAAACAAAAGTTACATATTTTTGTCCGTAGAATCCGAATCTGCAATAAAAAATGGGGGTTATAATTTAAGATTTCAAAGTTGGACCCCCTCTGCCCCCCAGGGGGTCGGTTACGAAGGTCAAATTTGGTATCACCGAGTAGCTTATTTAAAAATATTTAACACGTATATTTACGTTTTTTAATCTCATATGTATTTTTCGAGTTATTCGACCGTTTCCAGACTTTTCGGACACCCTGTATATATATACACTATATTGCCATTGATTATGGGACACTTGCGATTTTAGACATTTTACTAAATATCTAGAAAAATACATGAGGAATCATCTCGAAACTCTTAGTGTATAAATATAATAGTATAAGTCATACATCTCCGTGAAGATTTTTTCCCGAAACTCCAAAGGGGACCGTCAACAAATTAAAAAAGAATGAATATCTTTTGAATAACCCTGTCAAAACTAATGTAGCAAAAGCGCTCAAACTCTAGATTGTGATTGAATGCCTTATTGTAATAAGTCTTGTTCATTTTTATGCAAATAGCATGCATACTCGCAGAGTAATTAAGGTTTTTATAAAAATGATCCCAAATTTTTCCAAGTTTTTTCCTTATAATTTTCAGAGTTCTTAATATAAGATATTATTTTTTTCAGAAAATATGACAAACAACATTGCACACAGTAACCTGTAATCAGAATTAAAAAATAATGAAAATTGTATAAAAAATGAGTTGGTTTACTAAATAATTTTTTACTGCGCATGCGTCAACGATATCAAAATTTCATTTGCATATTATGTTAGCTAAATGAATAGAGCAACTTTTGTGAAAGTCACAAAATCATAACTTGAAAATTCTGACAATAATCGTCAATTGAATAAGTCGAAAATCCGTTATTCTCAAAATGAAGCAAAAACAAGAGGGGTTGTATCCATATATTCATTGATTAGTGTCAATATAGAATACACAATATTGGATGTACTACTGCATTTGGATAAAATCCCTCATTTTTTTGCTTCATTTTGGAAACAACGGATTTTGTCCTTTTTCTATAGACGATTACTTTCAGAATTTTCAAGCTATGATTTTGAGACTTTTACAAAAATTGCTCTATACATTTAGCTAACATAATATGCAAATGAAATTTTGATATCTTTGACGCATGCGCAGTAAAAAATTATTTAGTAAGCCTACTGATTTTTCATACAATTTTTATTATTTTTTAATTCTGATTGCAGAGTACTGTGTGCAATGTTGTTTGTCATATTTTCTGAAAAAAATATTATTTTATATTAAGAACTCTGAAAATTATAATGGAAAAACTTGGACAAATTTGGGACCATTTTTATAAAAACCTTAATTACTCTGCGAGTGTGCATGCTATTTGCATAAAAATGAACACAGTGTATTACAATAAGGCATTCAATCATAATCTAGAGTTTGAGCGCTTTTGCTACATTAGTTTTGACAGGGTTATTCAAAAGATATTCATTCTTTTTTAATTTGTTGACGGTCCCCTATGGCGTTTCGGTAAAAAATCTTCACGGAAATGTATGACTTATACTATTATATTTATACACTAAGAGTTTCGAGATGATTCCTAGATTTTTCTAGATATTTAGTAAAATGTCTAAAATCGCAAGTGTCCCATAATCAATGGCAATATAGTGTAATATATATATATATATATATATATATGTCAACATTTGAACGGAGGGTGGTTTTGGGGTCTGGGGGTCATGATCGGTGAAAATATACCAAAATTTTCTGGAAGTGCTTTCCTCCGGACGGCTGCAATAGGTAGCTTTTTACTTTTTGTAATGAAAGCTACCTAAAACTAGGCCGGTTGCAGATCGTCCTCAGCTATCGTATGCAAAATAAATAAATAAATAAATAACTGTCCTAGATATTTAACATAATTTCTAAAATCGCAAGTGGCGGTCGTCTTCGGCCATATAGTGTATAAGGTATGAATGTCACATTTAAGGGGTCTTAGGACTCTTAAAATCGGAAATTTTTTAAAAAGGAGACCATTTTCAATATTTAATATCTTAAAATTTTTATGAAATTAAAACACAGTTTTTATTAAGATGAAAGTCATTAATCTGTCATTTTATGCCTTGAAAAATTGCAAGGTGCAGAATTAGCATATACAGGGCACTCCAAAATGTCAGATATTTGATGAGCAGAAGATTGGTACAATAGCTTACGCGCACGATTACAAAATAAATACGGCAACTAGAATGGAAATTTTGGTGCAAACTTATACATCAGACTGTAATAGTAGATACCTTGAACCTAAATAAATTTATATTTAAAGCATTTTTCTATTTTGAATATAAAATTGTATTTAACTAATACAGATTTTTGAAAATTTCAACAACATAATCACCTAAGAAATAAACTTTTTTGAACAATAAAAAGGAAATTTTGGGTTCAGTTTAAACAGATTAACATGAAACATATATTTTGAAAATATTATGTGAAAATACTTACAAGATTTTGAGATATCGTGCATGCTATGAAAGAAAAAAAAAGTTATTTAGAGAAAAAAAACTTCGAAGTTTTAGAAACACCGCTTCAGCTTTTGAGCACGTAAAATTCAAAACCCACAACTTTTGTTCTAATGAGAATTTTGAGAAAAGATTTTTTTTAAGATGTTCAGACAATATAACATTTTAACATATAAAAAAATTGAAATTCCGAAAATTTGGAAGATTTAAGAGTCTTGAGACCTTTAAAAAAAAAAAAAAAAGAACCATACAGTTTACACATTTCATAATTTTAAAATGCAGATAATTTGTATTTAAAATATCTTTAAATCTCCTTTTAAAAATTCGTTTTTATATACTTATATCCTAGGTTAGTTCCCTCTAATGACGTTACTTATATAATTTCTTCGAAATAACAACGCAATGCATGATATTTCTACCAATTTTTTTTGTATCTCTTACATTCTTAAATAACGTTAAGCAATTTTTTAATTAAAAAATGTCTTGAATATTTTCTCTTATTTGCTTTGCATTTCCACTACTTTTTTTAAGTGTTGTCATCGAGAAATATTATGAATAATTCATGTAGTATTATATTATTTTACTCTTCTTTTATTGATTCTTTATGGAGATGAAAGCATTTATATTGAAATATTCGTGTGTCTATAACTGAATCCCATTAATCCTTTATGAAAGCTGAAAGCATTTGTATTTAAAAGAAATCTCGTGTTTATAAATGGATTCCATATTTTATGTTATACACGTTGATTTAATTTCCGTTTCGAATATGTTGTATCATTAGACTATTCCATGATCATATATGTAATTCATCTTCCTACTTTGTTATTGTTCATATTTTTAAGAGTACGTTAATTTTACTATTCATGTTCGAATAGGCTGATTAAATATTTCATCCCGTTCATGTTACGACATTTTATTTACTCAAAGATTTTTCGTATGTAATGAGCAATGCACAATCATGTATCATCATTTCTTTTCTTTTACTTTCTTCTACAATGGGAGACATAATTATAAGACATCAACCGAATTTCATATAGGCAGGGACCGATTTACAAATTTGGGGGAACTGGGCACAGATACTTATGGTAGTTCCCTACACCAATGCTTATCGGTCGATTGAAAAAAAAAATGTATATTGAAAAAGGTGTTTGTTATGATTTAATAATTACTGTATTAAAATCATAGACACAAACACTATCGATTTTAATAATTACTTAAAATATTCAATTTAATAATAATTTATTTTTAAATAATTATTTCACAATTATGAAATTTAAATGAGTAAATGTTTTATAATACATTGTGTTCTGTTGAGTAATCTTTTTATACGCAAATCTATAGGGGAAGATGGGGATACTTGAGCCATTTTTTGAATTTTATTTTTTTTTAATTTTTTATATTTTTTTAGAATAAAATAAAATATTGAAAATGAAAATTTGATATTTTTCCTTCAACTAAAAACCACTTTCAATAAATTTTGAACTATTTTTCTATGCATAATAAATGTTTATTTTTTGTTTTACATCATGGCTCAAGTATCCCCATGGCGGGGATACTTGAGCCATAGTGAAGGGATACTTGAGCCACTACGGAAAAATACCTACAAAAGTAATTTTTTTCGCTTTATTTTTGCACAAATATTTTACAGAATGATAAATTATGAAACGTAAAGTGTTTCAAAACCAATTAAGAAAACAAAGCTAGTAATACGATCATTTTTTGTCGTTAAAACTGGTTGTCGAAGGATAATTTGAACCTCAGTTATAACGACGGTAGAAACATCCTCAGTTCAGAGCCATTTAAATTTGTAATCTGCAATTCTTCTTGCAAATTTCATTTTCAAAATATTAAGCACTTATCCAACAAATATTTTTACAGTTTTCTTTCTGGCATATTTTATTAGTAACCAACCATCAATAGAAGGTTTTCTTTCACATCATCACCATCATTGACAGAATTTTCCTCTAACGATATTGTCGAACTCATGCTTTTAGTTTAGTAGCTGTCGGAATTTAAGCCAGATGTATCATTCTACTATTTCAAACACTTTTTTGATTTCACAGGAAAAGATTTTGTCTTCCTCTTTGGCTCCATGTAGGTAAGTTTGAACTGGGATTTTTGTTGCTTTTCTTGTTTTTGTGCGCTCTTTTTACCAATTTTTCTTCAATTTTCTTAGTTAAAAAAAAAGTTACAGCAACAGAGGTTACGATTTCAATATAAAATACTAATCTTAATATGTTATATTAAAAAATAAATATTTTATTATGTTGGACCTAACTAATTAAAGTATTAGAGATGATAGCCTGTAAAACCGTTTTAAAAAGTTATTTTCATTTAATGAAAATTAAATTGAAAACTATGTTTACATTTATCTAGACAGACTATTTTGTTCGAATTTTGGTCGTTTGTCAAATCGAACAAATTGAAAAATAAAATAGACATTTTCATTTAAAAAATATGCATTTTTAAACATTTTTAGGTCTTTATTTTTTTAAGAAAAAAAAATAAAATGAAAAATTATTCTCCCTTTTCTCCAGAAAAATATCTATTAGTGAATATAAGGATGGAATTTTATTTTTTGTTTGTTTCACCCATGTTTAATTTCTAGTGAGGATGGTTAAGACATGGCTCAAGTATCCCCACTCTCATTGGCTCAAGTATCCCCACTATCACTATTTTTGTTTCCCAGAGTTTTACTAAATAAAGCATGCAGCAATTAGAACTATTTTAGACTCAAAATACAATTGAAATTATGCTTATTGAATGTATGTATATAGTTGCAACTTTAAACAAAACTTTGATTACAAAAAAACAAAAAAACCATGCACCCAAATATTTTTTTCAGATAGGGAAAAGACAACTATTAATCACTATACTTTCAAAATGGTACCAAGATGTGTGATTTCTTTTTTACATGTTCAGAACTATAAATATGTTATCATATTGGCAGTTTTAGAAAGAAAAATTAATCAACTGTAGAGATAATAGGGGTGGCTCAAGTATCCCCTATGCTCAAGTATCCCCACTCTCCCCTATATTTAAAATGATAAAGCATGTAACAACAAATACATTTCTCGCAATACCAAAATAAAATTATTAAAGATATTAGGGGGCTATGCTCCATATGAGCAACGCTTGCCAAACTTCAAATAATCTGACGAGAACAGAAACAGGATTAAACAAGAAAAAATAAAATATTTATAAAAATAAAAGTAATTAAATATGGATGTAACAAACTGTTGACGTAGAAAGAAAAACTAAATATGAATGTAGACAAAATATACTATGGACACACAAAAAAAGTAGAATGAAATGTAAAATTCCACTAGTTCTTAAAACTACATCAAATTTTGGACAGTAATTGAAAAAAGTTCAACAGCATTTGGGGGCCACTGTAAATCAGGCATTGCATATAGCAGGGCTGTCCAACGCGGCGCCCGCGGGCGCCATGGCGCCCTTTGAAGGTTTTCTTGGCGCCCCTTTGACGATTTCCTGTTACTACCATTTTGAAATAGAAAATTCGCTTTTAAAGGATGCTTTTTTGAAAGTCCTTGATATTTTCTTGGAAATGTTTTAAAAACATCTGCAAGTGTTAAAAAATTAATCCTGTTTTAATGCGTTTCTTCATTTATTTACAGTTTATAAAATATTTTGTGTAAATTTTGATGATGGTAAAAGTTAGCAATTTCTTTTTTGTTACGTTAAAAAGTAAATCGCAGAAAAATAAGCGACCACATTCCTTTCTTCGCAAAAGAAAGTTCAATGGTTTGTTATGTTCCGTGATGATGTTTCACTGGATCATTGGTTGTTTTATAAAATATTAAAAAGGCTGTTATTTCTCTCTCAGACCTTTGAAATTTTAGGAAATTCTAATCAATTTTTTTTATTAATTTGTGAAGAATGATTGCCAACAATAAAAATCCTTTTGTAGTTTATTTTAAACTATGGATGGATGGATTATATTATAATACCTGTCTCTTTTTATGTACTTTTTATAAAGGCGAATTTGAACCTTCAAAATAAATCGAGGAGTATTTTTGCGTCAAGAAAAATACCAAACTATATTTCGATCATCATTCTATTTTACTAAAATGAGAGATTCAATTTTTCAGTTCCTTGAAATTAGAAAAAAAAATTGGATAACCCGAAAATCCATTCAGAAAAATATATAGTTTGAAATTTACTGATCTCTTTTTTTTTAATTGTTTCTTATCTACAGGAGCCTTCTGTCTTCTATTTTGAGATGCTTTTGCATATGTGTATCACAAATACTACGAGAATTTTGTTGCATGTTTTGAGCGATGTTAATAATGGCGCCCTTCATTGTTTGTCAATATCTGAGAAGCGCCCTTGCCTAGTGAAAGGTTGGACAGCCCTGGCATATAGAATTAAGGCTGAAATATCCTTCTGATCACCTACCCATTCAAATGACTGGATTGACAGGAAATGCGTCCGGTAATGGAGAACCTTATAGCTTGGTACAATCGCTTGAGTTCTTCTGCGTCCCCAAACAGTCTGATTTATCATCTCTACGGGATATCTGTTAATGATCTGATATCCGTTTTTTCTTAAAAGTATGTGGGGACCGTCTTTAAACTTTCAATTGCATCGCGTTTGCTTCCTACTCTATTTAAACAGAAAAGCGCTTCATTTTAGTTTTGTAGAATTTATATAAAAGGCTTTATCATGATTTTATATTATTGTGAAATGTAATAAAATATACAGTACATATATTACTATGCATTTTTCACATTTTAATGGTATCTTGTATTTTAGATATACCAACATCATAAGTATTGAAATACTTTTAAAATTTGAATGCATCAACGTTATTGTGAAACGTGTAGTAAACTAAATTACGTGAAACGAAAGGGATATTTTAAAAATTTCATTGAAATATATAAAGCATAATTGCAAAGGCAGTCGCAAGAAATATATTTTTCAAAGAACAAGAACCAGACAAAAAATAATGTTTTTTTTTTCTATTTTTCAACCGCACCGAAATTGCTTTTTTTTTTTTTTTTATTACTCAAAAACATTTTTATTTGAAAATGTTCTACTATTAATTTTCAGTTAATTTAAAAGACAAAACATTCACCCTATATATTTCCGCTGGTTATTAGTGTTATTAGTATAATCGATAAATGGAATCCAAAATTACTTATACTAAAGCTAGATTCTAGCTAATGGAATAAACTCTAAGACGAAAAAAATATATTTCATAGAAACAAAATTTAATTTTTGCATCTAATTCCAAGAACACAAATGTTTTTGGGTTAAAATGGAGGATTCTCCCAATTGAAAATGTATATTTAAAATTTTAAATTAAATCATGATTTTTGGAAAGCCTAGAAAGAAAACAAAAGAAAAACTAAGATAATTTGATATCTTAGAGATAATATACATAATTATAAATATACATTACGTAATATACATAATGTATATTTATAATAAGCCTGCTTACCTATTTGTAATTTTAATGTTTAGTAAAGATTTTCATGAAGAGCACTTCGAAACATTCAAAGAGCAGCTTCATAAAAAGGTTTATAAAGATGTTTGTTGCGAACTGTCGAATATTGCGAGTACATTTAATGCACTCATTAGGTCGCTGGTTCAATTAATACTACTAATTACTTAAAAATTCTTTATATACAAATTTACAATATTATTTACATTTCGAATAAAGAATACTGATCTAGCGAAACACACGATAGGTCCGCTAAGAACGCCGAAAAACAAAACAATAACAAACGATATTCCAGTGTTGCCAAAACGGCAAAACTAAAGCACAGTAGAATGCGCCAAGGAGACGCACGGCATCCGAGGTTATGGTGAAGCCGTTACAAAAGAATGCGCCATGGAGACGCGATATACAAGACTGTGATGAAGCCGTAACATACCGGCCCCCGTTGATATGTGCCAACAGTCAACAATAATACTAAATGTAACAACAAACAATTGCAAATAATAGAAATTTCAATTCTACAATCAATAATACAGTATTTTCGATAAAATACAATGTACTTCTTCAATATTATTACTTAATGTATTACTTAATATAAGTTTACCAAATGCAAATAGATAAGTTATAATACAAACAATAATTACACTTGAATAGTATGCAAGATAGTTATCAAATTAACACTCAATAAATGTAACAATCTAATAAATTTAACAAGTTAATAATAGTTAATCAAGAATAGATAGAGACGAAGACACGTAAGTTTACACTTATGTTATAAAGTTAAGCTACACAAATTATGAAGCTAAGAATTGAAATATTTTTAAATCTCATTGAAATTGCTATACATAATAAACAGTTCAATACAAATATACAATAATGGTAACTATAATATAATTATTTAAATATTTCAAAATAACAGAATTCATCAATTCTCTAAAGGAAGTGGGCAAACTTTAGAAACACTCCTCGTAACTATACCTGTTGATGTTTTTATATCTAAATGGATTGCCTTTGTGGCAAGACAAACAAATTGCAACGTAAATTTTATTATATATCCTCTTTCTCTGATTTTTATACTTAATCATAAAGGGTCCACAAAAGTCAACAGAACATTTTTGAAATGGCGGGCTAGGATTTACTCGATCAGCTGGCAAATTTCCCATAATTTGATTTGCCCCTATTGGTTTGTTTTTAAAGCACGTTATACATTTGTGAACTATTTTACGAGCCAAGGATCGCCCATTTATTACCCAATATTTTTGCCGTACATGATGTAACAATGATTGTGGCCCTAAATGGAAAAATTTGGAATGAAAATATTCAAAAATCATTTCACTTATTTTATGATCATGTGGTAACACTATAGGGTGTTTCCTCTCATAGGTCAGACTGGAATTGTCTAAACGACCTCCAACTCTAATTAAATTATCGGAATCTATATAAGGATTTAGAAATTTGAGTTTACTGTTACCTGAAAGGCTCCTCTGGTTTTTCATATGCTTAAACTCTTCAGAGAAGGCTGAATACTGTACCTGTTTAATCAGAAAAATTTCTCCAAATCTCAATTCACTTGCAGATAAGGCACCACTTTTTTTCTCCTTACCCTTTCGACAATTATTTAGAAATCTAAAAATATAACTAGTAATACGAATTAATTTCAAAAAATTATTAGTTAAAGAGAATAAACAATTATAAAAACAATGTTCAGTTCTAAGTGAAAAGTTAGTGTTTTTTTCAGTTCTAAATTCGGACTCATAGTCAGTGTTGTTTTCCAGTTTTACTGGATAATCTTCTGCATATTGAATTTTGTCCCGAAGAAAATTTGGTCCACTAAACCAAAATTTGCAGTTAGTCAGTTCTTTAGCATCTAGACCTCGAGATAGGACGTCAGCAGGATTATTTTCCGATGATACGTGTTGCCACTGATAAGAGTCGGTGAGGTCTTGTATAGCAGCCACTCTATTACTCACAAATGTTTTCAATTGGTGGGGAGATTTTCTAATCCATGCCAGTGATATTGTGGAGTCACTCCAGAGAAGAACAGTTTCTATTGGAATGTCAAGTGACGGTACAACTTTATGCATTAATTTTGCTAAGAGAAGACATGAGCACAGTTCAAGACGAGGGATTGTCACTGTTTTTATGGGGCATACTCTAGACTTGCTACAGAGTAAATGTGCATCAGGAGAACCTTCAGTTGGTATATACTGGATGTATATGGCGGCTCCATATGCCAAAGAAGAGGCATCTGCGAAGCCATGTACGACTATGCGCTCTTCACGAATAACAAATCTAGGAATTTTTAAATTTTCTAATTCTGAAAGAGTGGAAACAAATTCACTCCATTCTTTCGCTATGGAATCTGGTAATGGCTCATTCCAATCTATCTTAGCTAGCCACGTTTTCTGCATGAAGATCTTAGCCCTTGTTACTACAGGGCCAATTAATCCGAGTGGATCGAAGATTTTTGAAATCAAAGAGAGAACATCTCGTTTGCTATACAATTCCTTGTTATGAATCTTTAATTTATACAGAAAACAGTCACTTAAAGGTTCCCAGAGAACACCCAAAGTTTTTACTGAACTACAATCTGTTTGATCATCGAAATTATATTCGGTGGCAGCCATAGTATTAGGTTCAAGTAATTCTCGGTGGTTTGCACACCATTTGTGCAATTTCATATTTCCACGCTTCAAAAGTTCAATCAATTGGGACTTTAAAATTTTCGCCTTTTCGAGAGTCGATTCCCCCGAAAGAAGGTCGTCTACATAAAAATCTTTTAAAACGACTGACGATGCTAGAGGTAAGTTTGGTTGTTCATCAAGAGCTAATTGTTTAAGAGCACGAGTTGCTAAATAAGGAGCATTAGATGTCCCATAAGTAACTGTATTAAGCTTATAAGTATTCACTGGCGCGTTAATACTCTCCTTCCACACGATTCTAAGGAAGTCTCGTTGGGATGGGTCAATTAATACCATTCTATACATTTTTTCTACATCCGCTGTGAATGCATATCGATGTTTTCTGAAACGTATCATAATTACGAATAATTCTTGTTGAGGAATTTTTCTTTTTAAAAGAATGTCATTCAATGACAAACCAGATGTCGTGGGCGTTGAAGCGTTAAAAACGACTCGCAAGCGTGTTGTACTTTTTTCTGGCCTGTAGACCCCATGATGTGGTATATAATAAAGGTTCTTTACGGGTTTTGATTCTTCTACTAATTCCATATGATTTAAGTTTTTGTATTCTTCCATAAATTCCGAATAGAGAGGTTGTAAGTTCGAATCCCTATCTAATCGGTGCCAAACTTGATCGAGCCTTTTTTCGGCTAGTTTTTTGGATTCTCCTAAAAGTGTAGCATCCTCCATAGGCATGCTAACAACATACTGACCATTAGAAGTTCGATAATGAGTCATTTCAAAATGATTTTCGCAAAATTTCTCTTCATTACTAAGTGGAGAACTAGAATCATTAATATCTTCAATTTCCCAAAATTTTCTTAAGGATTCGTCTATTTTTTCATTGGTTAATAAACCACAATATTGGGAATCATCTGAGGAATTATTCACGACACCGCTAGCAACATATCCGAATACTGTTTCTTGAAATAACAAATTTTGAGATGAGCTGCGAATTTTACCCGATTTTAATAAATCGAAGAAACATTGCGCGCCGACCAACAGGTCTATCTTCCCAGGGATATAAAATTCAGCATCGGTTAACGAGATATTTGTAGGAATATCAGCAATTTCTATACGAATAGGTGTAAGTGGGGTTATTTCTGTAATTTTTGGCACTACAAGAAATTCCAGTTCCCTTGTGAAATCTCTATTTTTATTTGAAATCACAGTTTTAATTTTATAATTTAATGTTGTGGTCGTGTTATTCAAACCCGATATTGGAGCAAAAACCTTTGATTTCTTTATACCCAATTTCTTTGCAAATTCAAGCGACACACAATTTATTTGGCTACAAGAATCTAAGAGAGTTCTTGCCTGGATATAATTTCCTTTATTTGTTTTTATGTCAATAACTGCAGTTGACAAGATAACAGTTTTATTTGAAGCGAATAAGCAATTAGAAAGATTTTGCGAGACTGAAGGCGTCGGATTTGATTCTGGGCGACGTACTGTCTGATCAACACCTGGTTTTTGAAAATGAGTTTCATTACTGGAACCGATTTCTTTATCTCTATGTAATAAAGTGTTGTGAGGGGATTTGCAATGTTTACATAAATGTTTCGAAACACAGTTAGATGCTAAATGTGATTTGTTAAAGCATATGAGACAAAGTTTATTTTTTTTAACAATAGCAAATCTTTCACCAAAATTCATATTTAAGAATTTATTACATTTATATAGGGGATGAAATGAGTCACAAATAATACACTGTTTTTCAGAACTTGTATTTACTAAAAGGGATTTTGATTTTATTTCACTAGAAATTTTCGGTCTAGCTAAATTACTTCTATTTATGCTTTCGAGCGATTGGCTTCTTTTTTCTAAAAAGTCCATTAAATTGTCAAAACTAGGAACTTCAGATGTGTTTATTGACAATTCAAATTGTTTTCTTGTTTCCTTATCTAGCTTTTCTAAAATTATAGTTGTAAACAAAATGTCAGAGAGGTTATTTCTCTCAAATCCTAAATTATTTAGAGCCCTGATATTTTTGTTTATAACATCTAATAAACGCCTTAATTCTTTAGATGATTCATGTGTAATTTTTTCAAAATCTAGCACAGCCTTTAAATGTATATTGACAACTATTCGTTTATTTTCAAATCTATTTTCTAACGCTTTAAATAACGAATCAAATGTATCATCTGGAGTTTCTAATAATTTAGCCTCATTTCTTAATGCGGAATGCAAATAATGTAATTTTTGAACATCAGTCAATTCTTCATTATTCGTAATAATATTATTAAACTCTATTTTAAACATATTCCAATCTTCATATTTTCCACTAAATAGCGGAAGAGGTATATCAGGAAGTTTTATTTTACAATTCCTTATCTTTAAATCTGAATTTTTAGTTTCTAATTTATTAGAATGTAATAATTGATTGAAACTTACCTTTAGCTGTTCTACTCGTTCTTCCATTTCGACGAATGAAGCATCAATTTCTGATAAATCATGATCTTCTGGTGCTGTTATATAATAATCACGACGAAGTACATCGATATTTGTAGACAGTTTTTGAAGATTCTTAATTTTTGTTTCAATTTGAATTCTAGACAGTTCATCAGTTTTTTCATTTACAGAATTTTCTAATCTTGTTAACTGGGCTTTTAAAGAGCCTCTAGTCCTATTCAAACTAATTAACGAAGCCATTTTAATTCAAATAGAACAAGGAGAACAAGTTCGAATTAAAAACGAAAGTCCTACCGGCGAGCGGACCAATAATGTTGCGAACTGTCGAATATTGCGAGTACATTTAATGCACTCATTAGGTCGCTGGTTCAATTAATACTACTAATTACTTAAAAATTCTTTATATACAAATTTACAATATTATTTACATTTCGAATAAAGAATACTGATCTAGCGAAACACACGATAGGTCCGCTAAGAACGCCGAAAAACAAAACAATAACAAACGATATTCCAGTGTTGCCAAAACGGCAAAACTAAAGCACAGTAGAATGCGCCAAGGAGACGCACGGCATCCGAGGTTATGGTGAAGCCGTTACAAAAGAATGCGCCATGGAGACGCGATATACAAGACTGTGATGAAGCCGTAACAATGTTTGTTTATGTTTGTTTATTTTGTGTCGGCCTATTATCTACACGAGAGATATAGGCCCAGGGGGAGGAATGCCCTTCGTGGTAGTCTTTCTAAAAGAACCTAACACGTATTTACGCAAGGTTCGAAGAAAAACACGAAAACTCCGAACGGTTAGGCCGACGGACGCTGTGAGTTCGAACCCAGCACCTACCGTCTACCAGTTGAGAGGTCAGAACCTCTCGGCCAGTTAATAAAAATGAATTATTAAAAGAGGGACATTATGGGACAAAAAGTGCCTGAAACTTAAAATACCGTACACTGTTAAAAATCTTGTTCTAGTTTGAACCAAAAAAGTTTGCTTTTTGGTGCTCAATAGCTTCCACCATAAGATGGTGAAATCTCGTACCAACATTTGGAGCTTCCTAGTTCAACCTCGTTCCAAGTATTGGAACTATGCTTCAATGGGAGCTCCAAATATTGGTTCAAGATTTCACCATCTTACGGTGTCAGATATTAAGCACCAAAAAAACAAACTTTTTTGGTTCAAACTAGAACAAGATTTTTAACAGTGTATAAAAAAAATGAATTTATGAAAAAACTTCCATCATGAGAGAAAAATCGCTTTTAAATCTTAATGTGTAATTCATTTATTAGAAATTGGAATAAAAAGTTGTTTGGCATAACACAGCTGTAATTTAAAAATCAAAATGCTCTTTTGAAATAAAAAATTAAAAAATGTCGTCAGAAGAAAACAATCGCTAATCCGAATTGTAAATCAAAATCATAAATTCAAATAAAAATATGTCTTTTAAAATAATTTAAAAAAAAGTGTCGTTATGAGAAAACAATCGCTTATGACTCAATGTGTAACTCATTTATCAAAGAATGAAAGAAATAAGAAAAATGCCGTCTTGAGACAAAAATTGCTTAAAACTCAATGTGTGATTAAATTTTTTTTTTAAATTAATTTCTTAAATTTTAAAAAAATGCACACTAGTTGCTTTAAACAGAAAATTTTCAGTCGGAAAGGAATAAAAAAGTACCGTCATAAAAAAACAATCGCTTATAACTCAATGTTTAATTTATATATCAAGGAAGGAAATGAGTAAAATGTTGCAGTCAAGTTGTAACAGTCGCTTAAATCACAAAATGCTCCTTCGTGAAGTGGATAAAAATAAAATCCCTGTCGGCTAGGCCTATAGGCGGAGGTAGATTTCGAAGAGTGCTCATTTCAACAAAAAAAAATATATGATTAGAGATAAACCCAGTTTAATAACTTCATTTGGCCGTTTATGAAAAATTTTTAATTTCATTTTTCTGCAAAAACTGGTTATATTAGAATCATCTTAAGAAAAATTCAGCTCAAATGCCCATTTTGACAACATATTTTGAAATAGATTCTGAATTTATTAAAAAATCGACCAAAACAGTACATTATACAGTTCCTAAATAACAAAAAACTGTCAGTTGAATGCATTTGAAAAAAAAAAAAAAATTGAATTTAAAAATGAGTCATAAAATAACCGATTTGTTGTTTGAATACATCCTTAATTCTTTAATCATGATTGCTTCGGAAAATTTTGTGCGAAATACTCACTTTGACAGCATTTTTAAAAATATATTCTATCGTTATCAAAAAACTGGCCAATGCGTCACAGTATATAGTTCCTAAATAAGAGGATCTATCAATTGAATGCGTTTGAGAGCGAAAATGGATTTTAAAACGAGTCATATAAAACGCAATTTGCTATGTGAAAACTTCCTAAATTTTCAAATCACGAAGGCTTCGGGAAATTCTGTTCATTCGCCTTTTTGATAGCCTTTTTCAAAATATATTCTGTCTTTATCAAAAAACCAATCAATGCATCAAATTATATAGTTCCTAAATAAGAGGATCTGTAAATTGGATGCGTTTGAGAACAAAAATGGATTTAAAAACGAGTCAGAAAAAAAACGCAATTTTTTATTTGAATACTTCCTTCAATTTTCAGTCCCGATGACTTTCGGAAATTCTGTTCAAAATACCCTTTTTGGTAGCCTTTTTTGAAATATATTCTGTCTTTATCAGAAAATTGACCAATGCGTCACTTTATACAGTTTCTAAATAAGAGGATCTACAATTTGGATGCGTTTAAAATCAAAAATGAATTTAAAAATGAGTCAGAATATAAGCAGTTTGGATTTGAGGTTTTTTCTCTAACTCTTATTTTTGTTTAATTTCTTTTTGCTATACGAATTGGTCCTATGAAAAACTTGTCAATATAAAAGTTGTAGATATTTTTGAGAAGATGTAAAATAAATTTAATCAGATTTGATATCTTAAAAATTGACGGAGTTATGGATTTTTCTCTTTTTTCAGCGCCCTTTTTCTTTTCGTTTTTAATTTTTTTCATCGGTAAAAGTTGGTCCTATGAAAAACTTGTAAAAACAAAAGTTTTAGAAAATTTTAAGAACATTTACAAAAAATTTAGTTAGACTTGATATCTTGAAAATTGACGAAGTTATGAATTTTTTTCTCTCAAAATCCCTGTTTTTTTCGCCCCTTGAGCCCACTTCTAAATTTATCAAAAATCTGTCATGCATATACTTTTGGACCATTTTTAAGAAGTAATATAAACTTTAAACCGATTCGATATCTACATTAATTAAGAAGTTATGGCGTTTTTTCGGTTTTCACAAAAACGCCCCCTATTCCGGCGCCCTTGGTCCGATTTTGCCCATTAACGAACTTAGCCAAGATTTTAATCCCTTTGATTTTATGTACCAGTTTGGTGGAGATTGGTGAAGAATTATAGAAGTTATCGTGTCCATAAAAAAGTGATATATATATATATATAGATAGATAGATAGATAGATAGAGATAGATAAACTGGTGCGATTGCAATAGGTAGTATTTCTTACGAAATCTACCTAAAAACTGTAATCGTGAGGCAACAATCGCTTATAACTGTTTGTGTAATTCGTTTATCAGAAATTTAAATAACATGTATTTTACCGTGACCCCACTGTCGCTTCAAACTAAAAATGTTTCTTCGAAATTGTTTGTTTGTTTGTATTTATATCGGCCAATTATCTACACTGTGGAATATAGGCCCTAAGAGGTGGGATGCTCTCTGTGGAGGTCTTTCTAAGGGAACCTAACCCGTATTTACGCAAGGTTTGAAGAAAACCACGGAAAACGCCGAACGGTTAGGCCGACGGTCGCGATTGGGTTTGAACCCAGCACCTACCGTCTACCAGTTTGGAAGTCAGAACCTCCCGGCCACAGGTGAGGCGTTTCTTTGAAATAATGAACAAAAAAGTGTCGTCATGTAAACATTATGCAAAATAAACAGAAGAAATGTAATTAAAAGTATTTTTTTATGTTCTTAGGTGCGTTTGTAATTATGTTAATATGTAGCACCTATAGTCATATTTTTAAAGATAGAAAACCAACGAATATAAATGCACAAATAAAGTATGAGAAGGTAGCAAATAGCTATTTCGAATCTACTAACGAGATTCTTCATCAGTGCAAAACTCAGCCAGCTAAAAGTAGCAAAACTGAGCAAAACTAGCTTTGCTACTTTTAGCTCGCTGAGTTTTGCACTGATAAGGAATCTCGTTAGTAGATTCGAAATAGCTATTTGCTACCTTCTCATACTTTATTTGTGCATTTATATTCGTTGGTTTTCTATCTTTAAACATTTGTGCACAAAGGCTTTATTTGCTATTTTAACCTATAGTCATAGTTCACTCAGTTTGTCCGTCTGTCCGTCCGCATTTAACAGCACAAAAACTGCCCGACTGAATGGGTTGAATTTAATATGATATATATATATGTATATATATAATCTGGGGGAGACCTAAATCCAGCAGTGGATCGAAAAAGGTTGATGATGATGAAGGTGATGATATATTGTCGAGCCATTTGAGATTTTATGAAAATCAGGCGAATAGTTTAGTTACAGGGTGAATCAAAATGATTTTATTACATTACGTAGGAAAAATAGGAAAAATAGTTTCAAGTGCATTTTTGTGTTGTTACATACGTTTGAACAAAATCATATGAAGTATATACTAAAATATAGATTCTGTACAATCAGTGGTGCAAAAAGTATTTGTTATTCATTTACAGGGCTACAAAAAAGTATTCCATTACATAATGATATAAAGGGAAGCATTGTTTAGGACACCTTTTAATTAAATTATGTCACATTTTGTGAAATTGACATACGTTGCTGAAGTTTACTGCAAGTTACTTCCTGTATAATAAAAAGCAGATAGTTTTTTTTTTACAGGAACGCACAAAATATGTCGAATATTATACTGTATCCAATGTACTGTACTATTACACCCAGATCTGAATATTTTTATAATTTCGTTATTGTACGAACGCACCTCATTTGCTACGTTTGATATGCAATTTCAGACTTGTTGTGATTTAATTCATTTTGTATAATATGTTTTTAGAAAACTAATATATTTTTGACTTATTTACCAATTAAATAATAATAATAACTTTGCAATAATTACAACTCCTTTGAAATAATACTACGCAATTTAGTTTTAACATTACCAAGCTTATGGCATCAGATGAAGGAAACAAATGCAAATTGATTGTCGATAAAAATCCCCATTGACTCCAAACAGTTGATTTTTCCCTCTCTAAATAATTATTGTAAGTTAAAAAAAAAAAAAAAAAAAAAAAAAAATTCTTTTTTTAATATTTTAATATTTATAATAAAATTCTAAAAGAAGAATTTGAAAAGTGTGTATTCTGAATTATATGCTTTAACAAAGATAAAAATATGTTTGGAATTGGAATCCCAACATGGAATTTGTTATAAGATAGAGGAAATGTCTGTAAAATGATAAACGAGAAACTCGATCATCGAGTGCATTTAACCAAGAACTAATGTAAATGTACAGAGTCTCGCTTTTATCTATACAAGGAGAACGCACTGGATTCTTGAAAATTTTAGACTTCCGGTTTTTGACAGATTTACACGTTTTAGGGATGAGATACGCCAAAAAACATGTTTTTACAAAATGTTTGTTTGTGACTGTCTATATGTGACAGCTTCATATTTATTACAATGTATAAGCTTATTTAATCGCCGTCTTTTTATTTTGCATTTAATTTATACGTTTATATTTATGCTAATTGTAATGCTGTGTCGGCCTTTCCGCTTCATCCGAGTGTTTGCTTCATATATCAGCCATTGCCTCTGCAAGAACTTAGTTTAGCAAAGTTTACTCTTGCTAATTCTTCAATGCGTTCCTGAAATGGACTCATCGAAGCCGACATGAAAATAATCGTATGTGGCTATCCCAGAACTTTCTTCTATCTCATACATTTTAATACTTACCAAAAAAATTAAACATAGCAGCGTCACCGGTTAGGTGATTTACTCCAAAATCTAATCTGTAACAATTTATTTCAAGTTCTAACTGAATCTCAAATTTGATGAAAATCAGTGTATTAGTATTTGAGATCAAATCATTGCAAAAAACCGTACAAATGGATAGCAACGCCGAATCTAGGAAAAAAAGTGACCGGAAAAAAAGTTATCGGAAAAAAAGTGACATAAACTACAAAAGCGGAAAAAAGTGACACGGAAAAAAAGTTACCGGAAAAAAGTGACAAGGAAAAAAAGTTACCGGAAAAAAAGTGACAAGGAATTGATTTTGGGGATTCATTCCTTAAGTATGAAGGGGGGATCGGGGGGGGGGCGAAGGGACGATTACCCCCCTCCCTCCGCCCTCAATTGGATGAATGGGTTTTTATGCAGAATTATCCAACATGCGTCAAGTTTGCATATAGGTTCTTTTTGATAAGGCTTATATATAGTATATAATGCCTGAAGAGATTTAGGAGTTTTAATGGTTAAGTATAGAGGGGGAACGGGGTATAACCTTTCTTAAATTAAATTAATAACTTTATACGCATAATTATGCGATTTGCTTAGAATTTTGGACACAGATTCATTATGATAAGACGTATCTCTGATTAGTTAAGGAGTTCTTCTGCTTATTATAAAGGGGGGGGGGGCGAGCAGTTATCTCTCACTTAAACTGGATAAATAGGTTTTTATGCAGAATTATCCCATGTATTTCAAATTTTAAATATAGGTTCTTTCTGATAAGGTGGATCCCTGAATAGTTTTAAGGATTTAATATCTAAGTATAGAAGGGGAATAGAATATAACCCACCTTAAATTAAATTACTTTTTACGCAGAATTATCGGATTTGCTTCAAATTTTGGATTATAGATTCATTATGATAAGGCGTATCCCTGATTACACATGGGGTTATTTTGCCAATAAAAAATTGGGGCGGGTAATTCCCCCCCCCCCCCCCTAAATTAGATAAAATGTTTTTTATGCTCACTTATCCGATATATTTCATATTTTGGATATATGTTCTTTCTCATAAAGTGAATCCCGGAATAGTTCTAAGGGTTTAAGGCTGTTCATAAATCAAAAAGGGCAACTTTGTGACATATGCTTTAATTTATTTTTATTCGGAAATGCATGAAAATAGCAGGTGTTGTTATTGAGAAACTGTTCATTACACTCAATTTTTTGGTTTTTTTTAAACATAATAGATCTTTCATAACAAGCCTTCAAAGTTGACGTTTTTGAGCACATTTCCCGATGAAAGCAAAAAAATCAGTCGAAAAGCAAGAGAATAAAGAATACTGTCCAGTTAAACTGAAGGCATTGAGCTCACAGGCTACAAATACTAATTGCACATTAAAGCTTTATATTTTCAAGGGTTAATTCCGTTCGAAAAAAAAAAAATTAAGAAGGGGAAACAGCTCTCCCCTTTTCTCTTTTTTTATACTTAATCATTGAACCTCCTATACTATCAAAGACATGCTTTATCATATAAAAAATCTATATCCAAAATTCAGAGCAAATTAGATAATTCTTAATAAAAACCCATTTAGCATTTATATAATTTAAAAAGAGTTATCCCCCTCTTTTATACTTAACCATTAAACTTCCAAAACAATTCAGAGATTTGAACGAAATCTGAAAATTCTGCTTGAAAAACCCATTTATATAAATTAAGGGGGGGGGGGACATTAGAACCCCTGTTCCCCTTATTTATACTTATTCAATGAACACCAAATAACAGTCACGGAATCGCCTCATCAGAATGATCCTAATCTAAATTTTGAACGAAAATTAATTCTGCATGAAAATCCCATTTATATCAACTAACGGGGGGGGGTATTAGAGCCCCTGTTCCCCCTATTTATACTTATTCAATGAACACCTAATAACAGTCACGGAATCGCCTCATCAGAATGATCCTAATCTAAATTTTGAACGAAAACTTAATTCTGCATGAAAATCCCATTTATATCAACTAACGGGGGGGGGGGGCATTAGAACCCCTGTTCCCCCTATTTATACTTATTCAATGAACACCTAATAACAGTCACGGAATCGCCTCATCAGAGTGATCCTAATCTAAATTTTGAACGAAAACTTAATTCTGCATGAAAATCCCATTTATATCAACTAAGGGGGGGGGGGGATTAGAACCCCTGTTCCCCCTATTTATACTTATTCAATGAACAACTAATAACAGTCACGGAATCGCCTCATCAGAATGATCCTAATCTAAATTTTGAAAACTTAATTCTGCATGAAAATCCCATTTATATCAACTAACGGGAGGGGGCATTAGAACCCCTGTTCCCCCTATTTATACTTAATCAATGAACACCTAATAACAGTCACGGAATCGCCTCATCAGAATGATCCTAATCTAAATTTTGAAAACTTAATTCTGCATGAAAATCCCATCTATATCAACTAACGGGGGGCATGAGCCCCCCCGTTCCCCCTCTTATACATATCGAATGAACTCCAAAAACTAATCAGGGAAGCGCCTTGTCAGGATATACCTACATACAAAATTTCAAGTGGATCGGATATTTTTATCATGAGTTATCGCGTTACGTACGAACATACATACAGAACGGGCGGGCACATAAGCTCTCAGGCTATGATAGCCTGTGAGCTAAAAACGGGTGATCACGTGATCGAAATAGCTTATAACTTAATAGGTAATTTATTGATCAAAAAATGGAAGAAAAAGTTCGATTTGAAATCGTTTTCTTAGTCAAGCTTTCAAATTTTATATCTTTCTGCTAAAAAATGAATTTGTAAATGTGTCAAAACTTTTGCGCTTTCTTAGCGGAGCAGTTGAGAACACCCTTAATGGTTAAGTATAGAGGGGAGAACGGGGGATCACATCCCTTAAATTAAATAAATGGCTTTTTACGCAGATTTATTCGATTTGCTTCAAATTTTGGATGGAGGTTCATTCTGACAAAGTTTATCTCTGATTAGTTATGTGGTTATTTTGCTAATTTTAAAAGGGAGCGGGCGATTATTCCCCCCCCACCCCCCCGCTTAAGTTAGATAAATTGTTTTTTATGCACACTTATCCGATGTATTTCAAATTTTGGATATGCGTTCTTTCTAATAAAGTGAATCCTTGAATAGTTTTAAGGGTTTAATGGCTAAGTATAGAGGGGAGGATAGAGGATATCCTTCTCCTAAAATTAAATATGAAGAATTATCCGAAGAATTAATTATTTCGAATTTTGGATATAAGTTCATTATGATAAGGCGAATCGCTGATTAGTTGTGGGTTATTCCCCGTTCCCCTCCCCTCCACACTTATTATAATGAACCTACATCCAAAATTTAAAGCAAATCGGATATTTCTGCTTAAAAAGCCACTTATTTAATTTAAGGAGGGTTATCCTCCGCCCCCCCCCCCCGCTTTATACTTAGCCATTAAACTCTTAAAAGTATTCAGGGATTCACTTTATTAGAAAGAACCTATATCCAAAATTTGAAATGCATTGGATAAATGTGCATTTAAAAAATTAACCAAATTAAAGAGGGGGATAATCACCCGCCTTCCTTTTTAAATAGAAAAGTACCCCATAACTAATCAGAGATACGCATTATCATAATGAACCGATAATCCAAAATTTGAAGCAAATCCGATAATTCTGCATAAAAAGCAATTTTTTTAATTTGAGGGAGGGTTATATTCTATTCCCCTTCTATACTTAGCCATTAAACAATTAAAACTATTCAGGGATTCGCCTTATCAGAAAGAACCCATATTTAAAATTCGAAATACATCGAATTATTCTGCATAAAAACGATTTATATAATTTGAGGCGAGGTAATCACACCCCCCCCCCCTTTATTAAAAAGCAAAAGAACCCCATAACTAACCAGAGATTCGTCTTATCATAATGAACTTATGTCCAAAATTTCAAGCAAATCGGATAAGTCTGCGTAAAAAGCTATTAATTTAATTTAAGAGAGATTATTCTCCCGTTCCCTTTCTATGCTTAACCATTAAACTCCCAAATCTCTTTAGGCATTATATACTATATATAAGCCTTATCAGAAAGAACCTATATCCAAAATTTCACACACTTTGGATAATTCTGCATAAAACCCCATTTATCTATTTTAGGGCGGATTGGGGGGAAGGGTCCCTTCCAAAAACTAATCAGGCAAGCATTTTTTTCAATATGAACGTATATTCAAAAATTGAACTAAAACAGTTAATTTAGCATGAAAAACCCTTTTACCTAAATTATGAGCCTCCTCCCCCTATCCCCCTTTTATACGTAATCAATGATTCTCCAAAATGAATAATAAATCCCCAAAATCAATTGCTTGTCACTTTTTTTCCTTGTCACCTTTTTTCCGGTAACTTTTTTCCGTGTCACTTCCGCTTTTGCAGTTTATGTCACTTTTTTCCGATAGCTTTTTTTCCGGTCACTTTTAGGTAGATTTCGTAAGAAATACTACCTATTGCAATCGCACCAGTTTATATATCTATCTATCTATCTATCTATATATATATATATATATCTCACTTTTTTATGGACACGATAACTTCTATAATTCTTCACCAATCTCCACCAAACTGGTACATAAAATCAAAGGGGATAAAATCTTGGCTAAGTTCGTTAATGGGCAAAATCGGACCAAGGGGGTCGGAATAGGGGGCATTTTTGTGAAAACAGAAAAAACGCCATAACTTCTTAATTAAAGTATATATCGAATCGGTTTAAAGTTTATATTACTTCTTAAAAATGGGCCAAAAGTATATGCATGACAGATTTTTGATAAATTTAGAAGTGGGCTCAAGGGGCGAAAAAAACAGAGATTTTGAGAGAAAAAAATTCATAACTTCGTCAATTTTCAAGATATCAAGTCCAACTAAATTTTTTGTAAATATTCTTAAAATTATCTAAAACTTTTGTATTTACAAGTTTTTGATAGGACCAACTTTTACCGATGAAAAAAATTAAAAACGAAAAGAAAAAGGGCGCTGAAAAAAGAGAAAAATCCATAACTCCGTCAATTTTTAAGATATCAAATCTGATTAAATTTATTTTACATCTTCTCAAAAATATCTACAACTTTTATATTGACAAGTTTTTCATAGGACCAATTCGTATAGCAAAAATAAATTAAACAAAAATAGGAGTTGGAGAAAAAACCTCAAATCCAAACTGCTTATATTCTGACTCATTTTTAAATTCATTTTTGATTTTAAACGCATCCAAATGGTAGATCCTCTTATTTAGAAACTGTATAAAGTGATGCATTGGTCAATTTTCTGATAAAGACAGAATATATTTCAAAAAAGGCTACTAAAAAGGGTATTTTGAACAGAATTTCCGAAAGTCATCGGTACTGAAAATTGAAGGAAGTATTCAAATAAGAAATTGCGTTTTTCTCTGACTCGTTTTTAAATCCATTTTTGTTCTCAAACGCATCCAATTTACAGATCCTCTTATTTAGGAACTATATAATGTGATGCATTGGTCAGTTTTTTGATAAAGACGGAATATATTTCAAAAAAGGCTACCAAAAAGGGTATTTTGAACAGAATTTTCTGAAATCATCGTGACAGAAAATTTAAGGAAGTGTTCAAATAAGAAATTGCGTTTTTTTTCTGACTCGTTTTTAAATTCATTTTTGCTCTCAAATGCATCCAATTTACAGATCCTCTTATTTAGGAACTATATAATGTGATGCTTTGATCGGTTTTTTGATAAAGACAGAATATGTTTTGAAAAAGGCTACCAAAAAGGGTATTTTGAACAGAATTTCCCGAAGTCTTTGTGATTTGAAAATTTAAGGGAAGTTTTCACATAGCAAATTGCGTTTTTTATGACTCGTTTTAAAATCCATTTTCGCTCTTAAACGCATCCAATTTACAGATCCTCTTATTTAGGAACTATATACTGTGACGTATTGGCCAGTTTTTTGATAAAGATAGAATATATTTTTTAAATTGCTGTCAAAGTGAGTATTTCGCACAAAATTTTCCGAAGCGATAATGATTATAGAATTAAGGATGTATTCAAACAACAAATCGGTTATTTTATGACTCATTTTTAAATTCAATTTTTTTCTCAAATGCATTCAACTGGCAGTTTTTTATTATTTAGGAGCTGTATGTGTATAATGTACTGTTTTGGTCGATTTTTTATATATATATATATATATAAAATATATATATATATATAATATATATAAAATATATATATTATATATAATATATATATAATATATATAAAAAATATATATATATATATATATATATATATATATATATATTGTTGAAATGAGTACTCTTCGAAATCTACCTCCGCCTATAGGCCCAGCCGACAGTGATTTTTTTTTTCCGTTTACCGAGATATTTACCTTAAAAGTTGAAGAATAGTAATTTATTCCAGGGATTAACTGTATCTCAAATTTGATGATAATTCGTGCATTAGGTCTTGAGATAGAGCTTTTACGAATAATGTGGCACAGCAACGCCACTTGTTGAGCCGTTTGCTCTAAAACGTAATTAGCACTATGTCATATCAAGTACTAACTAAATGTGAAGTTTTATGAAATTATGCTCTAGTTCTTGAGATATGGCTATTGTGGAGATTGTAAATAATGCAGCATAGCAGCGCCACCAAAAATTAACTAGATCTATTACAAGGTTTCACAGAACCTAAGGTTTTGTGAAATTTCATGCATTAGTTCTCGAGATATAGCGCCCACAAATGTTTTGTTACATACACACAGACAGACATTTTGAAGAAAAAAAATTTCCGGATTTTCTGACCCCTAAAACGTGTAAATCCGTCGAAAACCGTATTTCAAATATTTTCACGAAATCGATACTTTTTTCTCGTAAAGATAAAAGAAAGTAATAAACGCAAGCATTGCGACTTGCGTGGGAATTCAAGAATCGTGCATTGGTCAAATTTTGAAGGCACTGTATGCAAGAACTAATGCACGAAACTTCATAAGATTTATATTCAGTTAGTCCCTGATATAAATTGGTGCTGATTGGTTTTTGGCGTAAATTGCTCAAAAAGTGGCGCTACTATGTAGCGGTTTTCACAATTTTAACAGTTGCTCAGTCTCCAGAACTAAACCACTGATTTTCATAAAATTTCAGATTCAGATAGCTCTGACATGAATTGACGTTTTCTACATTTTGGTACAAATCGCTCGACAGATGGCGTTGCTATGTTTCATTTTTTGCGATTCCCTCAAGAATTCTATTTCAAGAATTAATGTACGGATTTTTACCAAACTTCAGATTCAGTTAGTACCAGATAAAAATTGATCCTGACTCGTATTTGGTGTATAGTCGATTAGGCTTTAATATGCCTGGTAACTGTTTATACTTTGGGGGTAAATCACCCGACAGGTGGGGTTGCTATGTGAAATTATTCGCAATTACTCTATCTCAAAACTAATGTACGTATTTTCATTAGTTAGATTTTGACATAAGTCGTTCCAGGATTTGTTGTAAATCACCCAATAAATGATACTGCTATGATGCATTTTGCATGATTTACGTGATTTTTGAGCTTGTCTTACCTAAAGAACTAATGCACAGAATTTCATATCTTTAGAGTCCTCAAAATGGACCTAGATTTCTATTTAATTTTATCCCTGTGATAGCAAATTTTGAAGCATTAATATGTATCAGACTGGTGCACTTTTTGGATTGTTAAGAAAATCTGCATAACAGAGCTACTTGTTTGATGATATACCCCAAAAATCTAATAACCAGTTTTTATCAGGTACTAACTGAATTTGAAGTTTGATGAAAATTCAGACATTAGTTCTTGAGATACAGCTATTACGAAATCGTGAAAAATGCAGCATAGCAGCGCCATCTCTAGAGCGATTACACCAAAAGGTTCCCAACCTTTACGTGTAAATTATATCAAAACTTAATTGAATCTAAAGTTTTATACAAATATGTTCTTGATTTTCAGCTAATGTGGAAATTATGAATAAAGCAGCATAGGAGTGCCATCTAATGAGCGATATACACCAAAAATAATCAGCTCCAGTTTATATCAAGGTCTAATATAATCTAACGTTTTGTGAAATTCTGTTCGTTAGTTTTTGAGATAGAGCGCTCATAAAATTTTTGTCTCATACAGATTCTCAGAGTGACAATGTGGCGGAAAACTCGCCGACAGGCATCTTATAAAAATCACCAAATGGTCTTCAGGTCCTTTTAAAACGTGTAAATCCTTCGAAAATCGGAATTCGATGACTTTCACGAATCCAGTACTTTCTTCTTGTAAAAATGGAAGAAAGTAAAAAATAAACAAATAAATCCTTCTATAGTAAAAAAAAACTAGCCTTAAAAGGAATGACTCCTGGAATGATGCTGATGTGGAAGATTTCCGGAACTAACGAATCCGGGTTGTCCACTCCTTCCATGAGTCGAATAGACCAATCAGGAAAAGGCTCCGTTTATGCATCGCCGTATGGGTTACCATAAAGACAGGAAAGGTTACCATCGCCAACAATCGCCAAGTTTGTCGCCAACTTGGCGATATATCGCCAAATTTGGCGACCAAAATTAGTTGTCAAAAGTGACGCCAACTTGACGATAACTGTAATATTTCGCCAAATTTTTAATTTCTTTACAACACCAGTCGTTTGATACATCATTTGAGAGGTTTGCAACTGCTTATTCATATAATGGATGTCTTGTGTGTTATCCACCATTCTGCTCCCCAAGGGGGACACATTTTTAGCACTTTCCAACAAAGTTGAAAAGTGCTTATGCATTTGGTTTGTCTGGCCGTCTGTCCGTCTGGCCAGATGGCCGTCTGTCCGTCTGTCTGTCTGTCCGGATGGCCGTCTGTCCGCGCTCTAACTTCCGTAAATATACTCGGATTGCTATGAAATTTTTATACGTTACTGAGGTTTACCCTAGCACGAGTCCTTTTGAAAATGAAGTATCTACCTTGATTAGTTTATCTACAGAGAGAATCAAAAGTTTCCCATTACATTACGGCCTATGGGGAAAAATCATTAATATACTCGGATTGCCATGAAATTTTAGGACGTTATTGACGTTTACCCTAGCAAAAGTCCTATTGAAAATGAAGTTTCTACCATGATTAGTTTATCTACAGGGCGAATCAAAAGTTTCCTATTACATTACGGCCTATATAGAAAAATCGTTAATATACTCGGATTGCCATGAAATTTTAGGACGTTATTGACGTTTACCCTAGCACGAACTCTATTGAAAATGAAGTTCCTATTATGATTAGTTTATATACAGGGCGAATAAAAAGTGTTCCATTACATTACGGCCCATGGGGAAATATCGTTAACATACTCGGATTGCCATGAAATTTTAGGACGTTATTGACGTTTACCCTAGCACAAGTCCTATCAAAAATGAAGTTTCTACCATGATTAGTTTATCTACAGGGCGAATCAAAAGTTTCCTATTACATTACGGCCTATGGGGAAAAATCGTTTCAAAGGAATTTTAAAGATGTTATAACCCTGTCAAACATATTAAAATATGCATTCTATAAAATATAAGGTGAAAATGTAGCTATTATTCATTTACAGGGCCACACAAAAGAATTCCATTAGATAATGGTAAAGGGGGAATTGTATGTGACATATTTTAAATATTTTAAGCTTTTTCATGTATAATTAAATTGATATATGTCACTGAAGCTTAATATAAATTATACGCTACTGTCTTGCATAATATGAAGTACATAGCATTTATAGGGCCATACAAAAGATTTCAAATAGTATATTCTTTCCGAAGTACCGTATATGTGTCCGATGATGGCTGATGGAGAGATGAAATGCATTTTAATTATGATATTCGCATTTATATTTCGCTAAATATATGCACATTTGTAATGGAAGTCTTGGGTAATTACGGTATCTTGCAGATTTAATATTGACTATTACAAGTTATCATCAATGCCGTGAAAAGTAGATCGATAAAAAAAAATATGCAGCCAGGTTCTTTAAAGTAAAGTTTTATTTTTGCCCTTTCGAGAGAGTAGGACGCTCAACGTAATTATTGGTAGTTACAGCAGGGCCAGGCCAAGAGAAAAAGTGACCGTTCTTTTAGTCAGAACCAAGATAACATCAGTTGTCAGATATCGCCAAAGGTTACAATTTTTGGCATGTATATGATATTTGGCCAAAATATGCGTGCAATATTTTTTCTTCTGAGAGAGAGATTTTGTACTTAGCATATTAACAAGATAATCGCTAATTGGCGATAAAAGAGTTTAAACTTTGATATTGGAATTTGAAAAAGCAAAGGAATTTTGTGGGATAGGCTTTGGGGCTCATGAGGCGATCTAAACTTTGCGAATGGATACCATATAAGGAGCGGTAGCATGAGAAGGAGATATATTGGAATATGTACGACGCGCAAAACATCTTATGCAGCATTTTTATTGTAGAGCAGCTGGAATAAGAAAACCACATTCGGTTTTCATGACCATATAAGGTATGGAATGAATGAAATATATGTGCTGGGATTTCGGTGACGGTTATATTAAGGGAGTGGTTTAATTATTACTAAAATGAGAAAAGGGGTGATATATTTATAACTTTAACTGTAATGTAGATCCTGTTGTGATCATGATTTTTTTAGTTACTTTAAAAGAAAGGATTTTTTTTTTTTTTTTTTATTAATAGAGGAAAAGATAAGTTTATCAATTTGTTACCTAACATCGTCATATTCAATGATATATGATATATTGATATCATATATCTCCCCCGCTGGTTTGGGTTTGAAAAAATTTTGGACCCGGTACGAAAATGTCTCTCTCAGAATTACATACAAAAGTGTAGGATTATGCTGGTTAAATATAATGAATTGATTACATATATTTGAATTTATGCAGTTATACATTATGTCGACATATGCTTATATATCTTCAGAGTCTCTCTTTCTTTTTTTTTAAATGTTCATTTATTTTGATGTTGTTGTTGTTCCGGAACACATTGGCCTTTTATTGCTTAGAGTTCAGGCCTATTTGTGTTTTTTTCTAGCACTTTGCACACAACAAGACATTCTTCCTGTTTTTTTTTTTCTAGGTATACCATATATTGTTCCTTTATACAGGTTATCTTTTTTTTTAATCAAAGATAAGGCGCCAAATGCAAGGAAGATGTTTAATATGTAAAATAGTCATGAAGTTCGTACCATCAATTGTTTATAATATATATGTTTATGAAGAATGTTAGCTATAGGTCACGAATAATATAAAAACATAGGTTATGGATAAAATGAAATCTTGAATAAAATATGAAGAATATGAAGTATATAATAAAAGTATGAATTATGTGGTACAAATATGAAAATCTATACTAAAAGAATACGAAATAGATAGTAAAAATATGAAATGTAGGTTAAAAATATGAAATGGAGGTTAAAAATATGAAATGGAGGTTAAAATACGAAATGGAGGTTAAAATATGAAATGGAGGTTAAAAATATGAAATGGAGGTTGCAACCATGTAAGTGTATCATAATAATATGAAAAATAATGAAATGTTATGGATGAAGTGTATTTTGTGACAAATGAGTATGTTTAAAAAAAATAAGAAAAAAAACAAAAATTCGTGTATCCACACAGGACAAGCAAAAAAAAAAGGAAAGCGACACGCGATCCATAAAAAAGGTGCTGCCCTAAATCTTGTCAAATGACAAGGTGATGGCATCGGCTTATGGCCTAGCCCTATGGGAAGTGGGAATATTGGCGAGAGCCCACATTACATGGACCCTCTGCTCCTCCCGAAATCTTTTGCTTTCTCAGAGGAGCGCACGTCGCATTACATAGAAAAACAGGGAGTTTAGGTAAAATTGGTGTGAACTGCACCAATCCGAAATTTTGTTTCTCACCACAATGAAGTTACAGGTCCTTTGGGCGACTTTTGAACGGGCCTTCACTTCGAAGGGGCATAATTAAAAATAAAAAAAAATAAAACTCTGATACATATGGTATATATATATATCTGAAAGGGAATGTCAATCCTAGAGTAGTGAGAAACAGCTTTGTCATAATCGGTTAGAGATTTATTGTGCATCATGATTATGTTTGATATGACTAAAATTTAATGTATGTGCAATGTGATATGTTATTTTTATTATTACTATTATTATTATTATTATGTATGAACAATAAAACTACTGAAAGGGAAAAGTAAAAATCTTGGCGACAACCCAGCAAATAAGAGACAACTGTTATGTGGAAGCCCCCTGTGATGGAGAACGTGGACCAGCCATGAACTCCCTCAAAGGAAACTCCAACACAACATGTGTATCAGTGTGATGTACTGCATTTACTGTAAATCTATGTTAACCTAATATTGTGATGGGCTGTGTTAAAAACGAGATCTTAGGTTGTATTTTATGGAGCTGTTTCCTGGGTGACTTATATTTTCCTCATGACGCACAAATAAATGATCATTTCTAGGGGGGGCTATAATTAGCCTGTCAATGTGTACTCTGAATGCCGATTCACCGGGTGAGTATAAACGCTTAATGGAAACAGAAACTGGCGAATATTTATGTACCACAATAAAAGGTCCGGTGTATTTTGGTTTAAACTTATCAACGGATTTGAGGTACACTATATCCTTTTCTAAGATTACTCTTAGTTTCGCTCGTTTCTGGAAGTGTTGATTTCTCTTTTCTTGTGAATTTTTGATGTTAGTGTATGCTTTTTTGTAAATTGAATTCAAATCATTTAGCAACTGGTAAGTTTCTATCCCCTTATCAAGGATTGGCTGATTAATAGTTTGATCAAAAGTATCAAATAATAAAGATAGTTCTCTTCCAAAGTGTAATAAGTTGGGGGAATATTTAGTGGAAGAATGTGTGGAACCATTGTATAGTGATTTATGTATACGTAGTGCATTTTCAAAAGAATGGCCTTCTTCAAGTAAAGTGGTAATTGAATATTTTATTGATTTATTTACTCTCTCTGAAATTGCATTACTTTGGGGGTGACCTACTGAGGAATGGAGTATTTTTATGCCCAATGTATCGTTGAATCTGTTGTACATGTCAGAAGTCAGTTGCTTACCTAAATCGCTGAGAATAGTGGCAGGTCTGCCAAAGGTAGTTATGTAATCAAATAAACATTTAGCAATTTTGTCAGTTGTTGTTGTATGCAAAGCAAATAGTTCGAGGTGCCGTGAAAAATGATCTGTTACCGTTAAAACTGATTGTCCGTTTTTAAATGGTCCTAGTAAGTCAATCCCAATGGTATGTCCTGGGTGGGTTGGTGTGTAAGTGGGCTGAAGTGGAGCAGGTGGTGTTATGTGATGTTTTGTTTGAATACACTTAGTACAAGATGCTACAAAATTTAACGTGTCGGTATACATTCCTTTCCAAAAATATCTAGCTATTACAAATGCATATGTTTTAGTTAACCCAAAGTGTGACAGATGACAAATTGTTAAAACTTTAGCCTTAAGTGAGTCTGGTACAATAATATGGTACGAAAATGTGTTATTATATACGTTTTCTTTTTTTGTCATGAGAACCTTACTGTCAGGATGTATGAAGTACATCGGAAATTTTTTGATGATCCATTTCTTAAAATCTCATTGTAAACTTCGGCCAAATTTGGGTCCTTTCTTTGCTCACTGACAAATGTGTCGTTTGATATTTCAAGTAATGGATCCTTGTTTGCATCTCTGCCTGAAATTAAATAATTTACTGAGTTGGGTTTGTTTTTATTGGATTCTTCGATATTGTCCGAAATATCATTATCTACAATTGGTAAAGCATGAGGGTCATTAAGGAGTTCAGGATTTGATTTAAGATCTTGGGTATTGTTTTCAAATGTACACCTTGATAGATAATCAGCAAGTACATTGGATGATCCCGGTACATGTTCGAAGGAAAAGGTGTATTCAGAAAGTTCAGTTAGCCAACGTGTAGTTAAATCCGAAGGGTTACATGTATTCTTGTATTTTTTTAAGGGAGCACTATCTGACAAAATTACAAATTTCCTGTTGTATAAATAGTACTTAAATGCGATTACTGATTTATAAATGGCCATTAATTCAAGTTTTAAAGCTGGGTAACGTTTTTCTGCATGTTTAAGAGATTTAGAAAAATATGCAATAGGAAGTAATTGTCCTTCATGTTCCTGTAATAATGCACCAGCTATCGCTACCTTAGATGCGTCAGTGTTAACGTAAAAGGTTTTTGACCAATCTGGTAAGCGAACCATAGGTGAACTAAAGAACACTTGTTGCATTTTTTTGAATAATTCTTGGTGTTTTTGTGTCCATTTAAATGTAGCTTTAGGAGTAGTCAAATCAATGAGAGGTTGAATAATTTCCGAAAATGATGGCACCAATGATTTATAAAATGTTACTAAACCAATAAATTTTTTTAATTGTCTCTTAGTTTTTGGTGTGGGAAACGAGTTAATTTTAACAATGTTTGCCTGAATCGGTGCAATAGAGTGGTTTTCAATATGGAACCCTAAGTAGTCAACTGCTGATGTATGAAATGTACATTTGTTTGGAGTCAATGTTAAATTATACTTAGTTAAGATTTTAAGTATTTTATCTAACTTTGAACAAGTTTCCTCAAATGAGTTTGACCCAAATATTAGATCATCTTGATATGAATATACTCCATCAATTTGCAATTCATCAATTAAAGAATCCATTAAATGTTGGAAGAATCCACTTGATGACTTTAGACCAAATACTAGGCGTTTATATTTAAAAGTCCCATAGATACATGTAAAGGTTAGTGGGTCTTGAAATTGTTCCGGAAGGTCTATTTGATGATACGCCATTTTGAAGTCTAGTGAAGTGAAAAATTTGTATGCGGATAAATTTGAAATTATGGTTTGTATTTTTGGTAGGGGGTATGATGAGCCTTGTAACACGGAATTTAACATACGTAAGTCTAGAGCGAGTCTGTATTTCTGTTTTCCAGACTGATCAGTCTTCTTTTTTACAAGCAAAATGGGACATGCCCACTCAGAACAATTTCGTTCTATAATATCTGCTTCAAGAAGTTGATGAATTTGCTCTTTCATTTCGTTATGTAATGATTGTGGGAGGGGAAATGGTAATGTTTTTATGGGATAGTCATTTATAAACTTTAAATTTGGGACTCCCTTGTCTGTGTGGCCTAGTGTTTTTATGGATTTGGAAAATGATGCATAATTATCAAGCAATAATTTTCCTAACCTTTTTGCATTCTCTTCCTGTAAATGATTTAAATTAAAGTCACTAATTTTTAGTTCTTCTTTACGTTGATTTAATGTTTCATTTGATGCCTGAATATAATTACAAATGTAATCCTTTAAGTTATCCTGAGATTTAAGATTAAAATTCGAAACATTTTCACATGAATTCATAATTTGATGAAAATTTGTGTTTTGTGACGGGTCCATAATGTCCATTGTTTCAAATAAAGTTCCTATTCGTGCATTTTTGTTTATGTGTACAGGTTTAGTAGATGAATTTTGTATAAAAACATAAAACTGGAATTTTTGTGGGGATCTAGTTGTGTTTTGAGTTCCTTCCATGTCTGATTCATAACTTTGACCACCTACAATACTATCGTAAGAAATTATATTCTTTTTTGTTTCACATTGAAAATAGTAATGTTTTCTTGGGTCAATTGAATCAGTTTTTATGGAGATCCACCTCTTTTCCTGTGGTTCTAGTTTAAGTTTATTCTCCAATCGAATTTCTTTTGGGAATTTTTCCGATTGATGTATTTCATGTGTTTCAAGATGATGTGTTTCATTCTCACATAAGGCAGAATCAAGTAGTGGTATGCTAAATTCATTTGTTGACATTTTATTCTTATGAATATCTATCACAATTCTATTTTTGTGAATAAAATCAAAGCCTAAAATTCCCTGGAAGTTAGCGGAATTCGATATGTCAACAATGTAGAAATTATGCGAGAATGACTTTTGGTGTATGCGAATAGAAGTTTTAATGCATGCAGTGAACTGAACATCTGAATTAACTGTTTTAATAGTGACGCCTGTTCCTAATCTTTTATATTTTAGTTTGTCTTTAATTTTTTCAAACAAATCTTGTGATATAATTGAAATGGATGAACCAGTATCGAGCAAAAAGTTAGTTTTATGTCTTGCAATGGAGGCCTTTATGAGGGGGAGTGTTGGGGATGAATTATTTACATTGCAAATAACTGCAACTTTGTCATCACATATGTTAACAGTTTGTGAAGCTACTTCATTATTGTTTTCGACTGTTTGTGATGCAGAATTTTTGGACCATTTAACTTCACATTTTGTTTGCGAAGCAACGGATTTAACCCTTCTGTCTGGACAGAGTGTAGGCAGTGTTGGGTCATGAGTCCATGGAAATTCGTCTGAAGTTGCTGATGTGTTAGACTTCTTTTGAGATGTAAAGCCATCAGCTGAAGTACATCTCATTAGTAGTTTAAATTACCATTTCTGTTATCATTTCTTCTATAGTTATTGTCGTATTTATAACTATGTTTATTTCTATTTGAATTTGCTCTACGCCATTTAAAACAATGTTTTGCTGTGTGGCCACGCTTCGCACATAGCTGGCAAGCGGGTGGTGATGTAGATTTATTTTTACGTGTGTTATGTTTAGGTGAAACCGTATGCTTCCTTTTAAAGTCCTTGTTCGCATACTGTTCACGTTGTTTTGAATTTTGTGGGGTTATACTGTGAATTGCGTCTATGTTTTGTTCATTTGGAATGCTTGTTAATGTTAATGCATTGACTCTTTCAGTTAAAATTTTTAACTGATTAGCAATAGAGTCTGCTACAGGATTTGTTGTGTTACATGTTTGTAGCACATTCTCATTTTGCATTATATCCTGCAACATTTGTGCCCTGTCAACAGCAGTGTCATAATCGAGAATGTTTTCCTCTTGCAATTTAATTCTCAGTGGGGGTGGAATGCACGAGATTAGTTTTGTGTATTTAATATTGTCTAAGGCTTCTTTATCTTTTATGTTATCATGTACTCGAGTAGTTAGAATATTTATTCTGTGTGCAAGGTTTCTAATCGTTTCTTGAGGCAGCATTATTAAATTGTTAAATTCCACGAGCGCTGTTGTTTTACTAGGGGGGGCAAAGAATTTTTTGAATTCTTTTTCTACAAATTTTAATTTGTCAGCTTTATAAATAGATGGGTTCTGAGTAAAGAAAGTAAGCGCAGGTCCGGATAACTTACTACCTAGAAACTGGATGGTGTCCTGATCCTTCCATCCGTGTGCTTTGGCTAATGTTTTGATTTGGTTGAAGAAAAAGTCAACCAAATTAGCATCGCCATCAAAAGTGATGGTTTTGAAAGTAATCTTAGAATTAGCCATATCAGTTAAATATGTAGCTGATCTAATGCAACAAATACTAAAAAAAAAAGGTTTAAAACTATTTGTAAATGTTAATTGGTAGGTGTAGGGCTACTATTTAATTGCACACGTATTCCTTTGACTAAATTCTAAAGATTTCAAAGGTACTCACAATCATTTAAAGTCAAATAAAATAATAATAAAAACACAAAATATCACTTAAATAATAAAAATAGATACCATAATAAAAATTGTTAAAGCACTCAGTTAAAAATATCTAGCTCGTAAATGAGATAGTATTAGAAATGTCTTACTCTTATATTTTTTTTATCTATTACTGAAAACATCTATTTGTTCTCTCATGACTCTGAACAAAATATCACATTGAAAATTACTTACTTTGTATCAAAAAAAAATTTTATGAAAAAAATCACCTTTTTTTTTAGATTAAAGAGTAAGAAAATGTATGTATGCATAATAAAAATATAAAGGGTATCTTATTAATGCTTGGATACAGGATTATAATTGAGATGTTTTAATACCGTAAGATAAAGTTTAATCAAATAAGTATTAAAAAGCATTATTACTATTTTTTTGAAATGCTCTGAACAAAAAAAAATGTTATTTAAATAATCATGTATCCAAATAAAACAATAACAATAATAATAGCAAAACATAAATCTAAGTGTTGTGGCATTATTGATGTAATAAAATTTCGCTTGAGCACAAATTCAAAAAAATTTTTTTTTTTGTGTGTATATTGTTTTAGCATCCCTGTCAACAGGGATCACAAGCATATTTCACATTCAAAACTTATGTGTGTACCATTGATAATCATTTCGGAAAGCACTCAAGGAATAAAGATAATTGGCACACACTTTTTTTTAATATTTTTGCGTATTTCTCAATGAAAAATTCTGTATGTGAGATTGATGACTTATTTATCACAAACACCTCATTGCATATATTTCACTAATTCTTTTTTTGTGCTCGACTAATTGCCACATTAATCGCTACAAATTTTTTTTGGATTTATTATTTTTTTTGTGTATGTTGAAAATTCTGATGAGAAAAGAAAACAAAACTTTCGTTGATATCACATTTATAATCATTTCGGAAAGCACTCAAGGAATAAAGATAATTGGCACACACTTTTTTTTAATATTTTTGCGTATTTCTCAATGAAAAATTCTGTATGTGAGATTGATGACTTATTTATCACAAACACCTCATTGCATATATTTCACTAATTCTTTTTTTGTGCTCGACTAATTGCCACATTAATCGCTACAAATTTTTTTTGGATTTATTATTTTTTTTGTGTATGTTGAAAATTCTGATGAGAAAAGAAAACAAAACTTTCGTTGATATCACATTTTTTTGGGTATCTTTCTTCACACACACTTATGACACGCATTGCAGCTGATAGACGCCACTGAAAGCACGGAGATGACCGGAGCATATATCACACATGATGAATTCACAAACAATTATGACGAGCACTGCAGCCGAAATTGAAAAGAAAAAAAACTGCCGAAGACACTGAGTTGACCGCAGCACGTCGAGATACGAACGCGATGATGAATGTTGACAGCGGACGGAGCCACGCAGGTCGATCAATCAGGGTCGAAGAAGAAAAAAAAACTTTTGATTTGACATCACTTTTCCAGCTGGCTAAGGCTTGAGTAACTGTCATACTGGGAGGGACGAGCCTCTTTTGCCGCATCCAACACCCTGCGACCCATAGAAGAAGGAATACGTCTCGAATCCTGTGATGCACAGACGGAGCAATAAATCTTGAGTTGTTCGAAAACACCGCATGCCATGCAGAGAAAATGCGAAACCACTATAGACAGCAGCGATTTCTCCGGATTTTATGAGCGCCCATACTCCTCTAGTCGGGCTAAGTACGGTCTTATAGCACCAAAGTTTGTAATGGAAGTCTTGGGTAATTACGGTATCTTGCAGATTTAATATTGACTATTACAAGTTATCATCAATGCCGTGAAAAGTAGATCGATAAAAAAAAATATGCAGCCAAGTTCTTTAAAGTAAAGTTTTATTTTTGCCCTTTCGAGAGAGTAGGACGCTCAACGTAATTATTGGTAGTTACAGCAGGGCCAGGCCAAGAGAAAAAGTGACCGTTCTTTTAGTCAGAACCAAGATAACATCAGTTGTCAGATATCGCCAAAGGTTACAATGTTTGGCATGTATATGATATTTGGCCAAAATATGCGTGCAATATTTTTTCTTCTGAGAGAGAGATTTTGTACTTAGCATATTAACAAGATAATCGCTAATTGGCGATAAAAGAGTTTAAACTTTGATATTGGAATTTGAAAAAGCAAAGGAATTTTGTGGGATAGGCTTTGGGGCTCATGAGGCGATCTAAACTTTGCGAATGGATACCATATAAGGAGCGGTAGCATGAGAAGGAGATATATTGGAATATGTACGACGCGCAAAACATCTTATGCAGCATTTTTATTGTAGAGCAGCTGGAATAAGAAAACCACATTCGGTTTTCATGACCATATAAGGTATGGAATGAATGAAATATATGTGCTGGGATTTCGGTGACGGTTATATTAAGGGAGTGGTTTAATTATTACTAAAATGAGAAAAGGGGTGATATATTTATAACTTTAACTGTAATGTAGATCCTGTTGTGATCATGATTTTTTTAGTTACTTTAAAAGAAAGGATTTTTTTTTTTTTTTTTTTTTTTTTTTTTTTTTTTAAATAGAGGAAAAGATAAGTTTATCAATTTGTTACCTAACATCGTCATATTCAATGATATATGATATATTGATATCATAACATTATACGGTGTGTATAAATGTTATAGTTGATATACAGGGCCACCCAAAAGAGCTCACCAACGTTACTGAATATGAGCGTAAATTATTTAAACGTGGTTCTTAAATAAGCTATGCATTTTTACACTGAGCTGCATTCAATTTACTAAGAAATGTTTGCGGAATATAGATAAAAAGATATACAGGGCCACGCAAAGAATTCGGTACATGGACGCCCATGAATGATGATTTATGAGAATGTGATATCAGTTGTTTTAAAAGTGTTTTAGTTTACAATAAATTTTAGCCTAATGCTGACGTGTAATAAAGGTACTATGAAAACTACAGGGCTGAACAAAAGTATTCAAGTATGTTTCCATCTAAGAGTATGAATTGCTGAAAAAGAAATTTCAAGCTACTGGGTATTTTCTTGCTAAGCTAAATTTTCCCATTATATGAACTGACATATGAAATACAGGGCTGTTTTAATGTACTGGAATACATATTTGGGTATATTTGGCTATACACTATTATTTCCCTAAATAACAAAGTTTTGTTAAAGATTTCATTAAGTGTTGGAAAGTGCTTCATAATCTATGCTTAACGCATGATTTTTCTTACTTGTTTAATTTCTTTACAACACCAGTCGTGTTACACAAGATTTGAAAGGTCTGCAACTGCTTATTCATATTATGGATGTCTTGTGTGTCACCCCCACACTCTGCTCTCCCAAGGGGGGGGGGGGGGTTCACATTTTTAATTTCTTTACAACACCAGCTGTGTGACACATCATTTGAAAGGTCTGCAACTGCTTATTCATATTATAAATGTGTTGTGTGTCATCCCCCACTCTGCCCCCAGGGGGGCACATTTTTAATTTCTTTACAACACCAATTGTGTGACACATCATTTGAGAGGTCTGCAACTGCTTATTCATACTATGCATATCTTGTGTGTAACCCCCCCCCCCCCCTCTGCCCTCAGAGGGGGCGCATTTTGTAATTTCTTTATAACACCAATTGTGGGACACATCATTTGAAAGGTCTGCAACTGTTTATTAATTTTATGGATGTCTTTTGTGTCACCCCCACTCTGCCCCCCAGGGGGGAACATTTTTAATTTCTTTACAACACCAGTCGTGTGACATATCATTTGAGAGGTCTGCAGCTGCTTATTCATATTATGGATGTCTTTTGTGTCGCCTCCCACTCTGCCCCCAAGGAGGCACATTTTTAATTTCTTTACAACATCAGTCGTGTGACACATCATTTGAAAGGTCTGCAACTGCTTATTCATACCATGGGGTATTGGCGAGCGCAGCAAGCAGGGGTAGCCAATAATTTGTAATCGCGAAGCGATTACGCGGGGGGTTGGCGAGCATAGCGAGCAGGGGGGCGGGGCCCCCCTAGTAAAATAAACAAAAATTGCTCTTTCTACTTCGATTGGTTTATTTTTGTCGTCCGATTATCTACGCTAGGGATATAGGACCAGGGGGGGAGCGCCCTTCTTGGGGGGTCTTTCTAAGGGAACCTAACCCGTATTTACGCAAGATTCGAAGAAAACTCCGAACGGTTAGGCCGACAGCCGCGATTGGGTTCGAACCCAGCACCTGCCATCAACCAGTTGAGAGGTCCGAACCTCTCGGCCAATAGTGGGGCCCTTCTACTTCGGACGTCTGGATTATCGTATATCGAGATCACGGAAAAAATGCTCAAAATTATATATATATTATCAGTACTATTATCATTATTTAAAATTAATAATTAGATTATCATGAACTACAACAAAATAATAATAAAGCAGATAGCATCTTTTTAATTTCATTGTATGCAAATTTTTAGTGCTCATCATCAAAAATATAAAAGGTATTTTTCATTATGTTTGAAAATATAAAAAAAATTATTTCAGTAAAATGTTTCAGTAGTACTATTAAAATCATTTGAATTATACATATGATTTTAATCGTTTTTAGATGATTTGATGATCATTTTATACATGAGAAATTCCCGATGTATAGATTGCATTTATCATTATTATTATTATTTTAATTTGACTAATTCTCTGGCGTTTTATTTTCATTTTAAATCCAAATTTTCAGAATTTTGAGATATATTTTTCACATATTTTAAAAAAGATTATTATTTTAAATTATGACTTAATAATCAAAGAATAATATTTCCTTCGAATTAAAGTATACTTATATATATGTACATTGAATTATCACAAACTAAAAGTAAAATTCAAATGATGAGAATTAAATAATTACTGTTAAAATCGGGAAAATTAGTCATAATACTATGTTTAAATCCGACTATTAAAACAGAAAGAAAATATTAAAATATTGATTTTATTAAAATATTTTGCCATATTTAAAATAGCCAAATAATAATATTGCAAACAGTTTAAATTTCAAAATATATTTTACCAGCGCCGAAACTAGCCTTTTTTGTGCCCGGGGCAAACATGTATTTTGGCGCCCCTCCCCCATCCCCCACATATGTGCATTCTTTATATCAAACACACCAAACAAAATCTTAATTTGGCGCCCCATTCAGTTTCTGTTCTGGCGGCGCCCGGGGCACGTGCCCCCTCTACCCCCCTCTAGTTTCGGCCCTGTATTTTACATTTACACGTAAGGCATTTCACATCTTTTAAACTATTCTCGCCAATTCTAAGGCAGCGGAAACAGATATATTTCCTTTCTTGCAATAAAAGTATGTTCACTAGAATATCAAAATGAGAAAGAAAAGTTTTAAATTATAGATTCATTAATGCGCGTTAAAAGCAGCAAATAAAAGAAATTATTTCATATTTAAAATGATCACGTTAAATTGCAAAAAAGTTGCAATTTAAAAATATACTTAGACGAGATATTTATTTCATATTTTATTAGATCTTTTAAACTATTTTTGTGAATTCTAAGACGGCGCAGATAATATTTCCTTTGAAACAACAAAAGTATTCACTGGTAAATATGAAAAAGAGAAAGAAAAAATGAATGTTGCATCCAATCAAAATTTACATTTAAAATGCGTTGCTGAAATTTTTTTCGCATGCCGCAATACATAAAATATCAATGGACCAAGATTCTGTGCATTTCACTATTTAACTAATCTTGTTTAATAAAACATGTAAATAGACAGTATTTGTTTAGCAGCATATGATTTGGTCTTAAAATTCCCCAATCAAAGGGAAATGAATGGATAACCGTTTACAAGGCAATCGCCGCTTAGAAAATTGTGATATTCAGTTCTGAATGAGACACAAAAAAATGCATCTTCATATCTGCAAAAGTCGCAAAACTGCAAAACTCGAGTTATACCCGTTTAAATAATTCATCAGGTTTTATGAGATTAGATACAGATTGAAATGCTTGCAATTCAAGAAACAATGTTACTCTAACAGCTAACAAAATCACATCCTAAAATTTCACATAAAATTTATACCAATTTCACATGATTAATATTGTTTTAAGTGGAATATTTTAAAATCGTTATAACTCTAAACATTACTTCTCGGATTTCAAATTTTTTCAATTTAGTTAAAGGGGAAAATCTGATTTTAATTTCGCTCCAGGGTTTTTGTCATCAATATTAATTTTAAAACTATTAAAAATATTTACATAAAAAATGATGGAATGATCGCAAACAGCATATTTTTAAAAGTAAACATTTTTTCAAATTTACTGAAAAAACGCTTGCCTGATTAGTTTTGGGAACGAACGATTACCAATCCCCCCTCCCCTATCCGCCCGTCCGTCCTAAATTAGATAAATGGGTTTTAAGCAGAATTATCCAACGTGTACCAAATTTTAGGTATAAATTCTTTCTGATAAGGCTTAAATATAGCATATAATGACTGAAGAGCTTTTGTGAGTTTAATGGTTAAGTATAAGGAGGGAACGAGAGATAACCTCTCTTAAATTGATACGTTTTTACGCAGAATTATCCGATTTGCTTGGAATTTTTGACAAAGTTTCATTATGATAATATCACAGTCTCTGATTAGATATGGGGTTCTTTTGTTTATTATAAAAGGGGGGGACAGGGAATTATCTCCCCCAGAAATTAGATAAATCGATTTTTATGTGGAATTATACGATGTATTCCAAATTTTAAATAGAGGATAAGGTGATAAATCCTGATAAGGTGAATCTCTGAATAGTTTTAAGGGTTTAATGGTTAAATATAGAGGATTGAACAGAAGATACCCCCCCCCCTCTTAAATTTAATAAATGGTTTTTCATGCCGAATTATTCGATTTGCTTCAAATTTGGATTTAGGTTCATTATGATATGGCGTATTCTTCATTAGTTATGGGATTCTTTTGCTATTTAAAAAGAGGCAGCAGATTTATACCCCCCTTCCTTTAAATTAGATAAATTGTTTTTTATGCACAATAATCCGATCAATTTCAAAGTTTGGATATAGGTTCTTTCTCATACAGACAATCTCTGAATATTTTTAAGGTTAAATGGCTAAGTTAGGGTTTAATGGCCAGAATACGAAATGTATTACGATTATATATGTATTGAATCCAGCAATACATAAGTAATATGACTTTATCTTTAAAAAGATGTTATCACCATGGAAACCTAAAATCATTACCTATCATAGAGTATCATTGGATTAATTACGTATGATAGGGTTTAACTGCAGGAAGAAAACTTTATTAACATCTTTTTAAGTTTTGATACGATTTCCATAAAATTTTACACGAATAGTCAAAATTCTGCAACGGTTATCTATATTAAATTTCAAACCATTCGGTTAGGTTACTTTTGATCTGTTATTTGTACACAGGCGAGCAAATAGACGGCGACTTTAGTGACTATAGGTGCTACATAATTATATAATTATGAATGCACCTAAGGATATATTCAAATCTAAACTACTTATTTTCTGATTTATTTTTAAATCCATTTTTGCTCTTAAACACATCAAACTGGAACATTTCCTTATTTAGAGACTTCACAATGTAACGTACTTGTCAAAAAAAATTTTTTTTTTTGATAAATGTGGAAAATATTGTAAAAAATACTATCAAATTTGACGTTTTGAACCGAATTTTCCGAACCTTGGGGGGGGGGGGGGTCATTCTGAGAAAATAATGATTTATAAACCAATTTCAAATGAATGGATCGAAAAATAAAATCACGAATGGATCGAAAAATAAAATCACGAATGGATCGAAAAATAAAACCTCTTATACATCTCTTCAACAATCGTCTTAGCAAGTTCCATGTTTTTACTTTTACTTTTAAAAATGAGTCTGAAAATGTCTCAGAAAATTTCGAGCAGTTGAGGTTGGAAAAATATTTTTTCGAATAAACATTAACTTTTACAATTCCAATACCACTTTCAAAGTTACATATTTTTAATTAAAAATAATAACAGAAATAATAGTATTTCTTTTTAATTAAAAAAATACATTTACGCGTGAATATTAGAAACAAATCTTTCTGAAATCTTTTCGGAAGAATTAAGCAAACTAAACATTTTTACTGTCTGTAAATATTCATTAAATTTAACATAAAGGAGTTTTTCTGTAAGTATGTTTTATTTTATTTCATTTTTTTCTAATTCTCCGGGTAATCCGGATTTTCGATAATCCGGATAGGGTCCGGTCCCAATTAATCCGAACTATCGGAGTTTTACTGTATATCTAAAAATTGAACCAAAACAGTTAATTCAGCATAAAAAACCCATTTACCTAAATTATGAGCCTCTTCCAGATTCCTCTTTTATACATCACCAATGAATCTCCAAAATCAATTCTTTGTCACTTTTTTCCGATAATTTTTTTTCCTTGTCACTTTTTTCCGGTAATTTTTTTCCCGGAAACTTTTTTTCCGTGTCACCTTTTTTCCGCTTTTGTAGTTTATGTCACTTTTTTCCGCTTTTGTAGTTTATGTCACTTTTTTCCGTTTACCCATTTTGTAGTGATAGATTGTTTATTGTTATATGAAAACGTAAAACATCATTCAAATCTTTATTTACCTACAAATTTTATACTTTAATCGATAAATATTTTTCACGAATAACTGCGGAAGTCACTGGTTGTTTAGATTTGAAAACAGTTTTATAAAGCTTAAAACGAGTTAAATTCTTTGAACCCAAGTAACTACATAAATTTTATATCTTTATTAATAATGCAGATATGCCAGAAAGTAATGTATTTAAACTTGAAAACAGATATAAACTCAAAATCCGCAGTTTAAACGAAGTTATTTTTATCTTAAAATATTACAGAAAAACTTGACCTTATTCTTATTTATTTTTTTTATTTATTTTTATTTTTATTTATTTATTTATTTATTTATTTATTTATTTATTTATTTTTTGCTTAATATTTAATTTTTTATAAGGCAAATTGAAAAAAAAAAATCTTTTTCATAGTTATTAACAAAAGAAAGACTTAAATAAAAGTTTAAAAAACAAGCAAGAACATACAGCTCTACACAGTGTTTTCGCTGACATTTGACCAACGTTAGTAATTTGGCTAATTAAAAATAAAAAACATTCGCCAGATGAAAAAAGTATTAGCAAAATAGGTTCGCCGTGTAAGCACAAAAAAAAAAAAAAAAAAAAAAAAAAAAAAAAAAAAAACTTTAATCCTTTAATGTATCCCCCCCTGTTTTCAATATATTCTAAAATAACCTATATTTTTATAACTGCGACAACGATTTTATTAATGTAATTTCAACTATCCGCTATAAATGTATTAAAAATATGGATATATGCATATATATGAAAAACAAACAAAAAAAGAAAGAAAAATTAAAAATTGAGCACTAGCAATTTGGCGAATCTAATCGCTTGCTTACTCGCTAAATGAGGAATTTAGTCGCAATTTGGTGCAATGGCGAACGACAGCGAGAACCCTGGCTCTACAGCTTTCCTGATATATCCCTGCAGATACACGAAACAATTTAAAACGTTAAAACAAAGTTTCTTTTCCTTTATTTTATTTGTGTAAATTAACAATATTTTTTTTCTTTGTAAATTCTTTTTTCTTATTCAAAGCGATATTTTACATAGACAATAGATTTATGTTAACTTAATATAATGTCAGCTAAACACTTGTTGTCAACTTGTTGAAAATGACAATAAATGGACAATAAATAATTTTTGTCATTTTCCATCTTTGTGTTTTATTTGTATATTTTGTTTTTCTGATGATGATTGAGTAAATTCAATCGAAACATGTCAAATTAAGATCTTTTAATGTATTTTATTAGCATTTGACGTCCTTTTTAGCAAATAAATATTTAATATATATTTTTGAAAAAATGAAAACCTGTAAAATTTACTGAAGCATGCTTTTAGTAACTATTAATCACTGATCAGATTAAATAACATATGTCTACGTCCGTTTACCCTTCTTCTATCATTGCTCTCAAAATGACATTAAAACTATTTTTTGAGACGCATAAAAACATGTGGTGACTTGCTTAATTGGTGGTGATCTGGAGTCGATTTTTTTTCCATGAAAGGGAATTTTTTCCTAATTAGTTTGCATTTCAGAAATTATACGACAAGATATATAACAAAACTAATATGCTTCTGAATATTTTTTTTTCAAAAATGAAGCATTTCGCCACATTTAACGCAGTAAGATAGCGCTTTTTTTTCCAGATTAGTTACAGTATACATGTTGTCGAAAAAAAAAATAAAAATGGTGAAAAGATAGGAGTGGGGGTGCAGCCTATCGTGCCCCTTTCTAGTTATGGACATGGTGTTCAGAAGTTAATTCATTTAAAACATCATCTTTAGTGATAATTTCTGAAATATATCACGCCTTTAGCAAAATGTGGAAAAGGTTATTTGTTTACATAGTTTCTGCCAGTTTCATGAATTTCCCAGCAAAAATGAAAAACAATATGAGTCAGGAATAGCCCCTTTGAATTTAAGAACAGCTTTATAAATTTGAAAACGCGCATACAAATTTTATCGTATTGCTGTAGTCTAATTACTTTGTATGGCCCAGTGAACGAACTATAAATGCAATTCACAATATATTTTTCAGTAAGAAACGCATAATGCACATCAGTAAAGTAATACAATCTTCATTATGCTTAAAATAGCATAACAACACTAAATTTTACTGTCGACAGTTTTTACTTGAAGACCATCATTTAACAGAATTGTTTTATGTGACCTGTAAGTGAATGACAAATGTTTTGCCCTTCGTATTCTACAGAAATATCGTTTTATTGGATTTTATAAATGCACTTCAGTTTCCTTATGTTTGAAACAGAATTTTAACAATTAACATGAATCAATTTTTTTCTATCGATATATGCAGTAAAAATCTTACATGCGTACAGATTTAAGTAAATAATTAAGAAAAAGGATTTACATTTAATATTCAGTGCTTTTCTTTCTTCAAATTTCTTTCTTCTTTGTCTTTACATTTTCATTTATTTAAAACAGTTAGTAGCAAACGTTTCATTATCTTTGAGACAATAATCTTGAAAGGATTTTTTTCTATCTACATATGCAGTAATAAACAGTAAAAATCCTTCACGCGTACGGATTTAAATAAATGATTCAGAAAAACTCATTACATTTAACGAGGTGAAACCCATCAAAATTCGACGAAAGAAAAGTTTAAGAAGGAACTGTTTCATTGATTTATAATAAATTTACAAAATTAGTTACAGTAAAAAATGCATCTTATATTGATCAATATCATTCTCAAGCAAATATTATTAAAAATGCATCTTATACTGATCAATCAAACTCTCAAATAATAATGCTATTTTAAGTTAAGATTAACAAAATACTATAAAACTCAGCTATACAAATTTTCAAAATTAAACTTTAATCCCCTATGTAATTAGTAAAATATAATAAAGATCAGCTATTAATGATGAAGTTATCAATTGAAGCTTTTATATTTGGTATAAATGCGAATGAAAAAAAAATATTCCAAATTGACAGGATTATAAAATTTCATACGAAATTAAAACACGTCTTCATTTTCATCTTCTTAAAATTTACACTCGCATTTCTCATATTCGTTTTCAGCACGTTTAATAAAATGGTATTTCAATTTGATCTTTTAAAAATCATTTTAACTCAAAAGTTGAAGTCATTTAATTGATGAAAAAGTAAAATAAAATAAATAAAAATAAACCCGAAATCTCTGAATTTTATAACAGGCGATATTTTTAACAAAGTATATGTATTTTAATTTCTTTTTTTTTTTTTTTTTTTTGAGAAAGAAAAAAACAGGCAGTGATTCTGTTGCCACAAATACAAAATTGGTAATAAAAACTATAAAAAAATTAATATCTCAAAAACATATTGAGACACAGCTTTGAAACAAATTGCATTTAAAAGTACATATTTTTTTCTATACGATGATGAGAAAATTTAAAACTGTACGATGTTTAGAAGCGAAAAATTTGCATTAGCGAATACTGCAAAACCAACATTGCATGGGAAAGTGTTGCCATTCACAAAATGCCGTATGCGCTACGCACAGATACGTTTGGCCTTTATAATACCGATATTCATTGCATTTATTTTAGTTTAGTTTAGATTTACACTTATTTAAATAAGTTAGTAGTTAACGTTACCTAGTTTTAAAAAACTGAAATATTTCATTAAATTATACTGGCTTTGATTTTTGATAATATACTATGGATGTGGTTATGACAAAAAGATGTTTATCAGGTAGCAATTGGCAGTTGATTGATTTTAAAAACATTTATTTGGGAAATAAAAGAACAGTTATTTAATTCTTTTTCACAAGTTACATCTGAAAATTTAATTCGTATAAAACATACTGAAGCTCAGATTTAAAAAATATTCCAAACTGAAAGTGTAGAAGCACAATAGCATTATCAAAGGAAAAACCATTTTGTGTTTATCCCACCAAATACTTTTTAAAGAAAAGATGCGCAGCATTCTATATTTAAACTCCTGTATACAATAGACGACCCCTCTATGAGAGATTCGGAGGACTACACTGGTGTCCAAAAGTTAAGCATAATTGGTAATTAAGTAATTATTTTTAAGTAATGAAAGAAATATGAATCGGAATGTGCTGAAACTCCAGGTGTGTAAACAAAATAGTACGCGTCACATATTTTCGCGAAGAGTTTTCCCCGAAATCGAACAGGGGACCGTCAACAAATTGAAAAAGAACAAAGATCTTTTGGATAACCCTGTCAAAACTAATGTAGCAAAAGCGTTCAAACTGCACATTATGATTAATTGGCTTATTGTAATGTACTGTGTTAATTTTTACAAGGATAGCATGTACACTCGTAGAGAAATTAAGGTTTTTATAAAAACAGTCCTAAATTTTTCCAAGTTTTTTGCTTATAATTTGCAGAGTTCTTATTATAAAATAATGTTCTTTTCTGAAAATATGACAAACATCATTGTACACAACACCTTGTCATCAGAATTTAAAAAAAATAAAAATTGTATGAAAAATGAGTATGTTTAGTAAATAATTTTTCATTGCGCATGCGTCAACGATATCAAAATGTCATTTGCATATTGTGTTAGCTAAATGTATAGAGCAACTTCTGTAAAAGTTTCAAAAACATAGCTTGAAAATTCTGAAAATGGGAGCCTATAGAATCAACTCAAAATCCTTTATTCCCTAAATGAAGCAAAAAGATGAGGGGCTGTATCCATATTCCATTGTTTAGTGCCTACACAATATTGCACGTACAACTATATTTAGGTAAAACCCCTGATTTTTTTTGCTTCCTTTAGGAATAATGGATTTTGAGTTGATTCTATAGGCTCCCATTTTCGGAATTTTCAAGTTATGTTTTTGAAACATAACAGAAGTTGCTCTATACATTTAGCTAACACAATATGCAAATGACATTTTGATATCGTTGACGCATGCGCAATGAAAAATTATTTACTAAACATACTCATTTTTCATACAATTTTTATTATTTTTAAATTCTGATGACAGGGTATAGTGTACAATGATTTTTGTCATATTTTCAGAAAAGAACATTATTTTATAATAAGAACTCTGCAAATTATAAGCAAAAAACTTGGAAAAATTTAGGACTGTTTTTATAAAAACCTTAATTTCTCTACGAGTATACATGCTATCCTTGTAAAAATTAACACAGTACATTACAATAAGCCAATTAATCATAATGTGCAGTTTGAACGCTTTTGCTACATTAGTTTTGACAGGGTTATCCAAAAGATCTTCGTTCTTTTTCAATTTGTTGACGGTCCCCTGTTCGATTTCGGGGAAAACTCTTCGCGAAAATATGTGACGCGTACTATTTTGTTTACACACCTGGAATTTCAGCACATTCCGATTCATATTTCTTGCATTACTTAAAAATAATTACTTTATTACCAATTATGCTTAACTTTTGGACACCAGTGTAATTGCTTTCAGCTTGACCTTACTTTTACTATGACCTTGTAAGTCTCTCCACTGTGCGAAAAGCAAAAGAAAGATACAGGAGAAGTCAAACGATTTTACTGAACTACAAGAATACGCCATTATAGGGCCAATCTATTCATTTGAACGAAAAGGTGATGTGAGGCGTACGGGAGCCTTTGGTTTCTTTTTTATTGTTTTTGAGAACACGAAAGATGTGATTCAGCATCGAATCTATCAATTATAACAAAATATCGCAATACAGCTCTTTCCAAGAACATTTTATAGCATTCTTTAGGTCTCCGACACACGTAAACTGCCTCCCATTTCGGTCGAAAATAAATGCAAGTCTTGGTGTAGTTCTGATATTTGGTGCCTTTATGTTTTTTGGATCCTCCGAGCTAAGATCCCCCACAAATTTTAAATAAAATTTAAGTCTGGAGAACGAGAGGGCTACAGAAGAACATTGATACTTTGTTGTAAAAGCCACTTTTTTCTTAAATATAATGTAAGAATCAATGCATTATCGTTCTAGAAAGTGCAATTTTCGCCACAAAGAAGATCACCGTGTATGGCTAGTTGGTCTTTAAGGAGATTCTTATGCTTTTCCAAATTTCTTCTTGAAAGCACAAAGATGATATCGGTTTGCCCTTGACCCGAAAAACTAGCCCAAACCATTACTGAGCCTCCACCCATTTGGCGGTTCATTTGTACATCAGGAGACTTCTGTAAATCATGCCAATAATAGTGAAACTCGTCCGGACCATTCAGGTGAAACTTTTTTTCATCAGAAAATAACAAAGAGTATTATTTGGAGATCCAGGCCATAGTTTGTCTAGCGAAGTTTAATCGGTCCATTTTGTGACGTCATAAAAGCAGTGGTTTTTTTTTCCTTCAGTTTTTTAAATTTCTCATAGAAAACATTATGTAACCCCCTACAAATGCTTCTCCTTGAACAATTCAGTTTCAAAGCAATTTTAATGCCTCTAGAGGTTATCTTATTCTGTATAGTGAGCGAAAGCACATGGAGTATGTCTCTCAAAGACCAGCAAGGAGTAAGTCCAGATCTAATCGCTTACCCATTAATTCCTCTTTTCAAACCATTTGAAATTGCACATATAGAGCGTTTAATAACTTTTGAAATTTTATTAATTGTACCACCAGTTCCACTTAATCTCCAAATTTTACGAATTTCACTTTCTTTTAATTCTGTATTACGTGACATGTCCGTAAATGTGTGAAGTCCATTATCATCTGCTTTAGTTAATTGCTGGCATTATAACAGTGTGCAGAAAATTTGCATATTGTACATTATTTTCGAAAAAAGGGGGTGTTTTAATCATAATGTTAGGGTGTCTTATAATTTTGACCATGGTATTTTTAGATTAATCTCAATAAAAATATCATTTCTGTAAAACAATTACGTGTGATAACAGAAGAAATTTATGTTTTTGTCGTATTTGATAAAGCATTTTTAAGCTCTGAATCTTTTATTTTACTGTATGTCAAATTAGGTTGGTTGTCTTAGAATTATTTTCATCACCGTATCTTCAATAGAAGAAAGTATTGTAATCGAAATTTCTTTCGACTTCCAGTTTTCGACGGACTTGCACGTTTTAGGGATCAGCGATCCCCCAAAACGTCTATACAAATACAAAATGCCTGCCTGTCTGTGTTTCGCCATTATATCATCGAAAGGTGTACATAGTTAAGCAGAAATGAACAGAATTCAACAGAAATGAATCAGATTTTTTGTATGTTTTTGGCTATGGCAAGCCGGTCCTCCTTCAACTTAGAGATATTTGGCCTGAAGGGGTCACTGTAATAGAGATTTTTATGCCGATTTCAATATTGTACCATCAAAAAGTGAATGAAGTTATGTATATAATTGAACCAAATTTTCTGTGTATGTTTTTGAGTCTAGCCAACAGGTCTTCTTTCAATTTGGAAGTAGTATTCCACCGGAAGGGGGCACTGTGATATAGCTATCTGTGCCATTTTCATTATTATGCCTTCGAAAAGCGTATGAAGATAAGCATAGAACTGAAGCAAATTTTTGTGTATGCTTTTGACTAGAGCAAGCAAGTCTCCCTAGAATTTAAAAAAAAAAATCTGCTGGAAGAAGGTACTTTAATAGCAATTTCTGTGCCATTTTCCTTGTTATACTATCGAAAAACGTATAAAGTTCCAGCAGGTCTTACTTCACTTTGGAAATATTTCGCACGAAAGGGGTGCTGGGATAGTGATTTTTATTTAATTTTCCTGATTTTCCGTAGTTTTACTGTCCATTGGCGGCTCGTGCAGCTACGGGAACTCACGTTCTGCTAAGCCAGCTATTCCCGAACAGAAAATAACAACAGAATAAAGAAAAACTATTGATTTTAATAAATATCATGAAATATCAAGAGGGTCTATATTTTTATCAATTAGTAGCTGGAAACAAATGCTAAACTATTGATATTCTTTTAAATGTAAACGAAATTTTCTGTAATCGTCTGCATGTGGCAGTAGTATAAAACGTATTCCCGTGAAGGCACAATTGATAAAATAGCTGTTTTTATAGCCTCGAACCGAAAGAGAGAATAGGGTCCATTGAATTGTTCGAGAAACGTTCGACAAGAGAGGTACAGTGTTTATTACTATATATAATGGGAAAATAGCGTATACTGATATATTGCTTTAGAAAGTATATAAGGCGCTGTCATCGAATTTATTGCTTGAAAATTTAAGTTTTAGTTACAGCGCAGCATCTAGAAATAGGTGATGTGAAATATATTTAAAATATTAAGGCATTAAATACGAAACATCAGATTTCAAAGTGTTTTTTATTATTTAGAAACTTACGAATTTTCACCTGAAAGTTTTACTAGCTATTTTTACTGTATGCGATGATAAATATTCCACGAATAAAACGAGTTGGATGCGCTAATCCCGAAATTTTCGTCCATTTCATGCATCTTAATATTTCAAAAATGAGTTACACATGTTAATACTTCAATATTACTAGTTCAATACTATATCAACTTCGACTTTCATCGTAAATTTCTGCTTCAGTCAATTAATCGGGGTAAAAACGAATTAACCTCGATCATGATATTTACAAGTATTAAAAAATGCTCTGGTGAGCAACAAAAAAGGTTAATATGTTTTTAAGTATGAAAAAGTGTTTGACAAATGCTTCTAATTGAGAATCGGAGAGGACAAGGGGTCCCTTCTTGGCTGCGGCTCACTGTCAATGCCAAATTTGAAAAAACTGTATTTGAGCTTTTTCAGTGTAAAAGAAATCAGTTACAATTACGATAAAAATAAGTAGTGCAAAGACATAGGCAGAAAAGCGTAATTAAACATGAATGCAAGGCGACATAGTACTAGAAACCTTAGTTCCAGTAGCATATCATATTCATGCAGTGCCACCAAGCATGCCGGCAGGATAGAACTGAACAGAAAACTGATTTGTAATGCAATTTTAATGCAGAGTCAATAATGCAGCTTGCAGTGCAGAGTCAACAGCGCAGTTCACATGTAAAGCAGGATTTAAAATTTTACTAGAAAGAGAGATGGAAAGTTTTATGCAAATTTCTTTTATATGGGAAAAGCGCAAATATGACTTTTTCAAATTTGGTAGTGAACTGCAGCCAAGAAGGGGCCCCTTGTCCTCTTCGATGCTCAATTAGAAGCACTTGTCAAACACTTTTAGGTAGATTTCGTAAGAAATACTACCTATTGCAATCGCACCAGTTTATATATCTATCTATCTGTCTATCTATATATATATATATATATCTCACTTTTTTATGGACACGATAACTTCTATAATTCTTCACCAATCTCCACCAAACTGGTACATAAAATCAAAGGGGATAAAATCTTGGCTAAGTTCGTTAATGGGCAAAATCGGACCAAGGGGGTCGGAATAGGGGGCATTTTTGTGAAAACAGAAAAAACGCCATAACTTCTTAATTAAAGTAGATATCGAATCGGTTTAAAGTTTATATTACTTCTTAAAAATGGGCCAAAAGTATATGCATGACAGATTTTTGATAAATTTAGAAGTGGGCTCAAGGGGCGAAAAAAACAGGGATTTTGAGAGAAAAAAATTAATAACTTCGTCAATTTTCAAGATATCAAGTCCAACTAAATTTTTTGTAAATGTTCTTAAAATTATCTAAAACTTTTGTATTTACAAGTTTTTGATAGGACCAACTTTTACCGATGAAAAAAATTAAAAACGAAAAGAAAAAGGGCGCTGAAAAAAGAGAAAAATCCATAACTCCGTCAATTATTAAGATATCAAATCTGATTAAATTTATTTTACATCTTCTCAAAAATATCTACAACTTTTATATTGACAAGTTTTTCATAGGACCGACTCGTATAGCAAAAAGAAATTAAACAAAAATAGGAGTTGGAGAAAAAACCTCAAATCCAAACTGCTTATATTCTGACTCATTTTTAAATTCATTTTTGATTTTAAACGCATCCAAATGGTAGATCCTCTTATTTAGAAACTGTATAAAGTGACGCATTGGTCAATTTTCTGATAAAGACAGAATATATTTCAAAAAAGGCTACCAAAAAGTGTATTTTGAACAGAATTTCCGAAAGTCATCGGGACTGAAAATTGAAGGAAGTATTCAAATAAGAAATTGCGTTTTTTTCTGACTCGTTTTTAAATCCATTTTTGTTTTCAAATGCATCCAATTTACAGATCCTCTTATTTAGGAACTATATAATGTGATGCATTAATCGGTTTTTTGATAAAGACAGAATACATTTCGAAAAAGGCTATCAAAAAGGGTATTTTGAACAGAATTTCCCCAAGTCTTTGTGATTTGAAAATTTAAGGAAGTTTTCACATAGCAAATTGCATTTTTTATGACTCGTTTTAAATTCCATTTTCGCTCTCAAACGTATCCAATTTACAGATCCTCTTATTTAAGGACTATATACTGTGACGCATTGGCCAGTTTTTTGATAAAGATAGAATATATTTTTAAAAATGCTGTCAAAGTGAGTATTTCGCACAAAATTTTCCGGAGCAATAATGATTAAAGAATTAAGGATGTATTCAAACAACAAATCGGTTATTTTATGACTCATTTTTAAATTCAATTTTTTTCTCAAAAGCATTCAACTGACAGTTTTTTTTTATTTAGGAACTGTATAATGTACTGTTTTGGTCGATTTTTTAATAAATTCAGAATCTATCTCAAAATATGTTGTCAAAATGGGCATTTGAGCTGAATTTTTCTTAAGATGATTATGATAAAACCAGTTTTTGCAGAAAAATGAAATTAAAAAATTTTTCATAAACGGCCAAATGAAGTTATTAAACTGGGTTTATCGTGTCCATAAAACTGGGTTTGGAAATATATTTTTTTTTTTTTTTTTTTTGTTCCTGTTGAAATGAGCACTCTTTGAAATCTACCTCCGCCTATAGGCCCAGCCGACAGGGATTTTTCTCATACTTAAAAACATATTAACCTTTTTTGTTGCTCATCAGAGCATTTTTTAATACTTGTCATTCAAATTTTTTGATAAAACCTGAAGATTTTTTTATATCTTGAAAAGCAAAATGTTATTGCTGTATTAGAATAATTAAAAGAGTTATTACATTGTCATATAAAATGCATGATGTCTGAAAAATAAACCGAAGGGTGTCGAACGTAAATAATTACAGTGCGCTCACAACTTTATTCAAAGAACTGAAACTCAATGCGAAAAATTGCGAAACTGATTAGCAATAAAAATAACTATTTATATTTTTCACGTAATTTATTTAATTTGAATGAATTATGTTACATACATAAAAAAGTTATACTAATTTAACCTTTGTGGTAACGAATAATAATAAAAATAAAAAACTACAACAGCAACAACAAGAAACAATATTCAACTGGAGCTTTAAGACACAGTAGCGATCGTCAAACATACAAAGATTGAAAAAAAAAAATCTATTTTAAGTTTTACCAAAAGGATTAAAATAAACCAAAAATGAAGTTTATCCATCCATAGGATCATTAGCTATCGCTTGTTGAATTTTAGGTCTTCATTTTTTCGTTAAAAGTTATATAAAAAACTACAGTAAACTATGATAATTTTTTAAATGCTATCATTTTATTTGTCTTGTCGAGTTCTTTATTTTGGAGAAAAAAAAAATCACTGTCGTACGTCAAGTGGTTCGCCAGAAATTTTAAAAAGACGTTTGCATTTTCCATTTCTTAAACATTATTATACCAAACGCTACCGCGTTTGCTATGATTAAATTCAATGGTTTTTTTATTAATCTGTTGTACATCAGCTGATTGCGATTAATCCTCTTAGCAGGAAGCGAGATCTTAACCCTGCACGAGCTGCCAATGGTCAACAGAACTGCGAAAAATGGAGAAAATTATACAAAAATCACTGTCACAGCGCTCCTTTTTTGCGAGATATTTCCACATTCAGGGAGGACCTGCTGGACATAGCATAAAAAAAAAAAAGAAAAAGCCCACAAAAATTTTGGTTCAAATTTGAGCATAACTTCATGCATTTTTCGATGATACAATAAAAAAAAGGCACAAAAATCGCTATTACAACACCCCCTTTCATCAGAATTTTTTTTTTCAAATTCCAGAAGAAAAGGTTGATTATAATCAATTTTTTTTTTCATTAAAAAAGAAAGAAAACAAAAGATTAAATTCCATACATAATTTCATTCACATTTCGACGGTGCAATAATGGAAATGGCACAGACATAGCTATCACAGCGCCCCCTTTTGGCAGAATTTTTTTTAATTTCAGGGAGGACTTGCTGCTTATAGCCAAAAATATACACAAAAATTTGGTTCAACTATATGCACAACTTCGTGCATTTTTCGATAGCACAGTAATGAGAATGACACAAAAATTTGGCTCAGTTCTATGCATATGCATAACTTCATACACTTTTCAAAGGTACAATTGCGGACGGACGGACAAACAAACATTTTGTATAAACATGTTTTTTTTTGGGGGGGGGGGGGATTTTTGACTTCTAAAGCGTATAAATCCGTCAAAAAGAAACTCGATTGTAATATTTTCTTCTGTTGAAGATAGAAGAAAATAATATAAACAAAATTATTGTTCAAAATTTTGTGGTGTAAGACCAAAATTTCTAAATAATAATAATAATAATAATAATAAATAGACAGGCCCGTAGCCAGGATTTCCTTTCGGGAGGGGCTGATACTTGAAACTTTTTCTGATCTTACAAAAGTAATTTGTATAATTTACGGCAAGAAATTTAAACAAACCTGAAATGTGTTTCTGCATAGGATACTTGATAACCATGTCATATATTCTTATTTCGCATTTATTTATTTAATTATTTTCAATTTCTGTTGCAATTTTTGACATTCAAAAGCACTTCCAGTTTCCAAACCGGCTCGGAAACCGGATAGCTTTTAAAAAAAAATTCCGCGAAACCTAAAAAGCACAAAATAACAATGTTTGAGATGAGCCTCTCAAATATCCTATGAGAAAAAATATTTAAAAATATTGAAATGCAAACAAGCAATATGAATTGATTTAAAACACAGGATTAATACTAGCGTGAAAGTTTCTGTCAATACGAGTGCGAGATCTTAAAACCATTGATTCATAAATGAAATTAATTTCTTTCGCATAATTTTTTCTTCTAAAGCAAAATGAATTGCTACAGTCATAGTTAATCATGAAAATTATCTTTGTATTTTACATTCTCTTATTATACTAGTTATAAATGCAGTACTCTTGGTATAATAAATGTACTAATGCAATGGAAGCAATCATCGTAATTTCTTCTTAGCCATGATGCTGATTAACTTATCAAGATCTTCTGTAATGTCCCAATGAATGGAAATCATTGCAAAGTGACTCAGTCTCTCATCGGCCATAATGATTCGAGGCAAAGATTTAATAATTTTCATTGTCGAAAAAATATCTTTTAGCACTGACTGTTGTTACTGGGTTTTCACGAAATTTTTCTTAAAGAACTCACTATGATTTTGTCAGACAGAAAACCTTCTCACAAACAGACTGGCATATGAGACCTTCTCCCGACTGCCAAGAAAGCTCCACATACCAAAGAAATGTTCCACGTGTTTTTCAAAATATTTTCTGAGCTAATTCAAATATATGTAGCTCAACAAAAGTTATTATGATTTCCATGCCTCTCGATAAATTTTATATCACAAATGGGGAAAAGTCATTTTCTTTTGTTTAATGGAGCATATTATCAATTGCTTCTTGAAGCGCTAAATTTGCCTTTAGGTGATTTTCAAAAACTTTTGTCATTGCTTGAACAAGTCCATGATACTTTCGAATTATGGGAATCGGCATGCTGTTGGACAAGGCAAGATTTAACAGATAACTTTCAAAGTGGACGCATCTAATTTTTGAATACTCTGAAAATTTTTAGAATGGACCCCGCTAACATGACCAGACTTATTAGCGGCTTCATCATACGCCTTTGTGACGCATTTGTACATGTCAAGGCAAAATAAATCACAATGTTGTAATATTACTTTTCCTGAATTTTTGGCAGAGAAGACATTTATTGGAATAAAACCTAAAAGAATTTTTTGAATTATTGGGTTTTGTGATTTTTTTAATAGACCACACATCTAACACAGAGGTCAAGCTGTTCTGCACTTGAGTTTCAACAGCAATTAAGATACGCGTTTTGTTTGTACTAATAAAACAGATCATGTTACTTATTTTGATAATTAATTCTTCTGTAACTGTATCCGAGGATATTTGAATGATTTTATTCTAAATGTTTTAGGTGAAATAAATAGCATTTCTACGGACATTTATAATATCGAGTTTCAATTCATTCTCTCCAGACTTTGCTCAAAATTAGCTAACACTCTTAGCTAACAGTCTTTTCTATATCGATTTCTCTAACATTAGAGGATCATCATCGTGGTAATCTCAAAATAGCGTATTTTTCTCTCCACAAAATAAGATTGTTTCAAGTATTGGTTCAAGGACTGCTCTGATTTCTTCTTTTCCTGAAAACTTAACAATGAAATATTAATTTGCTGTATTCCTAAAGAAATCTTAATTTTGTTTGCTAAAATAACACACAGTTTATGATAGTCTAATTCCATACCTTATGAGAATTGCATAAGAAAACACATTTAGTCTTTTTCTAATGTCTGAAATATGTAGAAACTAGTCTTCCTGTTTTTTTTTTTTTTTTTTTTTGTGTTCTTTCTGTACCTATTTTTTCGTGAAAAAACAAAAAAACAAGGTTTACAATAAATGCATTTTAAAATATGTAAGAAAAGGAAATACTATTTCTGGATCTTTTTTCCATTTTTCTTTTTTTATTACTTTCCTACAGTTATTGGAAAACTATATGGCTGTTTGGAAAGTTAAATGGAACCAAAAATTTTTCTCTTCGGAGCATCATCCAAGTCATCTCTAGTTACATAGCAATATTGAATCGAGTTGCTTGTCATACTGTAGGCTTATATCGAGTACTTGACAAATCCCTACCAAAGTCGAGTTGTTTCGAACGCTAACATCCAAACAATTCTAAATTTTAATTTCTAAACAAGATTTGCGGTCAGAAAAAGTTGATATTATTGGAATTGGTTTTATGTAAGTCAGTTCAAAGTTTAGTACACCCATGGTACTGTTTTGTAATTTTGCTATTAAAAAAGAAATGTACGCGTCTGAAAAATTAACTTTGCCATTTCATATCATATTTTCTAGTTACTTAAAAGATTCCATTAACAGTCATTAACATTTATCTTTCTATCTTATCTAGTCATTTGAAAAAATATTGCATTTTCCGTCATTGAATTTGCGGTTTAAAAAGCTTATTTTAGACCCAAAAATTATATTTGATGAAAATCTTTTTTTTTTCTTTTTTTTTTAAAAAATTCAGAATACACTTAACTTCATTTACTAAATTAAATTTCTGGCTATAAAATGAGCCAGTGTTGTTGTTTAAATTTTTACTTCGTCCCTAGACAAAACTCAAAATGTCTCTATACAGACTTCACAAAAAACACTCCCTAGCCAGTCAGCACACCCACCTACATCTGTAAATTGGCCTCACAGTGTAATTGAGGTAAATTTGATCCAAATACGTGTGCTGACGGGATATAAAACTCTCTCCGGTGGTACTATAAAAAACTTTTAAAAAATTTCTACATAGAGGTATCCATTTCTGAAGTTGATAGTTCTACAAAATACAAAGAAAATTAACCACACAAATCAGCGCACATTTTCTTAAAGATACACATGCAAACAATTCGCAGAAAAGTTGTTCAGTGAGGAGACTGGGGGATGCCGCAGTGGCGTTTTTTGAAGATTTTTCGATACCATATCGTTTTTCTTAGCATCTTTTTTATTTTTCTTTTCTATCTTATTTTTCAAAAATACATTCTAATAGTTTCTTTTTAATAAAAAGCGTTTTACAGTTAGAGCACCATTAACAAAAATACTTTCTTTAAAATTATATTTTTTTTTCACATGATTTTACATTATAAGTGGCTATTAAAGTTTTTTGCTCTCTTCTGTTGTTCCTTCATTTTAACATTGACCGCTCTAACTTTCGTTTATATGCATGAAGATAAAGAAAATAAAAAAAGATCATAACATGCAAGTAAATGTTTTATATTTGTCTCCAGAAGTTAATACGGCATATGTGTATCCCACAAAATATTCTTAGTCAAATTAATGATACGGAATTACACTTGATATGATTTTACTGCGCATAAAGATAGTTAAAATTGCATTTAAAAAGAATTTGTATTTTTTGTAGTAAATATCTATAAAAATATAATATATATATATATATCCTAATGACCGATATAATGAAGGATTACTGTAACTGTAATTGAATAAATAGATATTTTCACAGCTAAAATACAATTGATTTTAATGTAATGGAAGATGAAAACAAACAAAGCATATTTTATTAGCATAGAGATAATTTTGTAAAGTTTTTTTTTAATTTCGGGAGGGGCTTAGCCCCCTTAGCCCCCTCCCTGGCTACGTGCCTGTAAATAGATAAATAAATAAAATTGCTTTCAAATCGCACCTATTATACTTAATGACATAATAGTACATCCCTGAAACTTCGTTCATTCCTAAATATTTTTAATTCTGCTTTTCGTAAAATTAATAATAATAATAAATAGATAAATATAAATAAAATTGCTTTCACAAATAGGACCTTTTATACTTAATAACATAATAGTATATCCCCGACACTTCGTTAATTCCAAAATATTTTTAAAGCTGCTTTTCGTGAAAAAATTATCCTTCAAAAATAAGCTTACCATAATTTAAATTGCATTATGTCATAAATATTTGAAAACAAGTTGGATTTTTATTAACTCGTAGCAACAGACTCGATCATATCGCCTCTCTAGGAAACATGTTTTTTTTCTTTTCTTTTCTTTTCTTTTCTTTCTTTTTCTTTCTTTTTTTTTTTTTTTTTTTTTTTTTTTTTTTTTTTTTTTTAATATAGCCACACATCCAGGCACTGTAACCGTGGCCTCTACTGCACTTCAAACAGAATATTCGTATCAATAAATCAATATTAATGTGAAATGCATGATTTGACATCATCTGTCTAAAAGCAGTAACTTCCCCCATTTCAGTAACTTTTTCACACTTTTATCTAATCTTTAATAAAAAACTAGTGCATAAATATTGCATCAGCTGTTTTTACTTTCTTCTGTCTAACAAGAAAAAATTATTAGATTCGTGAAAATTTTCAAAATCCGGTTTTCGACAGATTTACACTTTTTAAGGGTCACAGAAACCGAAAACTATGTTTTTGCAAAATGTCTGTCTGTATGTGACAAAAATTTTGTAGGCGCTCTAGATCTAGAACTTATGCATGAAATTTCACAATACTTTAGATTCTGCCTGACCTTGATATAAACTAGATCTTATTGCGTTTTGGTGTATATCATTAACAGGTGTCGCTGCTATGCTACATTATTCACAATATCCACAATAGCCCCTCAAGAACTAGTGCATAGATTATCATAAAACAGTTAGTACATTATATAACATGGTGCTTACTACATTGTGGTGCAAAATGCTCTACGGGTGGCGTTACCGTTACCATGGTGCATTATTTTTGATTATTGCAATAGGTCTATCCCAAGAACCAATGCACGGAATATCATGAAACTTTAGATTATGTGAGACTTTGATATAAAGTAGATCTGATTAGTTTTTAGACTGTATTGTTCAACAGAAGCTCTACTGTGCTGCATTATTTACATTTTACACAATAGCTATATCTCAAGAACTATAGTGCATGGATTTTCATAAAACTTTATATTTAATTAGTACTTGATATAACATGTTGCTGAATATATGATGGTGCAAATCGCTCAACAGGTGACGCTGCCATGGTGCAATATTCGTGATTATCGCTATCGTTATAATCTCAAGAACTATTGCATGAAAATTTCTAAAATTTCAGATTCAGTTAGTCCCTGATATAAATTAGTGTTGTTTAGCTTTTGGTGTGAATTGCCTTACAGATGGCGCTGTTATGCTGCATTTTTCAAGATTTCGCAATGAATGTATTTGAAGAACTAATGCATGGATTTTCATCGTTCAGTTACTATCTGAATTCAGTTACTATCAATTCAGTTACTATCCGAAAAAAAAAAATTGATCCTGATTAGTTTTTGGTGTAAATTACCCAACATTTGGCGCGGTTATGCAGATTTTTTTTTAAGATTTTGCAATAGCTCTATCTTAAAAACTAGTACACGGATTTTCAGCAAACTTCAGATTCAGTAATAAGTTGACATAAGTTCTTGCTGACTAGATTTTGGTTTAAAGCACCTAACCCGTGGCGCTGCTATGGTGCATTTTTTCAGGATGTATTAACATGCATAAGATATAAAAAAGTTTTGGGATTGCCACATCTGACTACTAGTTTTATTCTCCGAACGTGTGTTGTGCGTTCGCCTGTTTGTTTGTTGGCGATGGTTATGGAAAATTATAGAAGTTTTTAAATTTAGATAAGGGTGAAAGAAAAATCCGAGTAGATTTCAAACTCAGATTTTGGAATTTTCGGTTAGATTTTATATTGATTATTTTATATTGAAGGGAGCAATTCGCGTATTTCCCAGATCTGCTAAGCTCGCCGGCAATTTTCATCCACTCATAAAGGCAATCCAAAATGCAATCTTTAATCCGGGTATAGTAAATTTTGTTTTCTTTTCAATAAAACTGATTCGGAATTTGTCAAAGATTTTTTTTAAAAATCTCGCGTTTTTTGCAGTTTTTATTTTATTGAAAATGATAAATTTGCTTTTTATCAACTGTCATCCAATCTTGTACTTTATGCACCTGCATTTATAGACTTTTGAAAATCGATAAAAATATATTAAAATATGAAATAATTTTCTTAAATTAATTATTAAAGTAAGTAAGGCCATCGTTTTTCATTTTCATCGAAACGCAACTAAATTCCGATGAGAAAAGCTTTTATTGACGAATTCGATTTTTGTTGCAAATTTCGCGCTCCTTAAAATTATCGAAAATAGGAATACTATTCATACACTGTTAAAAAAAAAATCTGTGAATTCATGGTAAAACTGCTGGCAGCAAAGTAGCCAGACATTTACCGTTCCGTTAGTAGATTTTCCGTTTTGGAAAATAAAAGAAAGGAAAACTCCGTTTGAAGAAGCGGTAACTTTCCGTTACAAGGTTTGATTTTTAATGATAATAATTTAAACGAACCTAACAATCGTCAAAGAATTCGAGTGATTTTGAGCTGCTATGCTATTTAACTTAGTTTTTGTATAATTTACTTCAAAGTGCCGCCCTGAGGATCGAACGCGAGAACTTTTGACAGCGAAATAGGCCCATACTGACTGAGTCAAAGCTGCTGATGCCTGTCAGTACGTCTTTTATGAGTTAGTGGCAAAATCTGTTGTGCTTTTCAAAGATTTCCTTTAAATATATTCGTTAGAATATTCGTAAGCGGTTAATTTTATTTTATCGATGCGCATAATACTTATTATTTTTTTAAATCAATTTTAATTTTTTAACCAATTTAAATTTTTAAAAAATCACTGTTTAAAATCACTTTTTTTTATTGAATATATGAAAAGAATTTTAATTCATATTTTACAAAAATAATGTTATAGACAATTTTTTGAAATTATCGCACACAGTTTATTTATTCATTTATTTTTTTTTTTGAAAGGGCTAATTAGTTAAAATATTTTTTTAAGAAGAAATTAAAAGGGACTTTTTATGTTTTCTTTATTTCATAGCGCTAGTGCGATTCGGACTCACAATCTACATTCGCAGGCTTTTAGTGGCGCGGTGCCTTGACCACACGGCTACGGAGACCGTCTCCGTGTTTTCTTTCTATTTTGAACCGTTTCGTTATTTTCAGGGAATATGGTGAAGTTTTCAGGTTTTTAACGGAAAATGTCCTTTTGTTGCGAAAAGAGACTTTTTCTGTGAAATTCAGGAGAAATATATCCGTGAATTTCATATATTTTTTAACAGTGTACTTCTTACAAAGTTTAGTATGAAAACATTCTGGAAATGTAACCGAACTTATAACTTTCCTGTAAGATTAAAAGAAAAATGTCTTAAGAAACAAGACGTGGCTGTCCTGATTATTTCCGGCTTCTTTGATTAGTTCCGGTGTGAAGAAACTTAACATCGGAAGTAGCAGCCAGTCTCCTCAAAAATGTTTCTCTTTTTTTGGATGTTTTGTAACGAACCGAACGTCTCTTTTCAATCTATGATATCATATAATCAGAAGAAAGAAAAAAAAGTCGGAAATTGCACGTCAAACGTAGCACATGAGGTGCGTTTGTACTAAAGAAGTTTTTAAAATATACAGTACTTCGGATATATAAATCTTTTGTGTATCCCTGTAAATACTATATGCTTTCTATTTTACAGGAATTAACTTGTAGTAAACCTCAGCAACGTATATCTATTTCATAAAATGGGAAATAGTTTAATATAATTAAAACGCGCCTCAAACAATGTTTTCCCTATACCATTATGTAATACAGTACTTTTGTGTGGCCCTGTATATTAATAACAAATATTCTTTGCATCACATACTGTACAGAATGCATATTTTAGTGTGTATTTGATGGATGCATATGAATTGTAATATGTTCCAAAGAGTGTAACATCATTAAAATGCACTTGAAACTGCTTTTTCTATTGACCCTAATGTAAAGGAATACTTTTGATTGCCCCTATAATTGAACTAATCATCTGATTTTCATAAAATTTGAGATGACTCAACAAAATTATGTACTAATTATATGTTTTAAATTTCTAATGATTCGGTTGGGTAGTTTTTGCGTTGTTATATGCGGACTGAACGACGTATTTGCATTATTACGAATGCGCCTAAAAAGATCAAAACAAATGTATATGCATTTACTTTTGGCATTTTTCAACAATTAAAAAATGTTATAACTTCGTTTCGTTTGTCTGTTTGTTCGCGCATTAACTTTCGTAAATATATATACATTGCAATGTACAGTGACGCATCATGGGAAGGATAAAGTTTTATCAGTATTGTCATATTAAGAAAAAAAAAGTCGGAAGTTTATGTCAAACGTGCTAAATGAGGTACATTTGTACTATAACTAGTTTTATAATTATTCAGATTTTGGTGCAATATCTGTTGCACGCTTATGCAAAAATGCATGAATACAAAATTTATTACTATTTTATACATTAAATTTATGTTATTTATTTTATGTGTTTATTATTTATCATGTAAATAATATGATTCCATGTCAATAGGACTTAATCACAGTGGCAACCTAGAATCATTAGCTATTATAATATATCTCTGAATTAATTATATATGTTAGGATTTAATAGAACGAAGAAAACTTTTTATATACCTGATTTATATGCCTTTATATAAGAAAGTTTTTTTATATTACCCGAGACTCTTAATAATGCGGAAAGGAGCGACGCTTTCTTTAGTGATATCACATAAGCTCATTTTTAAATATGTAATATATTTTTCTTAATCCATCGCGATAACAGCCGTCAGGTGTCGTGACCACGGTAGATGCTGTCTAGAAAGCCACAACATCGCCTAATGAAGTATAATAAATGATATCCCGATTACAGATCAAGGCCGGATCCTGCCCAACCTCCAGGGGGGGGGGGGGGTCACAACTTTTGACAGATGATTTGATGAAACAATTTTAAAATACAGTAAATCTTGTTAAAAGGGAATTACGATAAAAAGTAGCAACTTCCGTAAATCGGGCATGAAAAAAATCGCGAATTTTGTCGATTAGGCACGGAAAAATCACGAATTTTGTCGATCGGACGCGAAAATTTTCAGATTTCGTTTATCGGCCAAGGAAAAAAATCTAAATTTTTTTATAATACTTGAAAAACTTACAAATTTTGTTTATAGGTTGCGGAAAAGTCGCCTGTTTTGTCTGTTTACCGCACGAAAAAAACGCGAATTTCGTTGACTGGGCGTGGAAAAATCGAAAATATCGTCAACTGGACATTGGGAAATCGCGAGTTTTGTCTATCGGCCATCGAAAAATCTCTAATTTTGTCTGTATGTTTCAGAAAAATCGCAAATTTTGTCGATTGAGCACAAAAAAATCGCGAATTTTGTCGATCTGGAACGAAAAAATCGCAAATTTCGTTAATAGGGCACGGAAAAACCTCAATTTTGTCGATCGCTTCGTAAAAAGCGCGAATTTATTCGATCGGGAACGGAAAAAACGCGAATTTTGTTGATTGGGAATTAAAAAAATCGCGAATATCGAGTTGATATGGAACGCAAAAATTGCCATTTTCGTGAATCGGGAAAGAAATTATCGCAAATGTAGTCGATTGTCTTCGTAAAAGGGGCGATTCGGGCGATTGGGTACGAAAAACTCGCGAATTTTGTCGATTCGGAACGAAAAAAATGCTAATTTCGTTGATAAGGCAAGGAAAAATCGAAGATTTTGTCGATGATGCACGGAAAAATCGAAAATCTTTTTGAGCTGCTGCAGAATAATAGTGAGTTTTACCAGTTTATCGCGAGAAAAAAAATCACAGATTTCATAAATTTACGGCGGGAAAAAAATGCAGATTTCATCAGTCAGTTAAGAATTGCGAATTTTATTGTTCGATGCGGAAAAATGCGTATTTCATGGACAAGAACGGAAAAAGGCGCGAATCTCGTCGATTGGGCCCGGAAAAATCTCGAATACAGTCGATCGCTTTCGTAAAAAGCGCGTATTTAGTCTATCGGGAACGAAAAAATCGCTTTTGGTAGGGCACGGAAAAATTGCGAATTTTGTCGATCGGGAACGAAAAAGTCGCAAATATGGTCGATCAGTTTCGTAAAAAGCGAAAATACAGTCGATTGGGATTGAAAAAAATCGCGAATTACGTTGATATGGCGAACAAAAATTGACAATTCCATCGAAAGAAATTATTGCGAATATAGTCGCTCGGTTTCGTAAAAAGCACGAATTCGGGCGATCGAGTACAAAAAACTCGCGAATTTTGTCGATTCGGAACGAAAAAAATCGCGAAAAAATTCACGAAATCCGAATTCTATCGATTCGGAACGAAAATCGCTAATTTTGTTGATAGGGCGCGGAAAAATTAAAAAAATCTTTGAGCGGCTGCAGAACAATCGTGAGTTTCGTCAGTTTATCGCGAGAAAAAAATCACGGCTTTCATTAATTTATGGCTGGAAAAAAATGCAGATTTCGTCAGTCAGTTTTCGTAAGTTTCATAGTTCGTGTGTGGAAAAATTCGTATTTCATCGAACAAGAACGGAAAAAATGTGCTAATTTCGTGGATTGAACACGGAAAAATCGTGAATTTTGTCAATCAAGTGAAGAAAAATCGCAAATTTTGCAGACCATTCGTAGAAAAATCTCAAATTTCGTCGATCACACCCAAAAAAATCGTGAATTTCGTCGATTAGGCATGGAAAATTGTGAATTTCGTGGATCCGCTTCGCAAAAATCGCGAATTTCACCGATCGGGTGCGGAAAAATTGTGAATTATGTATATCAGGCGCGGCAAATTCGCGAATTTTCTCGATCAGTTTCGAAAAAAGAACAAATTCTTTCGATTAGACGTTATTTTGCGTTCCTGTTTTAGCACTTTTTACTTACACTTACATTCCTCTTTGAAGAGCTTCAGGGAGGTGGGGGGGCATGACCCCCATGACCCCCCCCCTTGGATCCGCCACTGTTACAGATATTACCACGAAAGTGGTTGTTGTCATCTCTAATTGAAATGACTTTTGCTTTGATTTAACTGTAAAATGCTGTGGTCTTCAAGGCCGCATTTAATGTAGCTGCGACAGAGGATGGCTGTTATCTTGCTTGCTTAAGTAAAATCAGTAAAATATTTGAAAATGAATCTCTATGATATCATATGAAAAATATGTCGTTGACCGTCCAGACTAAATATGAAAAAACTATTATGAAGCAGGATAATCGTTCTGACAAGCCAAGATAGGAAAAAATGCAGTAAAACCTCTGAACAGCGGCCACCATTGTGATCTCGATAAAATGAGGAAGTTGCCATTACTCAACTGTTCCATATTTTCAAAAATTAAAATTACATTACATTAAAAACAAAATAACTGATCAAAATTATTTTATTTTTACACAGCAAAAGTACTGCCAGTCTCTATTTTGCAATATTTCCACCTTTGCAAACAGTAGTGTTCAGACATGCAGTTTTATCTCATGTGGAATAAATAGCACGAAAGAGCAGACCGATTTCATCACAGCCTTACACATCCTACAGATCATAATCAGCTATTAAAACAGGCAGTGTTTGCATATAAGAATTAACTTCTTCTATCATTAATTTCCGGGTTATATCCGTTTCTAGACTAAACTTTTACAACCTACCATTAAAGGTTTTAAAATTGGATAATCTTTAATAATATTCTATATTTATTCATTTCTAACTTTAATCTAAAATGATACTATTTGATTATTCCGTTGACCAATTTCGCCAAATTATACTAATCGCCAAACTATTCGCTAATAGAAATGGAAGAATGCTGCCATTTTAAAATTTTAAGATAGGAAAATTAATGAATTTAAATTAAAAAATCACCAAAGAAAAAGGTTACTTTAGTGATGACTGTATTTATGACATAGCGACATACCAAATATAAAATTTGATTTACTTAGATGATTTTGGACAGATTAATTTAATAATTTACATATTTAAATGCAGAAATATTAGATTAAACCATAAACAAATAGTTATTTTTACTTTTTCTATCTTTACAAGACGAAAAGTATTGGGTTCGTGAAAATTTTCGAATTCCGATTTTGTATAAATTTACACATTTTAGGGGCTAGGAAACCCGAAAAACACATTTTTACAAAATGTCTGTCTGTGAGTATGTCAGATTCGGTTACTCAAACACATGAATCGCTGCTGTTTACATTTGAATGTAAATCGCGCTACAGATACTACTTCCATGCTGCATTTTTCAAAATTTCCGAAATAGCTCTCTAGCTCAAGAACTAATCCACGAATTTTCACCAAACTTCGGATTCAGTTATACCTTGATCTTATATCATCATAGCAAACGCGGTGGCGTTTGGTATAATATATTTAAGAAATGGAAAATGCAAACGTCTTTTTGAAATTTCTGGCTAACCAATTGAAGTACAGTGATTTTTTTTTCAAAAGATAGAACTCGACGAGACGAATAAAATGATAGCATTAAAAATTATCGTAGTTTACTGTAGTTTTTTATTTAATTTTTCACGAAAAAATGAAGACATAAAATTCAACAAGCGATAGCTAACGATCCCATAAATGGATTAACTTCATTTTTGGATTTTTTTAATCCTTTTGTAAAAACTTAAAATAGATTTTTTTTTTCATTTTTGTATGTTTGACGATCGCTGAGAAAATCGAATTTGTGTCTTAAAGCTCCAGTTGAGCATTGTTTCTTCTTGTTGCTATTGCAGTTTTTTTATTCGTGGCCACCAAGTTTAAATAAGTATAATTTTTTTTATATATGTAAGATAACTCATTCAAATTAAATAAATCACGTGAAAAACATAATTATTTATTTTTATTACGAAGCATTTAGTTTCAGTTCTTTGAACAAAGTTGTGATCGCACTGTAATTATTTTCGTTCGACTCCTTGATTTATTTTTCAGACATCATGCATTTTGTATGACAATCCATTAACTTTCTTAATTATTCTAATACAACAATAAAATTTTAGTAGCAAATATTTTGCTTTTCAAAATATAAAAAAAATCTTCAGTTTTTATCAAAAATGTGATTGACAAATATTGTGGTGTATTTAACTGTAACCGCAACTTAAGTAAAAATGTAAATAGAATGTTTTTATGTAAGCGGCAATTGTGTTCTATGCCGATTGTGTGTATCTGTGATCGTCTGCTGTAAATAATGTGTCCGTATTAAATAAGTTCTTTAGTAAGATGAAAGTATTATTCTTCCAAAGTACATATCACTTGCTAATGATATTAAATCGATATTTAATTCACATATTAAAATAATATGTGATATCTGGCGACGATGTATGGGATAAAAAGTGTCGGATTCACGCACATTAGATGCCGAAGACTGCCAAGGTAAAAAATTCTTTTTGTATTTATCTTTAAAGAAGATTTAAAATGGAGCAGTTGGTTCAAAGTTTAATAGAACAAAATAAAATTTTATTAGAGAAATTAACCACTTTTGCCGATCCGAAAACGCAAGAAGCTAAAGTTTCAGTTCAATTTGAAAAATTTGATGAAACATATGAAGCTTTTGATTCTTTTTTAGAACGCTTCGAAGCTTTCATGGATATTCAAAATGTTCCGGATGGCAAACGTGGGAAAGTTTTTATTTCTAGTTTATCAGCGAAAAACCTGCTATCTCCTGACAATCCTTCCGATAAAGATTACCTTATTCTAAAAAATACATTAAAAGCTCATCTCACTCCGACGCCGCGGGGGAAAGTGTCAGTGCTTTTATGGCTGAACTTCGCTCCTTTCAATTCCTTGTCAGTATAAACAGGAAATGTTGAACACTATGTTACGGGATGTTTTCGTAAGCGGGCTAAGGGATAGAGCAATACTAGATAGACTTTTTGAGGAAGATGATATAGATATTGAGAATACCTTGAAAATTGCTTTAGCTATGGAGAAAGCTATGAAAGGGGCAAATGAGATAATGGGTAAATCTTTAGAAATAAAAGAATTTAGCGTGAGGAAAAATAATGAGCAGTCAAAATTTGTTTCGCAAAAGAAAAACTTTGGAAAACAAAATCTTTCGGGAAAGAAAGTAAAAACGAGCTGTACACGGTGTACAGCAACGGATCACGATAAATATTCCTGCAGATTTAAATTAGCTAAATGTCATTTTTGTCAAAAAATCGGGCACATTCGAAAAGCTTGTTTTGCAGTGAAAAAAGGGTTAAAAGGGAATACGATAAAACAAAAGCAGGTAGATACCCTGTATTCTAGTGAAAATGTTATTCCAATGTATTCTTTTGATTTGAACTCGCTGAAAGAGGAGGAGCAAAGAAAGCCTCCAATTATGTTAACAGTAAATATTGAAAATAAACCTGTGAGTATGGAACTTGATACTGGAGGGGCCGTCTCGGTAATGAGCATAAAACAATTTCGTGAGATTTCGAAAAAAGAATTCAACCCACAAAAGTAGTTTTTAAAACATATAAAGGTGAAATAATTGTACCTTTGGGTTTTGTCACTGTTGATGTTGAATACAAAAATCAAAAATTTAAATTAAATTTGTATATTGTTAAGGAAAATTTGGATACAATTTTTGGCCGCGAATGGCTATAAGTATAAATTTGGACTGGAATTCTATAAAAGCAGTAAGAACATCTTATGACTATAATTTGAGTAAATTGTTAGAAGAGTATAAAGAGCTTTTTGACGATAAGTTAGGGGAAATTAATAATTATGAAGTAAAGTTGGAACTTAAATCTGATGCAGTGCCAAAATTTTGTATAGCTAGACCTGTACCCTTTTCTTTAAAAGACAGGATTGAACAAGAAATTGATAGGCTTGAAAAGGAAGGCATCATAGAGAGAGTAGAGACCTCTGATTGGGCAACACCAGTTGTCCCGGTTGTAAAAACAGATGGGTCTATACGCCTATGTGCAGATTATTCTGTTATCGTAAACCAAAATATTATGGTACAGCAACATCCTTTACCAAAATTAGAGGAAATTTTTTCAAGCTTAAATGGAGGTAAACATTTTTCAAAAATCGATTTTAAACATGCATATTTACAAATGAAAGTACATCCAGATAGTCAAAAGATCTTAACGATAAATACACATAAGGGATTATATGTATGTAAAAGACTTATGTATAGTTTAAATTCTGCTCCAGCGATTTGGCAAAGATATATTGATGGGCTTTTCCAGGGAATGGAAGGAATCAAAGTTTTTATGGATGATGTTAGAGTGACTGGAGCAGATGATAAATCACATTTAAAAGCCTTAAGAAAAATTTTTCAGAAATGTAAAGACCATGGGCTAAAATTAAATTTAGATAAGAGTAAATTTTTTCAAAAAGAAATTCAATTTTTAGGGCACAAAATCGATGCAAACGGTATACATAAAACTGATGAGAAAATTTCTGCGATTTCAAAAGCTCCTAGACCCACTAACGTACAGGAAGTACAAAGTTTTTTAGGGCTTGTTAACTTTTATGGAAAATTTTGTCCTAATTTGGCTACAATAGCGAATCCTTTGTATAAACTAACACAGAAAGGTGTGAAATGGGTTTGGTCAAAGGATTGTCAGGAAGCTTTTGAAAAAATTGAAAATGAAATTTGCTCTCCGTGTGTCCTAATGCATTATGATCCATCACTGCCATTGATATTGGCAACTGACGCATCTCCTGTAGAAGTAGGGGCGGTTCTTTCCCACTCTTTACCTGATGGAACGGAAAGACCAATAGCTTTCGCATCCAGAATCCTCACAAGAACTGAGCAAAAATACGCTCAGATTGATAAAGAAGCACTGGCAATTGTGTGGGCTGTCAAGAAATTTTATCTTTACCTAAAAGGGAGACGATTCACATTATTAACTGACCACTAACCTTTAGTAGCCATCTTCGGATCGAAGAAAGGTCTTCCAGTTCTGGCAGCGACAAGATTGTTACATTATTCTTCAGTATTACAATCTTTCCAGTTTGACATTAAGTACCGTCATACAAAAAAAACATGGTAACGCTGACTTTCTGTCTAGGCTGCCGTACACCTCTGAACAGCTAGACGTTAAAGATGAAATTGATCTATTTCAGTTAGCACAAATCGAAACTCTTCCTGTCACAGCTAGAGACTTAGCCAAAGAAACTTTGTTGGATGCAGACCTCGCCCCATTGCTTAATATTTTACAGAATGGAGGAATCTTAAGAGGGAGAGAAGCAGAATATAGTTTACAAGATGGTTGTGTCATGTTAGGCCAGCGTGTATGCGTTTCCAAAAAGTATCAGGCTCAGGTGCTTGAAGAGTTACATCATGGTCATCTGGGTGCTGTTAAGATGAAAGCTATCGCTAGATCGTACGTTTATTGGAAGAACATCGATAGGGGTATAGAAAATACCTCAAAGAATTGTGTAGACTGTGCTCGGTACAAAACCGATTCACAGAGAGTAAAGGTGCATTGCTGGGAGTATCCCAGTGCACCGTGGCAACGTATTCACATAGATTTTGCTGGGCCTATATTTGAATATATGTTCCTGATTATAGTAGATGCTCATTCCAAGTGGTTGGAAGCTTATCCAATGAAATCCACCACAGCAACCAAAACCATCGAATGCTTAAGAGATTGTTTCGCTCGATTTGGACTGCCACTCATGCTGGTAAGTGACAATGGTCCACAATTTACATCATTTGAATTTGAGATGTTTATGCGTAATAACGGTATTAAACACAAGACCACTGCGCCATTTAAACCATCTGGCAATGGGCAGGCCGAAAGATACGTCTTTACAGTCAAACAATCTCTAGGAGCAATGCAAAATTATAGTGGCACAATACAACAAAAATTAAGTACGTTCCTTATGCAATACAGAAAAGCTCCGAACCCCACGACACTTCATAGTCCAGCCAAGCTTATGTTGAAGAGAGAGATTCGGACGAGAATCGATCTGCTGCGTCCTGATCTTAAGAACAGAGTGGAAGAAAAAGTTCGTAAAGGAACTTATGAATTCTCGGATAGAGGATTCCGAATTGGCGACAATGTCGCTGTACGAAATTACCGGCAAGGCGACAAGAGATGGAGGTTTGGAAAAGTCGTTCGAAAAGATGGACAACTACTTTACACTGTCGATGTAAATGGCCAATTGTGGCGTAGACATGTAGATCAAATACGGCATGGATGAGACATAGAGGAAAAAGAAAGCGAGCTCCGACGATCATTTTCAAAACCTGCCATTCCTGTGCAAGATGCTGATGTTCCGACAACTAGTGCTGAGTTAGCACAATCATCCACTAGTGTGGAGGTGGAGACGACTGATGCAACGCCAGTCTCAGTTACTACACCAGAGCATGCTCCACTCAGTGTCCAGGGTTCAACTCCAACACCACAATCAGTTCGCCGATCTACTAGAATCCGGAGACCTCCTCAGCGATTGGACTTGTAGAAGTTTTGGAAGGGAGGAGATGTGGTGTATTTAACTGTAACCGCAACTTAAGTAAAAATGTAAATAAAATGTTTTTATGTAAGCGGCAATTGTGTTCTATGCCGATTGTGTGTATCTGTGATCGTCTGCTGTAAATAATGTATCCGTATTAAATAAGTTCTTTAGTAAGATGAAGGTATTATTCTTCCAAAGTACATATCACTTGCTAATGATATTAAATCGATATTTAGTTCACATATTAAAATAATATGTGATAAATATTAAAAAATGTTCTGCTGAGCAACAAGAAAGATTAATATGTTTTAAGTATAAAAATGTGTTTGACAAGTACTTCTAATTGAGCATGAGATAGGACAAGGTGTTCCTTCTTGGCTGCAGCTCACTGTCAATGCCAAATTTGAAAAAAATCATATTTGCTCTTTTTCCATATAAAAGAAATTTGCGTAAAACTTTCCGTCTTTCTTTTTAGTAAAATTTTCAATCCTGCTTTACATATGTGAACTGCGCTGTTGACTCTGCACTGCAAACTGCACCGTTGACTCCGCATTGCAACTGCATTACAAATCAGTTTTCCGTGTAGTTCTATGCTGCGGGCATGCTTGGTGGCACTGCATAAGTATGATACGCTACATGAACTAAGGTTTCTGGTGCTATTTCGCCTAACATTCATGTTTAATTACGCTGCGTTTTTTCTGGCTATGTCTTTGCGCTATACGTTTTTATCGTAATTGTGACTGATTTCTTTTACACGGAAAAAGCGCAAAGATGATTTTTTTTCAAATTTGGCATTGACAGTGAGCTGCAGCCAATTTTAATTATAAAAAAAAAAAAAAAATCACCGGTAGCACTCCGGGAGTGCCGGCAGAAGTGAAAACTTCAATATTAACGTTGTGTTCAATTATAAGTGCAAAAGTACTATCATTTATGAGGTAGAATACAATGTTTATTTATTGCGCTATCGTACACAAATATGACAATTTATATGTTATTATTTATAATATTATATCGTTATTTATATGTTACATTAAATTTTATCTCTCAGAAAAATCAACTTCCATCCATAATTTCGACGACTTTTTCACCATCGTTATTACACCAGAATCATCATCGCAAATTTCTAAAACTGATACAATCGGTTTATGATAGCTGAAGTAAGAAACAAACAGTTTTGATTCGAACCTATTTAAGTGTCTAATAAAGACCGCATCAATAGTAGTTTTGTATTTCGTTGTGCTAAAATTGCGATCATTTGACATAGTTAAACCAAATTCATTATTTAAAAATTCAATTAATGATTGATTTTTATCGTCTGCAAAGTTTATATTGAAATCTCCACTCAAAATCATTGGCAATTTATCAAAGCTTTTTCCAATTTTTACTTTCTTCTATCTTTACAAGAATAAAGTATTGGATTCATGAAAATTTTCGACTTCCGGTTTTCGACGGATTTATACGTTTTAGAAGGTCCTGAACACGTTTTGACTATTTTTAAGAAAATGTCTGTCTGTGAGTCCGTCCGTCTGTCTGTCTGTCTGTCTGTCTGTCTGTGTGTCTGTCTGTATGTGACAAAAAATTTGTGGGCGCTCTATCTCAAGAACTAATGCTCGAAATTTAATAAAATTTTATATTCAGTTAAACCTTGATATGAATTAGTGCCTATTGGTTTTTGGTGAAAATTGGCCTGCAGGTGGCGCTGCTATACTACGTTTTTCATGATTTTGAAGATTGTTATATCTCAAGAACTAATGCACAGAATTTCACCAAACTTCAGATTCTGTGACCCCTTGATATACATATACGCTGATTACGTTTTGGTGTAAATTGGCCAGCAGGTGGCGCTGCTATGCTAGGTTTTTCATGATTCTCATGATAGCTCTCAAGAACTAATGCACAGAATTTCACCAAACTTCAGATTCCGCGATACCTTGAGATACATAGCTGCTGATAAGGTTTTGGTGTGAACTGCCCTGTAGGTGGCGTTGCTATGCTACATTTTGCACGATTTTTGCGATAGCTATATCTCAAGAACTAATCCAGAGAATTTCATCAAATTTTAGATTCTGTTACACTAAAATATATAACATAATTAGACGCTGATTGCATTTTGGTATTAACCTTGCAACAGGGGGTGCAGCTATGCTGCATTTTGCACGATTTTTCCGAGAGCTATATCTCAACAACCAACCCACAGTATTTCATCAAACTTCAGATTTTGTTACAAAATGACACATAACATAATTACACGATGATTACGTTTTGTTATAAATCCTTCAACTGATGGTGCTGCTGTGCTATATTTTACACGGTTTTTTTTTAAACTAGCTATATCTCAAGAACTAATGCAAAGAATTTCATCAAACTTCAGATTCTTTTACACCATAACATAATTAGATGCTTTTTTACGTTTTGGAATAAATTGTCCAAGATATGGTGTTGCTGTGCTACGTTTTGCAAATTTTTTGTTATAACTATATCTCAAGAACTAATGGACGAAATTCCATCAAATTTCAGAGTATGTTAGGTCTTGACATAAATAGATGCTTATTAGGTTTTAGTATAAATTACCCAACATGAGGCACTATTAAGCTCATTTTTTAAGAATATTAATTAAATTTTGCGTTTTAGGCTTTTCGGATACCAGAATCTCATTAGGCTAGGTCAAATGTTCGAGGAAATTCGATAGTGGATAACTTTGGGGTCACCACGTTTTTTTTTTTTTTTTTTTTTTTTTTTTAATATTAAAATGTACTTATGAGATAGAAGAAAGTTTTGGGATTGACACATCCAACTAGTTTTTTGAAGCAATGCAAATGCGTCATGAGAATAAATAAATAAATTTTCGTACAAGAAGTCTCGTATAACACGCAAAGACTTATTTGGAGAGATGTAAACAGCAACCATAATAATGAACTGATTATCACCAGAGTGGCAACGACTTATACAAATATCACCAACATCAGAAACAGTAGCATTAAACATGCTATTGTATTTCACATGCACATCCATATAATTTGTGCAATAATGAATTGAGTTCTTATTTTGATATATAGCTACTCCTCCCGCTGGACGACAATTTCTTCTGAAACTCGCAACAAAGTTGAAATTCGGAATCTCAATTATTTCATCGTTACCCATATGAGTTTCAGATAAAATTAGCACATTCATTTTTTTAACAAGAGCGTCAATTGCTAGATCATCTACATGCGCACGTAAGCTTTGACAGTTGAATGAAAAAACAGACAATCTATTATTCTTAGAAATAAAATCTAGAAGTGTTTTGGTGATAGTTTGCAAAGGATTTTCACGTAATCGTTTTAATTCAATTGATAAATCTTGTCGATGAGTTGTTGACCTCTTTTGATTTTTTGTTGCGTCTGACTCTTCCACCTGTGCGTTTCCTACTCTGCCATGATGAAATTTCCAGCTCGTCCTTGCGTTTTCTTCAGTGACTAAAAACAAACCTTCTATACTAGTTACTCTTGATAACGCAACGTACACCAATTCTCTTGAATGAGAACGATTGTATTCATAAACAATATCATTTAAAGTACCTCCTTGGGATTTGTGAATTGTCATTGCCAAAGCCGAAATCAGCGGAAAATGTTTTCTTTTTGCCACTATAGTTTTATTTTTGTTGAGTGGTATTGACGATGTTTGTAAAGAAATTGGAACAGCGTCTTTGTCGATTTCCAAGCGTGCAATGTCGCTTCTAAATTTTGCTACACGTTTTTGACCAACGGATTTTGAAAATTTGAACCAAAGTCTTGTGATTTCATCATATTTATCATATTCTATGAGTAGTAATTTCCCTACAGTGCCATTAGATAAACCATCAGCTACATCTATGTTTATATTTATCATATAGGGTCGGTTAGGAACTAGAACTAGTTCATAAGGTAATCCACCAGTCTCGTCCGGTTTCATCTTATGTAACTTCTGTCTTACAAAATTTTCTTGCTCTGCATTATGACAACCAATGAAAACATCCGATGCCAATGAAACAATTTTATTTTCAAAACTGTTCAAAACTGTACTGTTGTATTCGTTAACCTTCCCATACGG